>BSBM01000729.1:3155000-4355000 GCA_027924585.1 Larix kaempferi | reverse complement strand
GAAAAAAATGAATATTCCTCATTACCATTGGAAATTTGTCAGGCTGCCCCAATTTATGACGAATACAATAATGAAGAAGCTGAAAGTTATCCTTTTATCATTAATTTTGATTATTATATACCTGAAGATTTGGTTTCTTTAGATACAAAACAGAATGATCAAGTGTCTTTTGGTCAAATAACAATGGAAATCAGTAAGGGCAGTCCCTAGCTTTCAGATTTGTAGAACAAAAGAAATTGTACCAATCATAAAGAACCGGATTTGCCAAGATCATCCCTTTTTAAGGAGGAAGTTTATAATTGTTTTGTTGCTCAAATCGATGTAGGCTAGGTTGTTGACACTTTTAACATCATATCAAAATTTTCTTATAGTCATGGTTATGATAAATCTGCTATTCAAAACCATTCTGAAAATGCTCCATTTTTTATGAATATGATGATGAAATCGGAAAGCAAAATCTAGATATGTGTGATGTAGAACAATTTGATCAACAGATTTATGAAAGCAGTCAGTCCATTATCCTTGAACATCCAGTGTATGATAGTTATCCATTTGAAGGAAGCAATGGAGAGGGAGAGATTTATGTTTCAGCACCTGTGGAAATTTTAAGTAGTAAGCCAATATATGATGAAAACCCAGATGATTTAGGAAAGCGATCTTTTGAGTCAATACAACTTTTCAGCACCAAACCTGTGGATGATAATTATGAATACAACAAGAGGAAGGTTGCTGAGTTATTGGATTAGTCCACAATGTGTAGTTTTGATTCACAATTTCCAAAAGACAGCAGGCTTATATCTGTCATACTTGAATCCGAATTTACAAGAGACCATGAACAAAGGGTGGAGCACAACTTGAATAGTGAAGTACATTCCATAAAGCAACGATTATATCTCTTACATCAGCTAAAAATACAACACACATTTCAGGATCCCGATGCTAATTGGATGGAGTTACATTTTTCAAAAGTTTATAATTCCCTAGTTTTTGGCATGTTTCCTATTTCTAGCTGTAAGTATCAACTACTTATAGACTGTCAGTTGTATTCATTACATCTTTTGTTGGTTTTCTCAAACAATGGCAAACAGGGGGTTATGATGTTCAATCAAGTGGTTTCTTGGATTCACTGAAAGTATGATTTTACTTGACCAAGGTGCAGATTTGGTTAGTGTAGACAGTGCACATAAATAAGCTTGTTTCAAAAGCATTTGTTCTCATTTAGTCTTTTAGTATTAGAACAATTATTTGGTTTTAGTATGGAATTGGCTTAAAGCAAAGACAGTTTGAATTCAGTTTGCAGAATAGTGCTTTTGCTTACAGCACTTTCTATTACAGTTTGATTTACTATGTACTAGTTCTACATGAATAAAGACTCTATCCCAATGGAGACAAAACACTGGTGCTTCTTTACTTTAGTTGCAGGGCGGCTTCTATTTGCAAAGCAGGATCATCTCAGAATGTGATGAGTAGAGCAAGTTGTAGTTTCTGGTTTGCAGATGTCAGTGATGGATTGGAAAGGCACTTAGTCTTCTTGTTCTTAAAGTCTCAAAAGGAGAACTTTATCCCCAATTGGAGCCAGATGTTATCTATAGGGTGTTACTTAGAATAGAAAATTTTTTACCTAGCTTTCATTCATTTTTTCATCTTAGTGCTCTTTTCCCATTTTCCCGGTTTTATACATTTCCTTCATTTTTCTTAGTTTCATACTATCTTAGTTACACTTTATCATATTTTTCATAATTAAAATAAGGACAAGGCTCATGGTTCATTTTGATTTTCAAAATAAAGTTTTATTTCTTAGTCAAAAGTAATTTCAAATATGCTTGGGAACATTACTATTATTCATTTTGATTGAAAGTGAGCTGACGGCATATATTAAAATGTTAAGGGTAATAATGCTGCCAGTAATGAAATATGCACATTCATTGATGGATACGGGTGGAAAGATCTTGTACTATGTTTTAATGGACAATGCTTATTTATTAAAGCATAGACAACACACATTGGAGAAGTTTTGAGGAGTAATTTGTTCAAAATAATATCACTTGGAGAATTTGTGAAGGCAAATTTTTCTAGAAATGTCCTGTTTCGTCATCTTTTTTCAGAACAGATTGTGGCCAATACGAGATGAATTTGGGAAAAAATAAGGAGGTTTTTATTCCTAAGATATAGAAATACAAAAACCTATCTCACTTTTTACACAGGTATTAAGGATTGGAAGATTCACTCTCAGCATTTCAGCCTATTTTTCTGATTGCAGAAATTCCAGTTTGAGTCATATTATTGCAGAGTTGATTATGAACAGCTAGAGGGGAATTTTTGAAAATTGAAAGAGGCTTTTCTAAATGACGGGTTCATATACAAAAATTTTTCTCATTTTTTACACAAATATTACAATTCGGAAGATATGCAAGCATCTGTGGGATAATTTTCCAGATTTTGTCAGAATTTTGTTGTTGCAGAATTCGTGAAGATAGCTATCCCAATTGATAAAATCAGCTCTAAATTTGAATTTGAGATTACAGATTAGATTCCTATCCCTCATATCATGCAATCAAATCATATCTTTGCACATTTTTAGTGGGTCCAAGACCAACTCCTAGATTTTAGATATGGGACTGGTTTTCTAGAATTTTTGTAATCTTGTTGATATGACTAAGTGCAAATTCAACCCTAGGAGGTGTCATCTATGTATATTTTTAGTAAATAAGATCCAAATTATAAGGATCTAGTTGTTATCTCATAGATCTATAAATCTCATGTAGAATCATAGAGAAGGGGGCTCTTCTTCTGAGAAGGAAGAGGTTGGAACTTGGAACATATGATGGAAGTTGGATTTTGAAGCTACTGTACAGGCATGTATATGGTTTTTTATGTTATGTTTTGCAGAAATTACTGTTTTTGAAATGAATTATGATCTTTGAGCCTTTCCTATTTTAATTTATGAAGTATATGCTGTCAATATTCTGTCTATACATGGTCTTAACATTTCATGTTGTGATTCTTTTGATTAGTATATAACTATGCCCCTATCCTAAGATGGAACCTCAACTCTTACATTCATAAAGTCATTATCATAGTCATGCTCTGTTCTTGTTACTAAAACTTATATATTCCTTGTCATTTAATTTTAAATATCTGACCTTTGTCATATATGCATTAGCCACCCGAACCTTATAGAAATACTATGTAGATATCCTATGTCTACTATCTAAGATTTCCTTAAGCTTGAACCCCAGTAGTCTAGGTTCAACTTTAGGGATAACAGTATGAATCAAGACCCATCATTTTTTCTGAATAATATGAATGGTATGAACAATATGAAGAATATGAATACACAATTCCCTTCACATTATTCTGGTAACCATTGGTATCCATCTCAGAACCAAATGCAAAATCCTAATTTTTGGACACCATGGTCACACCAGTCAAAAAATCAAGCTCCTTGGAATTCCAACTGGAGAAATTGTTACCAAGGAAATAAATTTCCCCATCAACAGATTCAGTATCAACAGTACCCTCCTCAATAGTATTAGCACCAACAGTATCAGCAACCACAACTCCCATTTCAAAACAATGTCGCACCTGTCAATGCACCACTTCGACCACAACTGCCTGCACAACCTAACCCGAACCCAAACAATAAAGTAGTCCATCAATTTGAGACTGCCAACATGCCTGAGTATTCCATCACCCAGATTCCCTGCAATGATATACAATTACGATTAGCGAGGGTAGTGGAACCCATTTATATCACTGAGGATGTTTCATCCCCAGTGATTGAAACTGGAGTGAATCAACACTATGAGAATATGGTCAATTCAGCAAGCCTCATCATTGAGGATTCTGATACTCCTACTGAAACAGTAGCCGAAAATCAGAGAATAACACACGATGTATCATAGCCTACATAGTTGATTAGGGAACCGCCATACCCTGAACAATTGGCCCTGCAGAAAACAGTGGAACAACCTCAACTCGATCTCTTAGGAGAACTGAAAAATTTGTATGTTAAAATTCAACTATTACAAGCCCTTCATGACGTGCCCATTTATGCTAAGATTGCCAGGGATTTGTGTATCAAGAAACTAGGAAGAAAGCGTAGGGATCCTCCCATTGTCCATGTATTGGGAAATATTTTTGAATTAATAATGGGGAAAACCCCTATGGTAAAATACGATGACCTTGGCAATCCTACTGTGATAGTTCACATAGGAAACACACAAATCCCCAACATCTTGGTAGACTTAGGCGCGGCTATTAATGTTATGACCATAGAAACTATGAATAAACTTGGACTCACTAACCTTCGGCCAACCCCTACTATTTTGGAACTTGCTGACAAATCAACAATCAAGCCTGAGGGGATCCTAGATGACCTCGTGATCTCAGTTGACTCGTGGGAATACTCTACGGATTTCTTGGTGTTACAACCAAAATCTCAGGTGGGGGGACACCCACTAATCCTACGAAGACCGTGGTTGGCCACAACAGATGCCTGTATTAGTTGTCAGTCAGGATCTATGACCATTTCAAACGGGGCTGAGATCAAGAGCCTAACCTTGTACACTCCAACTCGACCAAGCACAGAAGCTGAAACTCCACTTTGGGTAGATTTAGAGGAGGAAGAAGGTGTTTAGCCATTATTAACAATAGGGAGAGCCTTAACATTTAAAGATGAAACAGAGAACGATGCCATTAACAGTTTCATCAGTGAGCCCACGTCTGTCAGCAAGCATGTTTACCAGATTCTTAACAGTACGTTAGATGAAGTAGAACAACAAAATATTACAGAAGAAACTCTAGTCAGTGATGCCAATATAATTCCAGTACTTCAGAATTCGAAAAGTGTACTAGTGGAAATTGAGCTAGGGAAAACGTTGAACGTCAATTCAAACCTTGCGCCTAGTGAGTTGGAACAGCTAGTCACCTTGCTGAAACAACATAGAGGAGCTTTCGCTTGGGAGTATACAGACATGAAAGGGATTCCTTCTAATCTGTGTACCCATCACATTTATATTAAGAGTGACTCTAACCCTATGTGTCATCCACAACGAAGGATGAACTTGAACCTAAGAGACATAGTGAAAGAAGAGATCCAAAAAATTTTGGAAGCAGGATCTATATACCCGATTTCAGACAGTGAGTGTTTTCTCCACTCGTGATTGTGCCAAAGAAGAATGGGAAATGGAGGGTCTCCGTGGATTACAGAGAATTGAACAAGGCAATGCAGAAGGACCACTTCCCCTTACCTTTTATCAATTAGGTCATTGATACCTTGTTTGGGAAGAAGTATTTTTCCTTTCTAGATGGCTTTAGTGGCTATAACCAAATCCAGATTGCTCTAGAAGACCAGGACAAAACCACTTTCACCTGTCCCTGGGGGACTTTTGCATACCAGGTACTTCCTTTTGGGTTGTGCAACACACCAGCCACATTTCAGAGAGTAGTGATTGGAATCGTTTCAGAGATGGTAAATGATTGCATGGAGATTTGTATGGATGAATTTACTCCATATGGTGATAGTTATGAAGAATCACTGAAAAATTTAGAAAAGGTATTGAAATGCTGTGAACAAAGCCAGCTCTCTTTAAGCACTGAAAAGTGCCATTTGATGATGAGGGAGGGCATAGTGCTGGGGTACTTCATCTCTTCTGATGGTATCTAGGTAGATCCATCCAAAATCAAGGTGATTGAAAATATACCCAACTCTTGGAACACAAAAGGATGTACGTAGCTTCTTGGGGCATGCTGGTTATTACAAAAGGTTCATAGAAATTTTTTCCAAACTAGCTTCTCCTTTGTTCACTCTATTGATGAAGGATGCACAGTTTGTCTGGAATGAAGCATGCCAAACAATGTTTACTGAGCTAAAGAAAAGGCTATCTATAGCACCCATCTTACGAGGGACCAACTGGGCTCTGCCTTTTCATATTTCTTTAGATGCTTCAGACACCGCCATTGGAGCAGTTTTGGGACAGCAGGAAGGTAATGCTCCTTATGCAATTTATTACATTAGTAAGAACTTATCTCCTGCTAAACTAAACTATACTGTCATAGAAAAGGAATTTCTTGCCATTGTTTATGCCATCAACAAATTTAGACATTATATTACTGGATATTCTACTTTTGTGCATACTGATCATTCTGCTATCAAATATTTAATGAATAAACCAATCATGAATGCTAGAGTTACTAGATGGCTGTTATTGTTACAGGAATTTGATATCAAAATTATTGATAGACCAGGGAAGGAAAATGTTGTTGCAGATTTTTTATCTCGACTTACAAACAATGATGACAATTCACCAGTTGAATATTCCTTCCCTGATGAACATTTGTTTGCAGTATCAGCTCATTCCCCATGGTATGTAGATATTGCTAACTTTTTGGCTGCAGGTAAGCTCCTAGCACATCTGCCGAAGAGAGAAAAAAGAAAGATCATACAACAGAGTGCTACGTACTGCTGGATTGATGGCCATATTTTCTACACAGGGCTTGATTTAAAGATTAGAAGATGTGTTAGAGAAGATGAGATCTTTAGTATTCTTAAAGCTTGCCATGATGAGCCCTGTGGGGGAAATTTTGCAGACAAAAGGACAAGTCATGAGGTTTTGAGAATGGGTTATTTCTGGCCCATATTGTTTAGGGACGCAAAGAAGTATGTTCAGGCATGTGATAGCTGCCAAAGGATGGGCCAACCCAACAAATTAGATGAAATTTCTTTACAGCCACAGCTCGTGGTTGAACCATTTGATAGATGGGCTCTAGATTTTGTAGGGCCTATCAACCCTCCCTCAAAATAGAAAGTTCACATCATGGTTTGCACAGATTACATGACCAAATGAGTAGAAGCTATAGCCTTGGTTAAGGCTAATGATCCGGCTGTGATTGATTTCCTGTATGAAGAAATTTTCACTCGGTTTGGAGTACCTAAGGAAATCATCACAAATGGTGGACCGCAGTTTGTGTCTCACAAGTTGGAAGCACTGTTACAGAAATTTCATATTCAGCACAGAATAACCTTGCCATATCATCCACAGGCCAATGGCCAAGTGGAGAGTTCAAATAAGGTTATTGAGGCTATTTTGACAAATACAGTGAAAAGCCATCGTAAAGATTGGGCTAAGAGACTTCCAAAGGTACTATGGGCCTATCGCACTACATGGTGTAACACCATTGGTTTTCCCCCATATGCGTTAGTGAATGGTAAGAATGTTGTTTTCCCAATTGAATTTGAAATCATGACTTTGAAAACAACTGTAGAAGCAAATCTGGATTTATCATAAGCACAGAGGAACCGATTGAATCAACTTAATGAATTGGATGAAAAGTGCACAGCAGGAGTAAATCATACAACTTTAATCCAACAACAGCGCTCTAAGTGGCATGATGGATTCATAAAGAAGAAAGTCTTCCAGGAAGGAGACTGGGCTCTATTATATGATTCACAGTTTAAGAGGGATTTCAAAGGCAAGCTACGCACTCGTTGGTTGGGACCTTATCAAATAGATCATGTATTTGACAATGGAACAGTTTGGTTGATCAACATTGATGAAAACAAGACACCATTATTCTCAAATGGTCATCGGCTGCGACTGTATCACAAATCAATCTCAAGGGATGCTTTCGTTTCACAGGCTGCAACAGATCTAGATTATCAGTTAACGCCAGGGCAGGGAGTTTTCTCAACCCCTGTGAATTTTTAGGACTGCAATAACCACATCATTTGTACATAAATAATTTATTTTTCATTATGTATTTTATGTATTTTTCATTTTGCACTTGATCAGTTTGTTTTGAAGATTTGTGTGCAGGGATTATTTGGAGGAACAACAGTCATGACTGGGCTAGACAATTGCAGGCACCTTACATTGTTTCCTGATTTAATAAAGCTCTTTGAAGAAGAATGATGATTCGTTAGTTTTTTAGCAGCGAGTTGAAAGTCTGCCTGTTACTCATTTTTGCACAGCTGCGACTCCGTACCCTGCTCATTCTTCCTATTTCCGCAGCTGTAACTCCATCATTTTTCCATCCACTTCATTTTCTCTCTTTGCTAGTAGCAGCGACTCCACCATTATTACCTATTATGCTAGTCTAGCAGCTGTGACTCCGCTATTTCCACTTCATTTTTGCTCTTTGCCAGCAGCTGTGACTCCACCATTTTTTCCTATTCCACTAAGTTCAGCAGCTGTGACTCCGCTACTCTTCATTCATTTTACTTTTTCTCCATACAGTTGTGACTCCACTAGAATTTCTTCATGCCCGCTACGACTCCACTAGTTGTCCTTTTTCTGAATTAATGCCGGTAATGATGACTCAATATGGCGTCAATTTGAATGCTTGCTCCATGGATCCAATTACAGTCCACCAAGAAGACAACATTAGGTGTGTCAGGCATCTATCAACTGAGTGGCGACGACCAAATCACCTCGGCACATGCGCATTTATGCTCGTTTTATTGGGAGGTGGGCTATAATGATAACTCACAGCTGAATGCAAACACAAAAGGTACGGATTCAGACTTTTACATGATTAAGCGTGAAATTGAATATGGTAATAATGACTATGCATTGTATTTTAGTCCTTGTCAGCAAGGACGTACCATTTAACCACCAGGATACCCCAATTAAGCCAAATTTCCATAACTGTCTCATTTTACCGGGATTTCATACCTGTGCCGACTTTCCGAAAATACCCGATTTTAAACTCCAATGATTCCTTGCATGTTTGTATGCTGCAACTCCCATGTCCATACTGTTACTTGTTGTATTCGTCACTTGGATTTTGATGAAAGGCTGATATGGGCAACCCAGTCCGGCATGAACCCATGAATACGGAAGCCTTGCTCGCTAATGCAGAAGTTCTTAACATTTTCATAGCAGTAGATTGGATGGAATATTTTGAACAGTTGAACGATTTCCACACAGAAACCGCATTACAATTTGCTCTCAACCTAACTGATACTCACTTTGAGGTCAAGGGACTGCGCGTGTATGTTACAGAAGAAATCATAGCAGAGGTTACTGGCTTACCTCGGGTTGGAAAGAAGCTATTTGGACGGAAAGCACATAATGCGACGGCTGTAAGAGAATTTCTAGTAGTCGAGGAGAATGTTCATCCAAAGCATCGGGGGTTAGAACTGGCATCATTACCACGACCCTGCAATCAAGTGGCAGCCTTTGTGAAGAAATATATTTCTTGTGAAGGAAGGTACCAAACTGTTTCCTTCTCTGAACTTTTTTTATTGTCTCACTTACGCCATGGTAATTTAGTAAATATACCATTCTATCTTTTTAAAGCTCTGCAAACCATGGTTGGATATACAAAAACAACCCAACACCCAGTTGCCTCCCTTACCAATCATGGCCTAGTGAAATTGTTAGTCTTAAGGGCCCTTGCAAATTACAATTTAACCTGGGAGCAATTTCTTGCGAGGGTCTGGCCATTTAGAGGACCTGTATTAGAAGTGGGGGGTATTGGAGAAGGTGAAGAGGAAGAGCATCGGTAGCATCATGCAGTGGAGACTGAACAGTGGAAATAGTGAAGAAAAGGAGGACTCGATCCATGGCAGCAGTAGAGACAACAGGTGCAATTGGGGTTAATAGTGAAGTACCCTCAGCAGAGACATAAGAGCAATTAGAGCAAATATTGAGTTACCTATGGCAGAAATAGCACCTGTAATAGGGATAGATATAGAAATTCTCATTCTGAACTTGACGCAAGTCGCCTTACAGAAATAAGGTTCTTTCTTAACAATACACACGACACAAACCACAATGCTCACACAAAGAAGGTGTAGAACAAGATGCCTGGATTGGCTTATATTACTTCTCTGAAATCGGTTACAATATAAAATAACTGTAAGCAAATAACTAACTACAATCGGCCTCAACCATTACAACTTAGAAGTAATTGCGGTGTGTTCTCTCTGTGTGTCGACCTCACCCTCTCCTGGCACCATGCAACTCTGAGCTATGGTTCAATCTCAACACTCAGCACTCGGCCAATGTGACTCTTCACAACTTTCTCGGCTCTGCACTCTGTTCTGCTCTGCCCTCTCTACTACTGCCCAACAGTGTCTAGACTGAAGGCCTTCTCCTCCTCTTCTACTCTGCGGGTGTTGTTTCCAAGATTATTACAATCCCGAGACACGCGTTCCCTCCATTCATCGATCCTGTCCAAATCCTGCGAATATGCACTGTCAACTTCCATCTGTGCTGCACAGCCTCTGTCCATGACATCCACTGTCATGTCCTTCACCAACTCGCAATAACTTTAATAAATTCCTCAGCAACCTCGAACGGCTACTGGTACAGTCCCTTGGCTTTTTGTCCTTCTGACCCTACTACAGTAGTCAGTTACATCTCGACTGTCCTATTGGTTCATTCCTTTCCCAATATACTTCACTTTTCCAAACCCTGTCATGTCATAGTTCGACCACTTGTCGACTACCCAACCTCTTACATCGCTCGTCATCTATCGACCATTTCCTGTTGATCCTCAACCTCCCATGGCATATGTTGTTCCTTCAGTCGGCCGCACCCCGACTACTTCTGCTTGACTTTTTGACTTCGACAAGTCAACTTGCTCCCCGCACCAGTGGTCATCGGCACTCTCACTGGTCGGCTCCCTTCGGTTGATCAACTTCGACTGATTTGCCTAGGTCTCGATGCTCCTGCATCAGTCTCCCCAGGTGAAAAAGAATTCCACTGCTCCGTCAGTCTCCTAAACTCCTCTTCGGAAATCCACGTCGCTTCCTGCAACTCATCATTTGTCCATCGCACCAAGTATTCTTTCATGCGCTATCTACGGGTACGCCCTACTTCGCGTTCATCGATTACTTGTGCGATCCCTTCTTTATGTCGGTCTGGAATCTGTTCTGTCCAGTCAATACTAGTTCCTTCCCCTTGGCTGTTGTTTGACTCTTCTTCAAATTTATACAGGTCTGAGACATTGAACGTTGTTGAAATGTTCAAGTCTTTCAACAATTCCAACACATATGCATTCTCTGAAATCTTCTTCAGAATCCTGCATGGTCCTATCTTCTTCAACTTCAACTTGTTGTATGTTCCTGTTGTAAATCGCTCCTTCTATAAATATGCATAGACTAAGTCCCCTTCTTTGAATGATAATAGCCTCTTCTTCCTGTCAGCTCTCAACTTGTAGGCCACGTTACTCTTCTCGATGCGCTTTCGCACATTTTCATGAACTTCATGCATATGCTCTACGAATGATTCTGCATCCGCACTCTTCCTGGTTTCTGTCGACAATTCGACCAAATCTGCCACTACATGTGGACTCCTCCCTTGAACAATATGGAATGGGCTCAATCCTGTCAACTGATTCACAGAATTGTTATATGCAAACTCTACCTGTGCCAACACATTTTCCCACTGCTTGGGTCTGTCGGCTGCTAAACATCTCAGAAGGTTTCCCAAACTTCTGTTTACAACCTCGGTTTGTCCGTCTATCTGCAGATGATATGCCGAGCTAAACTCTAACTTCATGTCGAGTTTCTTCCATAGGGTTCTCCAGAAATGCCCCATGAATTTTGTATCCCTATCTGACGTGATACTCTTTGGCAACCCATGCAACCTGACTATTTCCCTAAAGAATAGTACAACGATTCTTGTGGCATCACTTGTTTTCTTACATGGTATGAAATGTGCTATCTTCAAAAATCTGTCGACTACAACAAATATTGAGTCGTTCCCTTGTTGAGTCCTAGGTAATCCTAACACAAAATCCATGCTAAGATGCTCCCACAGGTTCTTTGGTACTGGTAATGGTGTATACAACCCCGTGTTCTGACTCCTTCCTTTTGCCAATTGGAAAAATTGACATTGTCGAACCCATTTTCTGATATCTGTCGACATCCTTGGCCATAAATATTTTTTGTCGATCAGTGCTTTGGTCTTGTCGATCCCAAAGTGCCCTGCTAACCCACCATTATGTAATTCTTGGATTAGGTTCTCTCTCACTGATCCTCTGGGAATACACAGCTGACTTCCCCTGAACAGGTAACCTTCTTGAATGACATAACTCAAATATGAAGTTATGTCGGTGCTCCACGACTCACAACACACCTTCCATTCCTTTGCAAAATCTTCGTCGGTCTCATATTCTGTCTTTATCGACTCTATTCCTATTGCCTGAACAGTCATCGTGCTCAACAGCGCAACTCTCCTGCTCAACGCGTCGGCGACTTTGTGTGACTTGCCCGACCTATGTCGCAACATGAACGTATATCTCTGTAGTAGCTCCACCCATTTCATGTGTATCTGATCCAACTTCAATTGAGTATTCAGATACTTCAGTGCTTGGTGATCTGTGTATAACACAAATTCCTGTGGCAACAAATAATGCCTCCATTTCTTCAATGCTTGTATGATAGCATAGAATTCTTGGTCATAGACCGAATACTTTTGTTTCGCTCCATTCATTTTTTCACTGAAGAATGCAATTGGTCGGCCTTCCTGGCTCAACACTACTCCAATTGCTGTTCCACTTGCATCACAATCGACCTGGAAAACTTTGTCAAACTCTGGAAGCACCAACACTGGGCTCTCACTGACCTTTTCTTTCAATTTGTCGAAAGCTTCCTAGGCCTTATCCATCCACTTGAACTCGCCCTTTCTCATGCATTCTATCAATGCTGCACAAATCCGATTGAATCCCCGAATGAACTTCCGGTAGAAACTTGCAAGTCCATGGAAACTTCTCACTACATTCGTACTTGTCAGTTCTGGCCAATCTACTATTGCCTTCACCTTCTCGGGGTCCATCTCCAACCCTTTACTTGAAATTACAAATCCCAAGTACACCAACTCCTTCTTCATGAAGAAACACTTTTGCAGGTTGAACATCATCTTCTCTTCTTGCAATTTTTGTAATACTTGTCGAACGTGCTCCAAATGTTTTGAGTTGGTTCGACTGAAAATCAGAATGTCGTCTAAATAGACTACGCCAAACTTTCCCAAGAATGGCTTCAGTACCTCATTCATCAGTCTCATGAATGTACTGGGTGCATTAGTCAATCCGAATGGCATGACTAACCACTCATATAACCCTTCTCTTGTCTTGAATGCTTTCTTCCATTCATCTCCTTCTTTGACCCTAATCTGGTGATATCCACTCTTCAGGTCTAATTTCGTGAAGTATGTCGCTCCACTCAAGCAATCCATCAAGTCATCCATCCTTGGCAATGGAAATCGATACTTGATCGTGATCCTGTTGATGGATCTGGAATTAGTACACATCCTCCATTCCCTGCCCTTCTTTGGTGTCAATACTGCTGGTACTGCACATAGGCTCAAACTTTCTCGGATCAATCCCCTATCCAACAGCCCTTGGACCTGTCGGTTGAGCTCCTGTCCCTCTGCTGGACTCATCCTATATGGTGCTTTGTTTGGTAGACTCAACCCTGGAATCAAGTTGATCTGATGGGATATGCTCCTTGTCGGTGACAATCCCGTCAGTTTCTCATCAGCCATTATGTCCTGAAACTCTTCGAGAAACTCATCGACTTCGATCGGAGTGCTTTCCCAATTGGTCGTTCCTTCGACATATGGTCCTTTTGGAATGATTGCAAAACATCCCGACTGCTTTTCCTCCAATGCGAGGAATTCCTTGGCGGTGCTCATCAACACTTACTTTCCCCAAAGATTTCTCTCGCTATCCTTACTGTTGGCTGGCTCTCCTCGCCTCGGCTTAAGATTCCTCTTCATGCCATTCTTTACTGTGACTGTGTTGGCTCGACCATCATAGATCATCTTATGATCATATTGCCATGGCCTCCCTAACAACAGATGGCATGCATCCATGGGAACTACATCACACAGTACGCTATCCTCCAATCCTTCAACTTTGAAGTTGATCAGGCACTGTTTGGTCACCTTAACGTGGTGTCCTTTCTGCAACCATGAGATCTTGTATGGGTGTGGGTGTTCTCGACATTTCAACCTGATCTTGTCGATGACTTTTGTCGACACAAGATTCTCTGTGCTCCCACCATCAACTATGGTCTTGCAATGCCACTCTCTGATCCGCACCTTTGTTCGAAAGATAGCCTTCCATTGTGCTGGTTCCATCGGATCATGTTGATCTTCCTGGATCAAAGCTCTCTGAACCGTCAAATTTTGGTTCTTCTTTTTCTCGCCTCCACTGCTATTTGATGCCAATTCTTCCCTCTTGTCAACTTGCTCATCCTTTCGACGTCTCAGTTTTGACACTTCTGCAGCATGTAGGTTTTCTGGGCATTCATATGCCTTGTGACCCATCCCTCGACATTTTTAACATATTATAGCTGGTCTGTTAACTCCTTTCTTGTTGGATGGACCACTTCGACCATATGCACCTTGACCGCGGTTCTCATGACCATCGTGTCGGTTCTCTTGTGCTATTTTCTTCGTTGATGTCCCTCCTATGTGTCGAATTCCTTCAGCATCTTCTTTCTTGTATCTTCTACCTTGAATCTTCATGGAGATAGTCTTTCCACCTCGACTAGTCATCCTGCCTCTGGTCACTGTAGACTTTCTCGCCAGTTTCTCTTCTGCCTTCAGAGCTAACTGATAGGATTCTATGACTACTTTGAATCTCAACATCCTGAGTTCATCCTGAACAACATATTTCAAGCCGTTTACATATCTGGCAATAGCTTCTTCTCCTTCATCCATCTATCTTGACCGAATCGACAATCGGTAGAACTCCTTCGTGTACTCCTTCACGGTCATCTCTTTTTGTTGAAAGTTTTGTAGCTTTCAGAACAAGGAAACTACATAATCATTTCGCAAGAACTTCCCCTTCAGCTTGGAAACCATCCTCTCCTAAGATTTGATTTTCTCCTTTCCTTTATTGAGTCTGTCAGCTTGTACATTGTCCCACCACAACGAGGCATGACCCTTCAACCTCAGACATGCAGTCTTAACTCGTTTCGGGTCCTCAATCTGCTATACATCGAAATATTTCTCCATCTCTCCAAACCAATCGATCAAGTCTTCTGGGTCCAGGATTTTCAAGTACGTACGCACATCTATCTTCACCCAACCTCTCATTTCTGTGAGAAGCTTGATGAGTTTTTCCGTTGGTTCTTCTGCTATGGCTTCCCGAGCTTCCACTTCCTCGACTTCCTCGTTGCTGTGGTCTAGCGCTTCAAGAATGCAACCACGCCTTTGGTTTTCCTTGATCGCTGCAAATTCATTTGTCAAAGTTCGCATCGTTTGGACGCATTCGTCGAACATCTCACAATCCACTGTGACGGCTACTGCACCATGTGCTCTTCATCCTCGGACATTAATGCCTTTATGAGCCATTTTCAACTTCTGCTGAAAATTCTCACACTTCCAGATCCTGATACCATTGATGCAAGTTAGGTTGGTATAGTCTTCTCCTCCAATCGGACTCGCTTCCGGGATCTGATACCAACTGACGCAAGTCAGGTTGGTATAGTCTTCTTATCCAACCGGACTTGCTTCCAGGATCTAATAACAACTGATGCAAGTCAGGTTGGTATAGTCTTCTTCTCCAACTGGACTCTCTTCCAGGCTCTGATACCAACTAACACAAGTCATGTTGGTATAGTCTTCTTCTCCAACTGGACTCGCTTTCGGCTCTGATATCAACTAACGCAAGTCAGGTTGGTATAGTCTTCTTCTCCAACTGGACTCGCTTCTGGGCTCTGATACCAGCTGACGCAAGTCGCCTTATAGAAATAAGGTTCTTGCTTAACAATACACATGGTGCAAACCACAATGCTCACATAAACAAGGTGTAGAACAAGATGCCTGGATTGGCTTATATTACTTCTCTGAAATCGGTTACAATATAAAATAACTATAAACAAATAACTAACTACAATCGCAACTTACAAGTAACTATGGTGTGTTCTCCCTATGTGTCGACCTCACCCTCTCCTGGTTCACCACAGAACTTTGAGCTATGGTTCGATCTCAACACTCAGCTCTCGGCCAGTGTGACTCATCACAACTTTGTCGGCTCTGCACTCTATTCTGCTCTGCCCTCTCTACTACTGCCCAACAATGTCTAGACTAAAGGCCTTCTCCTCCTATTCTACTCTGCGGGTGCTGTTTCCAAGATTATTACAATCCCGAGACACGCGTTCCCTCCATTCGCCGATCCTGTCCAAATCCTGCGAATCTGCACTGTCAGCTTCCATCCATGCTGCATAGCCTCTGTCCATGACGTCCACTATCATGTCCTTCACAAAATTGTAATAACTGTAATAACTTCCTCAGCAACCCCGAACAGCTACTGGTACAGTCCCTTGACTTTTTGTCCTTCCGACCCTGCTACAACAATTAGTCACATCTCGACTATCCTGTCAGTTCATTCCTTTCCCAATATACTTGACTTCAGCAAACCTTGTCGTGCCGTAGTTCGACCACTTGTCGACTACCCGACCTCTTACATCGCTCGTCATCTGTTGACCATTTCCTGTCGATCCTCGACCTCCCGCGACATCTGTTGTTCCTTCAATCGGACGCACCCCGACTGCTTCTGCTTGACTTGTTGACTTCGACAAGTCAACTTGCTCCCCGCACCAGTGGTCATCGGGACTCCCGCTGGTCGGCTCCCTTCAGTCGATCAACTTTGACTGATCTGCCTAGGTCCCGATGATCCTGCATCAGAACCCCAAGTCACCTGCTATTACACATGAACCTTCCATAGAAGAACCTCAAATGGAAAAACTTCTATTTGAAAATGAATTATTAAAGGAGGAGGTGCAGACATTGCGAAATGAGTTGGAAATATTGAAGGGAGCAGTTGGAAAACAAACAGAGAAGAATTTGAACACATTGTTAGATGCTGCAAATTTATTAGAAAATCCATCTCTTGCATTAGAAAATGAGGAGCAAGGAGAGATTGTTTTCCCTGAGTGTGGAGACATATTCTTTGCAGCAGGACACAGAGTTATGGTGTTGGGAGTTGTATCACAAAAGCATGCACAGATAGAGCAGGAGGAAGAAAAAACACCAGAAATAGAATTGATTGGGGAAAATGAGCCAAAAATTGAAGTGATCCCTGGTTTGAATATAGGAGATGAAACAAAGCAGTCCCAGCCATTAGGGGATACCGAACTTCTTCAGGACTAGTCTCATCAGTCAGAGGGATTTGAGATAACCCAGAAACAATCTCAGCAGTTCGAAGAAATTGAAAGGCAGGGGGTTGTTACACAAGAACCAACACCCTTGGAAATACATAGTGAGGCTGCAACTCAGACAGAAATATTTGACATCAAGGATCAAGAAGAGAACACTTTTACACAAGAACTAGTGTTTTCAAAATCATTTGCTGAAGTTGCAACACAAACTGAGATGGCTGAGCTTGAAATGGGAAGAAAGGATGTTGTTACACAAGAACTAGGATCCCCAAAATCAATTGCTGAGACTGCATTATAGGCACAGACCACTGCAACACCAATGGAGGATGGAACTATTACACTGCCATAGCAAAACGAGGAAGTCAGTACAGCGGGGGACAAGGTAGGAATACAACTTTCTCTGGAAGTCATTTATCTAGACTCTGACAATGAAAAGGATGTGGAGAACAAAAGAATTCAACGGTTAGAGAAAAAGATTCTCTGGCTAAACCTTGAGTTTGATAAATGGCATAAATATATTGATTAGTGCAGAATAGGTATGATCTCTCTCCATGAACATATAAATACCATCAGGGAGTTGAGAGAAAAGTGGGCTGAGGAGTTATTCTTCTAGAAAATCCAGTGGGAAAAACTTCAAGAAAAATTGGAAGAATTGAAGAAACTTAAGTCCCTGCAACAAGAAAAAGACAAAATGCATACTCTTTTCCTAGAATTACTGAGTTGTAGGGCTCCATCCCCCTCTTACCCTATCTTTATCCATGAGTAGACAACTTTATTTCAATTGAGGGCTTTGAAGGAAGGGAGATCATTTGATCTAAAGGAAGGGAGATCATTTGATCTAGAAACAACTACCCATTTTTTAAAAACATTTCTGAAAAGTGATTTTGAGGATCAACATTTGTTATGTGAATTGTATTTACATGATAGGGCTTGTTATATTAACTCTCCATCCAATCCCTTGCCTTGTTTGGGGGATGTTCAGCTGAGGGCATTTGCCTCTTTTGTCATCAACCATGTAAAATGGTGAGATGCTTTCCAAACTATCACAAAGAACGAACAAAATTCTACTCTCTGGATTAGGAACGAACCTCTGGATCCAAAAGAACTCATAGCAAATCATGCTGGATCTCTCAGGGTTCCTGGAATTTCCCAATACTTTGAGAATTTGCGATGGAAAATCCTCACTACCTATGTCCCGATGATTCTCAATATGCAGCAGTCTGCTCTAGAGGGTAGTAAATAGAGATGGCTACATTCTTCTTCATATCTAAAGGAAGGGGACCCATATTGCTTTGAGAATTTCAGGCAAGCCTTGACAAGGGTTCCTAGATATGTGCAGTGCATGGAAAAATCTGGACCTTGGTGGATTGGATTAAGATTCAGATTCCCTCTCATATGGCTTCCTGTGAGTCCTTACAGGAACAACTATGCTTTGACTAAAGATGAAGAGAAGCTGTGTTGGGATAGATGGACAGCCTTCTATGGGTTTGTTCCTCAAGAGGAAACACCGAAATGTGCCTACAATCTCACCAATCTTCACAGATTCAACTCAGTCTCAGATTCAGACTAGTGGAGGTTGTTGCATGAGGACATGCAATCGGATAGTTGGGGGGAGATGTTGGGTCCAGGAAATGACCCTTTTTGGCCATCCTTATTTCATCATTTTTCCCTAATTATATCCTATTTCCACAAGCCATATATATGCCTTTCCTCCAGATCAACCAACAATATCTACAGGTATAATTCATTATCTCTTTATTCATTTTATCCCTAAGATTGTTATAATTCAGGATCCTAGCCTTTGAATTATGCTAACTTGTGTGGTTTCATTTAGTCAAAGCTCAAAGCACAGGTGTATCAGCTACCATGCCTTGGAAGAAATCATACGTGGATCCAGCTGTCACTCTTTTAGCTCAGTTCCTCATATTTTCAAGGGACAATGCATTTCTCCATGTGAGCTGTAACAGATCCCTGTAACAAAGTATAGCCACGACAGACAGGTCGCCTTCTAGATTGCTAATCCGTTGATCTATTTCTCACCAACATAACAACATCTTTTATGAATGAACAACCTCATTCAATGCGTCTATAACAGTTAACTATGACTCTGCAGCATGTCGATCATAGATCTTCATTGCTACATCAGATTGGTGGATCACGAACTGCATTTTGTATGTAGAAATATGGGAAGGCTTTCCATGCCTGTTGTTGGTTAATAATCAATTGTTGTACGGGCTGTAACAGAGATTGAGACTGTGAATTTTCATCTTTTAATGAATAGCAGAGTTACTTTCATTTCTGTGTCTTAATTCGTGGTGATTCACGACATCTCTGTTAGAAGGCCAGAGCCCGCCTTCTCACAGAGATTGCCGATTTAGTTAGATAGTTAGATTTATTCATTTCCTGTTGTGTGTTGTGGAATTGCATTAGGTATATTTCTGATAGCTGCAATAGTGAGTTTATGATTGCATTCTTTATTGATAGTTTATCTCCTGCATATGATAGCTGTAACTGTGTGGTGTGACAGTTGACTGTGTAGGTTAGTTTGATTAATGCATGTGTGTTCAATAGCTGTTACAGCCAAGCTCAACTCCATTACCATCAGTCATTTATTCTTTCTAGGATTTCTAATGGTTATCGATTTATAGTTCAAGTTTATTTCTTAATTCTGGTTGCTGTTGTATCTTTCATTGAGTTCATAGATTAGACAGATCATGGTTAAGTCATAGTAGTTACTGGATGGATCATTTTCGTAAAGATTGATACTATAGTTTGATAATTATAGGATTTGACTTCTTGCAAAAGTAATCTAGTTCAATTTCATTCTTAGATCAATAACTGTTAGGTTGATTTCTGTAGGAAGGTAGTTGCACTTTGAAGTCCTAGATGTATGACTTAGATTAGTTTTCTTTATGGAATGAGTTTGGCTGGGCAGATAGGTAGGATTCTTATCTCCAATCACTTGATCAACTACTGAAAGTGTTTATGCATAGATTGTGCTCGTTACCATTGAAATAAAAGACCTCCCTGGGTTTGACAATTTATATTGAGCATCCTGTGTGTTAGTTTTAATTAATTGACATATAGGGTAACCAACCAGTGTCTGTCCTGTCAACCTTTTACAAGTGGTGTGATATGCCCACAAAACTGTTGGAATCTTCAAATCCCATTCGTCGCAATTCGCATTGCAAATCTTTGTCATCGCATGCTCGAAGATTTTGTTGAAAGTTTTGACTGTCCCATTCGCCTGTGGATGATATGGTGTGCTCTTCTTATGCTGTATCTGAAGTGTTAACAGTTGAATATTTGTCTATCTCTATATCAATGAATCAATTGACAGTTTGGGATATCTGTGTAAATGCTTGATTAATCACTATGTGTATGCGTAGCCTGAAGTAAGGGATCTTGAGGATTGAATGTTGAGGCAGATGTATGAATGATCTTTGTGTGTGTAAAACCACGGAGTCGATGTGTATATCCAACAAGGGAATCAAGTCCAGTGATGATCGATTGAGTTATTGATTGATTCTCTCATCAATCAATGTAGAATCGTAGAGTTGCAAGGATTGAAGTTTCCAGAGATATGGATGATCCATATTAAAGGAGAAAAGATGGATCAATGATGGGAAATATATCATGAGGTGAATGAAAATGGAAGATAAAAAATATGCAAGATTAGGTGAAGTCCCATCGGAGACAGCAGACAAACGGACGAGATCAAAGCCGCAAGAAATATGACGCCCAAGAGAAATTCCACAAGAGAAAGATGTAAGGAAGATAACGGATCCGCAAAGACAAGGTGAGATCCGCATCTGATCTCATATCAACAGTCAGGAAAGAACCCGTAAGAAATCGACAGTTGTAAAGAGTTGCGGAAAAGGAATTGCAGAATCCCATTTCGGGAAAAGTTGAAGGCACATCCGCAATACACAATCCGCAACCCGACTACAGAAAGAGAATTGCGGAAAGATAAATTGCGGAAGACAATTTGTAAAATTCGAAATACAGTTCCGCAATCCACAATCTGCAAGCTGCAGAAAGAGAATCCACCGTTGATCAAGTTCCGACGGTCCATGATCACTGCGGAAAGAACCTTGCGGAAATAGACTTGCGGAAGAAGTCTTGCGGGAGACAAATTGTGGAATCTAGTTTGTAAAAATCGAAATATAGTTCCGCAATCCACATTTCACAAGCTATGGAAAGAGAATCCATTGTTGATCAAGATCAGACAGTCCATGATCACTATGGAAAGGAGATTGCGGAAATGAAATTGCGGAAAAGCCACTACGGAAAGGTCACTGTGGAAAGGTAATTGCGGAAAGATCATTGCGGAAAGGAAATTGCAGAAATATTTTTGTTGCAAAAAGTCATGATTGATAAACATAAATAGAGTTATGAATTACGAGTTTATTAAAACAAAGATTTGAAGGGGCGTGAAGGAGAAAGGTATGAGCCTGTTTTGAAAAGGCGTGTTTATGAGATGTGTTTTTCCATTTTGAAGAGGTATGAGTTGAGAGGGTATGAATATTTGAAGAGGCATGAATAATGTATTTAAAAGAAGATTCGAATTAAAAGGTAGGTGTGTCTTCGGTGTCTTAGTTGAAGCAGCAACAAGAACAGGTCGAGACCAATGAACCTCCAGGACTGAAGAAAGGATTTTCTGGATGATCTGAAGAAGTCGGATTAGGGAGGTAGGGTGGTTCTAGAGTAGGATACATTCCTATGAGAGGGTCGTAGCCTCCTTCCAGTGGTAGTTGGTAAATAAGGGTGTCGAAGCATCCTTTCAGTAGTAGCTGATAAAACCAGGTGGTCGTAGCCTCCTTCCAGTAGTAGCTGGAAAATAGGGTGTAGTAGCATCCTTGTCTATAGTAGCAGGCATAAAAAAGGGTGTAGTAGCATCCATGTATGTAGTATCAGGAAAAAACTTATTGTAAATATAATTTTGCAGTATAGAAAGAATTGGTGGTTTACCCAATTGGGCTTCCACGATAAAAATATGTGTTATGTGTATCTTGTTGATTCCATGTTTTGATTAAGTTTAAATAAGTGGTTTAAAATTGTAAAAAGTTAACAATACTGATTCACCCCCCCCCTCTCAGTATTGACCAATATTTCAACAAATTTCCTATACGTGAGGATGCATCGTAGAATTTGAGAGCCTACTTTCCGTGATAGAGATAACAAATATACATGAAGGAATCATACAATTGTGTTCAAGAGAACTGATATTCTAGGAAATCTGATAGAGGAAAATAAGGAAATACTTTCCTCACTAAAGCTTGTTGAAACATGGCAAATGCAATTAGATAAAAGATATATTTTATCATTAACATTCTTTTTTTTATTGATGTGAAGTTTATCAATCATCCTAGGAATACATGTTATGCTCAGTAAAGGGCCTTTTTTGTAGTTAATGTATTTTATCTTAGCTATGTCCATTTCTATTTTAATAGTGATCTTCATTTTTCTGTGACTTGCATTGATGCAACAAAGTTTTTTTAAATAAACTCAAAGGAGTAATAGATCCTGAAAGAAAAAAAATATTATAGCTGGTTGGGAGTTCATCCACATTTTTGATAAATTATCTATAAATTTGGAAAAATCGGAAGGAAGCCAAAGTTCTTGTTCCACGGTACTCTGTACCCATATGTGGTTGAGTCGTGTCCACCACCTGAGAGTGGGAGAAATCACTCTCACACAATCAAGATCTATCATAATGTTGGGGGGCTTCCAGAGGAAATGAATTTGAAACTTATTAAGCCTCTTAAATGGATTTTCAGAGATGAGGTATATCACATTTAAACCTTTTCTTTAATGTCTACTTATGTTCACTTATTAGTTATTTTATGATAATATGGTCCTTTTTAAGTTCTTTTTCAGGACTGATTTAAGTACTAGTAATCTCATATTTATGGTTCTAAATATGAACAAGTGCGAAAACTATGAGAAATATCGAGTGTTTCTCAATGATTTCTTAAGAGGCATCCATTCCCTCGTCCTGGCTTAGTTGTATGCATTTTGGGTGATGCCACTGAAGGAAATGCCTCATATACCATACGCTGGGTATATATACATGATATGTATGTAATATGGATGCACTCTTACTGGATAGTGTAAGAGTGGTCTAAATTTCTCATGTATGTTTGCAACTTTTGACAGGTTGATGAGATCTTTATCAATTCAATCAAGGATGCCAGACTATACGATTCCATTTGGCAAGATTTCATAGTTTTTTTGCAAGTAAAGAGTGTTGTTGTGCAAGGTGATAGAAGGAATCTCTCACATGCAATGGCACTAAGAGCCATAACTAGTTAGGATGGATTGACTACAGAGTAGTGCATTTTTTTGTTTTCTATGCTATATCCCTTGGTTGTGTTGGTTGACATTTTTCTCATTTTCTTATTGGCCTATATTTGATCTTATTGATAAGATGGAAAAACATGTCCAACAACTAAAAGTATAAAGATATTTCTTATTGACACCTCTCATTTCTCATTTCATTTATTAGTTTTCATATGTCTCTTATAATAAATTGCATATGGTAGTATGGGTCACAGGTATCAATTTAGTCCCAAGTTCCCTACCCAAGTTTCTGCAAAGATTTGCAAGTGTTTGTGGAGTAAATTGAAAATTTTAACATAACCTCAAAACCTCCATCAATAGTAGAGTGGGAGTGATATGCATAGAACATAAATTGCATGCTTTTTTGTTATTTAATTGTGGTGAACCACAACATATGTACTATTTCTTGGTTACCTTCCAGGGAAAGCTAATTTTACAGGAAGATTTTGTAAATATGTCAGCATCTGAGTTCTCTTCTGCTAAATTTTCCACTTTGCATGGGTGTTAGCTTGTGGTTTTTATCACAATTTCATTGGGGTGATAGGTTGATGAAAAGTTATGTGGGTGGCCTATGTTTTATGTTGCTAGATTTTTTCCTCATTTGTGATGATACCTCAGCATTAATGATGCCCCAGCATAATGGCTATGGGATATATGGTTTTTGATGTAGTTGATTGTTGATGGAGATGATGATATGCTTCCATGTCACTTGATTATTGGTGGAACGTTGTTTGTAGCTTCATGGTTTGAATGACCTTTTGTGGTAGGGAACTAGGCTTACTTGCAGGGTTTAATGATCCATTTGGAGGAAAATTCTGTATAGCATGGAAGCTTATGATGATTCCCATCCAGTAGTTAATATTTTTGGAACTATCTTCATTTCTAAATCTTCTATTTTCACCGCAGTTAGGAACAACAGATCAATAATGTGTGCCATGAGCAGTATGGGCGTGCTATTTTGTGAGGTCTGCATCAAGATATGATTCAAGGTATTGGGAATTTATTTTTAGGGATGATAGAATAAAAAACTATAAGAATCGATGGAAATTTTTGGGCCTATTTCAATCTTGTACCTGCTGTTTGAACCCAGAATTGGTAAAAAAACAATGAATTCACTGCATCTCTTCAGGAATTATTTGACAAAAAATAAATGAAATTCCGTGCAAACTTGTAGAAGCCACCAGTTTCAAAATCAACGATATCAATATTTATGCATGACTTGGATGTTTCAAACCTTGTCATAATTTTTTCTGAAGATAATTTGAGAGCAAAATAAACCTAGATAATGCAACAACCAATAGGACTCTTTGGCATCCTCGAGGGCACAATTATTTCCATCATGGGTGTTGAATTTTATGCCATAAATACAGATGCTCAATCTCTAATATAGTCTACTGCAGGGAACCCTATTCAAATTAGAGAACAATTAACTTGTGGACTGGAAATGCAAATACTAGTGAAAATCATGAACTCGGGGAACAAGAAACAGAAGAATCCCAAGAAGATATAATTGAAGCTCTTAAAGAATAAAAGCCTGAATTTATTACAACTAAAATTGCACGATTATCAAAAGAAGCGAGCAATCTGAATTTTGGTGTAGTTACTTATGGCTTTCAGTTTTGAAGGTTATAAGAGATATGTACAGGCCTTGGAGGCAATTGAGAGACAACATAAATTTTTGGATACTCTTCTTGTCATTTCAAATGACAGGTTACCATATGTCATTGAAGAGAAGACACCTCTTAGAAGAGGCTTTCCTCCTTGCTGATGATGTCTTACATCAAGGTGTGCAAGGAATTTATGATATAATGACAATTCTAGGTTTAGTTAACGTGGAATTTGCAGATGTAAAGGATGTTATGAGTAATTTAGGAAATGCAATGCTTGGAGTGGTTGTTTCGTCTAGCAAACGCCGTGTATAGGAAGCTACACAACAAGCCACTCCAGCTCCCCCTGATCGACAGATTGATATCAGAGATGTTTGGAGAATAGTTTTTGTTGTTTTTGAGTCAACTCTCTTTGTAGGTTGACTTGGGCCTTTTTGGATGGAACATCCCATTTTGGAGAACATATATGCATCACTCATGGTCATATAATGAGGAGCATTCTATATTTGAAGTGCTTTGTTGGTGTTTCATGCCACTTTTGAGGCTAGCTTTCATTATGGGGGGCTACTTACATTGGATCATTCACTTGGAGGCTAATCACATACCGTTTCATTCCCTTTTGGTTGGAGCATTCTTCCTTTTGGGTAGTTGCCCACCTTTTTCTACCATGTTTAGAGGAAGTGTCCTACATTTTGGAGTTTCCTTTCACTCATCCATGCTACATCTATTGGATTGTTTGGGGCCTCTTCGCTTTGATGTCCACTTGGAGATATCATTCATGACTCGATGCCTTACTTTGAGCAGGACATTCCACGTTGTCTCACTTTGAGGAGGGCGTTTCATGTTGGAGGTGTTCTACCCTTGTTATGAGGAGGTATTTGGTATCACTTGATGGAGGTATGTACATGTGTCCTTGACCACCATTTATTTATTATTGTTGACTTAGGAGTTAGGAGGATATTTTCTTTGTTTACTCCTTCCCAAAATAGATCTCAAGTCATGTTTGGATTGGGGGACAAATCCCATTGGACTTGATGAAATATCTTCTGATTATCATCAATTGAAGGTCTTTCATTTATTGTTTCTTGTGCTTGGTTAATATCAATTACATGCGCACATACAAAAAAATTTCAATGCATATATACATCAACAATGTGTGCACCCCAGAAAATAAAACAGGAACAGATGGCTTGGTGTAGATCGATAGATGAATAATTTAAATAAAATCCAATAACTTCAAAATAAAATCCCCAATGAATAATTTTATTATGGGCTAGGGATTTTGTTTGTCTTATCACTATGTTGAAGCTTCAACATGTTATTGCTTTAATGTTGTTTGTATTGTCACTATGTTGAAGCTTCAACATATTATTGCTTTAAAGTTGTTTGTCTTGTCATTATAAAGTGATTCACATGATTGGTTTCTAAATCTTGACGATGACAACATTAGCACATAGGATAAATGTGGAGAAGTTTTCCTTGAGTGGTGTGAAGAAAAGGATGCCAGAGCTATAAAGCTATTCCTTTCTCATTTTATTGTCTTGTTGGATCCAACCAGTCTCAAGGAGGGCGCAGTAATTCATCTAGAGGGCGCATTCTATCATCCACATGGAACATTCTATCATCCTGAAATGCACCCAAATCAATCTAAAACTTATTTTAGAGCTGCCATGGATCAGTCACATTAGATCATCCTCACTCCATTCAATTATTTTGACTGGAAAGAGCAGATGGAGATCATGTTGAGGAGCAAGGGCCTCTACAGGGTGACTATGGCAACTGAGACTGGGCCAACTTCAGCAATTGAGAAATCAAAGTGGCATAATCAAAGAGATGAAGCTTATGGGATGTTGTGTATCACTACATCCAGGGATCGTTTATTCTATATTGATGGTATTACCTCTCCCAATGAAGTTTGGCTGAAACTTCAAGAATTGTTTGGCAAGACAGATGAAATAAGAGGTCACCAACTGGATAATGAACTAGTTTCATTGAATCCACATAATTTCGATAACCTACAGGATTTATTCTCTAAATTCAAGTCACTTGTTCTACAATTGAAGCAATGTGGAATTGATAAAAAGGATGAGCAACCAATCTTGGCCATTCTCTCCAAGCTTGGCCCAGATTACTCAGTGTTTGTTTCGACCTTCCATGCCACAAGGAAGGAAGTTCGAAACTGGAAGAGTCCAACTCTCTCAGAATTCATGGAGTCACTTACATAAGAACAAGACAAGCTGGTCTTGATGGGAACCATTAAAACTCCATCAAAATACCACTGTCCGAATGTTGGAGATTCAAAGAATGAAAAGTGAGAGCCAGTTGTGCACATTGATCATGGAAGCAGACCAAAAGCTATTTGTTTTGGCTGGAAATATTCCTCAAATAGATGCTAGGACAGCAAGAAAGATGGCATCAATGGAATTCCATACTTGTAGAATAGTTGGAAGGTAAATAAAAGAAAGGGATCGTTGTAGAGTAATGCCCACCTGCAGAGATGGCCGATCAAAGCCAGCAGGAACGATTGTGGAAGCCAAAGTAATTGGTCCCAAAAGCTCAAAGTAAAGGGATGAAACGTAGGACAGACCTGCCACATTTTGTGAATTTTGAATCATGTGTAAAGTGGGTATATACTCCGAAGTGTTGGAACACCGAGGATGGTGTTATTCCAAGGGGAGGGGAATGTAATGTCCCCAGTTTGACCCCATGGCATTAACATTATAAATGATGTAATATTGTTATGAAATCATGGTGAGGAGCTCAAGGCCAAGGCCCCGCCATCGATTTAGTGATGCATAAGGTTTACGTGGTAGCCAGGCACATTGAAATTGTAAATATGCATTTTAATAAATACCCACAACTAGCTATGCAATGCAACAAGAGATGGGGGAATGATTTTACAAGGATTTGCGAGGGAAAACATTCAAACCCTTGAGCCACTCAAGTCAAGCCAGGTGTCAATGAGAGAACCCATCAAACGCTCAACTACCCATGTTGACTTTTGTACCCAATCATTGATTTTCTTCCAAGAGTTGGTTGAGGTAGTTAATGCCTTGGGGAATGAGAGGTATGGTTGTCCAAATTCGAGTATGGGCAAGCCACCCTGGATGGGAATTTGTGTTTTGCTTCTTGGGCAAGAAAAGAGCCATGAATTTCTCCCCCAAGCCATTATCCATGATG
Source organism: Larix kaempferi (assembly GCA_027924585.1). Classification (NCBI taxonomy): domain Eukaryota; kingdom Viridiplantae; phylum Streptophyta; class Pinopsida; order Pinales; family Pinaceae; genus Larix; species Larix kaempferi. Next base: position 4,326,749 of record BSBM01000729.1, on the reverse strand, counting down.
ATTCTTGCTCCCTCACGAGTTTACAGCTACCTAGGCGTTTTCCAAGCATGTTTGCTATGTTTTCCTTCATTCTCCCAGTAGAGAAGGGCATTTTTGTGTTGTATACTAGTGGGGAAGAAGGGGAATGGAATGGGGGTTCCATAGAGACCATTTTTGTTGTTAAATGCTGAGAGAGTTGGGGAGAAAATGTTTTTCCTCCCTGTGGATGCATTTCCCTTCCCACAGCTTGTTTTAGGTGAGCCACGATTTGGGGAAATTCTATGGCCATCTTGTTTGTGAATTCTATTGCTGGAAATGTGTATCTATGTCCAATGTTTGTGCTTGTTGTGTGAGAAATGAATATGTTGGGTATGGGTATGGGTATTCATTGCTTTGGCTTGAGCTTGAGAGTAAGCATCCAGGGTTCAATTGTAGCCTTATAAACCCAGCTATGGACTGGCTTGGATCAGATGGAATGGTTAATTGGCTGTGAATGAGCTTTGTCCCCTTTTTCCTTGTAAGAATCATGCCCAGCTCGAGGGTGGCCTTTGGACAGATTGAGTATATGTCGTCGAAGAGCCTATGGTTGGGTGGAACATTGCAATGACATAGCTAGTTGCTTGGGACAATTGCACAATGAGGATAAGTGTTTTTCTATCTATGTGTTTTGTCCCTGCAATGTTTACATTAATGATTGTTATTGATACATTGAATGCATATGAAAATATGTGTGTGGATGAGTTTATTTCTGCTATGCATGTTTGATTAATTTGCATCTGCACACAAATGTTTTTAACTATATCAATCTAATGAAATTGGCTGAGTTTTATGGAAAGCCCCGTAGATTGGTAGAATGTTCCCTTCCTCGAATTGGGTCCGCAGGTGGGTACATTACACAATACCGCTCTATGTATTCAGCAATGGTGATCCCACCACCCACAAAACAAGATCAAAGGCTTGCCACCTCAGCTCGGCGGGACAAACCAGTAATGAAGTAGATATCATCCACTTCCAATGTCAATATTTTCTCGTCCAGGTCAAAGTTTTGTCCATCAACATCCAAGTAGCTAATCAAATGCTGGAGCAATAGGTTTTGGGCCCTTAAGCCCCCTATGTTCCAAAATTTGTATAGCCCACATGCTTTTAGAGCTTATTGTGTAGGAAAATCATTGTAGATGGCCTCATCCACAAGGTCATGTTCCCTTTCTCTCCATTCAAGCACCATCCTGGAGGAAGAGAAACAAAGTTTTTTGTCAATTTCACTTAAAAAACCAACTCTGCGGCCGTACCTGTAGGCAATTTCGCTCATAGAGACGGGTAACTGCGATCAACGCATGCATTGACTTCAAGTATCCAGCCCTACTCGTGACCCGCATAGTTATAGCCCGTGGGTAGAGCCGTGACCATGTAGGGCATGGCCAAACAAAAAATCCAACCACTAAAATTTTAAATAAAAGCATTGAAATGAAAGGTATGGATGAGACTACCAACCTGCTCCAGACGGCTCGACGAACGGATGCCCATAGCTCCCGGAATTAACAGTTGAGCTTCGAGGTGAAAACTAACCACAAAACTCCAAATGGGTGAATAGTAAAAATGAATTGCAAATTGTAAAATTTTTATTACTATTTATAAATTTTGAAACGCACTTGTCTATAGTTCATTTTATGTTGTTTTGGACTAATATAATGTCTTGGAGTAGCATTTTTTGACTAGATTTCTTTGGCGAGAGTTGTTTTCGACCTTTTCGCACCTACGGCAAGTACATTTCACACTTGGCATATAGGTTAGATGACATTTTCACATGCATTGTGCATTTGACCTTTTGACTGTTTTCATAAACCCTAAGTGCGACCTCGCTTCTTAACCGACACGGAACCTTCACACTGCTATAAAAGTGTCATTATTTGGCGGTAGGGCCTTTCCGAACATGGGTTCCCTAGTTAGAACCCCTTTCTTCCTTTTGGCACCCATGCTACTGTCTCTCTTTAGGATCAGGATGCCTTTGTAGTTACGCCATGACTTTGCGATAAAGATTCATACTCTACTTTGTCTTATGCTCATCATCTCCCATAAGGACTCCCCCATTTATATCGAGTTGTGATTGCATTGCATCATCCTGCTTGCTGCTTGATCCTTATGCAAGCTCCCGCTTACTCAGTTATTATCCTAGTGCTTGAGCACTTTCCCTATCGAGCACTGCAGAGCTTTTATTTGTCCTTCACATTTTGATTACCTTTTGACCCTAAGGGAACACCCCCCCGAGTGTGCACATATTGCACATGCTTCCTTGCATTGAGCATAGGTATGTTCCACTACTTGGGACTAGTCTGCATGCCATTTGACACTCGTTCCCTCAACAAGTGTACTATAAGCAATTTTATTCTTTTTCAAGCTTTTCCAAATATGAAAAAGACCAAAAAAATTAAATATTCCAAAAATCTGGACAAGATTATGGTTACTACTTCTAGTTGGCAGCTGTTGTGTCGCCTTTGATCAGAGCATTCATTCCACTCCATACATTATGAGTCAGGACTATTGTTGGACCTTAGGAGCTGTACTCGTTTCTCAATTTACTCCACCGATTGGTTAAGCTTCCAGTCAATACAGATCCCTTTGTGATGCCTCTTGCATCACACAATCTATATCGAGTCTATGCTGCCTCAGTCTATCCATCTGCTCATGCTCTTGTTCAAAGGAAGTCCTGAAACTAGAGTCGGCCACTCCTCAAATCTCTTGACTATTGCATGTAGGGCATCCTTATTGAGTTAGTCTGTTCCACCTAAGTTCTTCCAAATATTTCAGCGTAGCTATTACCTCTTGCTGGATGATGGGGGATTCCTTAATGCCCTCCTTCTAGCGAGTCTCATTCCATCAACTTCAACCCATTAATTACGGAACTTGAGGCTTAGAGTTCGGTTGAGTACCTTGAGGCTTACAGTCATTAGTGGTAGGTTCTCTCTCCATCGACAGTTTTGGGAATACATCAATGTCCCCTGATCAATGGATTCATCTTAGTGTTCGACTTCAACACATCTATTCACACTCTAATGATTGTACTCTGTGCCTTCATGCCCATTTTCATTATTGGGGGGTTATCTCGCATCTATTAATGGTATACATCATTGATCGGTAATCTGACAATGTCACATCAGGTTCGACCTCAACTCCTTTCTTCTCTTGATGGGACTTGCACCATAGACGATTTGTGTAGAAGACCCTAGGAGATAGTGGCATTCAGTATGCTACTTATGATCGTGACTTTACATCTGAGATATTACCTCTTAGATGTCAGCAGTTTGTACCTCCAGTTTGTACCAGTTGTTTCCTTTTCATCACGTAGATTCCTGCGTTGAGAGTTTGTTGGTGTGCTCGGGAAGAACGCAGTACTCATTTTGAAAGTCGACGTTTCAAACCTTAATCATGGTTCATCATCAGGACAATATCTTACTGTAGAGGGATCATGGATATGATCACTTATGACAGATATTCACTATGTACTGCCTATTCATGGCCATTGTATCAGATTGTTGTACTAGCGACATGTATTCAAAGACATTATTGTATTGCGACGAGTCAGCTACTCCTTCTACTTGTGTTTCCATCACTCCACTTCTGAGATTTATAATGTATTTTAGCCATCGTAGCATCATTCTTTGACCTCACACATTAGGGGGCATCTGTTACAACATTATTTTCCACCCTGTGAGCGTCAACACTCTTTGGCCTTCAGGATCCATTTCACTGACTCAGAGGCACTTTATGTCCTTCAAGCGCATATTTTTCCTATTTTTTCTCCTTATACACTTGCTATATCACTTCAGTGGGTGTACCCATGAGCTGCATCACTATATCTTGCGGGTAGCATGTAAAATGGTAAAAATCACTAGTTAATTATTTTTTTACTCCCAAAAAGCGGTCTTAGGGTGACCTTTGGCCCTCCATTTGCCTAGTAATGCCTCAATGTGTCCTTTCATTTACCTTTGGGAGGACTATATATTGAGCACATATCGCATATGGAAGGGGGGAGAAAGAGAGAGCAAGATAAATCTAGTGGATTTTTGCCGCATCTTGAGTCTACACTCATTGATCCTTGTTGTTGTGAACCCTTTATGTTCACCTTCCAAACTCATTCTATAGTTTGAGTTTTCCATTCCATGGAGGATTGAAGTGGTGGAGGCACAAGTGGAAAGACTCGGTCCTTGGTTCAGATTGGTTGCCGGCAAGAGGTCGTATCACATTTTACTTCTTATTATTATTAATAGAAATACTCATATTCTTGTCCATTAATGTTGTGAATGTTGTTTATATTACATTGGGTTGCATTTACTTATAATATCATGGACCATTGCTATTGATGATGTTAATGTCTTTCATATATTATATGTACTTGTTGTGTATTGCCTGTCAAGACTAATTTGCAGGTGCAAGTGAATTGATTGAAAGCTTCAATGGGGATCTACATCGAACGTTTGGATCGAGGTTGGTTATATTCTCCATTATCTTAGAATTGTCATTTTTAGAGCATTGCATTGAGAATTGAGTTATTTTCTGGTAGTCAACTATCTGTTGTGGTCTTCCCCAATCCATAGGAAGTATTCTCCATAACACCTGGGATACTCTTTCGAGGTTTTGTACTATGGCATATAATATTTCCCTAGGAGATCTGATAGGTTGAGTTGTGTGCTCGTAATCAAGTCCTAGGATGCTCTTTCGAGGTTTTTCCATGACCACATGTAATCTTTCCCTGGGAGATCTTGTCGGTCGTGCTTACGCACATAAAGGATCCTGGGATGCTCTTTCGAGGTTTTGTGGTGACCACATGTAATCTTTCCCTGGTAGATCTTGTCAGTCATGCTTAGGCACATAAAGGATCTTGGCATGCTCTTTCGAGGTTTTGTGGTGGGTTCACATATAATATTTCCCTAGGAGATCTTGCCGGTCATGCTTAGGCACATAAAGGATCCTGAGATACTCTTTCAAGGTTTTGTGATGCACGTAATAAGTCCTGAAGATTCCACAGTATGGCCAGTGTTGATGAAGATCTACAGGAGGCTAAGCCTACATCCAACATGAAAAAGGGCTGGCTCTGTAGAACTTCCTATGACGAGAAGAATTATGAGATAACCCACTGATCGAGATGTCAAGTACAACAACAATGATGATGATGATGCTCCATGATCCAGTGTTGATGATCTAGCTCCAGAATTGAAGACTTGCACTAATATGTATTGATGACCTGTGTCCAAAATACCTTCGTAGTTAAGAGAGAGTTTCGATGTATTTGTAACTTCGGAAGATATTCTTCTATGTATTATATTTGTACTTTATTGTATATCCAACAAAGATGTTATATTCCTCTGATTGGAAGTGTCATCATTTCTATTTGCAAGTGTCGCAAGTTACATTGTAAGTGTCGTCATTTGTATTGATGGGTTATTAGACCACCAGTATGGGGTCGACCCTAGTTAGGTCATGTGGTTGGGTTATTAGGCTTCTTTAGGAAGTCGGCCCTATTGGATTATTGGAAGGTCAAGTCAATGTATAAATAGAGGGTGTGCCTCTCTCATTATATTCATTCGCTCACTTCTCAAGCTCGCATAGCTAAGAGAGAAAGTGGCGCACATGTGGAGGAGGAGGAGTATCTGCTAGAGACATCTCTTTGGGTTTGATCCTTGTGATCTTGTATTGGGGCTTATTCTATCTCTGAGGAAGTTGTGGGGTTTTTCACCTTCTTGGTTCTCCCCGAGGAAACTCTGTGTCTATGATTGATATGTTGTAGATATGCTGTACATGTTATTCTCTTAGTGATCATGAATGATAATGGAATGAAATTATCAAAAAATTAACAGTAAGCTGCGCAGCATCGCGGATGTTGCAAAGGGTCAAAGATGTCACGCAAGAAGGAAGATAGTGTGCAAGTCGATTAGCTTATGTGTATTTTGGGTCATTTGGACCGCACTATGCGGGTTTTTTGGTCATTTGGACTGCATTAGGAGCATTTTGGGTCATTCGACCACATTATGTGGGAGTTTGGGTTAGTATTTTTGTAAATTTTGCTAAGAAATAGTTAGGTGGTTGCCTAAGTAGACCGCAAATGTAAAGGTACAAGCCTATAAATAGACTTAGAATTGTAAGTGTTGAGAGACAAAGATAACGAATATGGTGATAGTTGAAAATACGAATACTGATTTGGGGATACATGAGCTGATGAATTGAAGAGTCAGTTGAGCACAAATGATTTTTCTTGTTATTGTTTGCTAATCGGGTTATGCGATATAAGGATTATCTTATTGTATCTGGGTTTTTGCAAAGATGAATATGATATGACAGTATTTTCAGCAGAATCACTCTGTCTTTCCTGTTTTCCATGTGATGAATGCATTATGCGATATGAATTTGTGAATGATGCGATGTTTTCTTGCTACAATTAATGTTTTATTGTTATATCTGTTGTGCATTAAGTGGTTCTGTCAATGATAAGATCTGTTGAATGATGATGCAATTATGTTTAAGTTGAATGGTTAGTTCTGTTCTGTAATGCTGCGATAAGTTGATTATTCGATGCACAAAGTCCTCCTCCATTCGACAGAAACATGGTTCCGTCAACTCTCCCTTGAACATCTCGGGTGAGACCTCATCTGCTCCATAGGTGTTGCTAGATAGGGTAAAACCTGTTTGGGCCGGTGCTCGGGGAGATCACGGTGGGTTGGATGTCGTCAGAGTGAGGAACCCCTGTCGACTGGGTTTGTGTCAACAAATGGTTTTGTTGCTGGTACCATGGCACGAAGTAAAAGGAGGACATGTTGTGGCATCTGACGATACTAGAAATCCATGATTGCTTCGACCTAAAGTTGCAAGATTTCGCTAAAAAAGAAAATCATAACCCTAGGTTGTCGACGGATTGGTGGTTGGAAAAGTACATACACGATGGTCCACATGAATATTTTTTCTGCGAGTTCCCAATCATCCTGTATGAATGGTTAGCGAAATTGACCTATGAGAAGCAGAACTTTCAAGGTGGTGAGCCGACATGTTGGACCCCAGAACTTATCCAGGAGCTACAAGAGGTAGACAACAAAGCGTCGCGAGCTGTTGAGGTCTGTGTCAACAGTATGCTGGAAGGCTATATCACTGAGCTATGGATACCGCGACGGAAGGGGGGCAGTGAATGGAATGACATGGGGTAGATGGGTGAAGGTTACGACGAGACTGTGAAGGAATCCGAGGAAGAGAGTGGTCTTATGAGGGGAGGAGCAAGGTTTCGACAAGAGAAGAAGTAGAGGACAGGAGAAGGTTCTGCTACGATCGAAACACAAAACCATGAAGGAAGACCACAAGGGACAAAGCGACCTCACAATGCCGGCAAGGACCACTAGGCCATGCCTAGCATAGAGGTAGGACCAACCCCCAACAACAATGTACCCACACCTTTGCTCATTATCTCACAACCAGGAAGGAATACAACTTTGACACCGCCGTGTTCATTGTGTCGACAGAACTTGATTGGTAGTAGCTCAGTGATTGTAGGAAGGAAGCCCAAGATGGCGGGTGAATATGCAAAGTTATCATTGTTCCATGGGAACGACACTGAAAACCCAGAGCAATATTGGTTCTTATGTGAAGCAGTATGGACCGTTAGACAGATCACAGATGATGAGGCCAAGAAAGGTCAGTTGGAGACGACTCTTCAGGGTCGTGCATTGGACTGGTTTATGAAGTTTGTGCAGGTTCCTATGGGCACTCCAGAAAAGAAACTGTAAGAAGTTAGAAAAGGATTGATTGCAGAGTTCAGAAAACCAAAATCTGAAGCATAGTATATTACAGAACTAAAAGAGATTAAGCAGTATCCAAATGAAATTGTGTGGGATTTTGACCAACGGTTCAAAACACTGATGGGAAGGGTCAAATTTGACATGAGAGATGTCCAGCATAAGGAATGGTTCATCACGGCATTGCTACCCCATATTCGAATCCCACTGATGCAACAAAATATCACAACGCCGGGTGAAGCTCTAGAGATTGTGATGCGGTTAGAAGCTTCGTCGATTGGTGGGAACGCAGCTGGCATTTCGCACATTCAGACACAGCTGGCTAACTTAACAATACAGCTGCAAGATATTAAGAAGGGTAAAGAACATCGTGAAGAGGATTGGTGTACACGGTGTCGTGCAGAAGGGCATACTAAGGATAGTTTCCCAGATTTCTACAACTATCTGGTATCTGGAGAGCCGTACCCATTAAATGGCGGAGGTATGCCATGGTGCCGCATCTGTCAGGTATATGGGCATCAACATGAGGAGTGTCAATACATGTAGAAGATGGTCACAAAGTCGATGAACTTGTATTGTACCTTCTTCAAGTCTGTGGGACATGAATATAAAGATTGCCGCACATATGGCTTGCTTCAGGAAAGAAAGTACGATGCATTCTACGTGAAGGATGACTAGCGTGAATTACAATACAGATAGTATACTCTGATCTTGATGCTTCCAAAGTAGCCTTAGTACATTCAGTAGCCACAGTATGTTCAGCGAGGATAGTGTGTTCATCCATGACAGTGTGTTTAGCTGCAACCGAATCCCATGCTGCAATAGTTTCCTCAACCACAATATCAGCAGTAAGGGGAATTCCACGGAGGATTCCGGGTAGGACATGGTGGAGGCTTTGGTCGAGGACGAGGAGGTCGCGAACCTGTCCACTGCTACAATTGTGGAGTGTTGGGACACTACCAGAGAGATTTCCCACAGTTGCAGACACAGTGTACATATTGTTTTGTTTCTAATCACACTGTTGAAAGATGTCCGTAATTGATTGCGTGATGGTAGGAAGGAAATGTTTAGCAGTTGCAGAATCAGCAACTAGTGCAGAATCAAAACCAGTTGTAGAACCAAAATCAACATCCGAATAAGAATGCCAACCAAAATGTGAACCAACCTGGGAATCCACCGTTGAACCAGGATCAGGATGCAACTATCGTGACAATTTCTACGGAACCAAGAATGCAAGATGTCGTTGTTGCTGTTATCACTCGCGGAGGTGCAACGACAGGAGAAGATGGTCCACATCCACTCATCTAGTTAGTTGGGCAGAAGAAAGTACAGTTTTATATTGATGCCGAGCGAGATACATTCTTTCAAGCATGACACGCAATGGGTAGATATCCTGGTAAGGCAGTTATTTGTGATATGCCCCTTGTTTTTTATTCAACTTCAGAGGCAGGTCCATCACGACAATATGGTACTCTACAGATTTTTTTGAAAGTTGTTTATTGCTCGAAAGAGATGCTGATGTGCTTGCAGAGATCAAGGAGTTGTTGCATCGACCAGCCAGGGGAAGGAAAGAGTCTGTGGTAAACTCTTTACAGAAGCTGAAGATAGGTAAAAGATGCGCATGAATATCCATATTGGGGACTACGAGGTTGATTCAGTCATTCTGGATCTTGGCTCAGATGTTAGCATTCTAACAAAGCAGGCATGGCAGAAAATGGGGAGCCCAATGCTGAGTTGGTCTCCCGTGCAGCTACGATTGGCTAATCAGGCCAAGGTGACACCGATTGGGAGAGTTCCACGCCTTGTTGTGGATATTGAGGGGATGAAGACATATGCTAATTTTGATTTTATCGATGTTTTTGAAGGGGGAAGCTCCTATCCTGCATTGATGGGGATTGGTTGGGCTAATGACAGTGCAACAGTAATTAACTTTAAGAAGCGGATGATGACTTTTGAAAACCGTGATCTTAGATTCATAGCTTCGTTCGATCTGGCTGAAGGACGTAGGTATGTTGAATCGATGAAAGATGACATTGGCAGCGGATGGGACCATGCGTACAACATTTCAGAAGATTACATTCATCTGACTGCCAATGGCGAGCTTGGGTGGTGCAGCTCTAGTTCTGCATCTTCCGACTTTGATGATGCTTTAGACAATTGGCAGAATTCCTTGCATGAGGTGTCGCTTCGCAATTGTGGGTTGATCATGCAGTCGTTGTGCCGCGTCACACTTGAAACTGTTGAGTTGCCGGTATACGAGGGACTGCCCAGATTGTATGAATTCCTAGTAGCATTTGAGGCCAAGGTGTCAGAACCACAGCAATTGTTGGCATTGGAGGAAGTGCTGAAGGCTGCTCCAGCATGTTGCTGGACGACCCATAAGAAGTCGATTACTGGATGGTCGTAGTGCCGACAATTGATGCTGGTTTGTTTTGGCAACATTGAAGTTTACCACACAGGGAAATATGATGGATGGAATGACCCTTGCAGTCATCCGGTTGAATGTCAGACATTGTGGGCATCACGGCCAAAGGATGAGTGGGTCCATGCCTTTCTCCATACTTTGGACGAAATTTCGTGATCTTGGTATGCATTAGCTGAGTTGGGCAGAGAGATTACCACTTGGTTAGAGTTGACAGTTTTCTTTAAGCACACCTTCAGTTTCAAGGATGCTAATCCAGATGTTCACAATGCCCTATAGATCATCTATGGCGTTGTTCTCAAGGTAGACCCAGTTGCATTCCTCACGGATCCAAATATGCATTGTCAGATGAAATCAATGATGGAATGCTATAATATTACCGAAGGGCCAAAGGATGGTGATGACCCATGGAATATAAATATTCCGGAGACAGAAGGGAGTCGCAACTTCGTAGCACCTGATGCATTGCCCAATTTGGTAACTCAGCCATTAAAGACTAGGAATATCAACATTGGGACGGAGGAGAGCCCACAGTTTGTGAATGTTGGAGACTACTGGGATGAAGACATGATGGAAAAGGTCATAGACCTGTTGCATGAGTTCCAAGACTTTCTCTCTACAAAGTTTTCCGAGATGAAGGGAATCTTGGGGCATCTGGGGGAGATGAATATTCCTCTAAAACTAGATGCAAACCAATAAGGCAGCGACCATATCGACTGAATCCGCGTGTTAAGGAAAGGGTCAAAGTTGAACTTAACCGCATGTTGTTGATGTATTTGTAACTTCGGAAGATATTCTTCTATGTATTACACTTGTACTTTATTATATTCATGATGGAGATGTATTATTCCTCCAATCATAAGTGTTGTCATTTGTATTTGTAAGTGTCGCAAGTGTTGCAACTTATAATTGATGGGTTATTAGACCACCAGTGTGGGGTCGGCCCTACTTGTGTCATGTGAGTGGGTTATTAGACTTCCTTAGGAAGTCATCCGAGCTAGAGTTAAAGGAAGGTTAAGTTGTGTATAAATAGAGAGTGAGTGTCTCTCATTCTATTCATTCACTTCGTCATACAATTCGCATAGTTGAGAGAGAGGAGTGCACACAAGTGGAGGAGGAGCAGCTGCTGGAGTCATCTATATTTTGGGGATTGATCTTTATGATCTTTGTATTGGGGCTTATTCTATCTCTGAGGAAGTTGTGGGGTTTTTCACTTTCTCAGTTTTCCCCGGTGAAATGCTTTGTGTCCATTGTCTCTTCTTATTGTTATGTTGTGTATGTTATTCTCTTAGTAGGATCCTAGATAATGTTTGAATGAAATTATCAAAAAATTAACTTGGAATCATAGCCATGCTAAGAAGGAGACACTATGCAACTGCGGAATCTAGGGATTCTTAATCTTTGGGTTTCTCTCCTTAGATCATCAAATGCAGGAGGCTAGGATGACTCTCCTTACAAGGGCGCATCTTTCTGTCAAGACAAAATTCAATTCTGAACACTTTCAGTTTTTGGCCCGTCACAGCTGCGAGAAATTAGGGTTTTGGAGAAAGTTGGAATTTTTTGAATCCAAGACCATGGCTTGATGCCCCTTAAGAAAATCGAAGTTTAGAGACCAAGATTGAACTTTTTGGTTGGGCAGAAAGCCGGGCTCCATCAAACCCTAGTTCGGTCTTTTGATCGGAAAGGTGGAAAATTAGGGTTTCTGCAAAAGTTGAAATTTTTGGAATCTGTGACCACGACAGGATGCTCCTCAGAAAAAATCAAAGTTTAGAGCAGAAGATCAAACTTTTTGGCTGGGTAGAACCCCAAGCATTATCAAACCCTAGTTCGGGATTTTGTCGAGAAGATCTGGAAGTTTCAAAGGCAATCTTGAGGGATCAAATTTTGCAGATTTCAAAATTGAAGTATTCCAGCTTGATCAGCTCAACAAGGTGCATCTTTCCATCCTTTCAGAAGTTTGGAATTCAAAGTTTGAATTTTTAGGGTTTCTCTGACAAACCCTAATCCAACTCCAGATCCAGTTTTCAGCAAATCAAGGGGTAAGACCTAAATCTTTTATTTCCATTTGAGTTTCTCATTAAGATGTCTCACCACACCAAGCTTGAGGATAATGTTGAAGGAGATAACAACTTCTGAGCATGGAAGTATAGGATTGGGTTAATCCTATAAGAAAATGATTTGGACACTTACATAAAAGAAGAGGTTCCAGTTCCAGAGGGAGATGAGGCTAAGGCCTTACACAAGAAGAACTTAGTCAAATCCAAGAGAATCATTGATGATTCTATAAAAGACCATTTCATACCCCATGTGTCTTCCCTAAAGACACCTAAGGAGATGTTTGACTACCTGACCAAGTTGTTTGAAGGAAAGAACATAAATCGGAAGATGACTCTTCGGAATCAATTGAAAGGGTTAAAGTTCCATACTAGAGAGACCATCCAATCCTACATTACTAGGGTCTCTCAAATATGGGAACAACTTGAAGCTATGGATGAAGTAGTGGAGAATGGATAAATTGTCATGACCATATTGAATGGCCTACCTAGGTCATGTGACTCCTTCAACCAAGGTATTTGTGCAAGAAAGAGATTGATCTCTTTCAATATACTATGGGAGGAATGTTCACAAGAAGAAGCTAGACTCAAGTGTCCTGAGAAGAAAAGATGGAAAGTGAAGACCAAGCTCTCAGTGCTCACACCATAAGAAGTAAGCCCAAGAGGGAGCAATCTTTTCACAAGAGATCTTCACACTACCATCATCAAAGAGATAAGAAATATCTAATATGCTTCACCTGTAATGAGAAGGGACATTTTGCCTTAGAATGTCCTAAGAACAAAAGGAACTCCAACAACAACAACAACAACAACAAGAGAAACAAGAAGAGATATCATACTTATGTTGCTGAGGATGATGAACCTCCCAGGAAGAAGACTAAGGTAGAAAGTAAAGACTCTTCAAGTGACGATGAATATGATCTAATCTCTTCTCTCATAGGTACTATTACACATGGGTGTAATGATTGGCTTATTGATAGTAGGGATTCTAAACATATGATGGAATTCAAAGAATCTCTTATGGACCTATCTGAATATGAGTCACCTCATAAGGTGAAACTTGGGGATACCTATCAATAACCCATAAAAGGAAGTGGTGAAGCCTCCTACAAGTTAGACTCTGGGAAGTCTATAAAGATGCAAGATGTTCTATATCTACCTAGACTCAAGAAGAATCTTCTCTCCATATCATTTTGGATTCAAAAGGGATGAGAGTTGCATTTGTGGATGGCCAAGTACTTATGTGGCCAAAAGGTAATACCATAGATGATGCAGTAGTGATTGGAGAACAAGAGGGAGGATTGTACAAATTGAAGGGACAACCTGAACATGCCATGGTACATGAATCCATGGAACCAAGTGAACTTTGGAATATAAGACTTGCTCATGTGCACTATAGGGCACTACCAATTGCAAGCAAAGCAGTACAAGGTATTTCGGAAATCCAATCAAAGCATGAAGGTGTTTGCAAAGGATGTGCAAAATGAAAGAACACAAAGAAGGCATTTCCAAGCAGTGAAAGCAAAGCAAAAGGAATCTTGGAGATTATCCACTCCAATGTATGCGGACCAATGTCATCTAGTTCTCTGAGTGGGTATGTATATTATGTTTCTTTCATTAATGATTTTTCTAGGAAAACTTGGATTTATTTCTTGAAGAACAAAGATGAAGTATTCAGCAAATTCAAGGAATTCATAGCCTTGATAGAAAACAACACTGAAAAGAAGATCAAGACTTTTAAGATCCGACAATGGTGTAGAATTCACTTTAGAAGACTTCAAGAAGTTATGCAGTGATTCAAGGATTAAGAGGGAGTTGACCACTCCTTACAATCCACAACAGAATGGATTTGCAGAAAGGAAGAAACTCTCATCCACTTTTAGCATTGGTTAAGGTGCACACTATCAAAGACTCTAGTAACTCCTGCAAGGAAGCAAAGATTGAGAGGGAGTCCACCCAACAAACAAACAAAGATAAGTATTTGAATTGTCATTTATTATATATTTGATTACTTAAATGATGTTATCTAGTCATGTACATACTTATGTTCCTATATTTAGGATGTATATTATGCATATTAGAAAAGTTGCATTAATGAAAGAGATACTACTAATATGCAACTAATTGGTAAGTGGCCTATGGTACTATACAACAGTCCATTGCTAATTATCTAGAATGAAACCTCTTTTCTGACATGTTGGGAATTGTGCACACTCTTAACAATGTCCTGGTAGAGATGGAAGGCATCTAGAAAGTTACGAGATATGGATAAATTGTATTGAAGCATTGGATAAGATAATTGCATGACTGTATGACTTATATCTTTATGCGTAAGACTTTGTTCTGTAAACTATGAGAAGTTTCTAATCATGCAATTGAATTTGAATTGTAGGAAATATTGTGTACAATCACCTACAAAAGAAGGACTACAACATTTGTTCCAGCAACGAAGTTCAAAGAAAACTATCTATTGAAGATATTGAAGAATCTAAAGTTCCTAGGATCCGTGATGTAGTAATGGAAGAATGCCATGCTCAAGGAATACCAGTCGATCATGAAGAATGTTGTTTGGGATGTGGTCCCTTGACCAGAAGGGAAGTATGTTGTGACCTCCAAGTGGATATACAAGATAAAGCATGTTGCAGATGGTAGCATAGAGAAATACAAGGCAAGGTTTATGGCTCGTGGCTTCTCCTAGAAAGAGGGGATAGATTATGAAGAGAATTTTGCACCTATAGCCAGATACACTTCCATCAAAACAGTACTTGCCTTGGCTGCAGTGATGAAGTGGAAGATACACCAAATGGATGTCAAGACAGCTTTCTTGAATGGTGTAGTCGAAGAGGAAGTGTATGTGGAGAAGCCACTCAGTTTTGAGACACATGACAGAGAGTCATATGTGTGTAGATTGAAGAAATCCTTGTATGGATTGAAGCAAGCACCTAGGACATGGTATAGTAGGATAGAAAGCTTCCTGTCCAGTTTGGGATTTACCAAGAGTAAAGCAGATTCCAACCTTTACTACAAGGTTGAGGAAGGAAATCCAGTGATACTCCTATTGTACGTGGATGACCTGTTTTTGACAAGAGAGGATAGGTTGATTGCCGATAGGAAGAGGAAGCTTATTGCCGAGATGAAGGACTTGAGTATGATGCATTACTTTCTAGGTATGGAGGTGTGGTAGAGTGCAGATGGAATCTTCCTTGGACAAGGGAAGTATGCAGTAGAGATCCTGAAGCGGTTCAGGATGATGGACTGCAAGGCTTTGGCCACACCTATGGCATCGAACCTGAAGCTATTGAGTGATGATTCATCAGATTCGGTTGATACCATGATGTATCATCAAATGATTGGGTCCTTGATGTACCTGATGAACACAAGACCATATATTTGCTTTGTGGTGAACACCTTGAGCCAGTTTCTGATAGATCCTAGACATGTTCACTTGATTGTTGTAAAGCATATTCTGAGGTACCTGAAGGGTACAATTGATTATGGGCTCAAGTATGATGCAAATCAAAAGTTTAACCTGGAGGGTTATGTTGGTTCAGATTGGGTAGGAAGTGCTGCAGATAGGAAGAGCACTTCGAGGTGTTGCTTCAGTATGGGATCAGGTGTGATCTCTTGGTTTAGCAAGAAACAATCCTGTGTAGCACTGAGTACAGTTGAAGCAGAGTATGTCGTAGCTTGTTTGGCTAGTTGTGAGGCAGTATGGATAAGGAATATAATGTCTGATTTATTTGATCTCCAGTTGGATGCTACCTATATCTATTGTGACAACCAGAGTTGTGTGAGGTTGTCAGAGAACCTAGTGTTCCATGACAGGTTGAAGCACATCAAGATAAAATATCACTATATCAAGGATATGGTGCAGAGAGGAGCAGTGAAGCTCTAGTATGTTGCGACAAATGAGCAAATTGCAGATGTGTTGACCAAACCACTAGCTAGAGTGAAGTTCGAGTACTTCAGAGAGAGGCTTGGTGTTCTTCAGATAGAAGATACTTCGAGGAAGAAGTGATGGGACACATTTGCAAGAGCCATTCCAAGCATGGTGGTAGGAGGATTCTTCCCATGGTTGTGGATGTAAGCACTATGTGATGAGCATCGGGATGATGCTCCGGTTACTGCTATGTATGATGATCAGGATGATAATGTGTAATGGGAATTAGGACGATGCTCTAGATGATATGCATCAAGACGATGTTGTGACGATGATCAAGATGATCATGCGATAATGACATGCATCAGGATGATGCTGTGACGATGATCAGGATGATCACGCGATGATGATGTACATCAGGATGATGTACTTTATGATGATGATCAATGTGATCATGAGCATCATGAGCATCAGGATGATGCTTTGTGCGAGGATGATTAGCTGGATGATGAGTATCAAGATGATACTCCGTGGCCTTGGACAGGTTGTGCGGATAAGCATATAATAACACCCTAGGAGATTTGCAGATACTCTTGCTAGGTTTTTCCTATGGATTATAATAGCTCCCTGGGAGATCTGGCAAATGCTCTTTCGAGGCTTTGCTTGGAGGGACATATAATAGCGCCCTAGGAGATTTGTAGATACTCTTGCTAGATTTTTCCTATGGCATATAATAGCTCCATGGGATATCTGGCAAATGCTCTTTAATCGAGGTTTTGTCCGTGGCATTTAATTTCACCCTGGAAGATCTTGCAAGTTGTGCCAGGCACGTAATCAATCCTGGGATGCTATTGCTAGGTTTTTCCTGGCAACATATAATAGCTCCTTGGGAGATCTTGCAGGTTGTGTTGGGAATGTAATCAGTCCTGGGATGCTCTTGCTAGGTTTTTGTTTCCTGGTCGCATATAATAGTTCCTGGGAGATCTTGCAGGTTGTGTTGGGCACGTAATCAGTCCTGTGATGCTCTTGTTAGGTTTTGCGAGGTCACATGTAATAGCTCCCCAGGAGATCTGATAGGTTAGGTAGTAAGCTCATAATAAGTCCGGGGATGCTCTTGCTAGGTTTTGCTGACACACGTAATCAGTTTTGAGATTCCACTAGATGGCCGCTCGCAGAGATGATAAAGACCTACAGGAGGCTAGGCCTACAACCAGCATGAAAAGGGGATGGCTCTGTAGAACTTCCTATGACGAGAAGAATTGAGAGATAGCCCAGTGATTGAGATGACGAGTACAACATCAGTTACGGTGATGCTCCATGATCTAGTGATGATGATCCAACTCTATAATTGAAGACTTGTGCCAATATGTATTGATGACTTGTGTCTAGAGAATCCCTTCCTAGTTAAGATTAAGTGTTGATGTATTTGTAACTTCGGAAGATATTCTTCTATGTATTACACTTGTACTATATTATATTCATGATGGAGATGTATTATTCCTCCAATCAGAAGTGTCGTCATTTGTATTTGTAAGTGTCGCAAGTGTTGCAAGTGTCGCAACTTATATTTTATGGGTTATTAGACCACTAGTGTGGGGTTGGCCCTGCTTGTGTCATGTGAGTGGGTTATTAGACTTCCTTAGGAAGTTGGCCCAGGTAGAGTTAAAGGTAGGTTAAGTTGTGTATAAATAGAGAGTGAGTGTCTCTCATTCTATTCATTCACTCACTCATCCAAGTTGCATAGTTGAGAGAGAGGAGTGCGCACAAGTGGAGGAGGACTAGTTGCTGGAGTCATCTATCTTTTGGGGATTGATATTTGTGATATTTGTATTGGCTCTTATTCTATCTCTGAGGAAGTTGCGTGGATTTTCACCTTCTTGGTTTTCCCCGGTGAAATGCTTTGTGTCCATTGTTTCTTGTGATTGTTATGTTGTGCATGTTATTCTCTTAGTAGGATGCTATATAATATTTGAATGAAATTATTGAAAAATTAAGTTTGCCAATGTTGGCGACTACTGGGATGAAAACATGATGGAGAAGGTCACAGACCTGTTGCATGAGTTCCAAGACTTATTCCTTACGAATTGTTTTGAGATGAAGGGAATCTTGGGGGATCTGGGGGAGATGACGATTCTACTGAAACCGGATGCAAAACCAATAAGGCAGTGACCATATCGACTGAATCCATGCCATAAGGAAAGGGTCAAAGTTGAACTTGACCGCATGTTGGATGCTGGCATCATTGAACTAATTGAACAATCAAAATGGATTAGGCCTATGGTGGTACAGGACAATAAGACAGGTGAAGTGCGAATTTGTGTCGACTTGAGGAAGTTGAATGATGCACGTATGCATGATCCATTTCTGACACCATTCACGGATGAGGTACTAGAGGGCGTGGGTGGCCAAGAGATGTATTCTTTCATGGATGGGTTCTTTGGCTATTTCCAGATCAGAATCGCGAAAGAGGACCACCACAAGACAACATTTGTGACTGAATGGGGTTGTTTCCAATACGCCATCATGCAGTTTGGGCTGAAGAATGCACCTGTGATATTTTCTCGGGCAGTTGTTGCTGCATTCAAAGATTTTTTTTCGAAGTTTCTGCAAGTTTATATGGATGAATGGACAGTTTATGGTTTGATTAGCGATCATCTGGAAAACCTGCAACTTATGTTGGAGTGCTGTCGGCAACATCAGATATCGATGAACTTGAAGAAATGTATTTTCTGTGCACCTTTTGGGATTTTTTTGGGTCACATTGTCTGCAAACAAGGATTGTTAGTTGACCCAGCTGAGATCACACCCATTTTGAGTTTAACACCGCCTACGAATGTCAAGCAGTTGAGAGTGATGTTGGGGCACACAGGGTATTATCGCAAGTTCATCTATGGGTATGCAGCGATCACGGCCCCTATGGAAAAGTTGTTGAAGAAGGTTGTGATATTTCAGTGGAGCCCAGAATGTCAATTCAGTTTTGAGACATTGAAGGCTAATATGGCTTCAGCACCGATACTGGTATTTCTGGACTGTAGCAAGGAATTCCATGTCAATGTTGATGCATCATCAATTGTGTTGGGAGTGGTCCTTGCGCAACCAGGGGAAGGTGATCTGGATCACCCAATTGATTTTGTGAGTCACAAGCTGTCCTTGGTGGAGAAGAATTATACCACTATAGAGAGGGAAGGTTTGGAAATGGTATATGTGCTACAGAAGTTTAGGCACTACTTGTTGGGAGGTCACTTTAAAATGTTCACACACCATTCTACTTTGAAATATCTGGTCAATAAGCCTGTGTTGGGGGGGGAGATATGTTGTTGGCTACTTCTTTTTCAGGAGTTTTATTTTGAGGTAGTTGTGAAGCCAGGTCGCTTGAATGTAGGGCCAGATCACTTGTCGTGGATTGAGACAAGGGAGGAGCCAACCAACATTGAAGATGGGTTACCAGATGCACAACTAATCATGGTTGTAGTAGTTGATGATTATTACAAAGAAATACTTCAGTTTTTGGTGACAGGAACCACACTAGAAGGGTTTACCATCAGTCAAAAGAAGCAGTTGGTGGTTAAGGTTGCATATTTCCAGTTGACTGCCAGACAACTATATAAACTAGGACCCGATGAGATCTTGAGGCACTGTGTCCTACCTGATGAGCAAGGGCAGATATTGTTTGAAGCACATGCAGGAGTAGCTGGTGGACACTATGGGGATTGTGTGACTTCCAGAAAGGTACTTCACATAGGGCTTTGGTGGCCCACTCTTCACAACGATGCGACCGATTATGCGCAGACCTGCGATGTTTGTCAACGGACTGGAAATCCCTCCAAGAGGGATGAGATGTCGCTAATACCTCAAGTGACACTACAACCATTTGATAAGTGGGATGTGGATTTTGTAAGACCTATCAACGCACCTAGGAAGTGTACTAGTGCACGATACATAATCACAGCAATAGATTATTTGACAAGATGGGCGGAGGCCACACCAGTTGTAGATTGTACCACTGTGATAGCAGCGCGATTCTTGTTCGAGAATATTGCCACTCGGTTTGGCTACCCGAAGGTATTGATGAGTGATCAGGGCAGTCACTTCATCAATTGCACAATCAATGCCTTAACAACGGGGATTTAGATACAGCATAAGAAGAGTACGCCATATCATCCGCAGGAAAATGGCACGCTGGAAGCTTTCAACAAAGTATTAGAGAATGCACTGACAAAGGTTTGTAATGCAAACCGCGATGAATGGGATTTGAAGATTCCAGTAGTCTTGTGGGCATATCGCACCACTTGTAAAAGGTTGATGGGACATACACCCTTCAAATTGGTGTATGGGAAAGAAGCAATTATGCCTATGGAGTACATTGTTACGAATCTGCGCATAGTAGTGGCGACAGGAATGAATGATGAAGCAACATTAGCATAATGACTGGAGCAGCTGGTGCATCTTGAGGAAGACCACTTTATCACAGGTTTTCACCAGCGCGTGGAGAAGGATCGGAAAAAATATTGGCATGATATCCATATAAAAAACAAACAGTTTCAGCAGGGCGACTTGGTGTTGTTGTATGACAGCAAGTTCATGAAGCATCCAGGGAAATTACAGATGCATTGGCTTGGTCCATATTGCATCAGTAGCATAAATTCAGGAAGAGTAGTACAGTTGCAGCATTTAGATGGAGCAATGATCCCAAAGTTGGTAAATGGTAGCAGGTTGAATCCATATAGGTCAGGCTCAGAGCAGCACAATGCCTAACTAGCATTGAGCAAACAAAAACAAAAAACAAATGTAGGATGATAGGTGGCAGGATGGCACACCAGCAGGGATAGGATGCGTAAGTCGGAGGGATTCTATTGCAGTTTGGGATCCATGCCACGATAGTTACAGGGTCACGACGTATTCAAATCAGCAATAAATGCAGGGAATTAGAGATAGTTAATTAGCGGTGCTTGTTGAAATGATCGGCATTAATGACAGATCCGGTTGTTGGATTGACAGAATCGACGACGGATTCGGGTAATTAAGGCATGATTTTGTCATGATGCGTGGGTTGATTTGGTAATGATGATTAAGGACATAATTTGGCACTATAAGAAGGGGCTGACCTTGGTCAGAAGGGACCATTGTGTAGAGTGAGAAGTATAGTTAATTGTTGCATTGTTGAGTTGAGTTGTCAAGTTAGGTGTAGTGTGTTTGCTAGTAGTGAATTGTGCAAGTTGCTCAGCGCCGGAGGGTGAGTAACTGTTGAGCCAAAAGGGGCCCTGGTGCGGCATGCCGAGTGAAGCAGTGATCGAAGTTTCAAGTGGTGTAGGGTTACCCACTCGACCAGTGAGCATCGAAGAAGAAGTCTCCAGTATGCCAGTTGGTTCATCGCTCATACCCAAGAAAAGGAGGGGGAACCAACAATTTGAGTCCCCACAGAGCAAACGGTGGCTATGATCATCCACAATTGTTCTGAAGGAGCTCGCACCGGAGGTGGAATAGTCCAGCTATGGAATTGGATATTCGACCACTTGGGAAGGGATATCTGCTGCGGATATCCATGGGTATGTTCCCCCATGTCGGCCTGGTATGCCGACCTGGAATACTACTAAAAACCATAAATACCTAGTGCGGATGTCAGCGCTACCAGCACAGATGGAATGATATGCAGATATTGTGTCAGCATTGATGTGCATGAGATATGATGACCACGACATGCTAGCATACAAGGAAATTACGACGGATCCCTATGTGCTGGGGATACAAATTGGCAGCAAACCGATTCCGCAAGATTGGGCGCATGGGTTGGCCAGCGGAGGATTGCTTGGACTCATCAACATGCCACACTTTGGGCGATTGAATGAGGTCAATGCTTGTGTGAAGTAGTTGTTGGCCTGATTCCATGGCGGAACATTATGGCTGGACAGACCAGATACAGTCACAGTAGATTTAATTGCTGAGATCATCGGATTGCCGAAGGATGGACCGGACCCTTCACAACATTTCCAGTAGAAGGAGAATGATAAAAATTTGGTAGCGTGGTTGGTACATCGCTATAGATTGGAATGCGACGGCCACGCCTACCGCACTAGCAGTATTAATTGTAGGGCAGTTTTCATCAGAGCAAAGAGTCTATGTTGCAAAGTGGTCTGGAAGAATCGACCCGACCAGTGTAATTCATGGGTCGTGGCGTGTGTGGAGCAGTGCGTGGAAGGCATACAGATGAACTAGTCACTCTTCTTGTTGAACCAGTTGGAAGAGGATGCAATAGCTGTCCAAGATGGGAATGGAGCATTCACGTACATCTGGCTCTTGATTTTGATCGTGCTTGTTGCATGGAGGGAGCCGGACACCTACCAAGGGATGGAATTCAATGTCACAAAATATTGTAAGGGGGTGCGCTATCAGAATCTGTGGTGGTTGCAAGAACCAAAGCGCCTTAAGGAATGCACAATGCAGTTTTGGATCTATTAGGAGACACTACAAGTAGCAACAACGAGAGTGCCTTTCTTATCTGAAGAAGCCCGACAAAATACAAACAGATTGCTCACTTTGCGATTGGGCCTCATGCTATTCATGTGCAAGCACGGCGTGACCCCGAGAAGAAATGGTTGCTGACACACTACAAATTGTCCTATGAGGGGATGGATGTGAATATTGATGAATGGCCCGTAGAATGGAGAGAACCAGTTAGTTTGGCGGAGATCTTGGTGGGACCACCAGCGATGGGCCCAGTTGATCCACTACTCGTGCAAGACCAACAGAGTCTCCATGACTCAGATCAGGAATCAACGCAAATGCCCACTGATGATTATATAGACCACGAGCTTGAGGAGGGCAGAACGAAGGCGCGCTATGAGCATGGTACAATCAGTGGGGCCTCCCCAGGGATGGAATCATAGTTGGGATGACTTAAAGTGGCTGTAGCAAATGCAACAAATGTGGCAACTCGAGAAATGATGACACAGGAGGAAGCAGGTTTCAAGGAGGTAAACGTTCCCCTTGATTCTTTATGTGATATTGTTTCATAGAAGGCACCATAGGTTGCACCTATGCAGGTAGTTGGCGTAATCAGCATAGAGCCGCAGGTTTGGAATGTGAACATTTCCCCCACTGTAATTGTGACGGATAATGAGGCTCTCCAGGCCTTGCTGTAGCCGTTAGAAATTTTGTGCCTTAGCATCAATGGGATGTCCACGAAGGATTTGACGAATATATAGGCCATTTCCAGCCAGGAAATGGTGGAAAGGATA
This sequence comes from Larix kaempferi, assembly GCA_027924585.1. Taxonomy (NCBI): domain Eukaryota; kingdom Viridiplantae; phylum Streptophyta; class Pinopsida; order Pinales; family Pinaceae; genus Larix; species Larix kaempferi. The sequence goes on along the minus strand of BSBM01000729.1, from coordinate 4,303,407 downwards.
TAGGTGATCAGCGGTTAGTTCCTGCGATCGCAGGAAAATGAGGCAGCGGCCCAGCATGAGGTCGCAAAATTAAAGGAAAAGGAAGTAGTGACGAGAGAGGTGGCAGATGAAATGGAAGGCAAGTTAGAGAAGATGATTTCCAAGAAAGCTCGGGCGATTGAGGAGTTGAAGAAGGAGCAAGATCGATTGATAGTAGAGAAAGCCACCATTTGGGACAGCAGCGTGTGGTTGGAGGAGGCAGTCTTTGAAGCATGTCAACACATACCAGAGCCCACCATGCAATTGGATCTGATCAAGCATGCAAAGTGGCTTGGAGCTGTCATTGCTCAGTTACAGCATGATAATGCTGACTTGACAACTCTACCACACCCAGGCACACCGCAAGAGCAAGTAGATGATCGAAAACACGCCATCGAGGAGTTGGCCGCATAGCTAGGTGTCAAAACCCGAAATTTCTGAAAAATTTAAAAAAAATTATTTGTAACAATAAATGTTAACTAGTTAGTATTTCTGATATTGTTTTAAATTTAGATAACTAACATAATCTGTTTAAAGACTCTGTCTTCTAAAAAAACTTGATTTCGGTGATTGTAATTAATGACTGTTTTATTTTGATCCGCAAGGGAAGAGCTAGTCGTAGTTGACTGGCTTACTTAGCTTACGAGCTAATGCATATGTCGTCTATTGTTTCTCAGGTGCGCCAGTGAAGTAAGGATCACTGTAAGTTAACTAGGTGAGCATCAATACTCTCTGTACTTTAAAACTTAATGATCGTCATGATATTTCTTCTTCAACTAGTATCATCAGGTGTTACTAAGATTTACATTGTCTTAGTTATAATTATGTTTTTATGATTATTATGTTATGTTACTGCTGTAACTAACAATGAGACAATTGTTATATCATAATTATTGGCTGTATAAAGTGTCTTTGCATCATGTGACATGTTGTCAGTTTAATACCGGTGACTACTGTTTTGTTCATGCCTTGATAATGCGAGTAGAAGGTGACGCCTCTAGCGTTGTTTCAATATAATCCTATGCATCGAAGTCCAATGTCTACTTGGAGTTTAACTGTGCTTGATTTTAACTACCTATACGATGTGAATCCTGTAGATGAAACTCTATTTCAACATTCTAATAATAGAGGTTTATTAATCAAATTGTTACTGTTAACAAGAGTATTGGTAGCAAATACGATAAGAGTGTATGATAGCAGTTGTGTATAATTGTCAGATAGATTTGGTAACATTTCCCGATTTTTAAGTAACACGGTATTTTCATTTGAGGTTGACTACCTTATTGCTTACATGATCATGGAATGTATTATGCTCATGGCATAAATCTATGATTGATTTTAATATATAAATATCATATAACATAATGTTTGTGCCACATCATATTGTTCCCATACGTTGGCAAGCTTTATATTTCATATAGTGTATAGGTTGTAATTATCATACTAGGTCACGAAAACTCTATGGTTGAAGTTGACCATACCTCCTTTATATTGTTGTAGGGATTATACATAGCACGTACCTTGGTATTTCATGAAGGTTCGATTGCAAGCATACACTATATGATAAATGATTGTATATCATATATTGTCTTTTACGTTTGACTTACCTATGTAATGATTTTGGAATCGGTGTATAATGATTTGGGTTGCAATTTGAACTATATAGTCTCGACCCATATTACGTTGATATATTTGGTGCTACGTGGTTGACTCTCCTCCATGCAGTTGGCGATATATATATAATGTTTCTCGAAAACCCTACCGGGTTGTTGTATTTGCCTTCGGGCTCGGGTCCTGAAAATGAAACCCTCCCTGTCTGAGTTTTTGTAATGAGAGCACTGTAACTGAGTGCAACGTGTTTGGGTCTGGTCTCATGGTTTTCATTCTGTAGTAGAATACATCCTCGGCTCTGCTGATAGATTTGGCTACGGTTTCCTTATTTCGTGGTCTCGTTGCTCCGTCATTGTTCAAAACCAGCTATTTACAGTCCTTCACTTCGCTGGTGTGGATATGAGACAGGGTTTTTGCTATTGTCTTTAAGTTATGTAAGAGGTGATGCATTTGGGTTTTGGGGTGTGCTTCGTGTTTGGTTCAATCCCAGCGTGAGGGTTTCGTCGGGAACTGTTACCTTGTCTCGGCTGTCAAGAATTGTTATGTAGGTTTTGTTTGCTCACCTATCTGACGAAGATGGTGAGGTTTCTCTATTTATTCAGCCTGTGACTACCGGTTGTCCACTGTTACTTTCCTCCATGTCTCGGTAAGATGAACCACATTTTTACAGTTTTTATGTGTTATAATCATTAATTAGATTTACGTTTTTATTTCTATTCTCTGCATTTAATATGGTGACTAAAATCCTCGGCATTCGTCAATGTGCAGGTCACGCGGCTCCTGAAGGTGTACATGGCTTTATCACTCACGCAGGCTTCTCCGGGTAAGCCTAGTTATCCACGGCTGTCTCTTCCTTTGCTGGTTTTGTGGCTAGGGTTGTGTAAAGGAGGAAAAATCCTGTATAGTGAAGTCGTTTGACGACTTACAGTTCATAGTTACAGTCATATGTATGGAGTTGTTTTGGTTTGAAATGAAAGGGGTTTTGAAACCCTGTTAAGTGTATGGAGAGCCATTCACGGCCACGACCATATGAGGCCAGGGTTTCGGCTATGGTTTCTATAATGGCTAAGCATAGGATTTAAACCTCGCTGTATAAGATTTATATTTTTAATATATATTACTGGGTCTGTTATGACCGTGTTTTGTTTTCATGTTTTGTTAAAATATAGAATGTATTTGAAATTGAAGATAAAAAAAGGGTGATTCGGTACCTGTAATGGAGGATAACTCGGTTTATAAATGAAACCCTAACTTGTCTCTATGTGTTTTTCTTTCAATTTGATACGTTAAAAGAAAGATGATGACTGTTCCTCGACTGTGACTGTAATAGTTGAAAGCATAGGGTTATTCTGATAAATTGGGGGTTCTGTTTTATGTTCAAAGCATATGTATGGTATTGTTGCTCAATAGCGACTGAGAATGAATTATAATAATATTTATTTTGTTTCTTGTACTGTTGTTAAATGAAACTGTAGGTAGAATAATATATACTTAGAACTAAGTATAAGGATACTGTAAGTTATGGCTGCCATATAAGGCATTCCTTTCATTTGTTTTTCAGTCTGTTAAAAAGGGATAGTGTAAGGCTACGGCCGTGTAGGTTTTTGGAAAATACTTCAAGGGAGACATTTATTCTGAGTAAATAATATTACTGTGTATAATTTAAGATGGTTGTAACAGCCAATGATGACTGTGTTCGTCGACAGTTTCTCTGTTGTATTAATATGTTTGTTTTGCAAAGAAAAACAACTCTGTTAATTCTATTACAATGACATGGCTACTGTATTCAATACTAGGAAGAAAAATAATAATCTATAGTTTCTATATGCTTGTACTTGACTACTGTGTAGAAGATTAAGATTATGTAAAAGCTTGTAACAATAAAATATTGCTACAGTCACTTCTTTAATTGATCGATAACTGCCAAACATGTTCTGAGTTTAAATAATATATATTGAGATGAGATTTGTTCATCTGTTAACTTGATATAAGAAAGACCTGTAACTTAAAGTTTACTAAAATATACAATACATTTATATATACAGATAGTTTATTCTGGTCGGAATTATCTCAAGATAAACACTAAGGTTTGTCTAGATTTGTTCTTATGATTGTTTAATAAAAATGCTGAATTATCTATTTTCTAATATTTCTGTCTATTATTTAAACTATTAACAAAAATTCTAGCATGTGTATAAACATAGCATTTATTAACTGTAACAGTAACAAATAGGTTCTGTATAAGATAAATACTCTATTTAAATAAAAATAGGGAGTTTCTACAACATCTGCATTCTGAAATTTATACCAAAGGAAAGTACAGAAAATGATTTACTGAAGTTGAATACAATCAAACTGTAGTTGTACTAGTCTATCTCATAGGAAAATTTAATAAACCAACAACAGGAAGAGTGGCAGAACCTGTAGATGGTAGACAATAACAGCAATGGGAGGCTGTTCCTCCCTACCAATTCCTGGAGAGTGCCCAGACAGCACTTCTCAGGACCCCCGAGCTTGCTCTGGTCTAACTGGCTGGAATATAAGTACGGCCAATAATTCCCTCAGCCAAAACAGCTATACTGGAACCAAGTTACTGCAACTTCCTGCTCAAAACACTTCCTTACTGTTTTCCCACTTCCTCAATGGGACTCCTGAATAGCATTCACCTGAATGTATTCTCCCTCTAGAACAAATGCTGAACCCCCAGCTCAGTTCATTGAGTAGTATTTAAAAGATTGCCTAGGTCTTAGTTGGGCTAACTGTCATTAATGAGCCACCTGCTCAGATTCCACTTTCTTGGGGAATCATGACCCCAAAATATAGGGAAGTTGCCACCTGCAACTCAGGAAGTGTTTGAGGATGCTGCCACTTGTCTTTTGTCCTTCCACCTAATTCCATCCACCAGTTAGACCAGTAACCTCTTTTAACAGCTCTCCCATGTTGTTGTCTCCATAATTTATTTATTAATAATAATTATTCAGAATTTACATTCCATTTCTGGAGACTCTGCTGAGTCATCCATTCCTACTTAGCATTAAATTTAACATAATGTTCTCAGGAATATTAAAAATAATTACATTATTTTAATAAAATTGGGGTATGTGACACTAGGTGAGTTGGAGCAAGCAGCGAAAAAAATCATGGCAAAGATTGCGTAGTTTTGGGGCAGCATAATCAAGGACAAGTAATTGGACCAGTTGACCAAGATGCAACAAGAAGCATAAGCACAACTGGAAACACTTAAGATGTCGATCAGAACATTTCCACCAGTTGTTCAGGTCTCCAAATCAGCAGAACTAAAAGACTTGTAGCAGCGGGTCGCAAAGGACAAAGAGCATCAGAAGAAACGTAGCATGCAGTTGGACGAGTTCTAGGAGATTAGTGCACAGTTTTCGCTCAAGGCAAGTTCCTCACTATAGGCTGTGCAGGAGGGTTGCCGACAAGTTGCTAAGAAGATGAGGGAGCATCCATCCGTGAAGGATGTGACAGAGAGTCAGGTGGTGACTGCGGCAGTAAAGGAGCAGGTCATGAAGATCGATCAGCAATATGAGGACTTTAGGTAGAAGACCACTGAGTACACCATGTGCAACTGATGTGGCTCGAGGGCAAGCCACAAAATTGTGTTGGGGGATTGTTCGAAGGCGGTTTGGATGAGTAAGTTGCACAGCATCGCAAATGCTGCAAAGGATCAAAGATGTCGTGCAAGAAGGAAGACAGCGCGTAAGTCGATTAGATTATGTGTATTTTGGGTCATTTGGACTGCACTATGTGGGTTTTTGGGTCATTTGGACTGCATTAGGTGCATTTTGGGTCATTCATGTTGAATATTGTAACTTCTAAGAATATTATATTTGTACTTTATTATTCCGGAGATATTTCATCCCTCCGAGGTGATCCTATTGTGTATCCGGAGATGTTTATTCCTCTGATGGATTGTGGTAACCAGGGTTATTAGATCCACCATGTGGGGGTTGGCCCTAAGTTAGTGTATTAGGGGTTATTAGACTACCTTGGGAGAGGTCGGCCCCATAAGGGAAAAAGTCAGTCAGGAAACTAGTATAAGTAGAGGAGGATGTTCCTTATCTCATACTTCTATCACTCGGAAAGTAGCGCACTTGTGAGAGAGAGGTATGCATAGGGGGTAGAGAAGGAGCTCTAGTCTTGGAGCACATCTTGTATTTTGGTTGATCATCTTATTGAGGAAAGCTTTGCTAATTTTTCTACCCCATGAGGGTTTCCCAGGGTAAAATCTTTGTCTATCTTGTGATTGTGTTTCTTTCAGTGATCTTGCTAGTCAAATTAGTTTAAACTTAACATAGTATCAGAGCTAGCCTGAATAGAACATCTTTCACAAGGTGAAAATATCTTTCTCTCTCTCTCCCAAAATTAGGGTTTCTGCAAAAGTTAGTGTTTTTGGATTCTGATTGCATGTTTGAATAGCCCTCCTCAAAATCAAATTTTTGAGCCCTAGATCGAAGTTTTTGGTTGGGTAGAACTCTGGGAATGTCAAACCTTAGTTTGACCAAAAGTGCGATAAACCAGAAATTCTGTTGTAGATCCGGAAAGTGAAAAAGTTGGAGTTTCCATAAACAAAACACACTAGTGTTTCTAATTCAATCAAGCACATCTCCTGGTAAGTGTTATTCTATCTCTTGAGAAACTTCAATCTCCTTGGACTCCCCCAAGAGAAGATGGCTCCAAGCACTCAGCTTGAAGACAAGTTAGAAGGAATAGAGAATTTCCGGGCATGGAAATATAGAATTTTCTCATTCTTGAAGAGAATGATCTTGCCCAACATATCAAGGATGAGATTGCATAACCTAGAGAAGATGAAGCCAAAGAGAAGTGTAGGAAGGATTTGATTAGGGCAAAGAGAATCATTGCTGATTCTATTAAAGACCACTTGATTCCCCAAGTGGCATCCAAGAAGACTCCAAAGGAAATGTATGATGCCCTTTCCAGAATGTATGAGGGAAGGAACATCAATAGAAAGATGAATCTGAGAACTCAATTGAAGAGCACAAAGATGAACAAAGGAGAATCTATTCAAGACTATTTCTCAATGATCTCCCAGATCAAAGAACAACTAGATGCTATTGGAGATACCCTTGATGAAGATGAACTAGTCATGACTGCTCTAAATGGTCTCACTAGATCATGGGAGTCATTCATCCAAACCATGTGTGCCAGAAAAGAAAGCATGAATTTTGACGTGGTATGGGAAGATTGCATCCAAGAGGAAGCTAGGGTTTCTAACAGAGAAGCTCTGCTCAAAGAAGATGACCAAGCCTTGGCTACACACACCAAGAGAAGGAGGAATCAATCTTACTTCAAGAAGGATAATCACAAGGAGTCTCAATCTCGACATAGATTTCTGAAGAAAGGAAGAAGAAAATTATGTTCTTTCCAATGTTTCAATTCTCATAAAGAAGGAGACATTGCTAGATTTTGTCCCTCAAAGAAGAAGAAAAATCTTCACTATAAAAGACATCAAGCACATCTTGTAGAAGATGAACGTGAAGAAGAAGAAGAAGAGGAAGAAAGGCCTCACAAGAAAAGATCTAAAAGAGATGATGAAGAAGAAGAAAGGCCCCTCCCCAAGAAAATATCTAGAAGGAATGAAGAAGAAGATGCAGAGGAGTATGTTCTATTCTCTGCACTCTCGGGATCTATAACACCTAGAGAAGATACATGGCTTATTGATAGTGGTGCTTCAAAGCACATGATTGGACAAAAGAAAACTCTTTCAAAATTGGAAGAGAATACCTCTCCACAAATGGTGTCATTAGGAGATGACTATCAATATCCCATCAAGGGAATTGGTGAAGCAAGCTACAAGCTTGATTCTGGAACACCATTGAAAATGAAAGAGATATTATATGTCCCAGGATTGAACAATAACTTACTCTCTATCTCATCTCTAGATAAGAAAGGTTACAGGGTTGCATTCATAGATGGACAAGTACTCATGTGGTCCAAAGGAAAATCAGTTAAGGATGAAATTGTTATTGGTGAAGAGGAAGGAGGTCTATACAAACTCAAAGGACATCCAGAAGCTGCCCTTGTTCATGAAGTCACTAGTCCTAATGAACTATGGCATATAAGGCTTTCTCATATTAACTACAAAGCACTACCTCATGTGACTAAAGTTGTCATAGGACTACCATATTTGAAGATTGATTATGATGGCACATGCAAGGGGTGTGCCAAAGGAAAGAATATCAAGAACCCTTTTCCAAAGAGTGAAACAAAGACCAAGAATATTCTGGAATTAATTCATTTGGGCGTATGTGGACCAATGCCCTCCACATCCTTGAGTGGATATGAATACTACCTTACATTTATTGATGACTACTCCAGAAAGACTTGGATTTACTTTCTAAAAGGGAAGAATGAAGTCTTTGGAAAGTTCAAAGAGTTCAAAGCCTTGATAGAAAACCTTTCAGAAAAGAAGATCAAAATACTCAGGACAGATAATGATGGAGAATATACTTCAAAAGACTTTGAAGATTTCTGTAAGGAAGCTGGAATCAAGAGGGAGCTAACCACTCCCTACAATCCTCAACAAAATGGTGTTGTTGAAAGAAAGAATAGAACCATAATGGAAGATGTAAAGACTATGATACATGACCAAGATCTACCCATGTATCTATGGGCTGAAGTAGCTAGGACAGCAGTCTATGTACAAAATAGACTATTCCATAGTGCTCTTGAATTCAAGACTCCAGAAGAAGTGTTCACAGGAAAGAAGCCTGAGGTAAGTCATCTCAAAATATTTGGATGTCCAGTGCATGTTCACATTCCAAAAGAAAAGAGAACTAAGTTAGATCCTTCTGGTAAGAAGGGAATATTTGTTGGATATTGTGAATCATCCAAAGCTTTCAGAATTTACATCCCAGGATTTCATTATATGGAAATAAGTAGAGATGTGACATTTGATGAAGAAGCAACTCTCAAGAAATCTAGGAAGTGCCAACTTGAAGAAATCTATGAAGAAGATACATCTCCTAGAATCATAGAGGCTGTTCCATCCCTGAAGATGCTACACCAGAAGACCATGACATGTTAGAACCACAAGAACTCCCCATTACAAACTTATCTAGAAAAAGAAGGCCAGCATGGGCTAGAGACATTATTCAAGGAGCTGAAAAATATGGAGCTCCTGAAGGCTCCACTAGATAAAGGAAGAAACCAAAGCTAGTATCCAACTATGTGGCTTTGATGTATGATCAGGTGGATCAGGAACCTACTAGCTATGAAGAGGCAGTTCAAAAGAAAGAGTGGGTAGAAGCAATGACAGAAGAATACCAATCAATAATGAAAAATGATGTTTGAGATATAGTTCCCAAACCAAAAGATAAAAGTGTGGTATCTTCCAAATGGATATTCAAAATAAAACATGCTGCAGATGGTAGCATTGAAAAAATATAAGGCAAGATTTGTAGCCATAGAATTCTCTCAGAAAGAGGGAATTGACTATGAAGAAACATTTGCACCAGTTGCTAGGTACACTTCCATTAGAACTATTATGGCACTTGCATCTATGATGAAATGGAAATTACATTAGATGGATGTTAAGATAGCCTTCCTGAATGGTGTGATTGAAGAAGAAGTGTACATAGAACAACCACAAGGATTTGAGGTTAAAGACGGGAAAACACATGTATGCAAACTGAAAAAGGCTTTGTATGGATTAAAGCAAGCTCCTAGAGCTTGGTACGGAAGGATCGACAGTTTCTTGACAAGCATGGGATTTACCAAGAGTAATGCTGACCCTAATCTTTATCTCAAAGTTATGGATGATGAACCTATTATATTATTGTTGTATGGAGATGATCTATTTCTGACTGGAAATGAGAAACAAATTATCGAGTGCAAGAAGAAGCTCTCCTCAGAATTTGAGATGAAAGATCTCGGATTAATGCACTTCTTCTTAGGTCTTGAAGTATGGCAAGAACCCAAAGGAATCTTTCTAAATCAAGGTAAGTATGCTATAAGGATTTTGAAAAGATTTGATATGTTGGAGTGTAAAGCCATGGCCACTCCCATGGACTCTAACTTAAAGTTATTAGTTGATGACTCATCAGAGTTAGTAGATGTGACTCTATACAGACAGATCATTGGGTCATTAATGTATTTGACAATACCAGACCAGACATATGCTTTACTGTAAATACCTTGAGTCAGTATCTAGTGGAACCTAGAAGAGTTCACTTAATAGCTGCAAAGCATGTGATGAGGTATCTAAAGGGTACATTAGATTTTGGTCTATATTATCTTGGAAATCATGAATTCAGACTTCATGGTTACTCAGATTCTGATTGGGCAGAAAGTGTTTCAGACAGGAAGAGTACATCAGGTGGATGTTATGGTCTTGGATCTGCCATGATCTCATGGTTCAGCAAGAAATAGTCTAGTGTGGCTCTCAGTACAGCCGAAGCAGAATATATAGCTGCTTGCTCTACTAGTTGTGAAGTAGTATGGCTTCGGAAACTATTATCAGGATTGTTTGACTTAGAGATGGATCCCACTATGATCATGTGTGACAACCAGAGCTATATTAAGATGACAGAAAATCTAGTGTTCCATGATAAGTCAAAACACATAGAGATCTGATATTTCTATATACGGGATATGGTGCAGAAAGGAGCTATTAAGCTTGAGTATGTGAGCACTGATGAACAAATTGCTGATATATTGACCAAACCTCTGTCTCGAGTAAAATTTGAGTATTTCCGAGACAAGCTTGATGTAGTTCAAAAGGACCCTCCTCGAAAGGGGGAGTGATGCAGACACTGATGATGAGATTGCCTGCATCGACAGTAAGGTCGATGATGAAGATACCTGTATTAGTATGCTTAGGATATTTACATTTCTTAGATGTATACTTAGGATACTTATATTACTTATATTTCTGATACATGTATTGATGTGGATACTTGTATTGATGATATGTATACATGTATTGATGTGGATACTTGTATTGATGTACTAATGATACCTGTATTGATGAGGATACAGGTGGGGATTGTATCATCCCTGGACTTCGGTCCCTTGAATTGATCCGTAGACAGATGTCTTCGAGAATGAAGTCCTTAGTGGATAGGTGGGGATTGTATCGTCCCAGGACTTCGGTCCCTTGAATTGATCTGTAGACATATGTATTTGAGAATGAGTTCCTTAGTGGACAAGTGGGAATTGTATTGTACCCGGACTTCAGTCCCTTGAATTGATCCATTGACAGATGTCTTCAAGAATGAAGTCCTTAGTGGATAGGTGGGGATTGTATCGTCCTCGGACTTCAGTCCCTTGAATTGATCCATAGACAGATGTCTTTGAGAATGAAGTCCTTAGTGGACAGGTGGGGAATGTATCGTCCCTGGACTTCGACCCCTTGAATTGATCCGTAGACGTATGTCTCCGAGAAGTGGTCCTTAGACTCTGTCTAAGTTGACGAGACGATTGTATCATCCCTAGGAATGATGAGGTGTCTTAAATGATCTGTAGACGTATGTCTCCGAGAAGTGGTCCTTAGAATCTGTCTAAGTTGACGAGAGGATTGCATCATCCCTAGGCATGATGAGGTGTCTTAAATGATCCGTAGATGTATGTCTCCGAGAAGTGGTCCTTAGACTTTGTCTAAGTTGACAAGAGGATTGTATCATCCCTAGGCATGATGAGGTGTCTTAAATGATCCGTAGATGTATGTCTCTGAGAAGTGGTCCTTAGACTTTGTCTAAGTTGACAAGTGGACTGCATCGTCCCTAGACATGATGAGGTGTCTTAAATGGATCATGTGTGTTATGACGATGCTGATGATCATGTGATGACGATGCTGATGATCGTGTGATGATGATGCTGATGATCATGAGATGATGATGCTGATGATCATGCGATGACAATGCTGATGATCGTGAGATGACGATGATGATGATCATGTGATGAGGATGCTGATGATCGTGTGATGACAATGCTGATGATCATGAGGATCCAGATATTGATGTTGCTGTAGCTGTTCGTGTGCTATAGAAGACGAAGACTCAATACTGATGATGCTGATGTTCCAGTACTAACTATGTTCCAGTAACTATTTGAGTTACTAATGATGATGTATAAAGAAAGCTTCCAATGATTTATAGATGTATCATGTATGATGTTGATGACTTCTTGCTCCTGCAGATGTTCTTATAATATCCTTCTTGTTAAGGGGGAGTGTTGAATATTGTAACTTCTAAGAATATTATATTTGTACTTTATTATTCCGGAGATGTTTCATCCCTCCAAGGTGATCCTATTGCGTATTTGGAGATGTTTATTCCTCCGATGGATTGTGGTAACCAGGGTTATTAGATCCACCATGTGCGGGTCGCCCCCGAGTTAATTTATTAGGGGTTATTAGACTCCCTTGGGAGAGGTCGGCCCCATAAGGGAAAAAGTTAGTCGGGAAACTAGTATAAGTAGAGGAGGATGTTCCTCACTTATCTCATACTTCCATCACTCAAAAATTAGCGCACTTGTGAGAGAGAGGTCTACATAGGAGGTAGAGAAGGAGCTCTAGTTTTGGAGCACATCTTGTATTTTGGTTGATCATATTATTGAGGAAAGCTTTGCTGGGTTTTCTACCCCATGAAGATTTACCAGGGTAAAATATTTGTCTATCTTGTGATTGTGTTTCTTTTAGTGATCTTGCTAGTCAAATTAGTTTAAACTTAACAATTCGATCGCATTATGTGGGATTTTGGGTTAGTATTTTGTAAATTTTGTTAAGAAGTAGTTAGGCAGTTGCCTAAGTGGACCGCAAATGTAAAGGCACAAGCCTATAAATATACTTGGCATTGTAAGTGTTCAGAGACAAAGATAACAAATAGTGATAGTTAAATATTTGAATACTGATTTGGGGATACATGAGCTGATTAATTGAAGAGACAGTTGAGCACGGATGATTTTGCTTGTTATTGTCTGCTAATCTGGGTATGCGACAGAAGGATTATCTTGTTGTATCTGGGTTTTTGCAAAGATGAATATGAGATGACAGTGTTTTGAGCAAAATCATTGTGTCTTTCCTGTTTTCCATATGATGAATGCATTATGCGATATGAATCTATGAATGATGCAATGTTTTCTTGCTGCAATTAATGTTTAACTGTTATATTTGTTGTGCATTAAGTGGTTCTGTCAATGATAAGATCTATTGAATGATGTTGCAACTATGTTTAAGTTGAATGGTTAGATATGTTCTATAATGCTACGATAAGTTGATTAGTCAGTGCGCAAAGTCCTCCTCCGTTTGGCGGAAACATGGTTCCGTCAACTCTCCCTTGAACATCTCGGGTGAGACCTCATCTGCTCCACAGGTGTTGTTGGACAGGGTAAAACCTATCAGGGCCGGTGCTCAGGGAGATCCCGATGGGTTGGATGTCGGCAGAGTGAGGAACCCCTGTCGACTAGGTTTGTGTCAACAACTCCAAAGAGAAATCCCTCTACTCCCAGGACCAATAGTTTCTTTTGCGGTGATATCCGGACTACATACAAGAACCGTGCTATATTTATAACCAAAAAAACAACACTTCATTCTTGAAGTTAATTATCACAAACATGCAATTGTAAATGACGATTTTGATTTCCAAAGATTAATACAAAAATCACCCAAAATTTCACAGATTCAAATGATTAATAAAAGCATCATGCTGAACTAATAATATGTTATATTTAGACAAAAATAGAAATGTCACTGAAAAAAATAGAAAACACATTGAATGATTTAAAATCTCCTTAGGTTACATCTAGTGTTTCCCGCTCTTGAAAGAGGAAATGATAGGTTACATTTGATGGCTGCCACTCAACTAGAAGAAGGCATTGGTTCTGATATCAGCTGATTCATGAATTTTATTAAAACACTGCCAAATTTGATGTACCAATTCACTATCTGTCTGAGCGAACGATGCAATAGAGGGATTACTCAAAATACAGTTTTTAGATGGATGTGCTTTCACATCATCACCCTCCAAAACAATCATTGATGATTTCCAAATTTTTCTTTGGGAACTCCTCCCACACACGCTCCATATTTTTTTGTGTATTTCCTTCTTTATCATAGGTAAATCTCTCTCAAAACCAAAAAAATATAATTTGTTCACCATATGATTTTTCTGCACTACCTTCCCTCAAAAAATTTGTAAACAGTGACTTCCCCTCATTGACCCCACATTTATATGACCAAATCCCGACGTTGAATTTGGAAATACATAATACAAAAAATTGTATGGCATATGTTCGTGACTCATATGAAGTTTATTTTTGTTTAAATTCAAATTCACCAACAGTACATTCTTCCCCCTTTTTTACTTTTTCCCCCCCAATAGTTTTTTTTTATTTCCCCTTTTTTTTTCTCTTTTGGAGTCATTTTTTGTGACTTTCTTGCGAAATAGAAAACCTTCCATTTCTAATATCAATAACATTTTTATATTGGGAGCTGCACATAAATGTTTCTTGTCATTATATATTTCAGAATAAATTTGTTTTATCAATTTAAGTAGAAAATAATCTTTGTCTTTTACCTCTCAATGCCAGGCCATCATTCGAGTGGTGAGTAACATTGTTGGAGACATCACTTTTTGACACCAAGCCCTCTCCTGGTTCATTATTATCCAAGATCTCTCCTGGTTCATTATTATCCAATGTTCTTTGTTGGCTAATATCTATGGACATCCTTGATGCCATCTTTGGTTGTGGATTATCCACATGTTGAATAACAATTCAATCATCTTGACCTGGAAATTTGCAGGTACACATTTTATATAACTTTTTGCAAGTATTCAACGTCACTATCCCCATTCATAATTTAGTTAAATTAACCAGGATCTTTGAAAAAAAATTATCTTCTTGTCCCTCTTGTTCTCCAATTTGGTAGTTCTTTGTGGATTCTCCATCACATTCAATGTATTCATCGGATAATATAATTTTATTGGATGATACTTGAGTGTGCGCTTTATTTGATGCTATAGTAGAATAGGAATTTCAAGAATTTACTAAACATAACCGACCGAAGAAAAGTAAAATACAATGAAACAAGACATATGAAAATGTTAATACAAATAACTTGTTTTATACCCAATTCCTGATAGAAACTGTTCATCAACAACTCTTGTTGTACTGTCTCAACAATAGAAATAACTATTATATCTAGCGACCTAATCAACAAATGAAGAGCTCTACCTAATGCGTACAATGAAAGAAATGTACCTTGAGAAGAGACCAATACAAAAACTATGTGATCCCAAAATTCCGGTGTCCTTTCTTTTTCAAAAACATGGCTTCTTGAACTATCATTGTTAACGTTGGGAAAAGGTAAATCAATCATTGGTAGGCCCTCATCCTTCCAATCCATATACATTTTAAAAGTAGACAAATTATCCCCATCCCTTCCAATTCTCCAACACTATATAATAGAGAATCCTATAAATAAGTCCTTGGAGAAATATCTATAAACTCGCTTGGTAGGATTCCGCGTTACCTTTTTTTTATTTCTTGATAAAAAGTGTGAAAGATTTAGAAATCATGCAAGAGTTTTCCATATCAGCTAAAAAAATATGAGAACATGCTACTTCATTTGATTCTAAGTAGTACAACAACACAAGCACATCTTCTTCTGTCCACGGACAATCACAATTACACATATCAACAAAAACAAATTCACAGCTAATTTCCGCACTAAAAAATGCAATGGATCTTAGTGTGTTGACCAAAGATTGAGGATAACAACATTGACAAGAAAATTGTGAACTATCTTTGATGACATTAATGGGAATACGCATCCCCTCTTTATTGATATATATGTTCAATATTTTCTCAGAATCATGTGGTAATTTGGTACCATTATCCTCTTCAGATTCTTTCTTTCTCTTCCTACCCAGAGATTTTGCTTGTTTTTAGCAGCATAAAATACTGCACAGTTGCTGGAGATGATTTGATGCAATTTTATAAATTTCAATGACATTATCGACAATGATAATCTGTGATCAAAAGGTTTTAACATCATGAACTTTGAAATATTCAAAGATCACATGCCTGGTTGATCTCTCGCCCTTGATTCGCTTGCAATATTGATATCAAGTCTCTGTGCAAACATTTTTTTCGACTGATGTGATCAGCCAAACCGATGCCTTGATTATATTGTCTGCCACAACTGTCAATTCATTTTCATCAAGATCACGCAATGGTCTAAAAAAATTAGATCCATGATTATTTATTTTAATTTGAACAAAATCAACTTGAGTGATGCTCTTGGGTGAGCATGGAAAGGAACCACTTTTGTAAAGCTCTAATAAAGACATCCATTTGCTCCACAGTCGATCCAATGTCAAAAAAAGAGTTAGCTTGTCTTTAAGGTTGTCCTTTGTTTGGACAACAAAGATATCCATACATTCACCCTAGAAATACTGCAAACATATAAAAACAAAGATAATATTTAATTTGCTAATTTCATAACACAGGAAGCAATCTAAAGAATTTGATTGATAAGAAGAAAAATTCTATACCTACCAAGCATCACCAGAAGTGTTTCCCTTTCCCAAGAGGGATGGCCTACTGCAGGATATCAATTTCTCACTTGCTTTTACAACTTGAGAAATGAATGGAGTGTCTACAAATTCCTTGTTTGATAAATTTTTTTGTTTGCATAATTTGTTGATAATGTGTTGAGGAACATCTTTATGTAGAAGACGAGTTGTTCGACGCCGATACCTTGAATGGACCAATTGATATTGATTAGTTTCAATGATTTTTTTTTGCACAGAAATAGTATGTTGCACATCCAATATATAAAAATTTACTAAAGGAAAATTAATTTCGTCTTCATTTCTAGGAAGAAATTCCAATGTGGTCTCCTTATCGAAAGGCAATAGAATATCATCTCTCAATGTTGTTGTAAATGATGAGAGAAGAGATAAAACCATCTTTCCCATGACCTCCTCATCAAATTTTCGATATTGCAAATGCGGAGGCGCAACAACACATCTTGTTACGTCAATAAAAAAACTTTCTCAATGAACACAAAGTATTTGATCTGTTCTTGTTGAACTTCTTTTGATATTTCGAAGCTCTTAGTCACTTTCTGCATCATCTCTTTAGAAGGACTTGATTTGAGTGCTTTGTAGGAATATTTGGTCACATCTTTTTCAATATGATAGAGAAATGTTCTTCTAAGGTAGAAAAAAATCTTTTCACGGAATACAGTTATCAACTTTTTTTCAATATTCATGTAATGCAATACAGATGAAGTTTTCGCAGCTAGGATTCTTTTATTCCATACCAACAAAATTCCTTTCTTCAAAGATGACACGGTATTAATTACGGACCGATTAGCAAAATCATACAAAGGAAAAACCCACCCTTGCTACGCCCATGAAACCGGATCTTAATAAGGATTACTTTTCATTAGATTTGGTCGAAAATTACAAACCATAAGATCAAGTTGTAGAAGGAAACTATTGAAATATTGTAACTTCAAATAATATTCTACTTGTACTTTATTATTCATCCGGAGATGGTTTATTCCTCCATCGGATGTTATTAGTATGTAAAGTCATTGAGGTAAATCCTCCCATGTAAGTCAGGGAAATGGGTCCCCTAAGAGTCATTTGTAATGGGGTGTTTAAGTCCCCTAGAGGGGTCGGACTAGTCAGAATTAAGTTGAGTGGTTAAGTTGTTGGGGCCGACCTAGTTATGGTAAAAATTCAAGTAGGAGTAGAGTATAAATAGAGGAGTTGTGTTCCTCATTTATACTCACTCATTCCTTCACTTGTGAACTCGCATAGGAGAGAGAGAGATCTGCAAAGGAGAAGAAGGAGCTCTTGTTTGGGCATTACATCTTTATATTTGTTGGTCATCTATATTGAGGAAGCTTTGCTGGGATTTCTACCCCATGAGGGTTTCCGAGGATAAATTGTGTCTCTTCTGTTTATGCTGTGCTTGTTGTTCTTTCAGTGATCCTGTATATGCTATTGTTGTGAAATCAAATGGAATAATGATGTTATATATCTTAGCATATTGAAACTTAACATGGTATTAGAGCTAACCTGAAGGAAGGCAATGTATGGCACTTACGACACTTGTTTCACTTGCGACAATTTGAAAGTTAGGGTTTTGTATAGAAAAACCTAGTCATCATGGCACTTTCGCTATAAATCCATTTTGGAGAAGGTTTAGGATCTGAAACTTGGACAGGCCAAAGATGAAATTTTCCTGTACCTTGTATCCAGGTTTTTGCCTTAGATTCATTGTACTTTCTGAGATTCATTGTACTTTCTACCTTGGATGGTTAGGGTTTTACCCTTATAAAGAAGACTACAAGCAATCTTGATAGGTATGACTTGAGGAGATACAGGTATGTTTTGAAATCCGTTTGTCTTCATATTATTGAGGTTAGTACAATAATGATTAATTTTAGATTGTCTGAGAACCTTAGTAAAAGTATGAATGCATGAGAATAATAAAGATATTCATTGATTAGGGTTATGACACTTATTTTTGTACTAATGCACTTGTGGTGTTGTATGAGGATGATGTTGTCTACTAACATGGAACATACATCAAGAAAGTGTTGGAATATTCACACCATCATTGTTTGTATTTCGCATGCTTGCATGCAAATTTGCATGGTGCATGCATTTGCATGCCACTGCGTGCATCCAGTCATCATCATGGTTGTCTCCCCGGCACCTGGAGCTTACTTCTAGCTCTCCAAATCCTATCTTTAGCCCTCAATTTTCCTCCTACCTACCTAATGCGGCCTCCTTGAGTCATCTTCTTAGCAAGAGTTCCTTTCTCACCTACTAATATCAGTTAGGGTGCCTTATTTCACCTAGCGAGAGTTATCATTCAGTTAGTGCATTGATTGAGTAGTTCTTCCACTGATTGATCATTCTGACTGATTGTGTTTTCTAGTTAGCTAGCTTTGGATCTCTACTTGACTATTTGACAGCCTCATGCACCCCCCTTGGAGTCTCCATTCCCTGATTCATGCCCAGATGGTTTTGTTCGACTCAGTTAGCCACACTTGACTGACTATTACCATTGATGACTGATACATTGGACTAGATGATGTCTCCACAGTTATCCAAGCTAGACTAGAGATCAAATTCAAATGCTCTACTTGGATAATTCAAATCCTATATGATGCCATCATCATATCTATTGTACTCATTCACTTACATTCGTATTCATTGTATGATACTGAGATTTGGTCTATTATTCTGTGTTTATGAGTGATCATTGAGTGTCTCCTTCTCTTCTTCTTTGCAACATACTTGATAGTTTAATTGTGAGTTGCTATAGCTGCTAGATCTCTTGCAGATTCTTACATGGTATCAGAGTAGGAAGCAACTATTCGAATTGCAGCCATTACAGTAGTTGCAGCAGCAGCAATTGCAACATTTCTTTGAGTAGCTATCTTTCACTTGTGCACCAGAAGCCTCTGAGTTTCCACAACAAATCCTGGTGCTATTACTTGAGTTCATTGGTGAAATCCAGTGAGGTCTAGCCAGGTGTGAAGGACAGTCTATGTGTCAAGTGTTCTTAAGGTAGTGTTCAGTCGAAGTGTATCATTCTCCATCAACACAACTTTCTTGTTTTGCAGGTTTATTCACCCATTCGGAATCTTCTTCAACTATTCGAGTTTCTCTGTTCAGATGGATCTAAAGCTTACATATTCCAACTATGTTGAGTGGAAATCCAAAATGTCTCTCTTCATGAGATCAAAGAGCTTCACCTGAATACTCAACGGAACAATGGTAGAACCTCTCAGTCTAGCTGAAAAGTCCAAGTACTTGGATCGGCTTGATGAAGCAATTCGCCTCCTCCTTCTCTCAATTTCTGAAGATCTTCACTTCCATGTCATTGATCTTACTTCTCCTAAAGAGATTTGGGACAAGCTCGGATCTCTTTTTGGACACAAATTGGAGAATGAGTACATGAGTACATGCTGCTTCAATTGACTCTAAGTAGTACAACAACGCAAGCACATCTTCTTCTGTCCACGAACTATCACAATTACACATATCAACAAAAACAAATTCACAGCTAATTGTCGCACCAAAAAATGCAATGGATCTTAGTGTGCTGACCAAAGATTGAGGATAACAACATTGACAAGAAAAATGTGAACTATATTTGACGACATCAATGGGCATACGCATCCCCTCTTTATTAATATATATGTTCAATATTTTCTTAGCATCATGTGGTAATTTGGTACCATTATCCTCTTCAGATTCTTTCTTTCTCTTCCTACCCGGAGATTTTGCTTGTTTTTAGGAGCATAAAACACTGCACAGTTGCTGGAGATGATTTGGTGCAATTTTATAAATTTCAATGACATTATCGACAATGATAATCTGTGATCAAAAATTTTGAACATCATGAACTTTGAAATATTCAAAGATCGCATGGCTGGTTGATCTCTCATCCTTGATTCGCTTGCAATATTGATATCAAGTCTCTGTGTAAACATTTTTTTCGACTGATGTGATCAACCAAACTGATCCATTGATTATATTGTCTGCCACAACGGTGACTTCATTTTCATCAAGATCACGCAATGGTCTAAAAAAATTAGATCCATGATTCTTTATTTTAATTTGAACAAAATCGACTTGAGTGATGCTCTTGGGTGAGCATGGCAAGGAACCACTTTTGTAAAGCTCGAATAAAGACATCCATTTGCTCCATAGTCGATCCAATGTCAAAAAAATAGTTAGCTTGTCTTTAAGGTTGTCCTTTTTTTGGAAAACAAAGATATCCATACATTCACCTTGGAAATACTGCAAACATATAAAAATAAAGATAATATTTAATTTGCTAATTTCATAACACAGGAAGCAATCTAAAGAATTTGATTGATAAGAAGAAAAACTCTATACCTACCAAGCATCACCGGAAGCGTTTCACTTTCCCAAGCGAGATGGCCTACTACAGGATATCCATTTCTCACTTGCTTTTACAACTTGAGAAATGAATGGAGTGTCTACAAATTCCTTGTTTGATAAAAATTTTTGTTTGCATAATTTGTTGATAATGTGTTGAGGAACATCTTTATGTATAAGACGAGTTGTTTGATGCCGATACCTTGAATGGAACAATTGATATTTATTAGTTTCAATGATTTTTTTTTGCGTAGAAATAGTATGTTGCAAATCCAATATATAAAAATTTACTAAAGGAAAATTAATTTCGTCTTCATTTCTAGGAAGAAATTCCAATATGGTCTCCTTATCAAAAGGCAATAGAATAGCATCTCTCAATGTTGTTGTAAATGATGAGAGAAGAGATAAAACCATCTTTCCCATGACCTCCTCATCAATTTTTCGATATTGCAAATGTGGAGGCGCAACAACACATCTTGTTACGTCAATAGAAAAAACTTTCTCATTGAACACAAAGTATTTGATCTGTTCTTGTTGAACTTCTTTTGATATTTTGAAGCTCTTAGTCGCATTCTGCATCATCTCTTTAGAAGGACTTGATTTGAGTGCTTTGTAGGAAGATTTGGTCACATCTTTTTCAATATGATAGAGAAATGTTCTTCTAAGGTAGAAAAAAATCTTTTCATAGAATACATTTATCAACTTCTTTTCAATATTCATGTAATGCAATACAAATGAAGTTTTCGCAGCCAAGATTCTTTTATTCCATACCGACAAAATTCCTTTCTTCAAAGATGATGCAGTATTAATTATGGACCGATTAGAGACATCATACGAAGGAAAAACCCACCCTTGCTGCGAACCTGAAACCGGATCTTAATCAGGATCACTTTTCATTAGATTTGGTCGAAAATTACAAACCATAAGATCAAGTTGTAGAAGGAAACTATTGAAATATTGTAACTTCAAAGAATATTCTATTTGTACTTTATTATTCATCCGGAGATGTTTTATTCCTCTATTAGGATGTTATTATTATGTAAAGTCATTGAGGTAAATCCTCCCATGTGAGTCGGGGCAATAGATCCCCTAAGAGTCATTTGTAATGGGGTGTTTAAGTCCCTCAGAGGGGTCGGACTAGTCAGCATTAAGTTGAGTGGTTAAGTTGTTGGGGCCAACCTAGTTATGGTAAAAATTCAAGTAGGAGTAGAGAATAAATAGAGGAGTTGTGTTCCTCCTTTATACTCATTCATTCCTTCACTTGTGAACTCGCATAGGAGAGAGAGAGAGATCTGGAAAGGAGAAGAAGGAGCTCTTGTTTAGGCATTACATCTTTATATTTGTTGGTCATCTATATTGAGGAAGCTTTGCTGGGATTTCTACCCCATGAGGGTTTCCAAGGATAAATTGTGTCTCTTTTGTTTATGCTGTGCTTGTTGTTCTTTCAGTGATCCTATATATGCTATCGTTGTGAAATAAAATGGAATACTGATGTTATATATCTTAGCATATTGAAACTTAACATGGTATTAGAGATAACCTGAAGGAAGGCAATGTATGGCACTTACGACACTTGTTTCACTTGCGACAATTTGAAAGTTAGGATTTTGTATAGAAAAACCTAGTCATCGTGGCACTTTCACTATAAATCCATTTTGGAGAAGGTTTAGGATATGAAACTTGGACAGGCCGAAGATGAAATTTTCCTGTACCTTGTGTCCAAGTTTTAGCCTCAGATTCATTGTACTTTCTGAGATATGATCCGTACAAGTTAGGGTTTTTGCCTCTTCCAGAATGAATCCCTAAACAGGTGACCTAGGGAAAAAGGTCATATCTCGGGATTGGAAGCTCCAAATGGAATTCCATAAAACTTGACAGTTAGGGAATGGACTTTAGTTTTACATGTCCAAGTTTCATAGGCTGAAGATGAAACAGTGACATGTGGCACTACGTACAAGTTCGTTATGTTGTTTCATTCCTTAAACATGTCATGTTGGGAAACTGAGCACATCTCTCTAATGGAGAATCCAATGAATCTCAAATATGTGGGGTTGGAAAGATGACAGGTCAGGCTACCAGAGGCCAAAGTTTCAGACCCTTCATCTCCTAAATTTTAGAGATGCACCAGAAACAATACGGCACATCTCAAATGAATCAACGGAGAAAATCAAAGAAAAGGAGGAAGAAGCTCTCACTTAGGGTTTTCAGTTTTTAGCTATGGAAGGACCTGATACAATGTTGGAGACACCTGATGCAACATTGGAAACTTTGATAATGTATTTGGAATCCATTCATCATATATATTAATCCTCCATCAAAATGTTGTGGGAGGAAGGAGATTGAAGATTAGGGTTTCCAAGTAAGAAGAAACCCTAGCAAAGTTGGGAGACTCATAGGGCACCAATGAAGGAGGATTAAATGGAACTGATATTTATCATCCTAGCACCATTAACCTATATAATATGTTTTACAAGTGATCTACCTTGGATGGTTAGGGTTTTACCCTTATAAAGAAGACTACAAGCAATCTTGACAGGTATGACTTGAGGAGATACAGGTATGTTTTTAAATCTGTTTGTCTTCATATTATTGAGGTTAGTACAATTATGATTAATTTTAGATTGTCTAATAACCTTAGTAAAAGTATGAATGCATGAGAATAATAGAAGACATTCATTGATTAGGGTTATGACACTTATGATTGTACTAATGCACTTGTGGTGTTGTATGAGGATGATGTTGTCTACTAGCATGAAAGATACATCAAGAAAGTGTTGGAATATTCACACCATCATTTTTTGTATTTTGCATGCTTGCATGCAAATCTGCATGCTGCATGCATTTGCATGCCACTGCGTGCATCCAAGCATCATCATGGTTGTCTCCCCAGCACCTAGAGCTTACTTCTAGCTCTCCAGAGCCTGTCTTTAGCCCTCAATTGTCCTCCTACCTACCTAATGCACCCTCCTTGAGTCATCTACTTAGCAAGAGCGCCTTTCTCACCTACTACTGTTAGTTAGGGTGCCTTATCTCACCTAGCGGGAGTTATCATTCAGTTAGTGCATTGATTGAGTAGTTCTTCCACTAATTGATCATTCTAACTGATTGCATTTTCTAGTTAGCTAGTTTTGGAGCTCTAGATGACTATTTGATAGCCTCATGCGCCCCCCTTGGAGTCTCCATTCCCTGATTCATGCCCAGATGGTTTTGTTCGACTCAGTTAGCCACACTTGACTGACTATTACCATTGATGACGGATACATTGGACTGGATGATGTCTCCACAGTTATCCAAGCTAGACTAGAGATCAAATTCGAATGCTCTACTTGGCTAATTCGAATCCTATATGATGCCATCATCATAGCTATTGTACTCATTCACTTACATTCTTATTCATTGTATGATATTGAGATTTGGTCTATTATTCTGTTTTTATGAGTGATCATTGAGTGTCTCCTTCTCTTCTTCTTTGCAACATACTTGATAGTTTGATTGTGAGTTGCTATAGCTGCTAGATCTCTTGCAGATTCTTACATGGTATCAGAGCAAGAAGCAGCTATTTGAATTGCAGCCATTACAGTAGTTGCAATTGCAGCATTTCTTTGAGCAACTATCTTTCACTTGTGCACCAGAAGCCTCTGAGTTTCCACAACAAATGCTGGTGCTATTACTTGAATTCATTGGAAAAATCTAGTGAGGTCTAGCTAGGTGTGAAGGACTTAGTCTATGTTCCAAGTGTTATTAAGGTAGTGTTCAATCAAAGTGTAGCATTCTCCATCAACACAACTTTCTTGTTTTGCAGGTTTATTCACCCGTTCGGAATCTTCTTCAACTATTCGACTTTCTCTGTTTAGATGGATCTAAAGCTTACATCTTCCAACTATGTTGAATGGAAAGCCAAAATGACTCTCTTCATGAGATCAAAGAGCTTCACCCGAATACTCAACAGAACGATGGTAGAACTTCTCAGTCCAATTGAAAAGTCCAAGTACTTGGATTGGCATGATGAAGCAATTGGCCTCCTCCTTCTCTCAATTTCTAAAGATCTTCACTATCATGTCATCGATCTTACTTCTCCTAAAGAGATTTGGGACAATCTTGGATATCTTTTTGGACCAAAAGATGATATGCAAGGACACAAATTGGAGAATGAGCTCATATGTTTGAGTCCTGACAGCTTCGAATCTATTAATGCCTTTCTCACCAAGTTCAAAAGCTTGATATCCCAGTTGAAAAGATATGAGATAGTGAAAGAAGACAAGCCGCTTATACTTTCCATTCTCTCAAAGTTGGGGGCAAACTTCTTAGTTTTTGTCTCTACTTTCCAGTCAGCTAGGTTGTCCATTCCAAGATGGAAGTTTCCCTCATTTGATGATTTCACACAATCTCTTACTCAAGAGGAAGATAAGTTGATTTCGAAGGGAATGATCAAAACCAAATTGGTTCCAACCCTTACAGTTGCAGACAGAGCGAATGGTAAAGGAAAGCAAACTATTTCTGACAAGAGATTGAATGATACAAGGCCTACAGATAGTTCACACCAGTCAAATAGGGTTTCAAACTCTAGGAAGACCAAGCATTATCAAAAAGGAAAATCAGAGTGTACTTACTGCCAAAGAGGTTTCCATCCTAAGAGTGTTGCATGTACAAGACTATAGATTTTATGGCTAAATTACTTGAAGAAAACGACATTCCTATACCAGCATGTGCAAGGAAGAAAGATCCTGATACTGAATCTTCTGGATCCAAAGGAAAAGAAAGATGTCATGCTCTCATAGAAAGTACATCAACTGGTTCTTCTCTCATCATAGATTCAGGAGCATCCTTCCATATGGTTGGTTCCAAAGATCTCTTCTCTAGTTTGGAAAGCTCTATTGGCCCTTCCATCAGTTTGGGCAATAATTCAGTTGTCTCCTCTCAGGGGATAGGAAGAATTGATCTTGATCATGGTCACTTTTTTGATGTGCTTTATGTTCCTTCTCTTCCAGCCAATGTTCTTTTGGTATTTCAACTGACTCATACTAGAGAGCCCAAAAGAGTGATATTTTCTCCAAATGAGGTTGAGATACAAAACATGGTTTCAGGGGAAATCATTGCAAAAGGAGTTTCAAATCAAAAGACAAAAATCTATGAGTTTTCACGCTTCTTAGCTCTCTCAAAGGATTCTTCTCTTTGCTCTCATACTCATGAAGAGAGTAGACTGTCACATCTCAACTACAAGATAGCTCAGAATGTGGTTGATGGTCTCCTAAGTGACAAAATTTCTCATGGCTCCGTCAAGGGAAAGGATTCACCAAAAGTGTTTGAGAAAAAGAGGACTCTTGAAGAAGTGCGAATGCTGGATCCAGATCCACAAGAACCTAAAGGTCCAACACCTATTGGTCCAACTCCTATGGGCCTCCACTACTCGTCTAATCATGATGAAGACTTCATGCATATTCTGGAGAAGCTTCATGGAATCAACATTTTTGGATATGTTCCTCCTTCGAGTGATGATGAGAATGAGCCAGTTTTACTTGCTCCTCCTCGTGAGATTTCAGATTCAGGGTTTGGATGTGACGATGCATCTTCACTTGATGTTTCAGATAGAGATGAGGGAATGCTAGATCCATATCCACAAGAACCTAAAGTTCTAGCAACTAATGAAGAAGATGAGAGAATGTGAGATCCAGATCCACAAGAACCTAAAGATATCTCACATGTTTGGCCTCCTCTTCCTCTATGGGAATTCACTACTTCCAGATTAGCCAGATCAGAGTTTCAGCATGGGAAGTTTTGTCCTTCTTTCTTTACTGATCCTCTTCTTCGTTGGGAAACCATTGCTTCCCGATCTGCCAGGTCAAAGTTTTCACATGTAAGGATTCATCCTTGTGAAATTCCTGATCCATTTCGGATGTATAGATCCATCTTTGAGAAAGAAGGACACTTACCTTCTTTAGGGGTGAGAGATGATATGCTTCTTTAGCATCCTTCAGTCTATTTTGAGGGAGGGCTTTCTTTCCACTGGTTTTTCCCTCTTCCCTCACTTAGTATTATTTAGATTGATTGTACGAGGTGATCTTTGGTCTTAGTCACCAGGGCCCTATTTTTTATTTTTAGTTATTTCCTCTTAGTATAGCTTGCAGGGGGGTGTTGGAATATTCACACCATAATTTTTTGTATTTTGCATGCTTGCATGCAAATCTGCATGCTGCATGCATTTGCATGCCACTGCATGCATCTAGTCATCATCATGGTTGTCTCCGCAGCACCTAGATCTCACTTCTAGCTCTCTAGAGCCTGTCTTTAGCCCTCAATTGGACTCCTACCTACCTAATGCGCCATCCTTGAGTCATCTGCTTAGCAAGAGTGCCTTTCTCACCTAACACTGTCAACTAGGGTGCCTTATCTCACCTAACACTGTCAGTTACGACACCTTATCTCACCTTCTGGGAGTTATCATTTAGTTAGTGCATTGATTGAGTAGTTCTTCCATTGATTGTTAGTTTTTCAGAATTTAATTCATTCTGATCTAGGATCTTAACTGAAAGAACAACATGTACATCATATCAAGCATAAGAGACAAGAGACACAAAACATTTCACCGGGGAAAAACAAGAAGGTGAAAAACCCTGCAACTTCCTCAGAGATAGAATAAGCACCAATACAAAGATGACCATGATCAAACCCAAGAGATAGATATCTTCAGTAGCATGCTCCTCCTCCACTTGTGCACACTCCTCCTCTCTCTCAATAATACGAAGTGAGTGAATAATAGAATGTGTAAAATGAGAGAGACACACTCTCTATTTAAACACTAACTTTCACTTGACCTTTACTCAACTAGGTCGGCCTCAACTTAACCACTTAACATAATGTTGACTAGGCCGACCCCTTGTTACAACGTAATTGTCCACCTTGTGAGCATCAACACTCTTTGGCCTACAGGATCCATTATATTGACTTACATCCACTTTATATCCTTCAGACACTATTTTTCCTTATTTTTATTCCTACCCGCTAGCTGTTCCATTACAGTGAGTGTACTCGCTAGTTGCATCACTATAGACCGCAGGTAGCATGTAAAATGGTAAAAATCACTAATTTATTACTTTTTACTCCCAAAAAGTGGTCATAGGGTGACCTTTGGCCCTCCATTTTCCCCAAAACACCTCGATGTGTCCTTTCACTTACCTTTGAGAGGAATATATATTGAGCACATATGGCTTATGGACGGGAGGAGAAAGGAGAGAAAGAGAAATCTAGTGGATGTTTTTCCCTATCTTGAGTCTACACTCATTGATCCTTGTAGTTGTGAACCCTTTATGTTCACCTTCCAAACTCCTATCATAGTTTGCATTTGCCATCCCATGGAGGATTGAAGTGGAGGAAGTGCTAGTGGATTGACCTAGATCTTGGTTCATATTGGTTGCCAGCAAGAGGTTGTATCTCATTGTACTTCTTGTTATTTATTAAAAGAAATACTCATATTCTCGTCCATTAATGTTGTGAATGTCATTTATATTACATTGGGTTGCATTTACTTATAATATCATGGACCATTGCTATGGATGGTGTTAATGTCATTTATATATTATATACACTTGTTGTATATTGGTTGTCAAGACTAATTTGCAGGATTCAAGTGCACGGATTGAAAGATCCAACGGGGATCTACATCAAACGTTTGGATTGAGGTTGGTTATATTCTTCATTATCTTAGCATTGTAATTTATACATAGCATAGTACTGAGAATTGAGTTAATTTCTGGCAGTCAACTGTCTGTCGTGGTATATCCCAAGCCATAGGGAGGTTTCTTCAACACAGAAATGGTGACTTCGCTGGGGAAGTCATCCATGTTTGGGGATTTTTATGCATTAGTCCCTATTTAGAGTTGTTGTTTGTCGAATCTCTATGTCACTGGTTGGACGTTGAGATACACAATAGAAAACTGGTTTTTTCTGAGCCATTGGACTCTTTCTTTGCCCATTTACTTTTCCCTACCCGTGGGTGAGCTTAACTCTGCCCGTGTCTACCCATGTCTACCCGCTTCTGTCTGAACTATAGCCCATGGGTACCCGCAATTTTTCCTTCGACAGTAGAGTACAACTCCAGGAGTTATTTGTTTATGGCCTTGGGTTGTTGTTGGGTTGGTTCTGAGTGTTCCTGAGTCTTCTTTGGCCTGATTCTTGACTCTTCCATGCCTTGTTTGTGACCAAAAATCTTCTCTTCTCCTGGTTGAGCCTTGTTGGTTTTTTACCCAAATTTGGATTTAGCCTTGTTGTTTTCATTCCTATCTAGCTCATTTCTTTGGCTGGGTCTTACTGTTTGGGATCTGCTGGGTTGTCTTAGTGATCTCCTCAGCATTTCAGTGACTGAATAGTAGGATTTTGCTTGCATTTTTCATTTTATTATATTGAAAAATACAAAAACAATTTTGCATTTTCCTTTTGCTTATAAGAGAAAATACAAAAATAAAATAAAATCTATGTACTGCATTTTGCACTGAGTGCTTGCTGCTTTCATCTAGATTCTGCTTGTGCATTGAAAATAAAAAAGAGTTGCATTTTTATTTCAAAACCGTTGGATTGATTTTGCATATTAGTGTCATTGTTTTTATTGGATAGATGAGTCTAGGATTTGTTGATGGTGCATACTATTGAGTCATAAACATCACTAGTTTCACGACCATATCCTTTGAGTAACCACAGCCATTAAAATTAACGCTTAATCTTAAAATTGATTAGACTGATTTTATTTGACAGGGTACACCAATTAGCATAGGTTTAGAGTCCTAGAATATATCATTGTGAATTAACTCTCCAAGAATACTAGACAAAACATTATGTGTCTGACTAGGGAATGGTGAAATCCATTGTATATATCAGTGTTCTTAGGAAACTCTACTCAGACCAGAGATAAGCACGAGATCACGGGAGGTTGGT
Organism: Larix kaempferi; assembly: GCA_027924585.1. Classification (NCBI taxonomy): domain Eukaryota; kingdom Viridiplantae; phylum Streptophyta; class Pinopsida; order Pinales; family Pinaceae; genus Larix; species Larix kaempferi. Next base: position 4,273,933 of record BSBM01000729.1, on the reverse strand, counting down.
TGAGGAGATATCCCTATGATACTGGTTGAACATGGGAGATATATCCAGGATTTGTTCGTATCTAAGGACTGTTGGGGGATTTGACCCTCTTGAGTTTCGGGCTTAGATACCCTGCCCATACGACGGATCCCACCTGCGACTATCTGCCTAAGCATCGGTTATATCATGGTGTCCTTAGTTTCCTTACCTAGGTATCGCACAAGGTATTCATAGTGGTTATACTGTGGGTGTCCTGAGTCAGATAGGGGTTGGATAGCATAGTTTCCTATTGTATAAGGAATTGACCCTGTGCACACAATGAAGTCTGGGAATCCTTACAACTAATTTTGTTACCTCCGGCTACAATTTGGGAGTCTCAAGCCTCTCCTAAGTGAGACATACCGAATTTAGTGTCGGGAGCTCATTTGGCCACTCTGTTTGTCTACTCTTGGCTGTAGTTTCTTTAGGTGTGTGCTCTTGATTTACTTTTTTTTTATCGATAGTTTGGCTGCTAGGGGACGCTTTGATTTTATAGTCTCTCCGGAGATATCGTGGCACGGAGTCTTGCTCTCCACCACTCTTGTCGGTTGCTTGGTTTACCGACTACCGAGCTTTCAATCCGCATTGAGAGGGTGTTAAATTTTGAGCATTAATTCACAATACTCTAGGATCTTTACTGAGAGAATAACATATACAGTATATCAAGGCATAACAATCACAATAAGCATGACAAGCATCACAAGAATCAAAAGCATGAGAGACAAGCGACATAGAGTTTCCGTGGGGAAAACCCTAAGGTGAAAAACCCCACAACTTCCTCAGAGATAGAGAGAGCAATGGCTCAACCAAAGTACAACCAAAATACACTTGAGATAGTCTCCTAGAGCAGATGATCCTCCTCCTCACTAGTGCACCACTTTCTGAGTGAGAGAAGTGTGTCTTTCCGAATGATCCAAATAGAGATCTCCCGATCTCTATTTATACTTAACCTGTTTGCCCAGTTACATTATGGGGCCGACTTGTCTATCTAGATACATCCACAATATAATATATATTTCAGGTCCGACCCCACACATGGTGGTCTAATAACCGCAAGTACACACACTCGTGACACTTGTCAATCCACATGACGACACTTGCTTATAAAGGAATAACACATCTCTAATAAGGGTACAATAAATATATATGAAATACATTCTAAAGTTACATATACATCAACACTCCCTCTTAAATAGGAAGGTATTTCTCAACACAGATCTGCTAGACAAGTCTTCTTCTCGGGATCATCGTCATCGATGCATCGTCATCATCATTGTCACTGCTGCTACTATCTCAACCAATCTCTGACTCTACTCGTCATAGGAAGTTCTATAGAGCCAGTCCTTTTTCATACTGGATGTAGGCCCACCACCTGTAGGTATTCATCATCACTAGCCATACTGTGGAAATCTCAGGACTTATTACGTGCGTCACAAAACTTTAAAAGAGTCTCTTGACTAGAAAGAACCCTAAAGAGCATCTGAGGCCTTTTTCATCCTATCCAGATCTCCAGGACTTATTACATGTGACCCCACCACAAAACCTTGAAAGAGAATCCCAGGACTGATTACGAGCACAAAGCACAACCTATCGGATCTCCCAGGGCACAAATTACATGTGGTCACCACCAAAACCTCAAAAGAGCATCCCAATACTGATTAAGAGCACAAGGCTCAACCTATCGGATCTCCTAGGGCACAAATTACATGTGGTCATAGAAAAGCCTCGAAAGAGCATCCCAGGACTGATTACGAGCACACGGCTCAACCTATCGGATCTCCCAGGGCACAAATTACATGCCATAGGACAAAACCTCGAAAGAGCATCTGCCAGATATCTCAGGGCACAAATTACATGCCATAGGAAAAACCTCGAAAGACTATCTGTAGATCTCCCAGGGCACAAATTATATGTCCTCCCAAGCAAAACCTCGAAAGAGCATTTGCCAGATATCCTAGGGTACAAATGACATGCCATAGGCAAAACCTCGAAAGACTATCTGCAAATCTCCCAGGGCACAAATTACATGCTTATCGGCACAACCTGTTCCACGTGCACAGAGTATCAACCTGATACTCACCATACATCATCCTAATGTACACATGATCATCCTGATCATCATCACTGCAACATCCTGCTGCATGTCATCTGGAGAAACATCCTGAAGCTCGTCATCCATGATCGTCCTGATCATACAATGCATCTACCTGATGCATACCAAGTATCTACCTGATACATATCATCATACATGATCCACCTGATCACATAGTGTATCCACCTGATACAAATATAAATACATGATACATATCAACATACATGACATTAGAGAAATTTTGAGGTTAAAAAAGGGCCTCAAAACAAAAAAAATGTACTATAAAATACAACCAATCACATTCTAGTAAATGACATCATCCCCCTTGGTGAGGTGGCATTGCATGAGTTAAGAATGCTCATTTGTCAAATTTTCTATGGTGGATGAAAACACATAGTTAACCAAGGTAGTGGTGTAAGTACTTTTAAGTCATAAAGTAAAGTACTCATAATGATAGTCTTTTCATAAAATAATATTATTGTCATTTTCAAGTAAAGTACTCATAATGAATGTCTTTTCACACTTTCACATAAAATAATATTATTGTCATTTTCAAGTGAAGTACTCTTAATTCATAAAGAAAGTCCTTTCACATTTTTTTATAAAATAATATATTATCATTTTTATGTTTTTAATTTTAAATTATATATTCACTCCATTCTATTTAATAACATAATGTCAAACTAATAAAGAATAATAATAGATTTAATAAATAATAATAATAATAATAATAATAATGCAATGTGGATTATAATAATATTATTGACATTTTACATGTAAATAAATTCTCAATTAAATTACATTATTAAATTCATGAGAAAAGTACTAAATATAAAAAGTCAACATAAAATTTAAAAAAAAACTCTTAAAAATGTTTTTTATTATTTAATTTCATTTGCAAGTTCAAGACAAATAAATGTTAAAGGACAATACATTTTTGGGAATTTACAATGAATCTTAGTCACATCAATGTAGACTTATTTTATTAATTTTATTTCTAGTGAATTTTGAAAAGTAACTCAACCATGGTTATTTATATTGTGCATAGAAAATAGTGTGGGAGGTGACTTGTCATATATACCTACCCCATAAAACCCCCAATTCATAATATTTTAATATGTCTCATATTTTTGTAGTACATCTCTTAGGAGGCCCTTTTTTGACCTCAAAATCTCTCTAATGTCTACCTGATCATACAATGTATCCACCTGATACATATATAGGTACATGGTCCAAGCATCCAACATGATGCATATACAAAATACATACACATGATCCAACCGATCATATCCAGCATCAACATGATGCCTACATACATATAAATGATCCAACTGATCATATCCAGCATCCAACATGATGCATACATACATATATATATAAATGATCCAACTGATCATATCCAACATCCAACATGATGCATACATACATATATAAATGATCCAACTGATCATACAAAGTAGAAACCAGAAAATCATCCTGATGCTCATCATCCAACGCTTACATCCATAGCCATGTGAAGGATCCTCCTTCCAACATGCTTGGAATGGCTTCAGCAAATGTGACCATCACTTCTTCCTCGAAGTGTCATCAATCTGATGAACGCCAAGCCTGTCCTTGAAGCACTCGAACTTCACCCTAGCTAGTGGCTTCGTCAGCACATCTGCAATCTACTCGTCCATCGTAACATACAAGAGCTTCACAGCTCCTCTCTGCACCATATCCCTAATATAGTGATATTTGATCTCTATGTGTTTCAACCTGTCATGAAACACTAGGTTCTCAGACAACTTCACACAACTCTGGTTATCACAAAACATACCAGTAGCATCCAACAGGAGATCAAATAACTCAGATAGTAGCTTCCGTAGCCATACTGCCTCACAACTAGCTGAACAGGATGCAACATACTCCACCTCAGTTGTACTCAGTGCTACGCAGGACTGCTTCCTGCTAAACTAAGAGATCACACCTGATCCCATATTGAAACAACATCCAGATGTGCTCTTCCTATCTGTAGCACTGCCAGCCCAATCTGAATCAACATAAACCTGCAGGTTAAACTTTTGATTCGCTTCATAGTTGAGCCCATAATCCACTGTACCCTTCAGGTACCTCAGAACATGCATTACAGCAACCAGGTGAACACTCCTCGGATCCGTTAGGAACTGGCTCAATGTGTTCACCGCAAAGCAAATATCTAGTCTCGTGTTCATCAGGTACATCAAGGACCCAATCATCTGACGATACATAGAGACATCAATCGGCTCAGATGAAGCATCACATAGAAGCTTCAGATTCGATGCCATAGGTGTGGCCATGGCCTTGCAATCCATCATCCCGAATCTCTTCAGGATATCTACTGTGTACTTCCCTTGACCAAGGAAGATCCCACCTATATTCTGCCACACCTCCATACCTAGGAAATAATGCATCATTCCCAAATATTTCATATCGAACTCAGCAACAAGCTTCCTCTTAGTATCTACAATCAATCTGTCATCTCCTGTTACAAATAAGTCATCCACATACGGGAGTAGAATCACAAGATTCCCTTCCTCAACCTTGTAGTAAAGGTTGGAATCCGCTTTACTCTTGGTAAAGCCCAAACTAGATAGGAAACTGTCCATCCTACCATACCAAGTTTTGGGAGCTTGCTTCAAGCCATGCAAGGCTTTCTTCAATCTGCACACATACGACTCCCTATCATGTATTTCGAAACCGAGTGGCTGCTCCACATATACTTCCTCTTCAACTACACCATTCAAGAAGGCAGTCTTGACATCCATCTGGTGTATTTTCCATTTTATTGTTGTAGCCAGGGCAAGTACTGTTATGATGGAAGTATACCTAGCTACAGGTGCAAAAGTTTCTTTATAATGTATTCCCTCTTTTTGAGAGAAGCCACGAGCTACAAATCTTGCTTTGTATTTTTCTACACTGCCATCTGCAGCATGCTTGATTTTGTAGATCCATTTGGAAGTCACAATAGACTTCTCTTTAGGTCTTGGGACAACATCCCAAACATCATTCTTCATTATTGATTGGTATTCCTCAACCATGGCATCCTTCCATTCTTTCTTTTCTGCTGCTTCTTCATAACTAGAAGGTTTTTTGTTCATAATGTCACAGAGTAAAGCAACGTAGATGGTATGTGATCTGGTTCTCTTCTTTGCTCTATGTTCTTCTTCTGGAATTCCAAATCTTTCTGCATCTTGAATGAGCTCTCTAGCCCATGCAGGTTTCCTCTTGTGAGAGTTATCCTCATGGGGTGGATCTACAGGTTCTTGCGGATCTTCAAACTCATGAACAACTTCTGGAATTGCTTCAGTCATGGTAGTGTCTTGAAATCTAGTTTCCTTAGGTTCTTCATAAACTTTGATAGGTGCCTTCCTTGATTTGATGAATGTTGAGTTTTCATCAAATGTTACATCCCTACTGACATCAATCTTCCTGAACCCTAGAAAGTATATTCTGTAAGCCTTCAAGCTTTCACTATAACCCACAAAGATACCCTTCTTTCCTGAAGGATCTAGTTTGGTCCTCTTTTCCTTTGGGACATGTGTGTATACCGGAAAACCAAATATTCTGGGATGGTTGACTTTAGGTTTCTTACCAGAAAAGACCTCTTCTTGTGTTTTGTTGTCCAATATCTTGTGGGGTGTTCTGTTTTGCACATATACAGCTGTTCTAGCTGCTTCTGCCCATAGATGCATAGGTAGATCCTGGTCATGCAGCGTTGCAATTGCTGCTTCCATGATTGTTCTGTTCTTCCTTTCTGCAACTCCATTCTGTTGAGGATTATAAGGAGTAGTCAACTCCCTCTTAATACCTAAATCACTGCAAAGCTTCTTTAAGTCACCTGAGGTGAATTCTCCACCATTGTTGGATCTGAATGTTTTGATCTTCTTGTCAGTTTGATTCTCCATCAAGGTTTTGAATTCCTTGAACTTATCAAACACCTCATCTTTGTTCTTCAAGAGGTATACCCAAGTCTTCCTGGAGAAGTCATCAATAAATGAGACATAGTAAACATACCCTCTCAGAGAACATGATGACATAGGACCACATACATCTGAGTGGATGATTTCCAAGATTTATTTTGCCTTGCTTTCACTGCTTGGGAAAGCCTTCTTAATGTTCTTACCTTTTGCAATTCCTTTGCAAACACCTTCATGTTTGGTCTTGATTTCAGGAAGACTCTCTATAGCCTTGCTTGCGATTGGAAGTGCCCTATAGTGCATATTAGCAAGTCTTCTATGCCAAAGTTCACTTGGCTCCATGGATTCATGTACCATGGCATGTTCAGGTTGTCCCTTCAATTTATATAAACCTCCCTCTTGATCTCCAATCACTACTGCATCATCTATGGTATTTCCCTTTGGCCACATTAGGACTTGGCCATCCACAAATGCAACCCTCATACCTTTTGCATCCAATGCAGAGATGGAGAGTAAGTTCTTCTTGAGCCTAGGTACATAAAGGACTTCTTTCATCTTCAAAGATTTTCTAGAATCTATGTTGTAGGAGGCTTCACCACTTCCTTTGATTGGGTATTGATAATCATCCCCAAGTTTCACTTTATGGGGTGATTCATGTTCAGACAGATTTAGAAAAGATTCTTTAAACCCAGTCATGTGTTTGGAAGCCCCACTGTCAATCAACCAATCATTACAACCATGGGAGATAGTACCTGTGAGAGTGGAAATTAGAACATACTCTTCTTCACTTGATGAGTCATCATCACTATCACTTTCTTCCCTAGCCTTCTTCTTTGGGGGTCCATCATCTTCGGTAGCATGAGCATGATATATTCTTGTGTTATTCTTCTTCTTGTTGTTGAATTTGTTGTTGTCTTTCTTCTTCTTGGGACAATCTGAAGCAAAGTGTCCCTTCTCATTGCAATTGAAGCATCTGAGATCTTTCTTATTTTTATGATAATGCTGGTGTGAGAATTTCCTTCTATGAGATGATTCCTTCTTGGACTTTCCTTTCCTAGCATGTGCTGTGAGAGCTTAATCTTCATTTCCCATCTTTTCTTCTCGGGCCACAAGCCTAGCTTCTTCTTGAGAGCATTCTTCCCTCAATCTGTTGAAGGAGATCAACTTCTTCCTTGAATAAAGGAATCCCATGACCTAGGTAGGCCATTTAGAGTGGTCATCACCACTTCACCATTATCCACCATTTCATCCACTGATTCTAGTTGTTCCTTAATCTGGGAGACCCTTGAAAAATAAGATTGAATGGTTTCTCCATTCTAAAACTTTACTCCTTTCAATTGGTTCCGCAGGGTCATCTTCCGATTTATGTTCTTCCCTTCAAATAGCTTGGTCAAAGAGTCAAACATCTCCTTGGGTGTATTTAGAGAAGACACATAGGGTATGAGATGGTCTTTGATAGAATCAACAATGATTCTCTTTGCCTTGACCAAGTTCTTCTTATGCAATACCTTAGCCTCTTCATCCTCTAGGATAGGAATGTCTTCTTTTACATATGAGTCCAACTCATTCTCTTCCAGGATTAACCCAATCCTATACTTCCAAGCTCGGAAGTTGTTAGCTCCTTCAAGCTTATCCTCAAGCTTGGTGTAGTGAGACATCCTAAAGAGTACTTCAAATGGAAATAGAAAAGATTTAGGTCTTACCACTTGAAATGCTGAAAACTAGATCTGGTCCCGGATTAGGGTTTGTTGAAAAAACCCTAAAAATTCAAAATGTGAATTTCAACTTTCTGAAAGGATAGAAAGATGCACCTTGATGAGCTGATCAGCCTGGTGTATTCAGAATTTGAGATCAGAAATGCTTCACCCTTCAGATTTGCCTTTTTGTCCTCCCAGGTTCATTAGGGAGAGCCCTGAATTAGGGTTTGAGTTTCCCGAATATCTACCTAGCCAAAAATCTCGATCCAAAGCTCTAAACTTTGATTTTTTCAAGTAGCTTCCAGCTATGTCTTCAGATTTTAGAAAGTCCTATTTTTGTGGAAACCCTAATTGTTAGGGCCAAATATGAAAATGCTCAGAATTGAATTCTGATTGGATAGATAGATTCTGCTCGATGAGTAGAGTCAATATACTATACTGCTTTTCCAAAAACTATGGAGAGAAACCCAATAAACAAGAAAATCAAGTTTCCATCACTACAAAATGTCTTCTTCTCAGGTTAGCTCTAATACCATGTTAAATTTTGAGCATTAATTCACAATACTCTAGGATCTTTACTGAGAGAATAACATATACAGTATATCAATGCATAACAATCACAATAACCATGACAAGCATCACAAGAATCAAAAGCATGAGAGACAAGAGACACAGAGTTTCCGTGGGGAAAACCCTAAGGTGAAAAACCCCACAACTTCCTCGGAGATAGAGAGAGCAATGGCTCAACCAAAGTACAACCAAAATACACTTGAGATAGTCTCCTAGAGCAGATGATCCTCCTCCTCACTAGTGCACCACTTTCTAAGTGAGAGAAGTGTGTCTTTCCGAATGATCCAAATAGATATCTCTCGATCTCTATTTATACTTAACCTGTTTTCCCAGTTACACTATGGGGCTGACTTGTCTATCTAGATACATCCACAATATAATATATATTTTAGGGCCGACCCCACACATGGTATTCTAATAACCCATCGGCAAGTACACACACTTGCGACACTTGTCAATCCACATGACGACACTTCCTTATAGAAAAATAACACATCTCTAATAAGGGTACAATAAATATATATGAAATACATAGATGAAATACATTCTGAAGTTACATATACCTCAATAGAGGGGACGCCGGAAGGCACCCTCCGAGTCTTCGGATTCTTATCGATGTTATGTAGACGACTACATGAATGCACAGTCCAACACGAGAGAAATCCCTACCGATCCTTCGGGTAGACCCGAGCATACTTCAGAATCCCCTACTCCTAAGGAGGCATGGGGAGGTGATCCAGCTAACACCCAACCTGATTTGTTTGGCCCGGATCCGTTCGAGGCCCATCCTAAATTGTTTGGTCCGTATCTACCCAAGGACAACATGTTTAATCCTTCAGACATACGTGATTTCTGTTATGAAATGCCTGAGACACATGATGATGATGACCCTACGACCAATGCTCCCTCGTTCTCTTTTGGTATACCCAATTACACCACAATTGAAACTCCTACTCCTTTTGGCAGTCATGTTGGCACTGGTCATGGTGCTAGCAACACTGCACCCACTAGGGGTAATACCCTCGCCAAGGTCACTACTTTGTCCACTCACACAAAAATTTTGGGGACCAGTCACATACCTCCTAACCATGCTAATGTTGGAGGATAGCCACCTGCTAGGGACACCCATCCCAATAGGAACACTGTGAGAAACATGACTCACCATCCACAACATGATACACAAGCCCATGCACGACAACCTAGGACCACTTTTGCGAATATTAACATTCCTCCCAATCACGAGGGTGGACACATACCATACACTTTTACGTCTGCCACCGCCACTAGTAATGCTAATGTAGGAGGTGGAAATAGCTCTCATACTCATGGTCACATCACCACCATTCCTGCTACTAGTAATGCCAGCGTTGGGGTTGGGAATACGTCTCATACTTATGGTCACCATATGACTGCTCACGCTAACCCTAATCCTTATTTAGGGGGTGGGAACATACCTTATCATCAAGGATATTACAACATGGTTCCCGCTACAAATAGTACGTATATGCCCCATACTTATGGTGGAAACCCTTACTACAACACAGTCAATGCTGGCCCCCAGTACAACCCACCTCAATATGGTGCCCAAAACACTTATATACCTGCTTACCCTCACATGGGTCAGGTTAGAGGAGGTTATCAACCTTATGGCCATGGTCAACCTTATGGTCTGTCAGGTCCGTATAATCAGCAGTTTAATGCTCATGGTCAAGCTTTTGGTCCATCTTATAATTCGGTTCCGTACAACCAACCTTTTATGGGAACTTGTAATCAAGCTTCCCAGTTGCAACTCCCGTTCCTTGCACGTTTGAATCTTCCGGATCTTTCGAAGCTCACGAATGATTTGGTGTGTCATGACCCTAATTGGCCTCCGGTCCCTACCAAGCTCCCCTTGGACATTCCTAAGTTTGAGGGGAAAGGTGGTGAGGATCTGGGTGATCATGTCACAATGTTTCACCTTTGGTGTTCTTCCAACTCGTTGAACCATGATTCCGTTAGATTACAACTATTTCAATGCACCCTCACGGGGACAGCTTTGAAGTGGTATGTTGAGTTTCCTGGGAACACTTATAGGGGATTCAATGAGATCGCTTTTGTTTTCTTGGATCATTTCCAGTTGCTGGTTCGTTACGATACTGGTACTGAAATTTTGTCCACCTTCCGTCAGAATAAGGCCACACATATTTCTGACCACATTCAAGAGTGTTGTCAATGGAAGCGATTAGTCAAAAGCCAACATTCCACCAGAGTTCCTATTGGAATGGTTCCTCAAGTCTCTGCTCCCATATATTTCTAAGGATGTTTCGATGTCCGGTATTGTGACTGAGGAACAAGCCATCTTGAAAGTCCAGCAGTTAGATCTATTATACTCTCAGTCTGGCAGTTTATATGCAATCATTCCTGATGCACCGTGAACACAACATGAGCCCAAGTCAGTTCCTGGACCGCATGCCAGTGGCGTTGTGGGATCCGTGAGCACTCGACTTGTAGATCTGGTGGCTAATCAAATGCAAAATTTGTTGCTAAACCAGTCTACTCCCGGACAGGTTCACGCCTTGTCCACTTCCACCCCATCGTTCGATGTACACACTCTGCAAACGACAAACCCGTCAGGTAACCAGCAACTTGGTGGTAATAAAAAGGGGAGAAATAACCATAAAGGTGGAAACAATGGGAACTATAATAGCAATCGCAATACCCCTCATAAGGAGAATGCCAACCCTCCTCGAGAAGGCGAAAATGCTAGTGAGGACCGTAAACCTAGGCATAAAGTGAAATTTCCTTGTAAGCTTTGTGGGGAAGATCATCTTACTCAGTTATGTCCTTGAATCGAAGAAGCAACGAAGCATTTGGCACAGAGCCCAGCTGTGTTGAAGGATCTTCTTCCTCATCATCAAAACATGGCTTTGCATGATCCCACCACTGGTAATGGACCTACTGAGACAACAACGTCCTCTTCCAATACTAGTGGTTATGGATGTGTGAATATGGTTCAATCGGAGGTTAGTGTTGCTACTTGTCAATGCGATTATGGTGCACCACAAACTAATATGGGGAGAGAGCCTCCCCCTCCTCTTGATAATTCCTTGCATATCGAGAAGCCCTCTATTATGTCGCGGATACTGAAAGGTGTTCTTAAGCGCTCTACGCATAATCCCAATGCCGGAGCCGCCCAGAACTACTCCATTATAGAAGATTTGGGCCAAACTCCGTGTGCCATGTCGGCTCTTGAAGTTTTACAGGTGTATCCTTCTTAAAGGCATGCCCTTTTGAGTGCGTTAGGAGCTTAGGATGGGGGAAACCTCAACGTTATCAAGTTCAAAACTACTGATATTCTACCTTGCTTACCTTACCACGCGGCTTTTCAAATCCATGTGGAGTGCCTTAAGAATTTTGTCAGAAGAACGGTGGTTGAAGAAGGTGCTTCCGCATCAGTGATGTCGTTAGCTTGTTGGAAAGCTCTTGGATCTCCTCCTCTACTCACATCTAGGACCATGCTCATTGCATTTGACAGTCGATCATTTAAGCCACATGGGATTATCCCTTCCCTTGTTGTCCGCTTCGGGGGTAAGCCTGTGCCTATTAAAGTCGAAGTGGTTGATGCACCCATCGACTACAACCTCTTACTAGGTAGGAATTGGATGTATGCTATGAAAGGTGTCACATCTACTGTATTCAAGATCATCTGCTTTCCACACGAAGGCAAGATTGTGACCATTGATTAGCTGGATTTCGTTAATCCTCTTCCTGAAGCATCCCTAGGATTAGTAGTCCCGTAGGTTACAGATTCTTAGCTGGAAACTGGGAACATGGGTGTTGGTATGTACCCTTCATTGATGGGATCTTATGATTTCCCCACACCCATGAATTTTATTGGAACCATTTCCAACAGTGCATCTCCTCCTTTGCATAATGTACTGTTCTAGACTTCATATTTTGATGATCCGTGGAATTTACCATCCATGAGTTCTACATCTAAAGACATTGCACACATCGGGATGTCTGTGCCACTGTCTGCTATTGAGTTTGCTTATCGGGATATTCAACAAGCCACCACAGGGCTAGATCTCCCCTCTCCTCGAACAGTTGAGGAAGATCCCATTACGCTACCATTTTGGGCAGCCAACTCGTCTTGTTTGAACGATTTCCTTGATGATACTTTACCTTCAGATGAAGCTATTATCAAGGCCATGTGTGGTAGTGAGAGACCTTGGGAGGATATGCATCATCACTCTTATTTCCTTCCCAACCTCGATCTCGCCGAGCAAGAAGAGTTTAGGACGACTCTTGCAGAGATCGTTGGTCACCCTGTGGCTCTTTTGGGTTCACACAAGATTTATGCAGAAGGGAATATGGCTAATATTTCCCCTCCGCAACCGATCAACATCTCTCACACTTCTGGAAAGATTGAAAACGTTTATATTGGTGACGATTGCACTTCTAAGGAAGTTGCCATTTACACCAAGATATTCAAGGAACTCCGAGAATCTTTTTCCTGGTCATACGAGGAGATGCCAGGAATAGACCCTAGTATTGTTGAGCACAATATTAGAACGTATCCTCATGCTAAACCGGTTCGATAACGTATTCGAGCTGTTAACCCTAGGAAGGCAACTGCTATCAAGGAAGAGGTAAAAAAACTGCACAAGCTGGTTTTATCTACCCCATTCTCCTTACTGAATGGGTGTCAAACCCTATTCCTATGGATAAGAAACAGGGAACGATCCGTGTATGCACTAATTTTAGAGACCTAAATCGTGCATGTCTGAAAGACAACTTCCCCACGCCACTCATTGATCAAATCTTGGATGCTTGTGCAGGAAGTGAGATTTTTTCGTTCATGGATGCCTTTTCACGGTATAACCAAATTCAAATCAAACCTGAGGACCAACATAAAACTTCGTTTATTTTTCCTTGGGGTACGTTTGCATATCAAAAAATACCCTTCGGCCTTAAAAACGCTGGAGCTACATTTCAGCGTGCCATGACCTATGCCTTTCACGACCTTAAAAGTATAATGGAGGTTTTCTTGGATGATTTTTGTGGCCACTCTGGAAGAGAATGGACCACCCCACGCACCTTCATTGGATTCTTGAATGATGTATACGCTACAAGATCCATTTGAATCCTAATCAATGCATTTTTGCGGTGATTTTTGGTCTCCTTCTAGGATTTATAGTTTCGAAAGAGGGTATTAGAGTCGATCCTCTTAAAGTTGAGGCAATACTTCAGTTTCCTCCTCCACGCAATTTGTTTCAACTTTAGAGCCTCCAAGGGAGAGCTACTTTTCTACGTTGTTTTGTAGTCAATTATGCTAATCTTACCAAAGGTTTCGCATGCTTGTTGAAGAAAGACACACCGTTTATCTGGATTGAGTGAGCCCAGTAGTCTTTCGATGCCCTTAAGAAAGCTTTGGTATTAGCCCCTATGCTTAGTCCACCCAATTTCACACGAGATTTTATACTTTATGTGGCTGCGTCTCAAGAGACGATTAGCTTGGTCTTGGTTCAGGTTGATGATGCACTCGTTGAGCATATCATCTATTACCTCAGTCAAAATCTAGTAGATTCTAAACTAAGATATACTCACGTAGAAAAGCTGGTGCTTGTGACTGTCCATGCAGTCTAGCGGTTATGACACTATATTTTGCTTAGAACAACCATAGTTGTAGCGCACATAAATCCATTTCAGTTCGTGCTATCACGACGTCTTATAGGGGGGAAGTACAATAAATGGATTGTGATCCTTCAGTAGTTCGATCTTGATTTTGCTTCGGCAAAGTCAGTAAAATCATTAGTGTTTGTTGAGCTTATGTTGGACCTTCAGAGAATTGATGAGGATGTCATTCATGAAGATTCCTTTGTGGATGAACACTTGTTCCTTATCTCATCAGAGGACCCTTGGTATGGGGATGTCATTGTATATCTCCAAACTTTGAATTTTCCTTTGCATTATTCATGGGATGAGCGACGGCATGTGAAACATCACACTAAAGATTATACTATCATCAGTGATACTTTGTATCGCCGAGGAAAGGATTCTATTCTCCGTCATTGCTTAACCCACGAAGAAGTGGAGCTTGTGCTTAATGATTGCCACGCTGGGGTGTGTGGCGGTCAGTTATCCAGGCTTGGTATAGCCTAACGTGTTATGCAAGATAGTTACTTTTGGCCTTCAATCTTTAAAGATTGCATTAACGTTGTAAAGAGATGTCACCCTTGCTAGGTGTTTTCTCAGAATATGCAGTCGCATCCAGCGCCCCTTCATCCGGTCATCACCGTCGGTCCCTTCACCAAGTGGGGGGTGGATTTCATGGATTGAAAACCAGCTTCGGTTCGGGGGCATCACCATATTATAGTGGTCGTGGGTTATTTCTCCAAATGGGTTGAGTCCATGCCTACCGTTAAAGTCGATGGTGCTACAGCAGCCCACTTTGTGTTCAATCACATCATTACTCGGTTTGGTATTCTGAAAGAGATTGTCACTGAACATGGTAGTCACTTTCAGAACAAAATGATGGAGGATTTGTCTCTCAAGCTGGGGTTTCATCAAGAACACTCATCTTCTTACTATCCCCAAGCGAATGGTTAAGTTGAAGCAGTTAATAAGTCTTTGAAGACCATTCTCCAATGTACCATCCAACAAACCAAGAACAACTGGCACATTATGTTATATCCTGCTTTGTGGGCATATCGAACCGTAGTCAAGACTGCCACTGGGTTCTCACTATTTCATCTAGTACATGGTGTAGAGTCAATTTTCCAGATTGAATGTGAATTCCCTTCACTTAAACTGGCTATAGGGATCCTCCCCGATACGACAGGTATTGAGCAACGTTTAATCCACCTTGAGCAACTCAACGAGCAACGTAGAGATGCCGCCATGGCTATAGATGCCAATAAACGTCGTGTTAAGGCGCAGTACGATAGGTCTATCCATCCTCGGCAATATGCTAAAGGTGACTTGGTTCTCTTATATGACCAAGCTAAAGAACCACTGGGGGTAGGCAAGTTTAACCCCATGCGGAACAGTCCTTACATTGTGAGGCATGTCCTGGAAAAAGGATCCTATGAATTAGAAGAATATGAGGGGAACGTCTTGAAGGATCCTAGAAATGGGCTCTATCTCAAGTGGTATTATGATTGAACTTCTAATTTGAGCTAATGCTTTTGTATACTATTGTATAGTTATTTATGTACATAGTCTAGATTACTCCTGGTTTTTCGGGTCTGCTGACTCACTTCGGTTTACTTGACAAATGTCAACGGAATCCCTTGTGTTCTTAGGATTTGTGGATGGTGCTAGTCGACATATGCAGCAGCTTGTTTCTACTGCTTGGGTTATTTTCTCACCTGACCACCTAGTTGTGTCCTCGGGGGGGTACTTGTCTTGGTCCTTCCTCTAACAATGTGGCCGAGTACAGTGCTATCAGTGAGCTGCTTCGGGATGCTATTACACATGGTATCCAGCTTTTAGAAGTCCGCCTGGATTCGCAACTAGTTGTGTCTCAATTGAATGGCCAGTACCGTGTGAGAGATCCTACATTACTACGAATATTTCTAAGGGTAAGACTCTTGGAACAACATTTTGTTTCAATTACATACATTCATATTCCGAGAAGTGTTAATCATATATCTAGTGCATACGCTAACTATGTATTAGATTGGCATTTGTCACATTCACAATGAAGCATACAAATAAAAGATACATTCATACATTTGTACATACACACATATAGTAGAACTGGAGAACCATAGTTTTTCATAAATAATATGTCCAAAATGGGAGTATCATAATACAAAACTGGAGCCCGTAGCCCTCAAAAATATACATATCGGCACAAAAATGGGACCCCGAGATATCTACTCTCTACGAGGAGGCCTAGCTTCCACCCCGACAGGATGTGTCTCATAGAAATATTGTACTGCATTTGCTACATGATGCAGCAGTCATACCCAGTTACCCGGCACGCCCACTACGTGGCACTTCATATCCTCTAGTAACCGCGCCACCTCTATCTGTGATACCCTGGTAGCCATCCGTGATAGGTTACCCCGCAGAGTCTATAGTGTACGCTCTACTACAGCACCCCCTACCTCATCACCCCTACCCCGATGATGATGTCTCAGGAAGCCCTCGGGTCTCACTGGGCCCTTGTCTGCGAGCAAACAGTAAAGCATTAATATATGATACTCTCCCCAAAAATAGTTTTGCATCTATAAATAAAAAATCCATAAAAGTTTAATACACCAAAAACTAAAAAGAGTACTCACCAATGTCTCCAAATGCTGCATCTAGTGGAAGCGGCATGTCACGATCCTACTGGAAGTCGATCCCTACATAGGGGTAGTCATCTATGGCAATGACCTGTCGGTCCCACCAGTGAAAGAAATCCTCAATACATGGTGATTCTTGTCAGCCACCACCCTGTCACATCAAGACCTCAGCCCACCAAGTCATGGCTGGGTCACAGAGACTATGTGGAGGGACCTCAACCCTCGGACTAAGCCTCGGAACACACTCAAAGAAGAAGCTGCATAAGATATTGCTGTATCCGAAGTTCTTTGCTTTCCCTTGCTCACACTCTGTCAGTTGGGGTCTTCATGGACCCCAGTAGTGCGGTACACCAGTCGAATATCATCAGCTGCATACACTGTGATGCATAGAACATCGCTGGCCTGGATGCCTGGTGCAAAGCTTTTGAACCAGTAATCTACACTAAGGTAGCCACAACAACCTTCATGCTCAGGTTGACTATGGCTCTAATGGGCACCTGACTCCCCACTGCCCGAGTATTCAGAATGCAATACCGCTCTATATAGTCAGGGATGGTGATCCCACCACCCACAGATCGAGACCGGAGGCTTACCACCTAACCTCAGCGGGACAAACCGGTAATGAAGTAGATATCTTCCACCTCCAATGAAAGTATCTGCCCATCTAGGTTGAATTTTTGTGCATCGACATCCCAATAGTCAATCAAACAGTGGAGCATTGGGTTTTGGGCCCTTAAACCTATGCTCCAAAATTTATATAGCCCGCATGCTTGGAGCGCTTGCTGTGTAGGTAGATCATTGGGAACGGGTTCATCCAATTGGTCATGCTCCCTCTCTCTCCACTCTAGAACCATCCTGGAGTGAGTAAAACAAATGAATTCAGTCAATTTCATTTAAAAAACTAGCTTCATGGCTGTACCTGCAAATAAATTTGATTACAGATGCAGGTACTCGCAGTCAACACACGCATTGACTACGAGTACCCTGCCCTACCCACGACCCACATAATTGTAGCCCACGAGTAGCACCGAAACCATTTAGGGCTTGGCCAAACTAAAAAACCAACCACTAAAAATTGAATTAAAAGCATTGAAATGGAAGGCAAGGATGAGACTACCAACCTGCTCTTGACGGTTCGACGAATGGATGCTCGTAGCTCCCGTAATCAGTAGTTGAATCTTGAGGTAAAAACTAACCCAAAAATTGCAAATGGGTGAATAGTAAAAATGAATTGTAAATTGTAAATTTTTGTTACTATTTATAATTCCTGAAACCCACTTGTCTATAGTTTTTACCATTTTAAGCTGATTTGGACTAATATAATGTCATGGAGTAGCATTTTTTACCAGATTTCTTCGGCGAAAGTTGTTTCCAATCGTTTCACACCTACGGCAGGTATATTTTACACCTGGCATATAGGTTAGATGTCATTTTCACATGCATTGTGCATTTGACCTGCTGACCATTTTCATGAACCCTAGGTGCGTCCCCGCTTCTTAACCAACATGGGACCTTTACATTGCTATAGAAGTGTCGTTATTTGGTGGTAGGGCCTTTCCGAACATGGGTGCCCTAGTTAGAACCCCTTTTGCACTTTGGCACCCATGACATTGTTTGTCCTTAGGATTGGGAGTCCTTTGTAGTCACGCCATGACTTTACAATAATGACTCATAATCTACTTTGTCTTATGCTAGCCATCTCCCATAGGGACTCCCCCATTTATATCAAGTTGTGATTGCATTGTATCATCCTGCTTGCCACTTGAGCCTTGTGCCAGCTCCTGCTTACACAGTTGTTAGCCTTGTCCCTGAGCACTTTTCCCTGTCGAGCCCTGCAGAGATTACATTTTCCCTTCACAATTTGATCACCTTTTGACCCCAAGGGAACACCCCCCACCCCGAGTGTCCACATCCTGCACACACTTCCTTGCATTGATCATAGGTATGTTCCACTGCTTGGAACTAGTATGATCGCCATTTGACACTCGTTCCTTCGATTGTTGTACTATAAGAAATTTTATTCTTTTTCAAGATTTTCCAAATATGAAAAAGACCAAAAAATCAAATATTCCAAAAGGCCAGATGGGATTATGGTTACTACTTCCTGTTGGCAGCTGTTGTGTCACCTTTGAACATAACATTCATTCCACTCCATACATTATGAGTCAGGACTATAGTTGGACCTTAGAGGCTGTACGTTTTTCTTAGTTTACTCCATCGATTGGTTAAGCTACCAGTCATTATGGATCCCTTTGTGGTGCCTCCTTCATCGCATAGTTTATATTGATTCTATGCTTCCTGAGTCTATCCATATGCTCATGCTCTTGTTCAAAGGAAGTCCTGAAACCAGTGTCGGCCACTCCTCATATTTCTTGACTATTTCATGTCGACCATCCTTCTTGAGTCAGTCCATTCCACTTGATATCTTCCAAATCTTTCAGCATAGCTGGTACCTCATGCTGGATGATGGGGGATGCCTTAATGCCCTCCTTCCAGCGAGTCTCGTTCCATTGACTTCAACCCATTTATTCCGGGACTTGAGGCTCAGATTTTGGTTGAGTACCTTGAGGCTTGTATTCATTAGTGGCAGGTTCTCTTGCCATCAATAGTTTTGGGAATACATCAATGTCCCCTGATTGATGGATTCATCCTAGTGTTTGACTTCGACACATCTATTCGCACTCTAATGATTGTGCTCTGTGCCTTGATGCCCATTTTGATTATTGGTGGGTTATCTCGCATCTGTTAATGGTATACATCATTGACCGGTAATCAGACGATGTCGCATCAGGTTCGACCCCAGCTCCTTTATTCTCTTGATGGGACTTGCACCGTCGAAGACTTGTGTAGAAGACCGCATGCATGAGTGGAATTCAGTATGCTACTTATGATTATGACTTTACATCTGATATATCACCTCTCAAATTTCAGCAGTTTGTACCTCTAGTTTGCACCAGTTGTTTCCTTTTCAGTAGGAAACCATATCCTACTGTAGATGGATCATGGCTATGATCACTTATGACATGTATTCACTATGTACTTCCTATTCATGGCCATTGTATCATATTTTTGTATTATACCTACATGTAATCAGGGATATTGTTGTATTATGACGAGTGAGCTTCTCCTTCCAGTTGTGTCTCCATCACTCATCTTCTGAGATTTATAATGTTTTTCGGCCATTGTAGCATCAATCTATGACCTCACACATTAGGGGGCATCTGTTACAACGTAATTGTCCACCTTGTGAGCATCAGGACTCTTTGGCCTGAAGGATCCATTTTATTGACTTAGATCCACTTTATATCCTTCAGACACTATTTTTCCTTATTTTTATTCCTACCCGCTAGTTGTTCCATTACAATGAGCGTACCCACAAGTTGCATCACTATAGACCACGGGTAGCATGTAAAATGGTAAAAATCACTAGTTTATTACTTTTTACTCCCAAAAAGCGGTCATAGGGTGACCTTTGGCCCTCCATTTGCCCCGAAATGCCTCGATGTGTCCTTTCACTTACCTTTGAGAGGACTATATATTGAGCACATATGGCTTATGGACGAGAGGAGAAAGTAGAGCAAGAGAACTCTAGTGGATTTTTTTCCCTATCTTGAGTTTACACTCGTTGATCCTTCTAGTTGTGAACCCTTTATGTTCATCTTCCAAACTCCTATCATAGTTTGAGTTTTCCATTCCATGGAGTGTTATGCGGAATTCTGCCCTACGGATAAGTCAAAACTCCCTTAACTTTAAAGTAGATTCTCAACTAACTCTAAAGCAAGAAACAAGTCGAAACAAATGCTACCTTGAGATTCCTGAATTAACTTTTACAGCAAGATCATATGCATTCAGAAACAAATGAGAGATATGACATACCTTTCAATTCGATGTTTGTCCCGCTTCCATCTTTTTGATCCAAGTGCTCCGATATAGAACCTGTTAAGATCAATCAAAGAACAAACATACCAGTTTCCAAATACCTTGAATGTAAATGTTAGATTCAAATCTAGATTAGATGCATTCCATGTTAAAGATTTAAACAATACACATGAAATGGGAAAGACAAGACAAGTTATCTTATTACAACTTGAAGACTACTTACAAAAGGTGCTTGATGTCCAAGCCAATCCTCTAGCTCCAAGTGTCTTCTCCTCTAGCTATCTCCACAATGCTGCAAGACCATAAGTTTGGTACTCTCAAGAGTCCTCCTCTTTCCCAATGGAATGCCTCTCTTTTATAGTGAATGGTGAGGTTAACCAACAAGAGAGATGGGTGGATCTAGGGAGAGATAAGTGGATCAGGGTTTCTAATCGAAGTAAATGAGTTGAGATCGAATCAGGGACACCAATCTTCCATTATCTTCGAAAATCCAAAATCCCACAAGCCAAGGGAAAAAGGTTAATAAAAGAGTACCGCGTTTTGCAATATTAGCATAACGCGGTACTACCGCATTTTGGGGAAAGGGCATAGCGCGGTAGTGTATAGTACCGCGCTCCTATAACTGAGCAGGACGCGGTAGTGTGTGTAGATAAAGTCTTAGTTGGGTCAGAACTTGTCAGGGTAGATTCACCTTCCAGGTTGACTCATCATGTGTCTCTTCTGGATGGTTTAAAACAGTAGGGAAAGTGTCGTCAACTTGTTTTGTGATGGAGATGCGACATTGAGAAACATAGAGGTATAACAAATGCCCCCTAAAGTGTGAGGTCAGAAGGGACTGATGGCCGAAAGACTTTACGAATAGAGTGTGCAGAGATAGCATCGAGGAGAGAGACACTGAGCTGAAACAGAAACAAAGTGTTAGATATACCACCGAGGTGGGCATCCCCATGCTTGGAAACAGATGACTCAAAGCATGGCTACCAACCAATACATTGCAGATCCATGAGCACCGAGATGATGTAGACTGTGGACAGATCATGGCTACTATGAACAATCGTAGATCCATGAGACAATAATGACACAGCCACGACCAATACAATAAGTGGATCTGTGTGACAATACAAATGACATCTCCATCGCAACCTGGACGCAATCAAAATGTAGAGGTGCGCCCAGGGTCTTCTACCCGATCGCAAAAGATACGAATCTAGCCATGTGATTACAAGGTGTTGAAGTCAAACATGGTAGAAACCATTTGATTACCGGTCAATGATGTGAACCGTTAACAAATGCGAGGGAGATCACCAATGATGACGATGATATCCAAGGTATCAATAGTACATCTCAACGAAATGCGAATAAATGAGTTGATGTCGAGCATCCGAGAAATCGCTTGATCAGAGGTCAATGATGTGAACCTACTGTCAAACATGAGGAAACCTACCATTGAGGAATGCAGGTACCAAGGTACTAGTGGTTGATCTCTAAGTCTAATTCCCGGATAGTGATTTGGTGTCGACAGGAATAGACTCATCGAAGGTGGGCCATAATGATTCCCACATCATCGACACGAGATCGGCACAAACGATAAGATGATGAAACAATGGAGTATGTACTGACACAGCGGAGGCCTGACACAATGAACGACTCGAAACAATGCAACCCTTTGAACATATAACGGCATGTAACAGGACTTGGCAGCAGGGATTATTGATAAACAGAGGATAGACATCGGATGAGTGGACTCGTGGCCAGGGAGACGACTCATGATGATGACCATAACTCAGTGAAAAATGGATACCCAAATATAGACAAGATACGGACACATGCCATGTTCAAAGGTAATGACTGACAAGTTGCCATAAATAAACTTGACTTATCCCCCCATATTTCCCCGACATGATGGACGAGTACCTCTTTCTTGTTTTGCGAGCTTGAAGAGGATAACAGATGCTCGGTGTAGCTCATCTCATGGATGAGTCCAATCTCACATGTTTTACTAACCTGAGAAAGGAGGGGTTCGTCCCAAAGTGGGTCCTTCGATGTTAACATTTTAACGAGTCCAAGGAAGGAAAAATCGATGGTTTTTCATATTTAGAGAGCCTGAAAAACTTAAAGGAAGCTCCATAATGTACTTGTTCGTAAAATTTAGTCCCTCGATCCCAAAAAAGTGTAAAACAATTCCCGAGAGAACTCTCCCAGCCGAGATTGACTGAGGTATACCTTTCTCGTAAATAGTCTAGACGGGCCAAAAAAGGGGTAACCTATCACCGAATAGACGACCTTTCAAATGCTTTTACAAGTGTGAAAGAGTCAAGATCACTTGGCAATCTTTTCAATTTTAAGGAGTCTGAAAAGAGCTTAACTATGGACTCCTATGGTCTTTTTCGTAATTTTTAATTATTCTGGTCCGAAAAAAGAATAAAATACAACCAGGATAATACTTTTCTCATCGTTTAACAAGCATGAGTAAAGTTGACCGTAATCGACACCATTTACTTGAGTTTGACAAGCACGACATAGGTGTAAAAGCGCTTGGAATCTTTTTCAAGTTTTAAATCCAGAGCACGAAAAAGATAAAGTGGGCTAAAAAAATGAAGGTCAGATTATGAATAAACACCAGTGTGAATGTATCGCGTTTTTACCGAGGATCCTGGTCAAAAACTGGACATTAGCAATATGAACAAGGTTTTATTTTAACTATTTAAAATAACAATTAAAAAATATGTGAAAATGCTATATAAGGAATAGTTAAAAATAGAAATTACTATTCATTTGTGTTTTTACCCAAAGGAGAGATTTTCACCTATTTGGGAGCAAGACTTCAAAGATCCATATCGGGAGTTCTGGGACACCATTTCGATAGCCGTCTGCGCTAGGTAAGAGTTCTTGAGCTCCTCTTTCATTTTATGTAGGAATTATTTGCTTTTACCAGGAAAATTTGATTTTTGGGCAAGCCCTTTTGGGAAAAATCACCCTTCACAGTGCCGCATGGGGGCTCTATCGAAAAACGCGGTACTGTGTAACAGTACCGCGCTGGAGTTCCAAACAGAGGCGTGGTAGTGTAGAGTGCCGCGCGGTAGAATGTCCCTCAGGCGCGGCAAAGGCGAATTTTTAGTTCAAAAAATCAAATTTTCTCCAATTTTCTGCTGGAACTAAGTTTCTAAATAGTTACTAACTGTTTTCCCTGATCTTTTGCAGGAGTTTGCAACTTGTTCGGAGAAAAATGGTAAGCTGGAAAGAAAGAGAGCACGAAGCAGATGATTTTGCAGCTGAAAATGACTTACCAACCGTGACCACATTGCGAGAATGTGGTTTGTTGAAGTTCTTTAAGACCAAGGGGATTCGTCAACAACCCAAGCTTCTCACTCATCTCATTCAATTATGGGATCCTGACATTCAAGCTTTCCGAGTGGGAGAGCATGTTCTTGAAATTCAACTTGAGGATATTTATTTCCTCACGGGCCTCTTGAAAAGAGGGGCCCGAGTGAACTTTACAGGATACTCAGCCTCAGAATCAAGCACAGATGACTTGATTGCTCGGTATTGCCATCAGGGTTCAAGTAAGAAAAGTGGGAAGGTGGCCATAAAGGAGGTCATAGAACTTCCTGTAAAAACCATACTATTCACTATCACGTGTGCAGCAGGAAGTGCGAGTCCACACCAGGCATCCCGCACATAAGTGAATCTCGCAGCAGAGTGCATGGGAGGAATAGTTTTTAACTGGTGTGAAGCGGTGTTGGCCAATCTAAAAGAACAAGTGCACAAGTGTAGGATTGGGAAAAATTCCCAATTTGGCTATGGAAGAATCCTGGTCACTTTCTTTTTGGCGAGGGTGCCATTACTGTGCCCACAGATATCTATGCGCCCTCGTCCACCTACCGAGCCATGGATGGCTCGATGGAGTGACTACGCTAGACTCCTTGGAGGACCTCAGCGGCTAGCCTTTGGCGAGGACTTCTTCTCCTGGTTAGAGGAGCAGATAGTTATGATTGATGACTATCCCTACTCAGGGGTAGATTTCCGTGAGGACATCGACTTGGCATTGCCAGAGGATGATGATTGGGACAACTCAGGTATGACCTTCATGGATGTGTATTTTTTCCTTTTTGAATATTTAATCTTTATTACTTTTTTAGAATGTGTAAAAGATGTCTAATGTATGTTCGCATGCATGTTGCAGACCGTGGACCACAGAGACCAGCTGGGTACTCGCCACTATGTCGTGGTGTTGTTGACCGTCAAGCTGTTCCTGACGAGGAGGAGGATGAAGACGAGGCAGGAGGTGTTCGGGACATTGAGAGGAACTTGCAGGGATTGACTCATGGTATCCCTACTATGAGGATGGATGACGTCCCTTACCACCTCCAGCAGCATATTGTAGGTGTGCCGGGTCGTATCAGTCGACTTCTTCGCAAGGTGGTTCGAGCTGTAGTATGTTACCACCAGCAGCGGGAGGAGTCCGATGAGGGACATGATAGGCCTCCTAGTTCTCCATAGATGGTCTTTTGATCTTTTTGCGGCATGTACACGATATGTAGGCTTTGAGGGCCAAATTTTGTATATGGGATTTGATCCCCAATTTTGTCTTTGACACAAACTTTATGTATTTTGGAAAAAAAACTCTTATATACAGTGATATGGACCTATTTATGATCTAAATATTTACAATGAATTGTGCATTTTATTTTTTATGATGTGTTTATATGTGGGCAAGATGCCAATCGAAAATGTAATTAGCCAATGAATCAGCTATACAATTGAATTCTCTCGGTATGTGTTGATATGTGATAAAATTAAATGACCGTTCCAAGAGGCGTACTCTTCGAAATAAACGAAGTAGTGTAGGATCGTGAACTGTGTAAACACGGTTTAGATGAGAAACCACGAGTTGGGAGTCTAAAAAGACTGATAAGGAGTCAATCCCGAGTGAAGCAACCTCCGTCAAGAGACCAATGACTGCATGATACTCCGCGATATTGTTGGTTGCCGGACCTAAACAATTGGCTCCTGAAGAAATCAACTCGCCAGTGGGGGAATAGATTACCCATGCTGTGGAAGCGATATTCCAGGTATGTCAGCTTGCACCATCGGCGAATCCAAAATAGGCAGACATCTGCGCATAAAATTATGAGTCAAAGTAAGGTTGGATACATAAGGTCCATGCGCACACCAAAAAGAAAACTAAGTACATTATGTACAACAAGTAACCCGCGTAGGGTAACCTCACGCGTAGAAACGTTTGAGGTATAGCCCGTTGCGGGGCCGTGCCAATGGCGAACCATCATAATCAATTAGTTCATAGGCTCCTTTTTCTAGGACACGTTTTACAATAAAGGGGCCGTACCACATAGATTCAAGTTTTCCTTTTGCAAGCTTATCATGCATTTGATCATATGTAAGTACGAGGTCACCTTCATTGAAGATCCGAGGTTGAACGGATTTGTCATATTGAGCTTTGACACATTTTTTGTGAGCTTCATTAGCTAAAGTAGCGTCGCGGCAGGTTTCATCTAGCTTAGCTAGGTATAGAAACCGTTCCTCTTCGGAAGTAGTGTGTGGAAGTAGCTCTATGGCTATCTTGAGTGATGGAATTTCACATTCAATCGGCAGAATGGCTTCTAGGCCATACACCATTTGGAATGGTGTAAACCCAGTAGCACTTTTCACTGAGGTCCGGTAGGCCCATAGTGCTGAGAATAGAGCTGAGTGCCAGTTAGATTTCTGGGTACCCACAATGCGCTGAATCATTCTTTTCAGGAATTTGTTAATGGCTTCAACTTGGCCATTAGCTTGTGGGTAATATGGGGTTGAGTTTTCATGGTGAAAACCCAGCTTGGCACTTAGTTCTTCGATCATATGGTTCCTGAAATGGGAACCATGATCGGTCACAATAGACTGTGGGACACCGAATCTAGCTATAATATGATTGAATATGAACTGCACTGCTGTTTTTCCGTCCTCAGCATACGTAGGCATCGCTTCAGCCCATTTTGTAAAATAGTCGATAGCTACTATGACATAGCTATGCCCCCCGACTGAAGTGGGCTTACAGTACATGAAATCGATGCCCCATTTGGAAAAGGGGCCAACGGCAATGACAGGATGGAGTGGAGCAGGATGCGAGCATGTTTTGCTATGAAAGAATTGACATGGCAGACACTTCTTGACTGTTTCAATGCAGTCTTTGAAAATTGAGGGCCAGAAGTATCTTGCTCGCAGTATTTTCTGGGCCGTAGCCATCCCAGAGAGATGACCACCACATGCTCCAGCGTGGCAGTCATTGAGAATGCGTTCCTCCTCATCTAAGGTGAAACAGCGTCGAAGGACGGTGTCGACACCATGCCAATATAGAGTATCGTTAACTATGAGGTAGTATTTTGCGTGATGTCGGATGCGTCGCCGTTCGTCGCGAGTGAGATTGGGACGGAAGCGTTGGGTTTGGAGATATAAAAGAATATCCCCATACCATGGATCAGACGTGCTAATGAGGAACAATGATTGATCAGGAAGAGAATCAATAGGCTCAGATTACTTAGTAGCACGGGGCAAGTTACAAATTAATTCCGCGAAGACCAAAGACTTCTTGGACTTAGCCTTGACAAACTCCAAGTCAAACTCCTGAAGGATGACAATCCAATGAGAGTATTTGCCCCCAAGCACTTGACGTGTGAGGATGTAATACATTGGGTTGAAGTCGGCTATAACAGTGGTCCGGCGGAGTAAGATGTAGTGACGGAATCTCTGGACAGCAAATACTGTTGCCAGAGCTAGCTTTTCAACATGTGAATATCGAGATTCAAAGTCAAGAAGACTCTTACTGAGATAGTATACCACATGTTCTATACCGTTTTGGTCTTCCTGGACTAGCACCATACCAATGGTGGAAGTCAAGGCTGCGAGATACAGAATGTAGTCCCGTGTGTAATCGGGGGGTTGAATCACAGGATCTTTGGTTAAGGCTACCTTTAAATTGTCAAAGGAGCGTTGGGCTTCGTCATCCCATATAAAGGGAACATTCTTCTTGAGAAGCCGCATGTAGCCTTTTGTTATCTCAGACAGATTGCAGATAAAACGGCGTAGAAAGTTTGCATGCCCTTGCAAACATTGAAGTTCTGGAATATTGGTAGGTGAAGGCAGGGCTAAAATAGCTGCTACCTTTGCAGGATCTAAACGTATCCCGCCTTTGGAGACTATGAAGCCCAACATTTTTTTGGCTTCTACACAAAAAATGCACTTATGCGGGTTCAAATGTATATTATAGCGCCGACACCTTTCGAAAATGGCACTCAAGTGGTCTAGATGGTCTTCTCGAGTCCGAGAATGAGCGGGAAGATCATCAAGATATGGCTCTACAATATGTTTGATGTCATGAAATGTGTAGGACATCGCCCGTTGGAAAGTTGCCCCGGCATTTTTCAGGCCAAAAGGTAACTTTCGATATGCAAAGATCCCCCAAGGGCAGATAAAGGCCGTTTTGTGCTGGTCAGCTGGGAGGATATCGATCTGATTATAGCTAGAGAAGCCATCCATAAATGAAAAGATAACACTTTCGGCACAGTTATCGATGATCTGGTCGATAAACGGAGTTGGGTAATTGTCCTTGGGACAAGCCTTGTTCAAATCACGGTAATCAACACAGACTCTAATCGTTCCCTGTTTCTTGGCTACAGGAACGATGTTGGATACCCATTCTGTCAATGGGATAGGATTGTTAGAACATTTTTCCACCTATGTACATTAATCATTTATTAATGATGATTAATTAGCCCAAGTGATTAATGATTACATCCCTAAGTTGATTAGCTACTAAATGGTCAATTATCATGAACTAGATAGCAAATGTGAACAAGTGCTGAGTCAAACCAGCTAAGTGGAGCGCTCCCCAGGGCAATTAATGCACTCAGCATGCCTAGAGCGCCCTCCTCAGGTCATTTAATGCACTCAGCATGCTTCTCTTCTACCTAGGGCGCATTTGCTCTCTTTGTGGACAATCTTGCCTTGTTTTGTCACATTTTTGACCAATTTTAGACTCCAAACCTCTAAACAACCAGTTTCTTCACATGTGTGAGGTCACATGGGCCTGTCCAGTCATTCCCAGCATTCACACTACAGATTCGAACCAGTTTGGGATGGTTTGGGATATTTTGGTCAACCTAGGGGGGTTTGAGCTTTTTCTAAGCTAGATCAGTGTGAACACTCCAGATGGATTCGAATTCTTCCAGATTTGTATATATGGGTGTTCTTAACCTTTGTTAAGGTTGGACAGTTAATAATATTGACATTATTCACCAATTCATGAGTATTGTTCTTCATTCATTTAAATTTTTTATGCTAATTCTTGCAAATGTTGTGCAATCTTTCACCAGTGAGGAATCCACAGTAGCTAGATTCAACTGTGCTTGAGATTTTACATGGTATCAGAGATCTTGGAGCTAGAATTCGAACCAGCAGACTGTTGTAGTGGATTGCCAGAAACAGTGGAGAAACCACATAATTCCTGAGGCCATTGCCTTGAGCTTACTGGAGAAATCTAGTGGCTCCTCTCAGGTGTGATGCTCTCCCGAATGCACCCACTATCCATACAGGGTTCGAATCTGTGAGTGTAGATCCCTCCAGAGTGATTTGAGAGTTGTTTGCAGGTACTGAAGATCAGCATTGTCAGCAAGTACGAATTGCAGCAGAGAGAATGGAGCCATCTCACCCAAACGTGCTCACTCCCTTCAACTATTTCGATTGGAAGGCAGAAATGGTGATTTTGCTGAGATCCAAGGGTCTCTACAGAATCACGATGGGCACTGAGGTTGAGCCAAACTCAGCTGTGGAGAAATCCAAGTTTTTTAACAGAATGGATGAGGCATTTGGCCTCCTTTGTCTCAGCATTTCGAGAGACCTCCTGTTTCATGTAGAAAGTCTAGCAACTCCAAATGAAGTGTGGCTCAAGCTTGAGACACTGTTTGGAAAGACTGATGAGATGAGAGGCCACCAGCTCGAAAATGAGCTTGTCTCACTGAGCCCAGGGAATTTCGATTCCATCCAGGACTTCTTCACCAAGTTCAAGAACTTGGTCTTGCAGATCAGACAATGTGGCATAGAGAAGAAAGAAGAACAGTTGGTGTTGTCCATTCTCTCCAAATTGGGTTCTGAATACTCAGTTTTTGTGTCTTCCTTCAACTCCACAAGGCTCACAGTTAGAGGATGGAAGATGCCATCTTTGGCTGACTTCATGGAGATGCTAACTCAAGAGCAAGACAAGCTGGTCTTGATGGGCTCCATCAAGCAAAAAGATCAAGTGCTTGCAGCTGGAGATTCGAAATGTGGAAGAGGCAAGCAAAAACCCAAGGGTTCGAAACCTCAAGAGAAGAAGAGAAAGGATGAGAGGCCCAAATCCTCTGAGGGGGTTTCGAATCCTGTCAAGAACAAGGGAAAGAAGGCTGAGAAGACAAAATGTAGCTACTGTCAAAGAGGTTTTCATCCAGAGAGCTCATGCATGAAGAAAACCATAGACACCATGACCCATCTCCTACAGAAAAATAATATTCCTCTTCCTGAAAGTTCCAAGAAGAAGGAGTGCGTTTCTGAAGACAAGGAGAGCTGCCATGCTTTGGTGGCTAGCTCATCTCATTCACCTTTGTTTATCATTGATTCAGGTGCCTCAAGGCACATGGCTTCCTCAAGAGACTCATTTTCTGAACTTGCTCCCTACAGTGGCCTCTCAATTCGAATGGGAGATGACTCAGAAATCCCTGCTCATGGCATTGGGAAAATCTCTATGGAGAATGGCTTCTTCTCCAATGTGCTGTATGTGCCAAATCTTGCAGCAAACTTGCTCTCTGTGTATCAAATGACACATACTGGAGCAGCAAAGAAGGTGGTCTTCACTCAGGATGAAGTGGAGATATCAGAAGTTTCCACCGGGAAAATTGTTGCAAAGGGTGTTGCAGACCATGACATGAAGATGTACATGCTCTCCCACTTCCTCGAATTTTCTTCACCAAGTGTGCTGCTGTCACATGGGAATGAGACCAGCAAGCTATGGCATCAAAGGTATGGGCACCTAAACTACAGATATCTTCAAGTTTTAAGCAAAGAAAATATGGTAGAAGGGCTGCCCCAAATCAGATTTTCGAGTGGAACATGCAAGGGTTGCATGATTGGGAAACATCCTGAAAGGAAGTATGACAAAGGGAAGGCTAGGAGGGCTGATCAACCTCTTGGGATAGTACATTCTGATCTCATAGGGCCACTCCCCACACCCTCCTATGGCTGAAGCAAATATGTGCTCACCTTCATCGATGACTACTCAAGGTACTGCTGGTTATTTTTCCTTAAGCAAAAATCTGAAGTCTTTGATTGTTTCAAGATTTTTAAGAGCATGGTTGAGAACTTCAGTGGGAAGGCCATGAAGATTTTGAGGAATGATAATGGTAGAGAGTATGTCAACAACAATTTGCAGCAGCTCTGTCAAGAGCATGGCATTCAAATGCAACACTCAGTGCCCTACACACCTCAGCAAAATGGTGTTGCAGAGCGCAAAAATAGAGCACTGAAAGAGATGGCAACTTGCATGTTGCAAGCAAGGGATTTGTCTCCTAAATTATGGGCTGAAGCTATGAATTGTGCAACATATGTTCAGAACAGGGCACCACACAAAGCATTGCAAGGAATCACTCCATTTGAAGCTTGGATGGGCCACAAGCCAAATGTCTCACATTTCAGAATCTTTGGCTCAAGGGCTTGGGCCAGAATTCCACCGGAGAAGAGAAAGGCATTGCAGCCCCAAAGCAAGGAGTCAATCATGGTTGGGTATGCAGAGGATTCCAAGGGCTACAAGCTCTTTGATCCATCCACTCACAAAACTTTCATTGAAAGAAGTGTCAAATTCGAAGAGGAAGAATTTTTGCAAGCTAGTGAACAAGGTGATGGGGAATGCTCATTCCCTCGTCTTGATGATGAAGTAAGTAGTGATTCATTCTCTGATATTTCTGATTCTGATATTGCTGAAGATGATGTTGATATGGATTCTGAACATATCCCTCCCTCAAGGCCCAAGTGGGTAGAAAAAACAATTCAAAGTGCCGGAGAGCTAGTGGGAGATCCCCAAGATGCTAGGAAAACTAGATCTCAATTTCACAATTCCTTTGCATATAATAATTCTGATCTGAGTGAGGCATGTTATTTGATGGTTGGATCTGATCCAATGTCATATTCAGAAGCATGTACAGACCCAAGGTGGCAATCAGCCATGCAAGAGGAGATGAACTCACTCCATGAGAACAAAACTTGGGATTTGGTCCCTCTTCCTCCCAAGAGGAAACTAGTGCAATGCAAGTGGATTTATAGAACCAAAATTGGATCTGATTGCTCTGATCTGAAGTATAAGGCCAGGTTGGTGGCTAAGGGTTACTCTCAGGTCCAAGGAGTGGACTATACAGAGACATTTGCACCGGTGGCAAAGATGGACTCCATAAGACTAGTTTTGGCAATTGGGGCTTCCAAGCGCTGGGAGATTCATCACATGGATGTAAAAAGTGCCTTTCTTCATGGGGATCTGAATGAGGAGATTTATATGCAGCAGCCTGAAGGTTTTATTTCTGATCATACACTTGTTTGCAGGTTGAACAAATCACTCTATGGGCTCAAGCAAGCTCCTAGAGCATGGTATGCAAAAATGGACAATTTTCTGCTATCTTTGGGGTTTGAGAGGTGTAAGTCTGATCCAAATGTGTATATGCAGCATGTTAGTGATCTGATATTGATTATTGTACTGTATGTTGATGATCTTTTGATCACTGGTAGCTGCACCAAAGAACTTGACTCAGTTAAGAGAGCATTGCACAGTGCATTCTCCATGACCGATCTAGGATTGCTAAAACAATTTCTGGGTTTGGAGATTGATCAATCTGTGAATGGAATTTCTGTATGTCAGTCAAGGTATGCTTCAGATTTGCTGCAGAAATTTAATATGGCTGAATGTAAGTCTGCAAAATTTCCATTTCTTTCAGGAGTTAAGCTTACAGAATGGGGTTCTTCACCACTAGTTGACAGTTCGTTGTATAGGCAACTTGTTGGGAGTTTGCTATATCTTACTCATTCTAGACCAGATTTGTCATATGCTGTTGGGGCTGTTGCAAGGCACATGCAAGAGCCTCATGAGATCCATTGGAAGGCAGCCAAGACGATACTTCATTATGTTCAGGGTACTAAGTCCTTTGGTATCCATTATACTGCTGGTTCATCCCTTGAACTAGTAGGATTTACAGATTCTGATTGGGCCGGTGATTGTATTGATCGGAAGTCAACTTCCGGTTATGTCTTTATGCTTGCACATGGACCTATATGCTGGTCAAGCAAGAAACAAAGCACTATTTCCTTATCTTCAGCTGAGGCCGAGTACAGGGGAGCAGTCAATGCAGCCACACAATGTGTTTGGTTGCAAGGTATTCTTGCAGAGTTCGGGATTGTCTTTGATTCACCCACTATTCTTTGGTGTGATAATCAAAGTACAATCAAGATTTCTACCGATCCAGTACAGAGACAGAGGACCAAGCACATAGAGATACACATGCATTACATTCGGGGTTTGGTGCATGACCGGATCATAGCATTGCAGTATTGCCCATCCAGTGAGCAAACTGCTGATATCTTCACCAAGTGTTTTACCGAGAAGACCTTCACTCACCTTAGATCTTTGCTTGGGGTGAGTGATGCATGGTGATGATTGGTGTATTTTGATATATGCCACATGTCCATTTTAGAGGGGAGGTTTTATTTCCCATGTGGTTTTCCTCCTTACCTTGGTTACATGGACAAATAAATTTTATGATGTAAAAGGTGACTTGAGCCTAGTTGCCAAGGCCTTAATTTTTGATATTTCACTAAGTCTAGCTTAAGGGGGGGTGTTAGAACATTTTTCCACCTATGTACATTAATCATTTATTAATGATGATTAATTAGCCCAAGTGATTAATGATTACATCCCTAAGTTGATTAGCTACTAAATGGTCAATTATCATGAACTAGATAGCAAATGTGAACAAGTGCTGAGTCAAACCAGCTAAGTGGAGCGCTCCCCAGGGCAATTAATGCACTCAGCATGCCTAGAGCGCCCTCCTCAGGTCATTTAATGCACTCAGCATGCTTCTCTTCTACCTAGGGCGCATTTGCTCTCTTTGTGGACAATCTTGCCTTGTTTTGTCACATTTTTGACCAATTTTAGACTCCAAACCTCTAACCAACCAGTTTCTTCACATGTGTGAGGTCACATGGGCCTGTCCAGTCATTCCCAACATTCACACTACAGATTCGAACCAGTTTGGGATGGTTTGGGATATTTTGGTCAACCTAGGGGGGTTTGAGCTTTTTCTAAGCTAGATCAGTGTGAACACTCCAGATGGATTCGAATTCTTCCAGATTTGTATATATGGGTGTTCTTAACCTTTGTTAAGGTTGGACAGTTAATAATATTGACATTATTCACCAATTCATGAGTATTGTTCTTCATTCATTTAAATTTTTTATGCTAATTCTTGCAAATGTTGTGCAATCTTTCACCAGTGAGGAATCCACAGTAGCTAGATTCAACTGTGCTTGAGATTTTACAAGGATAGATAAAACCAGCACGCAAAAGTTTTTCAACTTCTGCTTTAATGGCGGCTGCCTTACAAGGATGAATGGGTCGAAGCTTTTGCCGAACAGGTCGGGCACCAGGGAAAGTTGGAATTTCGTGGACCATGATCGAGGGGTCAATTCTTGGCATCTCTTCATAACTCCAAGCAAAAACATCGCGAAAAGTTTTAAAGTAGGCACTATAGAACTCCGTTTCGAGGGGAGTACATGTTTTGCCAATGTGTACATTTTCCACGATACCAGGCTTCACTGAAATATTGATGGGAGTGGTTTCCATAAGATTGGCCAAGTTTCCTTCGGAAAATACCTCGTCGAGGGAAGTGGGGAACTTGGTTTGAACCATCCCAAGTGAAGCGCTAGGTTTGGTATCAGGCTCAAGTGGCTGAATGGTGGGGAATGAAGATCGATGATGAAAATCTCCCCATGGTGGCTCATCACCGCACATAACCTCCATGATTGATTCGTCAGTGGGAAAAATCAAGTTGAGAGGATCAAAAAATGGTGGGTGTGGATGAGTTTCAGCCAAGAGCTGTGCCACGGTGTGATCAGTAGAACAGTCGACCCAATCTGTGGCTGATTGGATCGCATCATATGCTGCAAGGTTTCTGTTCAAAGGCATGGAATTGCCATAGCCTTGAATCTGAGTGGGACTCGGAATCACCCATGAATCATCGGAAGGGGTGACATGCGATGAAATCATGTTGACTGGTTGAAGATGGGTTCCCAGCTCTAGAAAAACTCCAATGAGGGAAGAATCCTTCATGAGACCAACACCTATGTCTTGGAACCGGTACCGAGGTTGATCCAATAACGGGACGGTATTGGTGGAGTTCGGATGGGAGTCTGGGATACAGTAATCCAGTTGATCAATAGTGACAATTTTCCCTTCATGAGGAAATTGTACAATCCGGAAGACTGTAGATGCTTTGGCGGTCATGGCATAGAACCAGTTCCGACCAAGTAGGAGATTGTAATCGAAAGGTGCATCTACGACTTCGATGTGTACGGATACTGTTTTGCCCCCCAGTTCAACACCGATTGAGGGAATGAGTCCATACGGTTGAAAACCATGTCCATCAAATGCCCTGAGAGTAGTGGGAGAAGTTGTGACCTTGGGTGAGCCTAAGGCTCTCCAGCAGTTCAAAGACATAATCGACGTGGAAGCACCCTCATCTAACACAGTGCGATGGATGACATTTCCACGGATTTTTGTATGCACCTGAAAGTCTAACTGGTGAGAAAGCCTAGGTTTAGCATGCTCCAAGTTAAACATGATGGAGTTTGAAGTATCTGGGTCCATTGCCCCCAGTGCTGAAAGTAGGGTTCTACGCTGCGTAGGGCAGTGTTGGAGAACCTCGAGAGTCGACATGGTGCAAGGTGTTTGAGCCAAATCCTCAACAATGTTGTAGTTTTGGGCAGCTCGCGCATTAGGATTGAATGTCACCTTTCGAATAGTGCCCTTGGGTGGGTGTAGCACTGTGTCCGTCAGCGGTCTCTCAATATGGAGATGACCGGTAGGAGGGGGAATAGGAATCGGATCTTCAATGGGAGATTTGCCTTTGGCTATCTCCGATTGTTTGTTTGAACTTGGGGGGTTGTCATACGTCTTTGAACGAGTGGTGATATTAATCTCCTCATTACTTGTCATTAGGATTTCGTGGTTTGTGGACGTCTCTCTGCGGGTGGGATTGGTCGGGTTGCCCCCTTGTAGGGTTTCTTGGGAAACCATCTGCTGTTGCTGTTGTGGGAAAGGGTCAGTTAACACTGCCGGGCGAGAGGATCCTTTAACGAACTTGTTGACCTCGTCCTTGTAGGGACAGTCACGCGTATAATGATCATCTTGGCAAATTAAGCAAGGAAACTTAGCTTTCCGACGTGGTTTCTGGTCATTCTGGGTGGGTTGTGGCTTGGGGTTCTCCTGCTGGTTTTTCCTGGGTTTACCACGATTGTTTTTCTTCTTTCCTCCGGATGGTTGTGATGTAGATTGAACTGAGTTCACTTCGGAGGAGGCAGCAGGAGAGGTGGAAGCTTTTGAAGCAGCCTGGGTAAAAGCGGGGGAAGCAGAAGCTTGTTGTCCCGTCGAGTTGGTAGCAGGCTGAGCCTTGACTGAACCGACAATACCATCAATGGGTGGTTCAGTATTAGGCTTTGTTGGATCAGTGTGAACGCGGGAGGCATGTGGAAGAAGTTCATGTAAAGTACCGGATTGAGTATATACTAAATCCATGTACTGTGCTGCCGAGATGGCTTGTTCTTCTGTAACCGGCCCGCGCATAGCGATGTCTCTGGCTATGGGAGGCAAAAAGGATTTTGTGAACCAATCAGCAAGTAGCTAATCGGGAATAGGTGCCTTAATTAACCTACGGTGTCTTCGCCAATCGTGGATGTGATCCGAAATATGTGTGGAAGTGGTTTGACGTAGTGAAGTTAGCAGTTCTGTTCCAGTCTCATACCGGATGGGGAGCTGGAAATGTGTCAGAAACTGCATAGCCAAAGTGTTGAAATCACGAAAAGAGTGTTATGGCAGCTCGATATACCATTTTGCTGCCGTGCTGGTAAGTGTACGTTGGAAGAGCCGAAGTCGGATGGAATCATCCATCAAGGAGTTGGATGAACACCAAAGATGGAAGGTCATCACGTGGTTCTTGGGGTCTTCCCCGGGCTTGGCATCGAACTTAGGGATGTCCGATAGTAGTTTGGCTGGAATAGGTGGCCAGTGAGGTTCATGCCATATAGGATCGTTAATAAGCCTCGACAAATCAGGTAGATCAAGTGTGGCCAAAAAGGGGAGTTGACGGTTGGTCTGTGGGAATGAGTAATAACTATGTGGTGTAGAGAAACCTGGAGGTCCCTGCATAGCATGTTGCTGCGTGTTATACCCATATGTGTTTCCTAGGGGGTACTGCTGGAAGTTCTGTGGATGGTGCACCATATGGTTAACCGGTTGATTGTAAGCAACCGGTTGGTGGGTGTTCTGTTGAGTGGGTATAGTACCCTGGGGTTACTGAAACCCAGGAAAAGTTGTTGTTCCTTATTGGGGAAAAGTTCCTTGGAATTGTTGTGTTCCATGGATGTTACCACTATATTGTATAAGTGGAGGGTTTCCCATAACAGGGTTGGGGGGTGGCTGCGACGGTGGTGTCCATGGAAGGCTCGTTCCTCCTTGGGGAATGAGTGGGAACTATAGTGATGGGTTCCATGGAGTTGTAGCAGCTGAGGGGTAAGGGAAGCCAGAATTCAAGTTGGGGGTAATCTGAGATTACCCGCCAGCTTGGTTCCAGTTTCCAAAAAGTGAGTACCCCCCACTCTATGGGATTTGAGTATCCCAAGAAGGAAGCATGCCTGACAGGGGTTGTTGAGAGTAAGGCCCGGTTGGAACACCAGAATAAGGTTTCCCACTGCCAGGTGGATTGTACATACCGAACTGAGTAGACGCTACTGGTTGGGAAGCTTGTTGGATCGATCCAATAGGTTGTCCGCCAGCAGGTAGGTTGGATGGCCCTATATGAGGAGGCTGTTGACTGGGAACGGGGTTCCCAGCAAAAGGTTGTCCTCCAACTAGTTGGGTTGATGGCCCACCAGGTGGAGGTTGTTGACTTGGAACAGGGTTCCCAACCAAAGGTTGTCCACCAACTGGTTGGGTTGATGGCCCACCAGGGGGAATTTGGTAGTTAGAGTTGGGGACCACTGTAGTTGGTTGTCCACCTCCTGAAATAGTATAAATAGTGGCCGAAGGTGATCCTCCGGTCCAACCGGAAGATCCAGCAGTGTGACTAAGCGTTCTTCTGCCGCTGGCTAAATATGATAATGTGGATTGGCTAATGGCACCAAAAGTACCGATTTGCAGAGGGGGTCATCCATATCGAACAGGTGAGGACGGGGAAAAAACTGGGTTATCCCTCATAGAATGTGCACCAAAGATAGGTGATGACAGCAAATGCGGGGAATTTAGCCCAGGGGTATCGGCATCATCCATAACGTGTTCAATGGTAGGAGGACCCTCGAAAACTGGGTCCGAGTTCATGTCCTGGAAAAGGTTTTGGGGATCCGGCAGGAACCTAGGTATGGTAACGTCCGAAGGTCCGGTGCCGTCTGCAAAGGAGTGACGAAACTCTATGCTAGACGGGATGTTGGGATCCCTATAGTCAGAAGGACGAGTAACAGGGGGATATCTAGAAGCTGACAAGAGCATTTGCTCTGTGCTGCGTCTAAACCATGCCGATGCTAACGGGGAGTTCGTTAGACTAACCATACTAGACTGGATGGAAGCCATGATTTCGTGTCCCGGAGGGAGGTTGGGTAGAGATATAGTACGAGGTACGCTGCTAGAAGAACTCGTTTCGTATGGGTGAACACTGGGTGACGTAGTGATAACAGGCGGAAGGTCCGCTTGGGAAGTGATGAAACCATAATCAGGTTCAAAGGGTGTGTCAGGAAGTCGAGTATCTTCAACGATTTCAACGTACCCGCGTGGGACTGAAATCAAGCCAGGTATGTCCTGGTCGAACCCTTCTGTGGTGCCAACAGATTCGTCTGTATCATTGTGAAAAGTGTCTGATGGATGGGAAGTGCTGACATCCGGTAGAAGGATGATCTCGGGTCTAGTACTTTGGGTTGTACTAGGTTCAGTTGCGGTAATGGTGTCCACTGTGACAGATAAATCTGGAATGACAGTGGGTGAAGTGACAGTGGAGGTCTCAGATATGCTAATGGTTGCAGAAGCTGCAATAGATTTTGAGACTGTGCTGTGAGTGGCAGTTACAGGTGGAACTGAAGTCGCTGTACGTATCGACGATGGAATGTTCCCTCGACCAGTACCGCGGCCAGGAGGAGCAGGAATACGTGATGCAGGCGGACCAGTAGTCCATGGCGGTGGTGGTGGTGGAGGGCTTTAGCCCTATTGTTGTCGTGATCTTTGTGGTAGATCTGACATGATGACAGGAAAATGAAAATCAGGGGCAGTATCGTAAACAAAGAACTCAAAAACTCTAATGCAGCCGAGTGTGCAGAAGAGGAGCTAGAAAAAGCAAGGCTCACAGGCCAAAAAAGCAAGCTCTAAAATCTATACTGAGACCGGTGTCTCAATAAGCGAGCTGATCAAGAAAAATGGCCAGAATGCCAACAAGCAGTCCCTACAAAGAAAAATGACCCTCTATGAAGATGAGATACCAAGCAAACTCCTAACTAAGAGCTGGAGACCTCAACAAGCTATATCCTTCGCAAGGTGATGAAATCCAAGTCGAATAATACAACATGAGAGACCAATATAAGAAGGATATCCCTCTACCGAAAGGGATCCTTGGTAAAAGAGCCCTAGTAGAATAGATACTAAGCTACCTCGTTCATGACACGTCGGAAAAGGTTTTGGGCACTTCAGCCTTCCGAAGAAGACAACGATCGATGTTTCCTTAGGGCTAAGTGGAGTGCGGTATTCCACAGAGTCCGTCTGGTTCTCAATCTCGCGGCCGTTTAACCCCTGAAAGTTAAAAACATTCAGGAGGCCCCTCCACAAACTAGCTGTGACCGTGTCAATAAATACTAGAGGATTTTAGTTCCCTAAAGACAACGACTATGTCTCAGATGAAAATGACAAGGGGGAATTATTTTGATGCCTATCCCCGGTGTCCTACCTAACTACCAAATTCTTTTGATTTCCTCAAGTGAGGTTAAAGTTGGTTTGACTAGGGTGATTAATTTTAGTGGCTGTCTTACTCAATTAGGTAGTGGACGTGAAACTTGATGGTGTTATGACGACTCAAACCATGCAAATGAGAATCAATAAAAAATAAGCCTTTGTCTTGGATGAAATCTAGCTAAGGAAGGGAGAGAGTTTTTCGATCAAATATGCATGAAATTTTTCACAAGCAAACATCAAAGCAAGAGATTTTTTCTTTTCAATTTATAAACAAAGCCAAACTGAAGTAAACACTCTTTTCAATGCACTGATTCTACAATCTACAATGCTTCTACAATGAGAATTTCTGTGGCAAAATCAATGGTTCATTTCCCTATGCAAAATACTACTAGACTTTTTCAATTTAAACAACAAAATTGCTCTCAAATGATAACTTTTTGATTACTGAAAATGATAGAAATAATATGACTATAAAAGCTACAGGGTTTAGTAATAGTGAACAGTGGTGTTGAGTTGGTTATGGTGAAAAAAAATCAAGTGAATGCAATCAAACTGGAAGAATGACCAATATGTCAAAAATGCCACTAATTCAATTAACAATCAAGCTCACAAACTGGGTAATAAGCACACCATGCACACTGGAAATTGACCAGGATGCTAACAGGCAATAGTAAACACTACCTAAGGCAGAGAGAGACTCAGGAAACCAAGTAAAGATAAAAAATTTAAAAATTTGCAAACACTACCGCGGGTAAAGGTCTGACTGGAGCGCGGCACTGTGACAGTACCGCTCTGGTACTAAGGAAGAGAATGTGGTACTACCGCATTGGAGGCAGTTCAGGGGGCGCGGTACTGTGGAAAGGTAAGGAAAAAGTGCAACTTGAAAAAAGAAAATGAAATTTTTAGGGTTGTTGCTGACCCAGGGGACTCAGTGATCAAATAGGGAGACAAATACAGTGAGGAGGGGTGAATAAAGGTCAAAAAGGACCAAGATTCAAACTGGTTTGAAGTGCAACAAAAACTCACAATCAAAAGATAAATGACAGTGAACTGAATCAATCAAGCAGTAATCAAAACCAGCGGAGTCTCCATTCTTGTTATGCGGAATTCTGCCTTACGGATAAGTCAAAACTCCCTTAACTTTAAAGTAGATTCTCAACTAACTCTAAAGCAAGAAACAAGTCGAAACAAATGCTACCTTGAGATTCCTGAATTAACTTTTACAACAAGATCATATGCATTCAAAAACAAATGAGAGATATGACATACCTTTCAATTCGACGTTTGTCCCGTTTCCAGCTTTTTGATCCAAGTGCTACGATATAGAACCTGTTAAGATCAATCAAAGAACAAACATACCAGTTTCCAAATACCTTGAATGTAAATGTTAGATTCAAATCTAGATTAGATGCATTCCATGTTAAAGATTTAAACAATACACATGAAATGGGAAAGACAAGACAAGTTATCTTATTACAACTTGAATAATACTTACAAAAGGTGCTTGATGTCCAAGCCAATCCTCTAGCTCCAAGTGTCTTCTCCTCTAGCTATCTCCACAATGCTGCAAGACCATAAGTTTGGTACTCTCAAGAGTCCTCCTCTTTCCCAATGGAATGCCTCTCTTTTATAGTGAATGGTGAGGTTAACCAACAAGAGAGATGGGTGGATCTAGGGAGAGATAAGTGGATCAGGGTTTCTAATCGAAGGAAATGAGTTGAGATCAAATCAGGGACTCCAATCTTCCATTATCTTCGAAAATTCAAAATCCCACAAGCCAAGGGAAAAAGGCTAATAAAAGAGCACCGCGTTCTGCAGTATTAGCATAACGCGGTACTACCCGCGTTTTGGGGAAAGGGCATAGCGCGGTAGTGTATAGTACCGCGCTCCTATAACTGAGCATGACGCGGTAGTGTGTGTAGATAAAGTCTTAGCTGGGTCAGAACTTGTCAGGGTAGATTCACCTTCAAGGTTGACTCATCATCTATCTCTTTTGGATGGTTTAAAACAGTAGGGAAAGTGTCGTCAACTCGTTTTGTGATGGAGATGCGACACTGAGAAACATAGAGGTATAACATGGAGGATTGAAGTGGTGGAGGCATAAGTGGATTGACCCAGATCTTGGTTCAGATTGGTTGTCGGCAAGAGGTCGTATCTCATTCTACTTCTCGTTATTTATTAATAGAAATACTCATATTCTCATCCATTAATGTTGTGAATGTCGTTTATATTACATTGGGTTGCATTTACTTATAATATCATGGACCATTGCTATGGATGGTGTTAATGTCATTTATATATTATATGCGCTTGTTGTATATTGCCTGTCAAGACTAATTTGCAAGATTCAAGTGCATGGATTGAAAGATCCAACGGCGATCTACATCAAACGTTTGGATCGAGGTTGGTTATATTCTTCATTATCTTAGCATTGTCATTTATACATAGCATAGTACTGAGAATTGAGTTAATTTATGGTAGTCAACTGTCTGTCGTGGTCTACCCCAAGCCATCGGGAGGTTTCTCCAACACACCCCTCTAGGGTGGTCTAATAACCCTTTGACCCACATGACTCATACAGGGCTGACCCCATCAAGGTGGTCTAATAACCCATCAAGTATAAGTTACGATACTTACAATATAACTTGCGACACTTTCAAGTACACATGAGGACACTTCCAATCGGAGGAATAATACATCTCCGTTGGGGATACAATAAAGTGCAAATACAATATATAAGTGAATATCTTTCGAAGTTACAAATACATCAACACTCCCTCTTAGCACAAGTCATCAATACATATAGGCACAAGTCTTCAATTCTGGAGTAGGATCATCATCACTAGATCACGGAGCATTATCATCATCATCACTGCTGCTGTACTCGACATCTCAATACTTGGGCTATCTCTGAATTCTTCTCGTCATAAGAAGTTCTATAGAGCTAGCCCTTTTTCATGTTGGATGTAGGCCCACCACCTATAGGTCTTCATCAACACTGGCCATACTATGGAATCCTTAGGACTTATTATGTGCATCAAGAAAACCTCGAAAGAGCATCCCAAGACTGATTTACGAGCTTACCGCTCAACCTATTGGATCTCCCAAGATCTTTTACATGTTGATCGTCACAAAACCTTAAAAGAGTATCTTGCTTCCCGCAAGAACTCTAAAGAGCATCCTAGGACTGATTTACGAGCTTACCACTCAACTTGTCGGATCTCTAGGACTGATTACATGTGACCCCCACCAGAAAACCTTAAAAGAGTGTCTTGCTTCTCGCAAGAACTCTAAAGAGCATCCCAGGACTGATTATGAGCTTACCGCGCAACCTATCGGATCTCCAGGATTGATTACATGTGGTTAGGAGAAACCTTTAAAGAGTTTCTTGCATCCCGCAAGAACTCTAAAGAGCATCGCAGGACCGATTACGAGCTTACCGCTCAACCTATTGGATCTCCAGGGCAGATTACATGCCTCTACTAGAAAAACCTCGAAAGAGCATCCCAAGACTAATTTACGAGGTTACTGCTAAACCTATCGGATCTCCTAGGATATTTTCTATGCTACATGC
Organism: Larix kaempferi; assembly: GCA_027924585.1. Taxonomy (NCBI): domain Eukaryota; kingdom Viridiplantae; phylum Streptophyta; class Pinopsida; order Pinales; family Pinaceae; genus Larix; species Larix kaempferi. The sequence goes on along the minus strand of BSBM01000729.1, from coordinate 4,230,625 downwards.
ACATCCTATCCACGGCCATAGAGTATCAACCTGATACTCATGATCATACCGATCATGATCATACCGATCATCATCATATAGTACATCATCCTGATGCACATCATCATCACATGATCATCCTCATCATCATCACAACATCGTCCTGATGCATATCATCTGGAGCATCGTCCTGATACTCGTCACATGTGATCATCATAGCATCATCCTTATGCATGTCATCTAGAGCATCATCATGATATTCATCACCATCGTATAATCCAACTAATCATACAAAGCATCCACCTAATGCATATCATCATAGATGATACAACTGATCATGTAAAGAATCCACCTAATGCATATCATCACACATGATCCACCTAATCATGTAAAGCATCCACCTAATGCATATCATCACACATGTTCCACCTGATCATGTAAAGCATCCACCCGATGCATATCATGCAGAACATCATCCAGAGCATCGTCCTGATGTTCATCACACAACGCTTACATCCACAGCCATGGGAGGATCCTCCTACCACCATGCTTGGAATCGATCCAGCAAATGTGTCCCATCACTTCTTCCTCGAAGTATCTTCTATCTGAAGAACACCAAGCCTCTCTTTGAAGTACTCAAACTTCACTCTAGTCAATGCTTTAGTCAACACATTTGCACTCTACTCATCCGTTGCAACATACATAAGCTTCACTGCTCCTCTCTGCACCATATCCCTGATATAGTGATATTTGATCTCGATGTGCTTCGACCTGTCATGGAACACCGAGTTATCTGACAACTTCACACAACTATGGTTGTCACAATAGGTACCGGTAGCATTCAATGGGAGATCAAATAACTCAGACAGTATGTTCCTAAGCCATACTTCCTCACAACTAGCCGAACAAGTTGCAACATACTCTGCTTTGGCTATACTCAGTTCTACGTAGGATTACTTCCTGCTAAACCAAGAGATCATACCTGATCCCATACTGAAGCAACACCCCGATGTGCTCTTCCTATCTAGAGCACTGCTTGCCCAATATGAATCAACATAACCTTCCAGGTTAAACTTTTGATTTGCATCATACTTGAGCCCATAATCAACTGTACCCTTTAGGTACCTCAGAATATGCTTTACAACAACTAGGTGAACACCTCTCGGATCCGTTAGGAACTGTCTCAATGTGTTCACCACAAGGCAAATATCGGGTCTCGTGTTCATCAGGTACATCAAGGACCCAATCATCTGACTATACACAGTGACATCAATTGGCTCAGATGAAGCATCACACAGAAGCTTCATATTAGATGCCATAGGTGTGGCCATGGCCTTGCAGTCCATCATCCCGAACCTCTTTAGAATATCTAATGCATAATTCCTTTTTCCAAGGAATATCCCATCTGCACTCTGCCACACCTCCATGCCTAGAAAGTAATGCATCATCCCCAAGTCCTTCATCTTGAACTCGGTAGCAAGCTTCCTCTTCATGTCGGCAATCAATCTATCCTCATCTGTAATAAATAGGTCATCCACACACAATAGTAGTATAACTGGATTTCCTTCCTCAACCTTGTAGTAAAGGTTGGAATCAGCTTTACTCTTGGTAAATCCCAAGCTGTCTATCCTGTTGTACCAAAACTATACAAGGATTTCCTCAATCTGCACACATATGACTTCTTGTCATGTGTCTCAAAACCAAGTAGCTGCTCCACATGCACTTCCTCTTCGACTACACCATATCCATTTGGTGTATCTTCCATTTCATCACTGCAGCTAGAGAAAAAACTGATCTGATGGAAGTGTATCTGGCTATAGGAGAAAAATTCTCTTCATAATCTATTCCCTCTTTCTAGGAGAAGCCACGAGCTACAAACCTCGCCTTGTATTTCTCTATGCTACCATCTACAGCATGCTTGATCTTATATATCCACTTGGAAGTCACAACAGACTTCCCTTCTGGTCTCGGGACCACATCCCAGACATCATTCTTCATGATCGACTGATATTCCTCGACCATGGCATTCTTCCATTACTACATCCCGGATCCTGGGAACTTCAGATTCTTCAATATCTTCAATAGATAGTTTTCTTTAACTTCATTGTTGGAACAAATGTTGTAGTCCTTCTTTTGTAGGTGATTGTATACAATCTTTGCTACAAGTCAAATTCAATTGCATGATTAGAAACTTCTCATAGTTTTTCAAAAACACATTCTTATGCATAAAGACATATGTCATACAGTCATGCAGTTATCTTAGCCAATGCTTCAATACAACATTTATCCATATCCCGTAACTTTCTAGATGCCTTCCATCTCTACCAAAACATTGTTAAGAGTGTGCACAACTCCAACATGTCAGCAAAGAGGTTTCATTATAGTTAAGTAGCAATGGAATGTTGTACAGTATCATGGGCCACTTACCCATTACTTGCATATTAGTAGTATCTTGTTCATTAATGCAAATTTTCTAATATGCATAATACATATCCTAAATCTAGGAACATAATTATGTACATGAATGGACAACATAATTTAAGTAATCATATATATAACAAATGACAATTCAAATACTTATCTTTGTTTAGTTGTTGGGTGGACTCCCTCTTGATCTTTGCTTCCTTGCAGGAACTATTGGAGTGTGCTCCCTCTTAATCTTTGATTCCTGAATTACCTGTCCTTGAACTTATATTCATTCTGGACCACTATACATGCTTAAGTGTGCACTAGTGTCATCATTGTGTCATCCTCAAGATCTCGTACACAATCATACATTCATTAGTATAATCTCAATACTATAAAAACATTATAATCATAAACATGTATGGGCATGATCATTTCATACATAGGTAATAAGCGTTCGTATTAAGGGTTTCAGGGAAGACTTCTTTTACTCATGCATATTCTTATTTGACCATAGGACTCTTCTGGTTAGTCATATCATCAATCAAAGTAAGAAATATAATATGCCTAAGCCCTTGATTACTAAAACTTCTAACTTTCAAGAATAATCATTATCATTCATACAAAAGTATAAGATCCTAACACAAGGTATGATTCTAACTTGATATAGGAAAAACATACCTGGTTATCATGTTTGCTAGTTATTTCTAACATACCCAAACAATGTCTTCTTGTTCTCTTCAATGACTTGTGCTTAGTAACCTGCATAACTCATAAGTTAACCATTGTAGAACCAAAGTATACATACCTCGTAAGTAGAGCTTCTATAATGAATATGGATGAGTCTTTGTCTTCATGTCACCATGGTCATATGTTCTTGATCTAGAACTTGATTTGTCTTTCTTGATGTACCTTTCATGTTAGTGGACAACATCATCCTCATACAACAACACAGTGTAGTAGTACAATCATAATTGTCATACCCCTAATCAATGAATGTATTCACATGCATTCATACTTTTACTAGGGTGATAAGACAAGTCTAAAATTAATCAAGATTGTACTAACCTCAAATGAAGACAAACATATCATAAACTTAATCATGAATAGATTTCAAAACATACCTGTATCTCTTCAAGTCATACCTATCGAGAATGCTTGTAGCCTTCTCATGTAAAGCCTTAGCCTCATCTCCCTCTGGAACTGGAACTTCTTCACTTATGCAGGTGTCCACTTCATTCTCTTCTAGGATTAACCCAATCCACTTTGATTTGCTAAAACTAGATCTGGAGCTAGATTAGGGTTTGTCAGAGAAACCCTAAAAATTCAAATTTGGAATTTCAAACTTCTGAATGGATGGAAAGATGTGCCTTCCTGAGCTGATTAAGCTGGTATACTTCAATTTTGAAAACTGCAAACTTTGACCCCTCAAAATTGCCTTTGAAGCTTCTGGATCTTCTGGACAGGATCCTGAACTAGGGTTTGATAAAGCCTGGTCTTCTACCCATCGAAAAGGTTCGATCTTGTGTTCTAAACTTCAATTTTTCTGAGGAGCTTCCAGCCGTGGTCACAAATTTCAAAAATTCCAACTTTTGCAGAAGCCCTAATTTTCCACCTTTCCGATCAAAATCCTGAACTAGGGTTTGATCAAGCTCGGCCTTCTACCCAACTAAAAAATTCGATCTTGGTCTCTAAATTTCGATTTTGATGAGGAGCATTCATCCAAGGACTCTGATTCCAAAATTTCCAACTTTCTCCGAAGCCCTAAATTCCCGTAGCAGTGACAAGCCAAGAATGAAGGTGCTTAGAATCCAATTCTATTTTGACATAAATATGCACCTGATTGTTTCTGGTGCATCTCTGAAACTACAAATCCAAAGGGTTTGAAACTTTGGACGGTGGTAGCTTGACTTGTCTTCTTTCCAACACCATAGGTATGACCTCAATTGGATTCTCTGAGAGAGAGTTATGCCAAGTGTCGCAACATGACCTGTTTATGGGATAAAATAGGAGAGAGAACTTGTATGGTGTGCCATGTGTCACTGGTTCAACCTCGGCCTCTAAAACCTTTACCTGTAAAACTAAAGTCCATGATCTTATTGCCACTTTTTACATAATTTCATTTGGAGCTTCCTAGCCCAAGTTGTGACCTTTTTTCCTAGGTCACCTATGTATGACTAAGATCTGGAAGAGGTGGAAACCCTATATTGTACTGATCATAAAACACAAATTACAATGAATCAGATTCTGTGCTTTCGAAAAAAGGTACATGGGGATGTTATCTACAACCTGTAAATGTTTCAGATCCTGAAACTTTGTCAAAATGGATTTATAGTGAAAGTTCTACGAGGACTGGTTTTTTCTATATCAAGCCCTATCTTCCGATTTGTCGCAAGTGCAACAAGTCTCATAAATGCCATACCATGCGTTCCTTCAGGTTAGCTCTGATACCATGTTAGTTTTTCAGAATTAATTCATTCTTATCTAGGATCTTAACTGAAAGAAAAACATGTACATCATATCAAGCATAAGAGATAAGAGACAAGAGACACAAAACATTTCACCGGGGAAAACCAAGAAGGTGAAAAACCCCACAACTTCCTCAGAGATAGAATAAGCACCAATATAAAGATGACCATGATCAAACCCAAGAGATAGATATCTTTAATAGCATGCTCCTCCTCCACTTGTGCGCACTCCTCCTCTCTCTCACTAATATGAAGTGAGTGAATAATAGAATTTGTAAAATGAGAGAGACACACTCTCTATTTATACACTAACTTTCACTTGACCTTTACTCAACTAGGTCGGCCTAAACTTAACCACTTAACATAATGCTGACTAGGCCGACCCCTCTAGGGTGGTCTAATAACGCTTTGACCCACATGACTCATACAAGGCTGACCCCATCAAGGTGGTCTAATAACCCATCAAGTATAAGTTACGATACTTACAATATAGCTTGTGACACTTGCAAGTACACATGACTACACTTCCAATCGGAGGAATAATACATCTCCGTTGGGGATACAATAAAGTACAAATACAATATACAAGTGAATATCTTCTGAAGTTACAAATACATCAACAGTGATTGCTCATTTTGACTTATTGTAGCTTCTAGTTAGCTAGTTCTGGAGCTCTACTTGACTATTTAACAACCTCATGCGCCCCGCTTCGAGTCTCCATTCCCTGATTCATGCCCAGATGGTTCTGTTAGACTCAATTAGCCACACTTGACTGACTATTACCATTGATGACGGATACATTGGACTGGATGATGTCTACACAGTTATCCAAGCTATACTAGAGATCAGATCCGAATGCCCTACTTGGCTAATTCGAATCCTATATGATGCCATCATCATAGCTATTATACTCATTCACTTACATTCTTATTCATTGTACGATACTGAGATTTGGTCTATTATTCTGTGTTTATGAGTGATCATTGAGTGTCTCCTTCTCTTCTTCTTTGCAACATACTTGATAGTTTGATTGTGAGTTGCTACAGCTGCTGGATCTCTTGCAGATTCTTACAGAAAGACAAATCCATATGACCATGATGACATGAATACAAAGACTCATCCATAGTCATTGATCACATAGAAGCTCTACTTACAAGGTATATATAATTTGGTTATACAATGCTTAACTTATGAGATATGCAGGTGACTAGCATAAGGTCTCTAAATCATTGAAGAGAACAAAGAAGACATTGTTTTGGTATGTTAGACATAACTAGCAAGCATGATAATTTAGGTATGTTTTCCTATATCAAGTTAGAATCCTACTCTGTGTTAGGATCTTAGATAAGTATACCTGTGTACGAAATAATCATGACCATACATGCTTAAGATATTTAGAATCATAATGTTTTGATAGTATTAAGATTATACTAATGAATGTATGATAATGTATGAGATCTTGAGAAAAGTCACAATGATGAAACTAGTACACACTTAAGCATGCATACTGGTACAGAATGGATAGAATTTCAAAGACATATAATCATGATGCCATCATAAAGGGAAAATAGAGATCAAGCGAGAGACAACCACACAAACATAAAAGATAAGTATTTGAGTTGTTATTTGAATTACCTCTTGAATCTCTGAATAGTTAATGGTATGGCTCGTAATAGTTGTATGCATATTTGTATTCCTAGAATATATCATGCATAGTGTAAGCATTCATATAGCATTGAACAAGTAAACTACTAATATGCATATGATGGGTAAGTTGGACAAACATTCCATTGTTTCTTGTCTAGAATGAAACCTCTTTGCTGACATGCTGAGAGCTATGCACGCTCTTAATAGTATGTTCTGGTAGAGATGGAAGGCATTTAGATAGCCATTGTATGCACAGAGGATATGGAAAAATGTTGTGCCAAAGTATTTGTCAAGATAGTTGCATAACTATGTGAATTATATCAATATGCATAATAGGCTATCATGTCAACATGATTTGATGATTATGAAGTATTACTAATCATGTAATTAACTTTCATTTGTAGGAAAGATCATGTAAAAGAAGGATGATGAACACATGTTCCAAAGAACAAGTGATGGATGTTCAATAGGAAGACTTACCAATCAAACATACTATAGAAGGCTCATGGCTAGAGGATTCTATTCGAAAGAGTGAGAGGATCATGATGAGATGTTTGCTCCAAGTGTCTAGACAAGACCGTTCTCTTAATGGTGTAATTAAAGAAGATGTGGGAATCGAACAAACTCCCAGAATTCGATAGAGAATCACATGATTGAAGAAAGCTCTGTACGGGTACCCAGGATCGATAGTCATTTAAATAGCTTAATGATCACCACGGGTGATGCGGATTTCAACCTTCGCTACAAGGTTGAAGATGGTTTCTATATACAGATGACATTGTTCTCTTAGATGGATGCAAGAAGGAACTCACCACAGAGTTCGAAGGATCTTGAGGCTCATATCAGTAGACCCATCTGACGGGAGATGGCACAGATAGATATGCAGAAGATCACTCAATGTAGAGTGTGAAAGATGTTCAGTCACAGAGGGAGAATTGATAGCTTCTTGACAAGCTTGGGATTTACCAAAAGTAAAGCTGATCCTAACCTTTACCTTAAGGTTATGGATGATGAACCTGTCATACTATTATTGTATGTGGATGATCTCTTTCTAACAGGGAATGAGAAACAGATCATGGAAAGCAAGAAGAAGCTAGCTACAGAATTTGAGATGAAAGATCTCAGATTGATGCATTACTTCCTAGGTCTGGAAGTATGGAAAGGCCCAGAAAGAATATTTCTCAACCAAGGAAAGTATGCTGTGGAAATCTTGAAAAGATTTGATATGTTGGAATGTAAGGACATGACCACTCCCATGGATTCCAACTTGAAGCTGTTAGTTGCTGACTCATCAAAGTTAGTGGATGTGACTTTGTGCAGAAAAATTATTGGGTCATTAATGTATCTGACAAATACTAGGCCAGATATATGTTGATGCAGGAGCATCAGGGCCTAGGAAAATCAGTCGAAGTTCATCGACATAAGGAAACCCGACCAGAGGGAGTTCCTATGACCACTGGTGCGGAAGAGCATATTGACTTGTCTACGTCAATAAATCGAGCACGAGCAGTCGGGTATGCGACCGACAGATGTGACATGGGTCAAGAAGTCGATAGGTTTGGGTCGACAGATGAGGAAAGAGAAGAGCATTGATGGTCAACATGTGTCGAACTACGACTCTGACAGGTCTGGGCATAATCCAAGCGAGGAGGACGCCGATGGATAAGTTGAAGGTGACAGACATTATGGCCGACGTGATGGTTTATTGTATCCTGTCAGAAGGATACATGGAAGTAAAGGAGAGTACTTGGAAATAGTTTGAGGTTTCTAAGGAAGTTAATGGCAGTTATTGCAAGTGGATGAAGACATGACAGATACCATCACAGGAAGGGGATGTGCAGCACGGTTGGGTTGCTGACAGTTGCAAGTCTATACGATATGAGGAGATCGTCAGACAGAGGATGCATGTCTCTGGGATTAGAGTGATCTTAGGAACAACAACAGCAACAGAGTAGAAGTCCAGGAAGATTGGATCAGTTGAACAATCTTGGCAAAGAAGAAAGCGAGAGAAGTTTGGTAGATTGGATAGGAAAGTCACACATCTACAGAGCCGAGAGGATCAAGCCATAGCTCAGAGTTTCGCAATGAACCAGGATAGGGTGAGTTCAATACACTAAGATAGCACATAGTTACTTATGTTTGTAACAGCTGAGGCCAATAGTTAGTTAGTTATTTCATTTCTTGCAGTTTGCATTGTAATCGATTGGGAGAATTAATATAAGCCAGCTTCTGGCATGTTGTTTGCATCTTGTCTATGTGGACATGTGTGTGGTGTGTATTGGTAAGCAAGAACCTTATTGCATAAGGCACCTTGCGTTCGTTGGTATCAGAGCCATAGCATCCTGAGATCTGGAGGATACCCATATCAAAGCTCGAAAGTGAGTCCGGTTGAGTTCAGCGAGAGAATCCATGTGCACAGAAGAATGTCAGGCGATATTGAGCCTACAAGTGTGTTTACAGCTCCAACTGGGGTTGGGTAGAGTTGTACATGACTTGTTGAAATCTGGTTGCGATTGGATGAAGTGAGAGTTTCAGCTGAGGTTGAAAAATGGCTCATAGAGGCATTAATGTCCGAGGACGAAGAGCGCGTGGCGCAGGAGTCACGGCTGATCGTGAGATGTTCGACGAGTGCATCTGAACAATGTGAACTTTGACAAATGAAGTCACAGCAATCAAAGAAATCTAAAGGCATGGTTGTATTCCTGATGCATTAGACCACAAAGACGAGGAAGTCGAAGAAGTGGAAGGGGAAGCAGTGGGAGAAGAACTGCAAGACAAACTGATCAAAATTCTGACGGATATGAGAGGTCAGACAAATCTAGATGTACGTACCTACTCAGGAAGTCTAGATCCATAAGACTTGATCTACTAGTTCAGAGAAATGGAGAAATAATTCGACCCAGAGCAGATTGAGGATCCTAAATGGGTTAAGACTACGTGTCTGAGGTTGAAGGGTCATGCCTCATTGTCGTGGGACAATGTGCAGGATGACAAAGTCAAGAAAGGCAAGGAGAAAATCAAATCTTGGCATAGGATGGTTGCCAAGATGAAAGGCAAGTTCTTGCCAAATGACTATGTGATTTCCTTGTTCCGAAAGTTGCAGAACTTTTGACAAAAAGAGATGACTGTGAAGGAATACACAAAAGAGTTCTATAGACTATCGATAAGTTCAGGTCAGACCGAAAAAGGAGAAGAAGTTGTCACTAGGTACGTGAATGGCTTGAAATATGCCATTCAGGATGAATTGAGCATGTTGATATTCAAAGCAGTGGGAGAATCCTACCAGTTATCTCTGAAGGGAGAAGAGAAACTATCGAGGAAATACACAGCAACCAGGGGTAGGATAACTAGTAGGGGTGTGAACACTGTTTCTGCGAAAGGACAAAGTAGCGGTTATAGGAAGGAATCTATCAAAGAAAGTCGAAGGATGGAAGGAACATCGACAAGAGAGAAAGTGCAAGAGAACATACGTGATGGTCATGAGAACCGTGGTCGAGGTGCGTATGGTTGAGGTCGTCCATCTGATAGAAAATGAGCTAATAGACTAGCCATAATCTATTACAAGTGTCGTGGAGTGGGACATAGGGGATGTGAATTTCTAGAGAACCTACATGTTGTAGAAGAATCGAAACCCAAACGTCAAAGAGATGAGCAAGTCGATGAGAGGGAAGAATTGGCATCCGAAAGCAGTGAGGATGGTAAGAAGAAAAGTCGGCCCATGACAGCTAGGAAGACACTGGTTTTGGATGACAAGTGCAACGAGTAAGAGCCGGCACAATGGAAGGTGATCTTTCGAACTAAGGTGCGAATCGACGAATGGCATTGCAATACCATAGTTCATGGTGGAAGCACTAAGAATTTTATGTCGACAAAGGTGATCGACAAGGAAAAGTTGAAGTGCCAGGAACATCCACACCCTTACAAGATCTGGTTGTAGAAAGGACATCATGTGAAGGTTACCAAATAGTGCCTGATCAACTTCAGAGTCAAAGGATTTGAAGACAGTGTACTATGCGACGTAATCCCAATGGACAAGGATACCATGGAAGTATGATCGTAAAGTGATCTATGATGGTTGAGCCAACATAGTCACAGTGTGGAAAAATGGCATGAAAAAGACTCTTAATCCAAGGCTAGAGGAGCGAGCCAATGGTGAGCACGGCGAGAGAAACTCTTGGGAGAAATGAGTGCTGATGTGCTTAGCGAAAGAATTCCTTGCGTAGGAGGAAAAGTAGTCAGGGTGTTATGCTATCATTCTGAAAGGACCATGTGTCAAGAAAGAGATAATGGAGGATAAAATTCCGGTCGAAGTCATAAATATGCTCGAAGAGCTTCAAAGAATAGTAGTTGATGAGACACCGACGGGATTGCTATCGACAAGGAGCATATCCCATCAGATTGACTTGATTCTAGGGTCGACTATGCCAAACAAAGAACTGCATAGGATGAGTCCGATAGAAGGTCAAGAACTCAACCGACAGGTCCAGGAGTTGTTGGACAAAGGGTTGATCAAAGAGAGTCTAAGTCTGTGCACGGTACCAGTAGTATTAGCATCGAAGAAAGGTGGAGAGTGGAGGATGTGTACAGACTCCAGATCTATCAACAATATCACGGTCAAGTACCGGTTTCCATTGTCGAGAATGGACGACTTGATGGATTGTCTGAGTGGAGCAAAGTACTTCACAAAGATAGACCTGAAGAGCGGTTATCACCAGATTCGGGTTAGAGAAGGAGATGAATGGAAGACAACATTCAAGACGAAAGAAGGGTTGTATGAGTGGTTAGTCATACCATTCGGATTGACTAATGCACCTAGTACATTCATGAGGTTGATGAGTGAGTTACTGAAGGCATTCTTGGGAAATTTTGTCGTAGTCTACCTAGACAACATTATGATTTTCAATTGAACCAAGGCAGAACACTTGGAGCACATTCGACAGGTATTGCAGAAGTTGCAGGAAGAGAAGTTGATGGTGAACCTGCAAAAATGTTTCTTCATGAAGGAAGAACTGGTATACTTGGGATTCATAATCTCCAGTAAAGGTTTGGTGATGGACCCAAAGAGGGTGAAGGCAATATTTGATTGGCCAGAACCAACAACTACTACTGCAGTAAGGAGTTTCCATGGACTTGCTAGTTTCGATAGGAAATTCATTCGGGGATTCAGTCGGATTTGTGCACCTTTGACAGAGTGCATAAAAAAGGGCGAGTTCAAGTGGACGGAAGTAGCACAATGATCTTTTGACAAGTTGAAGGAAAAGTTCACTGAGATCCCAGTGCTGGCGCTCCCAGATTTCGACAAATGTTTCCAGGTCGATTGCGATGCGAGTGGAGTAGCAATTGGAGCAGTGTTTATCCAGGAGGGCCAACCAATTGCATTCTCTAGTGAAGTGTTGGATGATGCGAAGCGGAAATATTCAGTCTATGTCTAGGAATTTTATGCTATTGTCCAAGAATTGAAGAAGTGGAGGCATAATTTGTTTCCCAAGGAATTTGTGTTATACACAAATCACCAAGCACTGAGGTATTTGAATACTCAGTCAAAGTTAAATCAGCATCACATGAAATGGGTCGAATTCCTACATGGATATACATTCATGTTGCGACATAAGTCAGGCACGTCGAACAAGGTTTCCGATGCGTTGAGTCGAAGAGTTGCATTGTTGAACATGACAACAGTTCAGGCAACAGGAATAGAGTTGGGGAAGATAGAGTATGAGACCGACGAAGATTTTGCGAAAGCATGGGGAGCTTGTCATGAACAGTGGAGTGTCGAAAGAAATCCATACTTGTATTATTTTATCCAAGAGGTATACCTATTCAAGGGACAACAATTGTGTATTCCCAGAGGATCAGTAAGACAGAACCTAATCCGAGAGTTGCATAGCGGTGGATTAGCAGGTCATTTTGGCATCGACAGGACCAGGGCTTTGGTTGAAGAAAAGTATTATTGGCCAGGAATGACAGGAGATGTCGGCAAGTGGGTTCGACAATGTAGAGTTTGCCAGTTGGCAAAAGGGAGAAGTCATAACACGAGGTTGTATACACCATTACCTATACCTGATACCCCATGGGAGCACCTGAGCATGGATTTTGTGCTAGGATTGTCGAAGACGGAGCAAGGGAGTGACTCAATTTTTGTTGTAGTCGACAGATTTTAAAAAATGGCACACTTTATTCTTTGTCGGAAGACAAGTCATGCCACGGGCATTGCTGTACTATTCTTCAAGGAATTAGTCAGATTGCATGGGTTGTCAAAGAGTATTACATCAGACAGAGATACCAAGTTTATAGGACATTTCTAGAGAACCCTATGGAATAAACTAGACACGAGGTTGCAGTTTATCTCGTCATATCATTCGCAGACACACGGACAGACAGACCGAGGTGGTGAACAAAATTTTGGGAAACCTTCTGAGATGTTTGACGGCCGAGAGACCTAAGCAGTAGGATAATGTGTTGGTGCAAGTAGATTTTGCATATAACAATTCTCTAAATCGGTTGACAGGTTTGAGCCCATTCCAGATTGTTCAAGGAAGAATCCCACATGGAGTGGTAGATTTGGTCGAGTTACCAATGGAAACCAGGAAAAGCGCAGATACATAATCATTTGTAGAGCATATGAAAGAAGTGCATGAAGATTTGCGAAAGCGCATAGAAAAGAGTAACGTGGAATACAAGTTGAGAGCCGATGGGAAAAAGAGACTACAGTCGTTCAGCGAAGGAGACTTGGTCTATGCACATTTGCAAAAGGAGAGATTTCCGATGGGGATGTATAACAAGCTGAATCTGAAGAAGATTGGACCATGTAAGATTCTGAAGAAGATTTCGGACAACACTTATGTGTTGAAGCTGCCAAATGACTTGAACATTTCATCAACGTTCAATGTCTCAGATATGTAAAAATTTGAAGAAGGTTCAAGCAGCGGTGGAAGCATGGAAATGTTAGATATCGACTTGAAGGAGCAAATTCCAAATCGATAGAAATAAGGAATCACAAAAGTAATAGAGGAATGTGAAGTGGGGCATACACATAGTTCGTGGAGAAAGGACTACTTGGTGAGATGGGAAAATGACGAGTTGCGAGAGGCGACATGGATTTCTGAAGAAGAGCTCAGGAGATTGACGGAGTAGTCGATTTCTTTTTCACTTGGGGATTCTGATGCAAGAGCATTGGGGCCTCAGCAAATTAGTCGAAGTTAGTCGACATAAGGAAATCCAACCAGAGGGAGTGCCGATGACCACTAGTGCGGAAGAGCAGATTGACTTATCTAAGTCAATAAGTCGAGCAGGAGTAGTCGGGTATGCGACCGATAGATGCAACATGGGTCGAGAATTCGACAGGTAGGGGTCGATAGATGAAGGAAGAGTGGAGCATCGATCTTCAACATGTGTCTAACTACGACTCCGACAAGTTTGGGCGTAAGCCAAGCGAGGAGGAAGCCGATGGATAAGTCAAAGCTGACAGATAGTATGGCCGACATGATGGTTTACTGTAGCATGTCAGAAGGATGCATGCAAGTCAAGGAGAGTACTTGGAAACAGTTCGGGGTTGCTAAGGAAGTTAATGACAGTTATTGCAGGTGGATGAAGACATGACAGATGTCGTCACAGGCAGGGGCTGTGCAGCACGGTTCGGGCATTGACAGTGGTAGGTATGCAGGATCTGAGGAGACCGTCAGACAAAGGATGCATGTTTCAGGGATTGGAGTGATCTCGGTAACAGCAGCAGCAACAGAGTAGAAGGCCAGGAAGATTGGATCAGTTGAACAATCTTGACAGAGTAGAAAGCAAGAGAAGTCTAGTAGATTGGATAGGAAAGTCACACATCTAAAGAGATGAGAGGATCGATCCATAGCTCAGTGTTCCACAGTGAATCAGGAGAAGGTGAGTTTGACACACTGAGATAGCACACAGTTACTTCTGTTTGTAATGGTTGAGGCCGACAGTTAGTTAGTTATTTCATTTCTTTGCAGTTTACATTGTAACTGATTCAGAGAAGTAATATAAGCCAGATTCTAGCATGTTGTTTTCATCTTGTCTATGTGAACGTGTGTGTGGTGTGTATTGTTAAGCAAGAACCTTATTGCATAAGGCGCCTTGCATCATATGTTATACTATGAACACCTTGAGTCAGTATCTAGTTGAGCCTAGACATGTTCACTTGATAGCTGTAAAGCATGTGATGAGGTGCCTAAAGGGTACGATAGACTTTGGTCTATGTTATCTTGGAGATCATGATTTTAGATTGTATGGCTACAAAGATGTTGATTGGGATGGAATTGTATCAGAGAGGAAGAGCACATCGGGTGGATGCTATTGTCTGGGATCTGCCATGATCTCGTGCTTTAGTAGGAAGCAATCCAGTGTGGCTCTCAGCACAGCTGAAGCAGAATATATGGCTGCTTTCTCTGCTAGTTGTGAAGCGATATGGCTTCAAAAGTTGTTATTAGGATTGTTTGACTTAGAGATGGACCCCACTGTGATCCTGTGTGACAACCAAAGTTGTATCAAGGTGACAGAGAATCCAGTATTCCATGATAAGTCAAAGCACATAGAGATTCGATATTTTTATATACAGGGTATGGTGCAGAAAGGAGCTATAAAGCTCAAGTATGTGAGCACTGATGAGCAAGCTGCTGATATATTGACCAAACCTCTGTCTCGAGTAAGTTTGAGTATTTTCGAGACAAGCTTGGTGTAGTTCAGAAGGACCCTCCTCGAAAGGGGGAGTGATATTGTCGATGATGATATTTGGATACTGGTATCGATGTCGATATCTATATCAATAATAATATTTCCTATATCGATGGGAAGGTTGATGATGAGGATACCTGTATCGATGATGTGATTACTTGTATCGATGATGTGGATACTTGTATCGATGATGAGGATACTTGTATCAATGATGTGGATACTTGTATCTATGATGTGGATACTTGTATCGATGATAAGGATACATGTATTGATGATGATGAGGTCAACTATAAGGATACCTGTACCGATGATGAGGTTGATGTGTCATCCTTAGACTGTCTAAGGAGACGAATGGATTGTATCATCCCTGGATTTTATGTCCTAAAGAGATCAGGATTAACCATCCTATAAGTGGTTGAGGATTAATCATCCTTAGATCGTAAATCCCATAATTTCGAAAGGAAGGATAGTCTTAAATGCTGATTGTGATAGGATTAATCATCCTTATATAGTAAATCCCGTAATTTTGAAAGAAAGGATAGTCGTAAATGTTGATTGTGATAGGATTATTCATCCTTAGACAGTAAATCCTATAATTCTGAAAGGAAGGATAGTCTTAAATGCTGAATGTGATAGGATTAATCAGTTGTAGATAGTAAATCCAGTAATTTTGAAAGGAAGGATAGTCTTAAATGTTGATTGTGATGGGATTAATCATCCTTAGACAGTAAATCCTGTAATTCTGAAAGGATAGTCTTAAATTTTGATTGTGATAGGATTAATCATCCTTAGACAGTAAATCCTGTAATTCCAAAAGAAGGATAGTCTTAAATGTTGATTGTGATGGGATTGATTATTCCTAGACAGTAAATCCAATAGTTCCGAAAGGAAGGATAGTCTTAAATGTTGATTGTGATGGGATTGATCATCCCTAGACAGTAAATCCAGTAATTCCGAAAGGAAGTATATTCTTAAATGTTGATTGTGATGGGATTGATCATCCCTAGACAGTAATCCAGTAATTTTGAAAGGAAGGATAGTCTTAAATATTGATTGTGATGGGATTGATGATCCCTAGACAAAAAATCTAGTAATTCTGAAAGAAAGGATAGTCTTAAATGTTGATTGTGATGAGATTGATCATCCCTAGATAGTGATCCCATAATTCTGAAAGGAAGGATCATGTGTATTTCAGATGATGATGTTGTTGATCGGGAGATCCAGACAATGAGGCTGTTGATCGAGAGATCCAGATGATGTTATTGATTGGGAGGTCCATATGATGATGTTGTTGATTGAGAGATCTAGATGATGTTGTTGATCGGAAGATCCAAGTGATGATGTTGTTGATCAAGAGATCCATATGATGCTGTTGATCGAGAGATCCATATGATGATGATGTTGTAGCTGATCAAGTGCTGCAGAAGATGAAGACTCAGTACTAAAGATGTTGATGTTCCAGTATTGAAGATGTTGAAGATGTTCCAATAGCTGTTTGAGTTACTGATGATGATTGAAGAAAGCGTCCAATGATTTATAGATGTATCATGTATCATGTTGTTGATGACTCCTTGCTCCTGCAAATGTTGTTATAATATCCTTCTCGTTGAGGGGGAGTGTTTAAATATTGTAATTTCAAAGAATATTCTATTTGTACTTTATTATTATTCATCCAGAGATAATTTATTCATCTGTCGAGATGTTATTATTATGTAAATTCATTGAGGTAAATCCTCCCATGTAAGTCGGGGCAATAGATCCCCTAAGTGTCATTTGTAATGGGTGTTTAAGTCCCTTAGAGGGGTCAGCCCAGTCAGCATTAAGTTGAGTGGTTAAGTTGTTGGGACCGACCTAGTTATGGTGAAAAGTCAAGTAGGAGTAGAGTATAAATAGAGCAAGTGTGTTCCTCATTTATACTCACTCATTCATTCACTTGTGAACTTGAATAGGAGAGAGAGAGAGATCTGCAAAGGAGGAGAAGGAGCTCTTGTTTTGGGATTACATCTTTGTATTTGTTGGTCATCTATATTGAGAAAGCTTTTCTGCGTTTTCTACCACATGAGTGTTACAGAGAATACTTCCTATGGCTTGGGGCAGACCACAACAGACAGTTGACTACCAGAAAATAACTCAATTCCCAATGCAATGCTATAAAAATGGCAATGCTATGATAATGGAGCTTATAACCAACCTCGATCCAAACATTCGATGTAGATCCTCGTTGAAGCTTTCAATCAATGTACTTGCACCTGCAAATTAGTCTTGACAGCCGATACACAACAAGTACATAGAATACATGAAAGACATTAACATCATTAATAGAAATGGTCCATGATATTATAAGTAAATGTAACCCAATGTAATATAAACAACATTCACAACATTAATGGACACGAATATGAGTATTTCTATTAATAATGACAAGAAGTACAATGTGATACGACCTCTTACCAACAACCAATCCGAACCAAGAACTGAGTCTTTCCACTTGTGCCTCCACCACTTCAATCCTCCATGGAATGGAAAACTCAAACTATAGAAGGAGTTTTGAAGGTGAACATAAGGGGTTCACAACAACAAGGATCAATGAGTGTACACTCAAGATGCGGCAAAAATCCGCTGGAGTTATCTTGCTCTCTCTTTCTCCTCCCTTCCATATGCCATATGTGCTCAATATATAGTCCTCCCAAAGGTAAGTGAAAGGAAACATCGAGGCATTACTAGGAAAATGGAGGGCCAAAGGTCACCCTAAGACCGCTTTTTGGAAGTAAAAAGTAATTAACTAGTGCTTTTTACCATTTTACATGCTACCCGTGGGTTATAGTGATGCAGCTCGTGGGTACGCCCACTGAAGTGATACAGCAAGTGTATAAGGAGAAAAAATAGGAAAAAGATGTTCCTAAAGGACATAAAGTGCCTCTGAGTCAGTGAAATGGATCCTGAAGGCCAAAGAGTGCTGATGCTCACAAGGTGGAAAATAATGTTGTAACAGATGCCCCCTAATGTGTGAGGTCAGAGAATGATGCTACAATGGCCGAGATACATTATAAATATCAGAAGTGGAGTGATGGAAACACAAGTGGAAGGAGCAGCTCACTCGTCATAATACAATAATGTCTCTGAATACATGTCGCTAGTACAAAAATATGATACAATGGCCATGAATAGGCAGTACATAATGAATATCTGTCATAAGTGATCATAGCCATGATCTCTCTACACTAAGATATGGTCTCCTGCTGAAAAGGAAACAACTGGTGCAAACTGGAGGTACAAACTGCTGACATCTAAGAGGTGATATCTCAGATGTAAAGTCATGATCATAAGTAGCATACTGAATGCCATTATCTCCTGGGTTCTTCTACACAAATCATCTACGGTGCAAGTCCCATCAAGTGAATAAAGGAGTTGAGGTTGAACCTGATGTGAGATCGTTTGATTACCGGTCAATGATGTATACCATTAACAGATGCTAGATAACCCACCAATAATGAAAATGGGCATCAAGGCACAGAGTACAATCATCAGAGTGTGAAAATATGTGTTGAAGTCTAACACTAAGATGAATCCATTGATTAGGGGACATTGATGTATTCCCAAAACTATCGATGGCGAGAGAACTTGCCACTAATGACTGCAAGCCTCAAGGTACTCAACCGAACTCTAAGTCTCAAGTTCTGAAATAAATGGGTTGAAGTCAACGTAACGAAACTTGCTAGAAGGAGGGCATTAAGGCATCCCCCATCATCCAGCACGAGGTAACAGCTACCCTGAAAGATTTGGAAGAACTCAGGTAGAACGGACTGACTCAATAAGGATGGCCGACATGCAATAGTCAAGAGATCTGAGGAGTGGCCGACTCTGGTTTTAGGACTTTCTTTGAACAAGAGCATGAGCAGATGGATAGAATGAGGCAGCATAGACTCGATGTAGACTATGCGATGTAGGAGGCATCACAAAGGACTCCATAATGACTGGAAGCTTAACCAATCGGTGGAGTAAACTGAGAAATGATTATAGCTCCTAAGGTCCAACTATAGTCCTGACTCATAATGTGTGGAGTGGAATGAATGCTCTGTTCAAAGGCGACACAAAAGTTTCCAACTAGAACTAGTAACCATAATCCCGTCCAGCTTTTTGGAATATGTAATTTTTTTGGTCTTTTTCATATTTGGAAAAGCTTGAAAAAGAATAAAATTGCTTATAGTACAATTGTTGAGGGAACGAGTTTCAAATGGTGTGCATACTAGTCCCAAGCAGTGGAACATACCTATGCTCAATGCAAGGAAGCATGTGCAGGATGTGGACACTCGGGGGGAGGGGGTGTTCCCTTAGGGTCAAAAGGTAATCAAATTGTGAAGGACAAATGAAAGCTCTACAGGGATCCACAGGGAAAGTGCTCAGGCACGAGGCTAATCAATTGAGTAAGCGGGAGCTGGCACAAGGCTCAAGTAGCAAGCAGGATGATGCAATGCAATCGCAACTCGATATAAATGGGGGAGTCCTTATGGTAGATGGCCAGCATAAGACAAAGTAGAGTATGAATCTTTATCGCAAAGTCATGGAATAACTACGAAGGATTCTCGATCCTAAAGAGAGACGGCGGCGTGGGCGCCAAAAGGAAAAAAGGGGTTCTGACTAGGGCACCCATGTTCGGAAAGGCCCTGCCGCCAAATAATGACACTTCTATAGCAGTGTGAAGGTTCCATGTCAGTTAAGAAGCGGGGTCGCACCTAGGGTTTATGAAAATGGTCAAAAGGTCAAATGCATAATGCATGTGAAAATGTCATCTAACCTATATGCCAAGTGTGGAATGTACCTGCCGTAGGCGCGAAACCATCAAAAACAACTTTCGCCGAAGAAATATGGTCAAAAAATGCTACTCCAAGACATTATATTAGTCCAAAACAGCATAAAATGGTGAAAACTATAGACAAGTGGGTTTCAAAATTTATAAATAGTAATAAAAATTTACAATTTACAATTCATTTTTACTATTCACCCATTCGGATTTTTGTGGTTAGTTTTCACCTTGAAGTTCAACTGTTGATTCCGGGAACTACGGGCATCCATTCGTCAAGCCGTTTAGAGCAAGTTGGTAGTCTTATCCATACCTTTCATTTGATTGCTTTTATTTGAAATTTCAGTGGTTGGATTTTTTGTTTGGCCATGCCCTACATGGTCATGGCGCTACCCGCGGGCTATAAGTATGCGGGTCGGAGTTAGGGCTACGTACTCGCAGTCAACACATGCATTGACCACGGGTACCCACCTTTGTGAGCAAAATTGCCCGCGGGTACGACTATGGAGTTGGTTTTTTAAGTGAAATTGACTAAATTCTTTGCTTCTCTTCCTCCAAGATGTTTCTAGAATGGAGAGAAAGGGAACATGACCTTGTGGATGAGGCCGTCCACAATGATTTTCCTACACAACAAGCTCTACAAGTGTGTGGGATATACAAATTTTGGAACATAGGGGGTTTAATGTTGAGATATTGTAACTTCAAAGAATATTATATTTGTACTTTATTATTCCGGAGATGATTCATTCCTCCGTGAAGATCTTATTGTATATCCGGAGATGTTTATTCCTCCGTCGGAATGTGGTAACTTGGGTTATTAGACTTCCCTAGTGGGGGTCGGCCCTGTATGTGTTATGTGGGTCAAAGGGTTATTAGACCACCCTAGAGGGGTCGGCCCAGTCAGTTATAATGGGGTATTTAACCTAATGGTTAAATACGAGCCTACATGTACTTGTGTAAAATACATATCAGAGTAGTGTATAAATAGAGGAGGTGTGTTCCTCATTATACACATTCACTCACTTGAGGATAGCACACTTGTGGAGGAGAGGTCTGCTATTGTGGAGGAGGAGATCATGTCTCAGGGTTTCATCTTTGTATATTGCTGGTCATCTATATTGAGGAAGCTTTGCTGGGTTTTCTACCCCATGAGGGTTTCCCAGGATAAATCTCTGTCTCTTGTGTTTATGCTGTGCTTGTTGTTTCTTCAGTGATCCTGTATATGCTATTATTGTGAAATGGAATTTAATGCTGCTATTTTCTGTCTTAGCATATTGAATTTTAACATGGTATCAGAGCTGACCTGAAGGAAGACAAGGTATGGCACTAAAGACACTTGCTTTACTTACGACAATTTGAAGGTTAGGGTTTTACATAGCAAAAACCAGTCATCGTAGCACTTTCGCTATAAATCCGTTTTGGAGACGTTTTCGGATCTGAAATTGTTACAGGACGAAGATAAAATCTCCAGGTACCTTGTGTCCAAAGGACAACCTCTAATTCGTTGTACTTTGTGATTTATGATCTGTACAATATAGGGTTTCTGCCTCTTCCAGATCTGAGTCAAAATCAGGTGACCTTGGGAAAAAGCTCATATCTTGGGCTAGGAAGCTCCAAATGAAATTTCGTAAAAAGTGACAGGTAGTACACAGTCTGAACTATCTCAGAAAACTTTTTCAGAGGCCGAAGTTGAACCAGTGACACGTGGCACTCCGTACAAGTTCTCTCTCCTGTATTATCCCATAAACAGGTCACGTTGCGACACTTGGCATAACTCTCTCTCAGAAAATCCAATTGAGGTCAGACCTGTCAGGATGGAAAGATAACAGGCCGAGCTATCTCAGAAAACGTTTTCAGAGGCCGAAGGTCAAACAGTGACACGTGGCACGCCGTACAAGTTCACTCTCCTGTATTTTCCCAAAACAGGTCACGTTGCGACATTTGGCATAACTCTCTCTCAGAGAATCCAATTGAGGTCAGACCTGTCAGGATGGAAAGATAACAGGTCAAGCTATCTCAGGAAACTTTTTCAGACCCTGTGGATCAAAAATTTCAGAGTTACACCAGAAACAATCAGGTACATATTTCTGTCAAAACAGAATTATTTTTTGGTACCTTCATTCATGGCTTCCGGAATTTAGGGCTTTGAAGAAAGTTGAAATTTTTGTAATCAGAGACCACGGCTGGATGCTACTCATCAAAATAGAAATTTAGAGACCAAGATCAGAATTTTTGGTTGGGCAGAAGGCCGGGCTTGATTAGACCCTAGTTCGGGTCTTTGATCAGAAAAGCGGAAAATTAGGGCTCCTGTAAAAATGGGAATTTTTGAAATCTGTGACCACGGCTGGAAGCTCCTCAGAAAAATAGAAGCTTAGAGCTTTGGATCAAACCTTTTGATGGGGCAAAAGAGTGGGCTTCATCAAACCCCAGTTCAGGGTCACGTCCAGTGAATCCGAAAGTTTCAAAGGCAAAATTGAGGAGTAAAACTTTGCAGTTTTCAAATTCTGAATATATCAGTTTGATCAGCTCATCAAGGCGCATATCTCTATCCTTTCGGAAGTTTGAAATTCAAAGTTTGAATTTTTGGGGTTTCTCTGACAAAGCCATATCCAGCTCTAGGTCCAGTTCTTGCAAATCAAGTGGATAGGGTTAATCCTAGAAGAAGATGGATTGGTCACCTACATAAGTGAAGGAGTTCATGTTTCAGAGGGAGATAAGGCTAAGGCTTTACATAAGGAGATTACAAGCGATCTCGATAGGTATGACTCATCGAGGTATGTTTTGAGATTTGTTCATGATTAAGTTTATGGTATGTTTGTCTTCATGTTATTACAGTTAGTACAATCTTGATTTTAGATTTGTTGTATCACCTTAACAAAATTATGAATGCATGATAGAAGATATTCATTGGTTAGGGTGTTGACACTTATGATTGTACTAATGCATTATGGTGTTGTGTGAGGTTGAGGTTGTCTGCTAACAAGATACAGGTACATCACAAAAGACAAATCAGGCTCCATGACCATGAAAACATGAAGACAAAGACTCATCCATAATCTTTGTTCTACTTACGAGGTATGTATGACTTTGTTATATTATGCTTAACCTATGAGACATGCAGGTTCTAGCTCAGGATCTCTAAATCATTGAAGAGATTGTTTAGGTATGTTGTACATAACCAAGTAGGTATACTAATCCAGGTATGTTTCCCGTGAATCTTACCTTGTGTTAGGAT
Source organism: Larix kaempferi (assembly GCA_027924585.1). NCBI lineage: Eukaryota > Viridiplantae > Streptophyta > Pinopsida > Pinales > Pinaceae > Larix > Larix kaempferi. The sequence continues at coordinate 4,207,392 of BSBM01000729.1, read as the reverse complement.
CCCTTATATAAGTATACTTGATATGATTGGTTATGCTTATTCCTAAAGTTAGTAATCAAGGGTTTATGCATGATTTAATTAACCAGAAGAGTACTATGATCAAACAAGAATATGCATGAGTAAAAGAAGACTTACTTGAAACCCTGAATACTAATGATCATGACTATACATATTCAAGATTATTTAGAATTAGAATGTTTTGAGAATATACTAATGAATGAATGTTTGTGTATGAGATCATGAGGATGACACTAGTGCACACTTGAGCATGCACAGTGGTACAGAATGAATAGAAGTTCAAAGGACATATAGAAGATCAAGCGGGAGGCAACCACACAAACATAAAAGATAAGTATTTGAGTTGTTATTTGAAATAGTAAATGATATTTCTTGTATGCATATTTGTATTCCTAGAACATATCATGCTGAGTGCAAACATTCATAGAGCATTGAACATTATACTACTAATATGCATATGATTGGTAAGTTGGACAAACATTCCATTGTTGCTTGTCTAGAATGAAACCTCTTTGCTGACATGTTGAGAGCTGTGCACACTCTCGATAGTATGTTCTGGTAGAGATGGAAGGCATCTAGATAGCCACTGTATGCATACAGGATATGGGAAAGTGTTGTGCCAAATTATTGGTCAAGATAGTTGCATAACTATGTAAATGATATCTGTATGCATAATAGGTTATCATGATTTCATGATTATGAAGGATTACTAATCATGTACTTAATTTTGTTTTGTAGGAAAGATCATGAAGAATAATGAACACCGAACAAGTGATGGATGTTCAACAAGAAGATTTACAAATCAAACAAAATATAGAAGGCTTGTGGCTAGAAGATTCTCTTAGAAAGAGGAAGAGAATCATGATGAGATGTTTGCTCCAAGTGGCTAGATAAGACCATTCTCTTAATGGTGCAATTAAAAGTATGAATCAGGTTCTGTATGGGTTCCCAGGATCGATAGTATATTGATGAGAATACATGTGGGGATTGTATCATCCTTGAACACTTGTTCTAAAGTGAGCCGTAGACAGGTGTCTCCGAGAAAGAAAAGGGATTGGATCATCCCTGGACTTTCAGTCCTAAAGAGAGCCGTAGACGTGAGGTCTCCGAGAATGAAGTCCTTAGTGGACAGTTGAGGGGATTGGATCATCCCTGGACTTTAAGTCCTAAAGAGAGCCGTAGACGTAAGGTCTCCGAGAATGAAGTCCTTAGTGGACAGTTAAGGGGATTGGATCATCTCTGGACTTTCAGTCCTAAAGAGAGCCGTAGACGTGAGGTCTCCGAGAATGAAGTCCTTAGTGGACAGTTGAAGGGATTGGATCATCCCTGGACTTTCAGTCCTAAAGAGAGCCGTAGACGTGAGGTCTCCGAGAATGAAGTCCTTAGTGGACAGTTGAGGGGATTGGATCATCCCTGGACTTTCAGTCCTAAAGAGAGCCGTAGACGTAAGGTCTCCGAGAATGAAGTCCTTAGTGGACAGTTGAGGGGATTGGATCATCCCTGGACTTTCAGTCCTAAAGAGAGCCGTAGATGTGAGGTCTCCGAGAATGAAGTCTTTGGTGGACTTGAGGGGATTGGATCATCCCTGGACTTTCAGTCCTAAAGAGAGCCGTAGACGTGAGGTCTCCGAGAATGAAGTCCTTGATGGACTTGAGGGGATTGGATCATCCCTGGACTTTCAGTCCTAAAGAGAGCCGTAGACGTGAGGTCTCCGAGAATGAAGTCCTTAGTGGACAGTTGAGGGGATTGGATCATCCCTGGACTTTCAGTCCTAAAGAGAGCCGTAGACGTAAGGTCTCCGAGAATGAAGTCCTTAGTGGACAGTTGAGGGGATTGGATCATCCCTGGACTTTCAGTCCTAAAGAGAGCCGTAGATGTGAGGTCTCCGAGAATGAAGTCTTTGGTGGACTTGAGGGGATTGGATCATCCCTGGACTTTCAGTCCTAAAGAGAGCCGTAGACGTGAGGTCTCCGAGAATGAAGTCCTTGATGGACTTGAGGGGATTGGATCATCCCTGGACTCTCAGTCCTAAAGAGAGCCGTAGACGTGAGGTCTCCGAGAATAGAGGATAGGACTGCATCGTCCCTGAACTGATAGTTCAAAATGTACGTGAGGACTGCATCGTCCATGAACTGGGTTCAAAATGTACGTGAGGACTGCATCGTCCATGAACTGGGTTCAAAATGTACGTGAGGACTGCATCGTCCATGAACTGGGTTCAAAATGTACGTGAGGACTGCATCGTCCATGAACTGGGTTCAAAATGTACGTGAGGACTGCATCGTCCCTGAACTGATAGTTCAAAATGTACGTGAGGACTGCATCGTCCATGAACTGGGTTCAAAATGTACGTGAGGACTGCATCGTCCATGAACTGGGTTCAAAATGTACGTGAGGACTGCATCGTCCATGAACTGGGTTCAAAATGTACGTGAGGACTGCATCGTCCATGAACTGGGTTCAAAATGTACGTGAGGACTGCATCGTCCATGAACTGGGTTCAAAATGTACGTGAGGACTGCATCGTCCATGAACTGGGTTCAAAATGTACGTGAGGACTGCATCGTCCATGAACTGGGTTCAAAATGTACGTGAGGACTGCATCGTCCATGAACTGGGTTCAAAATGTACGTGAGGACTGCATCGTCCATGAACTGGGTTCAAAATGTACGTGAGGACTGCATCGTCCATGAACTGGGTTCAAAATGTACGTGAGGACTGCATCGTCCATGAACTGGGTTCAAAATGTACGTGATGGGATTGCATCGTCCCTAGACATGAGACTTGTCTTAAAGTGATAAGGACTAATCATCCTGTAAGTAGATTGGGATTGCATCGTCCCTAGACATGGTGAGGTGTCTTAAAGTGATAAGGACTAATCCTCCTGTAAGTAGATTGGGATTGCATCGTCCCTAGACATGGTGAAGTGTCTTAAAGTGATAAGGACTAATCATCCTGTAAGTAGATTGGGATTGCATCGTCCCTAGACATGGTGAGGTGTCTTAAAGTGATAAGGACTAATCATCCTATAAGTAGATTGGGATTGCATCGTCCCTAGACATGGTGAGGTGTCTTAAAGTGATAAGGACTAATCATCCTGTAAGTAGATTGGGATTGCATCATCCCTAGACATGGTGAGGTGTCTTAAAGTGATAAGGACTAATCATCTTGTAAGTAGATTGGGATTGCATCGTCCCTAGACATGGTAAGGTGTCTTAAAAGGATAAGGATTGATCATCCTGTAAGTTGATCTGGATTGCATCATCCATAGACATGAGAGATGTCTTAAATTGAGAGGGATTGATCATCCCATAAGTGGATCAGGATTGTATCATCCTTGGACCTATGTCCTAAAGTGAGAGGGATTGACCATCCCGTAATTGGATCATGTGTGTTGTAGGGTATGCTGCTGTTGTGTATACTTGTATCAGTGTGGATACTTGTATTGATAGATGTATTAGTGAGAATACATGCTTTTGATGATAGATGTATTAGTGAGAGTACATGCTTTTGATGATAGATGTATTAGTGAGAATACATGCTTTTGATGATAGATGTATTAGTGAGAATACATGCTTTTGATGATATATGTATTAGTAAGAATACATGTTTTGATGATAGATGTATTGGTGAGAATACATACTTTTGATGATACATGTATTGATTAATGTACTTGTATGGTTGAGGATACTTATGTTGTAGATTGAGATGATCCAGATGCTGTAGATCGAGATGATCTAGATGCTGTAGATCGAGATGATCCAGATGCTGTAGATCGTGATGATCCAGATGCTGTAGATCGTGATGATCCAGATGCTGTAGATCGAGATGATCCAGATGGTGTAGATCGAGATGATCCAGATGGTGTAGATCGAGATGATCCAGATGGTGTAGATCGAGATGATCCAGATGCTGTAGATGAGATGATCCAGATGCTGTAGATCGAGATGATCCAGATGTTATAGATCGAGATGATCCAGATGCTGTAGATCGAGATGATCCAGATGTTGTAGATCATGATGATCCAGATGCTGTAGATCGAGATGATCCAGATGCTGTAGATCAAGATGATATGACAATGCTGATGATCGTGAGATAACGATGCGGATGATCGTAAGATGACGATGCTAATGATCGTGTGATGACGATGCTGATGATCGTGAGATGACGATGCTGATGATCGTATGATGACGATGCTGATGATCATGAGATGACGATGCTGATGATCGTGTGATGACGATGCTGATGATCGTGAGATGACGATGTTGATGATCGTGTGATGACGATGTTGATGATAGTGAGATGACGATGTTGTTGATCATGTGATGACGATGCTGATGATCGTGTGATGGCGATGCTGACAATCGTGAGGATTCAGATATTGATGTTGCTGTAGCTGTTTGAGTGCTGCAGAAGATAAAGACTTAGTACTGAAGATGTTGATGTTCCAGTATTGAAGATATTCCAGTAACTGGTTGAGTTACTGATGATGTTGAGAAAGCTTCCAATGATTTATAGATGTATCATGTATGATGTTGATGACTCCTTGCTCGTGCAGATGCTGTTATAATATCCTTCTCGTTAAGGGGGAGTGTTGAGATATTGTAACTTCAAAGAATATTATATTTGTACTTTATTATTCCGGAGATGATTCATTCCTCCGTGAAGATCTTATTGTATATCCGGAGATGTTTATTCCTCCGTCGGAATGTGGTAACTTGGGTTATTAGACTTCCCTAGTGGGGGTCGGCCCTGTATGTGTTATGTGGGTCAAAGGGTTATTAGACCACCCTAGAGGGGTCGGCCCAGTCAGTTATAATGGGGTATTTAACCTAATGGTTAAATACAAGCCTACATGTACTTGTGTAAAATACATATCAGAGTAGTGTATAAATAGAGGAGGTGTGTTCCTCATTATACACATTCACTCACTTGAGGATAGCACACTTGTGGAGGAGAGGTCTGCTATTGTGGAGGAGGAGATCATGTCTCAGGGTTTCATCTTTGTATATTGCTGGTCATCTATATTGAGGAAGCTTTGCTGGGTTTTCTACCCCATGAGGGTTTCCCAGGATAAATCTCTGTCTCTTGTGTTTATGCTGTGCTTGTTGTTTCTTCAGTGATCCTGTATATGCTATTATTGTGAAATGGAATTTAATGCTGCTATTTTCTGTCTTAGCATATTGAATTTTAACATTTAACGACCAATAACCTATTGCTCTAGCATTTGATCAGCTACTGGGAGGTTGATGCACAAAACTTCAACTTGGATAGGCAAATACTTACATTGGAAGTGGATGATATCTACTTCATTACTGGTTTGTCCCACCAAGGTGAGGTGGAAAGCCTTCGATCTCATTCTGTGGGTGGTGGGATCACCATCGCTGACTACATAGAGAGGTATTGTGTACCCAATACTCGGACAGTGGGGATTCAGGTGCCCATCAAAGCCATAGTCAATCTGAGCATGAAGGTTATAGTGGCTACCTTAGTGCGGATTACAGGTTCGACAGCGCTTCACCAGGATTTGAGGCCGGTGATGTTTTATGCATCACAGTGTATGCAGCCCATGATATATGACTAGTGCACAACACTACTAGGGTCCATGAAGACCCAGTTGACGAAGTGCAAGTAGGGGGAGGAAAAAAAAATTGGATACGGCAGTATCTTGTGCAGTTTCTTCTTTGAGCATGTTCCAGGACTCAGTCCGAGGATGGAAGTCCCTACTCACAGTCTCTGCGACCCAACCCTGACCTGGTGGGCAGAGATCTTGACACACCAGGGTGGTGGCCGACATGCATCACCATATACTGAGGAGTTCTTTTGCTGGTGGGACCGACAGGTAATAGATATAGATGACTACCCCTATGCAGGGATAGACTTCCAACAGGATTGATACATGGTGCTTCCACCAGGAGCAGCGTTCAGAGACATTGGTGAGTTACTCTTTTAATGGTTTTTGTGTATTAAATTTTTATGGATTTTTTATTATAAGTGTAAATGCAAAAATCTTTTTTGGGGGGTAGTATCATATATTAATATTTCACTGTTTTCTCGGAGACAAAGGTCCAGTAAGACCATAGGGCTTCTCAAGACATCGTCGATGGGGCAGGGGTGGTGAGGTGGTAGGTGCTGCAGTAGAGAATACACTCTAGACTGTGCGGGTCAACCTATCTATCCTGACCAATAGGGTACCAGGGATAGAGGTGGCGGAGCTACCAGAGGACATGCAACGCTACATTATGGGGGTACCAAGTTCTTGGGTATGACTACTGCAGCGTATAGAAAACGTTGTACATTATTACTATCAGACGCATCCTGCCGAGGCGATAGCTAGGCCTCCTCATAGGGGCTAGACATCTCAGAGTCCTATTTTTGTATCGATATGTATATTTTTGAGGGCTACAGGCTCTAGTTTTGTGTTATGACACTACCATTTTTGGACATATTATTTATAAAAAACTATGGTTCTCCGGTTCTACTATTTGTGAATGTACAAATGTATGAATGTATATTTTATTTGGGTGCTTCATTGTGAATGTGACAAATTCCAATCTAGGACATTATTAGCGTATGCTTCAGATATATGATTAAAACTTCTCGGAACATGAATGTATGTGATAGAAACAAAATGGCATTCCAAGAGTCTTACCCTTAAGAATCTTCGTAGTAACGTAGGATCCCTTACATGGTACTGACGGTTCAATTGAGACACGACTAGTTGTGAATCCAGGAAGACTTCTAGAAACTGGATACCATGTGAAATAACATCTTGAAGTAGCTCAATCACGGCACTATACTCAGCCACATTTTTAGATGTAGGACCAAGACACGCACCTCCTGAGGACACAAATAGGTGGTCAGGTGAGAAAATAACCCAAGCAGCAGAAGCAAGCTGCTACGTATGATGGCTAGCACCATCTGCAAACCCTAGGAACATCTGTCAAGCAAACAGAAGCAAATCAACACACCCAAAAAAAAAACAAAAGAAAACTACACTATGTACAGAAGCAACTATACAGTAGTATACAAAAGTATCAGCTCAAGCTAGAATCTCAAGCATAATACCACTTGAGGTAGATCCCATTTCTAGGCTCCTTCAAGACGTTCCCCTCATAGTATTCTAACTCATAGGCACCTTTTTCTAGGACACGCCTCACAACGTAAAGATCGTGACACATAGGGTTAAAATTTCTTGTCCCCAAGGGTTCTTTAGCTTGGTCATATAAGAGGACCAAGTCACCTTCAGCATATTGCCGGGGACATATGACCTATCATATTAAACCTTGACATGACATTTATTGGCATCTGAAGCCACGGCGGCATCTTGATGCTGCTCGTCACGGTGCTCAAGGTGGATCAAACGTTGCTCAACACTCGACGTATCAAGGAGGTGCTCTATAGCTAGTTTCAATGAAGGGATCTCGCATTCAATCACTAAAATCGACTCCACACCATGCACTAGCTGAAACGTTGAGAACCTAGTGGCAGTTTTGACTGCGGTTCGATATGCCCACAAAGCAGGATATAACATAATGTGCCAGTTGTTCTTGATTTGTTGGATGATACGTTGGAGAACGGTCTTCAAAGACTTATTGACTGCTTCAACTTGACCATTCGCTTGGGATAGTAAGAAGATGAGTGTTCTTAAAGTGACTGCCATGTTCAGTGACAATATCTTTCAAAATACCGAACCGAGTGATAATCTGATTGAACATGAAGTGGGCTGCTATAGCACCATCGACTTTTACGGTAGGCATGGCCTCAACCCATTTGGAAAAATAGTCCACGGCCAATATAATATGGTGATGCCCACCAACCGAAGCTAGTTTTCAATCCATGAAATACACCCCCCACTTGGTGAAGGGACCGACGGTGACGACCAGATGAACGGGCGTTGGATGCGTGCGTACATTCTGAGAAAACACCAGGAAATAATGACATCTCTTTACATCATTGACACAATCCTTAAAGATCGATGGCCAAAAGTAACCCGCTCGCATAATACGTTGGGTTGTTGCAAGCCCAGATAAGTGACCTCCACATGCCCCAGCATGGCAATCATTAAGCACACGCTCTACTTCTTCATGAGTTAAGCGACGATGGAGAATAGAATCCTTTCCTCGACGATACAAAGTGTCGCCGATGATAGTATAATATTTAGCATGGTGTTTCACATGCCGTCGCTCATCCCGTGAATAATGCGAAGGAAACTTCAAAGTTTGGAGATATACAATGACATATCCATACCAAGGGTCCTCTGACGAGATAAGAAATATGTGTTCATCCACAAAGGAATCTTTATGGATGACATCCTCATCAAGTCGCGGAAGGTCTGACATAAGCTCAGCAAAAACCAAGGATTTCACCGACTTCACCGAGGCAAAATCGAGATCAAACTCCTGAAGTATTACAATCCATTTATTGTATTTCCCCCCTATAAGGCATCACGATAACACGAACTGAAATGGATTAATGTGTGCTATAACCGTGGTTCTCCTAAGCATTATATATTGTCGTAACCATTGGACTGCATGGACAGTCACAAGTGCCAACGTTTCCATGTGAGTAAATCTCAGCTCATCGTCTACTAGATTTCGACTAAGATAATAGATCAGATGCTCTACAAGCACATCATCCACCTGAACCAACACCATGCCAATCATCTCTTGAGATGCAGCCACATAAACTGTAAAATCTCTCGCAAAGTCGGGTGAACTAAGAAAAGGGGCTGATACCAAATCTTTCTTAAGGGCGTTGAAAGACTACTGGGCTCGCTCATCCCAGATAAACAGTGTCTCTTTCTTTAATAACCATGCAAAACCTTTGGTAAGACTAGCATAATTAACTACAAATCAACATAGAAAAGTAGCTCTCCCTTAGAGCCTCTGAAGTTGCGCGGAGGAGGAAACCAAAGTATTGCCTCAACTTTAAGAGGATCAACTCTAATACCCTCTTTCAAAACTATAAAACCTAGAAGGCGACCTGTCCTCACAGTGAAGATGCACTTATTAGGATTTAATCGAATCTTGTAGCATATACATCATTCGAGAATCAAATGGAGATGCTTGGGGTGGTCCACTCTCTTGCGAGAATGGCCAGCAAGGTCATCCAAGAAAACTTCCATTATACGTTTAAGGTCATGAAAGGCATAGGTCATGGCACACTGAAATGTAGCTCCGACGTTCTTAAGGCCGAAGGGAATTTTCCATTATGCAAAGGTACCCCAAGGAAAAATGAATGCAGTCTTATGTTGGTCCTCGGGTTTGATTTGAATCTGATTAGACCTCGAAAAGTCGTCCATGAATGAAAAAATCTCACTTCCCGCACAAGCATCCAAGATCTGATCAATGAATGGAGTGGGGAAATTGTCCTTCGGACATGCACGGTTCAGGTCTCTAAAATCGGTGCATACACGGATCCTTCCTTGCTTCTTATCCACGGGAACGAGAGTTGACACCCATTTGGTAAGGGGAACGGGGTAGATGAAACCAGCCTTAAACAGTTTCTCCACCTCTACCTTGATAGCGGCTTCCTTCTTAGGGCTAACAGCACGAAGATGCTGTCCAACCGGTTTAGCATGAGGATACATTCTAATCTCATTTTCGACAATACTGGGGTCTATTCCTGGAATCTCCTTGTATGACCAAGCGAAATCTTCCCGAAGTTCTGTAAACAACTCGGTGTAAATGGAAACCTCCTCAGAAGAGAAATCATCATCAATATAAACATTTTCAATATTTCCGGGAGTGCGAGAGATGTTGATCGGTATAGTCGGGGAAATATTATCCATGTTCCCCTCCACATATATCCCATGTGAAACCAAAGGATCCACAGGGTGACCAACCATCGTTGCAAGAGTCATCCTAAACTCTTCTTTCTCGGCGAGATCAAGGTTGGGAAGAAAATAAGAGCAATGGTGCATATCCTCCCAAGGTCTCTCACTACCACACATGGCCTCGAGAATAGCTTCATCTGAAGTCAATGTGTCATCAAGACAATCGTGCGAACAAGACGAGTTGGCTTCCGAAACCGGCAGCATAACGGGATCTTCCTCATCTATCTGAGAAGAGGGGAGATCCAGCTCTGTGGTGGCTTGTTGAATATCATGATAAGCAAGCTCAGCAGTAGATAGTGGCATAAACATCCTGACGTGGGCAATGTCTCTAGATGTGGAACTCGTGGATGGTAGGGTCCACGAATCATCAAAATATGAAGTCCGGAATGGTACATTATGCAATGGAGGAGGCGCGTTCTCGAAAATGGATCCAATAAAATTAATGGGTGTAGTAAAATCATAAGATCCCATCAATGAGAGGTACATCTTGACACCCATGTTCCCAGTTTCCAACTGAGAGTCTGTAACTTGCGGGACTACTGATCCCATGGATGTTGTGGAATAAGGACTAACAAAATCCAGCTTGTCAACTATCACAATCTTGCCTTCGTGCGGAAAGCAAATAACTCTAAATACAGTAGACACGACCACTTTCATAGTGTACATCCAATTCCTACCCAGAAGAAGGTTATAGTCGATGGGCGCATCAACCACCTCGATTTCAATAGGCACGGCTTTCCCACCCAAGCGGACAACAAGGGAAGGAAGAATTCCATGCGGCTTAAATGACCGACCGTCAAATGCGGTGAGCATGGTCCTAGACGTGGATAAGGGAGGAGATCCAAGAGCTTTCCAACAGGATAAAGACATTACTGACACAGAAGCACCTTCGTCAACCACCGTTCTTTTGACAACATTCTGAAGGCACTCCACATGGATTTGAAAAGCCATGTCATAAGGTAAGTGAGGTTGAACATGAGTAGTATCAAGCTTGATAACATTGGGACTACCCCCATCCTGAACTCCTAAAGCACTCAAAAGGGCATACCTTTGGGAAGGACATGCCTATAAAACTTTAAGAGCCAACATGGCACACAGAGTTTGGCCCAAATCTTCTACAATAGAGTAGTTATGGGCGACTTGAGCATTGGGATTATGTATAGAGCGCTTGAGAACACCTTTCGGTATCCATGGAATAGTAGAGGGCTTCTCGATATGTAAGGAATTATCAGGAGAAGGAGGAGGCTCATTCCCCATATTCGGTTGTGGTGCACCATAATCGTGTTGACGAGTAGTTACACTAACCTCTGATTGGACCATATTCACACATCCATAGCCACTAGTATTGGAAGAAGACGTTGTAGTCTCATTAGGTCCATAATCAGTAGCAGGAGCATACGAAGCCATGTTCTGAAGATGAGGAAGGGGATCTTTCAACACAGCTGGGCTCTGTGCCAGATGCTTCGATGCTTCTTCCATATGAGGACATAAGTGAGTAAGATGATCTTCCCCACAAAGCTTGCAAGGGAATTTCACCTTACGTCTAGGTTTATGGTCCCCACCAGGATTTTCTCCATCCCGAGCAAGGTTTGCATTCTCTTTTCGAGGAGTATTGCGATTACTATTATTGTTCCCAATTTTTCCACCCTTACGGTTGTTTCTCCCCTTCTTCTTACCACCAAGCTGCTGGTTACCCGATGGGTTCGTCGATTGCACATCATATACATCGAATGATGGGGTGGAAGTGGACAAGGTGTGAACCTGTCCAAGAGTAGACTGGTTAAGCGACAAATTTTTCATTTGACTAGCAACCAAATATATGGGGCGAGTACTTGTGGATCCCATGATGCCATCGGCATGTGGTCCAGGAGCTGATTTGGGCTCATGTCGTGTTCGCGGTGTGAGAGGACTAATGTCATACAATATGCTAGACTGAGAATATAGTAAATCTAATTGCTAGACTTTTAAGATGGCTTGTTCCTCATTCACAATGTCGAACATCGAAACATCCTTAGCAATGTATGGGAGTAAATACTTGAGAAACCATTCCAACAAAAACTCTGGAGGAATGTTGGCTTTCATTAACCTCTTCCATCGACGCCACTCTTGAACGTGGTCAGAAATATGCATGGCCCTATTATGGGGGAAGGTGGACAAAATTTTAGTACCAGTATCATAACAAACCGACAACTAGAATTGATCCAAGAAAACCAAATCTATCTTGCTAAAACCCCTATAAGTTCCCCCAGGAAACTCGACATACCATTTCGCGGCTACCCCCGTGAGGGTGCATTGAAATAGTCTCAAACGGACAAAATCGTGATTCAACGAGTTGGATGAGAACCAAAGGTGAAAGGTTGTGACATGGTCACCCGGGTCCTCACCACTCTTCCCCTCAAACTTTGGAATGTCCAAAGGGAGCTTGGTAGGGACTGGAGGCCAATTTGGATCGTGAGACACCGGATCATTCATGATATTCGAGAGATCTAAAAGGTTCAGTCGAGGAAGGAATGGGAGCTGAGGCTATAAAGCTTGATTGTAAGCTCCCATAAAAGGTTGATACTGAGGACCCGAAGGATAATATGGACCATAGGCTTGACCATGACCATAAGGTTGATAATGCGGACATGATGGACCATAATCTTGACCATGGCCATAAGGTTGACAACCTCCTCTGACCTGACCCGTGTGAGGGTAAGTAGGTATATACGTGTTTTGAGCACGATATTGAGGTGGGATGTATTGGGATCTAGCACCGACTATATTATAGTAAGGGTTTCCACCATAATTATGGGGCATATACGTGCTATTCATAGCAGGAACCATGTTGTAATGTCCTTGATTATAAGGTATGTTCCCACCCCCTACATAAGGATTATGAGTAGTGTGAGCAGTCATGTGGTGACCATAAGTATGAGATGTATTCCCAACCCCAACATTGGTGTTACTAGCAGCAGGAATGGTGGCATTGTGACCATGAGCATGGGAGATATTTCCACCTCATGTGTTAGAATTACTAGTAGCAGTGGCAGATGCAAAAGTATACGATATGTGTCCACCCCCGTGATTGGGAGAAATGTTAACATTCACGAAAGTGGTCCTCGGTTGATGGGTAGAGGCATGTGTATTATGTTGTGGATGGTGAGTCGTATTCCGAACATTGTTCCTATTAGGATGGGTAGTCCTAGGACGCAGCCGTCCTCCAACATTTGCATTGTTAGGAGGGATGTGACTAGTCCCCATACTATGAGTGTGAGTGGAAAGTGTAGTGCCCCCAGTGAGGGTATTACCCCCAGTGGGTGCAGTGTTTCTAACACCATGACTAGTGCCAATGTGACTACCAAATAGATTAGGATTATCAACTGTGGTGTAATCGGGCATACCAAAAGAGAACAGGGTAGCATTCGTCGTAGGGTCTGTGTCATCATGTGTCTCAGGCATCCCATATCGAAAGTCATGTAGATCTAAAGGATCGAACAAGTCGTCTGGTTGAATCTGAACCAAACAAATTAGGATGGGTCTCAGATGGATCCGGACCAAATAAACTAGGTTGGGTCTCGGGTGGATCACCCCCCCACACCTCTCTAGGAGTAGGGGTGTCTAAAAAGTGCTCAGCTCTACCCAAAGGGGCCGTAGGGATTTCTCCTATGCCTGAATGTGCAGTCATGATATCGGCGATATAAGTCACGTAAGAATCCAAAGACTCAGAGGGGGCCCTTCGGCATCCCCTCTCAATGTGGAGTAAAAGCTCGACAGCTGGTAAACCAGCCAACCGATGAAATCGGCGGAGAGCAGGAATCGGCACCACAATATCTCCAGAGAGACTATAAAATCAAATCATTTCCTAACGACCAAACTATCGATAAAAAATAGTAAATCAAGAGCACACACCTAGAGAAACTACAGCCAAGAGCAGACAAATAGAGTGGCTAAATGAGCTCCTGACACTAGAGCTGGTATGTCTCTCCTAGGAGAGGCTTGAGACTCCCAAACTATAGCCAGAGGTAATAGAATCAATTATAAGGGTTCCTAGACTTCACTGCGTGCACAGGGTCAAGTCCCTATACAATAGGAAACCCAATGTAATATATAAACAACTTTCACAACATTAATGGAAGAGAATATGAGTATTTCTATTAATAATAACAAGAAGTACAATGTGATACGACCTCTTATCGGCAACCAATCCGAACCAAGAACTGAGTCTTTCCACTTGTGCCTCCACCAATTCAATCCTCCATGGAATGGCAAACTCAAACTATAGAAGGAGTTTGGAAGGTGAACATAAGGGGTTCACAACAACAAGGATCAATGAGTGTACAGTCAAGATGCGGAAAAAATCCACTAGAGTTATCTTGCTCTCTCTTTCTCCTCCCTTCCATATGCCATATGTGCTCAATATATAGTCCTCCCAAAGCTAAGTGAAAGGACACATCGAGGCGTTACTGGGAAAATGGAGGGCCAAAGGTCACCCTAAGACCACTTTTTGGGAGTAAAAAGTAATTAACTAGTGATTTTTACCATTTTACATGCTACCCGCAGATTATAGTGATGCAGCTCGCGGGTATGCCCATTGAAGTGATACAGCAAGCGTATAAGGAGAAAAAATAGGAAAAAGATGTGCCTGGAGGAAATAAAGTACCTCTTTATCATTGAAATGGATCTTGTAAGCCAAAGAGTTCTAATGCTAACAGGGTGGAAAATAATGTTGTAACAATGAGGGTTTCCCAAGATAAATTGTGTCTCTTGTGTTTATGCTGGGCTTGTTTTTCTTTTAGTGATCATGTATATCCTATTGTTGTGAAATCAAATGGAATACTGATGTTATATATCTTAGCATATTGAATCTTAACAGAAACATCGGTCTCTCTCGACCACTTCAACTTGAATATGTAATAAATCGTCAATAATGGGATCCGCATATGTCAATATTCCAGCTCGAGTTGGAGCTCCTTCCTCATCCAAGAAGAATAGATATAAATCTAGGTACAAATTATCTGGTTCATCCATCTCAGCATACCATCCATGCTTGAATAAACGAAGGTTGTGATCTTTTAACAATTCAAGGAACAAGATTTCCTGGTATTGACTAAGGCTCAACAACGCAGACATGTTTTATCTGCAAAATAGTAAATATTAAGTAGTTAGTTCTTATACAATGTTTTTAATTATCAATTAGTGTTTTAAAATTAGATGTATACTTGCAAATCTTCAGGCTAATGATCGATGGATACGGAACGACCTCTTAGCTTCAAAATGAATTGATTGATTAAGAAAAAATTTGCTAGCATTATCCATGAGAGATCAAATGAACATTTTATAGAGTCATTTGATATTGAATCAATCATAGAAGGAGTGATCATCATCGAATGGGTGGCCGATCCTTCTTTTAGGAAGTTGTAAGTCGGGATAAATATTGTTTTTATGTTAGAACTTAACCAATGTCCCGATCCCTACTATTTATTGCGGAAGTCAGAAGTCGGGAATTGTTGGCCCAGAATTCGTAGATTAAATATCTTTACATTCCTCTCGTAAATTATTGTATATATTTCTCCCTACAGATAGGTAGAAACTCTCTTAGGTTAAAGTAGACTTTGACTGACTCTAAACTAAGACAAAAATATAACAAATGCTACCTAGAATTACTAGACCCAAACAAATATTTCAATACTATGATGTTGGAAGAAATGGAAGATATCTGACCGACCTTTGATTTAATCGCTTGTCCTAGTTGTTGCTCCAATCTTCAAGTCCTCGCGAATGAACCTGTTAGAATGAACCAAGGTACAAGCATATACAATCTTCTATAAATATTGAAACATACGTTAGAATCTAAATCTATAGCAGAAACAAATCATATGATTGAAACAAGATCAACATACACGATTTGGGAAACAAGACAAGTTATGTTTTATTACAAACTTGAAGTCACTTACAATGGTTGCTTGATGTCCAATCCAACTCCCAGCTGCAAGTGCTTCCTCCTCTAGCTATCTCCACAAAGATTCAAGATCATATGTTTGATGTCTCCAAGAGTCCCCCCCCTTTTCTCATGGAAGGCTTCTCTCTTATAGTGTGTAGAAGGATTAACCAACAAGAGAGAAGAATGGATCTTGGGAGTATTTAGTGGATTAGACCCACTAATCTGAGAAGGTGAGTTAGGAATGAATCATGGATACCAATCCTCAAAAATCTCTCGAAGGTCAAGATCCCACAAGCCATGGAAAAAGGGCTAAAAAAGGACTGTTGCGCCCCTGCAACTGAGCAAAATGTGGTAGTACCTCGCAAAAGGGACAGAGCATAACATGGTAGTGGGGACTACCGTGCCCCTAAGCTTGAGCAAGGAGCAGTAGTGTAGGTATATGAAGTCTCAGTTGGGTTGATTCCTAACAGGACAGGTTTGTCTTCATGGGTCATCATCATTTTTTCCCTTCTAGGTGTTTTAGGTAGTTTGGGGAAGTGTCGTCAAAGGTGAAGGTGCGACACTATAAAATATAGAGGTATAACATAAATGAAGGGGTGACGACCCTTATTTTGCCCAGTATTATTTTCATAATAGTTCTATACTACAAGAAGGGGTGACCGACTCTTCTCTTATTTTACAGAAATTCTGCAATTGATTGAGCAGACTAGTACTGTTACTGTTCCGAGATAATAAAAGATCTGTTCTTGTGGACATAGCTCCCACATGGGGTGAACCACGTAAATCAGTTTTTTTCTGTGTATGAGTTTATGACATGTTTTGTATATGTGTTTATGTGCGTTTATGTATTTACTTTCATCTTTATGTGAATGGTAAACACACGTTGAGTAATTGAAATACAAGTGCGTGAATTTGAAGAAGAAACACTTAGTATGATTAATGCGTAGCTAACTGGTGAATACAGTAGAGACTCAACATAGTTATGTATACTATGATAGCTGCGAAGTGAGAATTCATCTGTTATTCTATCCCATTAGTAGATTTTAAATAGAACGTTAAGCGAGGTTGTTAACCACATATGTCCATCTCCACGGTTACAGAAGATTAATTATTTAACCCCCCATATTCGCTTCGGGTGAGACTTCAATGTTAAGTTTAGCCTAATTTCACAAGCAAGATCACTGAAAGAAACACAATCACAAGATAGACACAAATTTACCCTGGGAAACCCTCATGGGGTAGAAAACCTAGCAAAGCATTCCTCAATATAGATAATCAACCAATACAATGATGTAGTCCTAAACAAGAGCTCCTTCTCCTCCTATGCAGACCTATCTCTCTCCTATGCGCCAATCACAAGTGAGCGAATGAATGAGATAAATGAGGAACACACCTCCTCTATTTATACTCATGTTCTAACTGACTTTTCACCCTAATGGGGCCAACCTCTCCTAAGAGAGTCTAATAACCCCTAAACAGCTAACTCAGGGCCGACCTCACATGGGAGATCTAATAACCCTAGTTACCACAATCTCTCATAGGAGTAAACATATCTGGATATACAATAGGGTCTCCTCGGAGGAATGGAACATCTTCAGAATAATAAAGTACAAATATCATATTCTTAGAAGTTACAATATTTCAACACTCCCCCTTAACGAGAAGGATATTATAAAAACATCTGCAGGAGCAAGGAGTTATCAACTACATGATACACAATACATCTATAAATCATTGGAAGCTTTCTTCATACATCATCAGTAACTCAAATAGTTACTGGAACATCTTCAAGATCTTCAATACTGGAACATCAAAATCTTCAGTACTGAGTCTTCATCTTTTGCAGCACTCGAACAGCTACATCAACATCTATATCTCTCGATCAACATCACGAACATCTGGATCCTCTTGATCAACAACATCATCATATATATCCTCTCGATCAACAACATCAACATCTGGATCCTCTCGATCAGCAGTCATCATCTGGATCCTCTCGATCAATAGCATCAACATCTGGATCCTCTCAATCAACAGTATCATCATTTGGATCCTCTCGATCAACATCATCAACATCTGGATCCTCTCGATCAACAATATCATCATCTGGATCCTCTCGATCAACAGTATCATCATCATCAACATAGCAGCATACCCTGCAATGTACAAGATCCTATCATGGGATGATCAATCCCTCTCACTTAAGGACATAGGTCCAAGGATGATAAAATCCTGATCCACTTATAGGATGATCAATCCCTCTCAATTTAAGACATCTCTCATGTCTATGGACGATGCAATCCAGATCAACTTACAGGATGATCAATCCTTATTACTTTAAGACACCTCACCATGTCTAGGGATGATGCAATCCCAAATCAACTTACAGGATGATTAATCCTTATCACTTTAAGACACCTCACCATGTCTACGGACGATGCAATCCCGAATAAACTTACAGGATGATTAATCCTTATCACTTTAAGACACCTCAACATGTCTAGGGACGATGCAATCCTTAATCAACTTATAGGATGATTAATCCTTATCACTTTAGGACATGATTCCAAGGATGATGCAATACTGATCCACTTACAGGATGATCAATCCCTATCACTTTAGGACATAAGTCTAAGGATGATGAAATCCTAATCCACTTACGGGATTATCAATCCCTATCACTTTAGGACATAATTCCAAGGACGATGCAATCTTGATCCACTTACGGGATGATCAATCCCTATCACTTTAGGACATAGGTCCAGGGACTATTAAAATCCAGTTTTGAACAGGAATAAGTCCAAATTTAATGAAATTGGGATAAGACAATGATTTAGCTAATTGTCTTGAGCTATGGACATCAAGACCTCCTTGGTAATCATTTGGTTCGGTATCTTTATCATGAGTCTTGTTTTCAACCTACAAGTCTTCCAATTGCTTCTTAGTTATACTAGTATTCAAGAAAGATGATTCTTGGCTATTAGAATTCTTTCATGGTATTGATCCTATATAGAATTCTCACAAGATGAAGTGAAGAATTCTGAAATTCTAGTGGAAGATGAAATATTGCGATGATTTCTACTTTGTCTTTTTTGTTTTAGGTCATCTTGGAATTTTTAGTATATCTTTATTTCTGGGATTTTCAGACCGCATAATGTTTATGGGATGGAGACATGTCAAGACTTGTGAGTGCCTACAGTAAATATTTCAGACGCTAATTTGCTATAGTTTCGAAGATATGACCTAAGAAAGTTAGGGTTTTTAAATAACCTTCAAACATGTCAATTTGGAATTTTATTTATAAGTTTTGAAGCATAATGTTTCGGATGGTGCCCTTTGGAGGAGATGCAAAATAGATCTTTAAGAACACATGGTTAAAATTTCAGATCTTGGTTCGCTATATTTTTTGAAGGTATGAACTTGGGAAGACTGGGCTTCTAAATGTCTCAAAAATCATCTTTAAACAAGTTAGTTTTGCATTTTCACTATAAATTTTGATCCATGACATTCCAAAGAATGACCTTAGAGGAAATGTCATAGAGATATTGGAGAATATGTGGTAAAAGTTTCATATATTTATTCATTACATGTTCAGAGTTATACTTGTTGAATGTTAGGGTTTGTGACAATGACAGAGACAATGAAAATTCAAGAGAAGAAGGTTGACAAAATCTTGCATAACTTTCTCATATAGTATTAGAATCAAAAACATGTTGGCACACTGGATCAGCATACTTAATGATGATTTTGGTGATTATCTTGGAACATTCTATGATGATCTTGGTGTAGATATTATTGGTGATTGTATTGAAATATTCCATGGTAATGCTGTTGGCATGAGATCCCTCTAAGATTTTGGAATGTACTATGAGGTCTATGATGTAAGGGTTTGAAGGTGCAAATAGATGAAATCTATTGGTGATTATTTCTGGGATTTGATTAAACTCTTTGGAGGCATCTTTATGGTATTTCTATACATCTAAAGAATATCTTGGAAGAAGTTGATAGAATTCTTGGAGGACGGATTTGAGGCATGTATAGGTTGACGTTGTGACAGAGATATTTTTTGTGGCATTATGACAGAGACAATGATTGTGTCATTGTGATGAACATGAATTGTGATAGTGACAGCAATATAATGATTGTGGCAATGATAGATATAGGTATAGGGACAGTGATACAGGTACAAGGACATAGATACATGTATAGGTTGATGGAGACAATGATACAATGGTAGTCGAATATTGTTCTTTTGATTCATATCAGGGTGGTAGTATGGGGCAATGATAGGAGATTGAAGTATCCTTTAGGTTGGTGCTTGTGATCTCAGGGAGTTGGGGCTTCCTTCCAGTTTGTGCTAGTAAAACTATTGAGTTGGAGTTTACTGAGGACTGGAGTCCTATCTATAGGTTGGAAATTATGACAACCAAGGGTTTGTAGCCTCCTTCTGGATGGAGCTAGTAAACCGAGGATTTTGAGCTTACTTTAGGTTCGAGACTATAAATTAGGGGGTTGTAGCCTCCATATAAATGGAGCAAGTAAACTGAGGAGTTGGAGCTTCCTTCAATTTGGAGCCTATAAATTAGGTGGTTGGAGCCTCCTTCCAGTTGGTGCATATAAATCAAGGAGTTGGAGCTTCCTTCAATTTGGATCTTGTAAAATAAGGGGGTTGTAGCCTCCTTCTAGATGGAGCTAGTAAACCAAGGAGTTGGAGCTTCCTCAATTTGGAGCCTATAAATTAGGGGGTTGGAGCCTCCTTCCAGTTGATGCAGGTAAATCAAGGAGTTGGAGCTTCCTTCAAGTTGGATATTGTAAAATAAGGGGTTGGTGCCTCCTTCTAGTTGGTGCTAGGGTGCTTCCTATGAATGCAATCTTGTTATTTTTATATAAGAAAAGCATTATGTGGTTTTCTTTTTCCCGGGTTTCACATCCACGTTAAATCTCTTATGCATTATGTATGATGTTATGTGTTGGTTTTATGTGATGGTGAATGACATTGTTAATGGTTAATGTTACATGTTGTACTTAAAGGTTGAAAGCGTTAAAAAGCGCTAAATACCAATTCACCCCCCCCCCCCTCTTAGCATAATTTTCCAACAGTCAATTGGTATAGAGTCAATTCCTTCAAGAGAATCTGGTAGTTGGACCTAAGATCTCTAGAGCACATGAATGAACATGAAAGTCTCTACTCCACAGATGGGGTTTCACTGTTCTATGCATCAAATTTTGATCTAATTGGATATAAGAATGAGACTCCATTTACGTGCACAAAGTTTTGATATGTGGAAATCTGTTGTAAATGGTTACATCGCTCCAAAAAGACCACAAAAAACTGCATCCATGAAGGAGCTAAGAAATAATAATGCAATGGAAATGGATATAATATTGCATAGAATAGATGATCATGTGAAAGATAAAGGTGGAAAGTGTTCATCAGCTAAAGTGCTATGGGACAATGTAAAAAATCTTTACACAAAGGGATGCCATTCTCAGCATTATTTTTGTCCCAAGTACCTAAAAATATTGGGTAAATAGTTCATGAGGTTTGGAGTCCAAAGAAGGCTTAAAAAGTATAAGGGAAGTAAGCTTACCTTAGGGAGCCTACAAAGTTTTTCCAACAGGACCAAGCCCTTAACATATTAAGAGGAGGCGCTACAACATCAACTACACAGGACCCTGGCCAATGACCAGGGAGTTATGCAGCAGGGTGTTGGTTTATCCAACAATACTAAGAGGTCGATGGGCGGGGATCAGTATTGCCTTTTTAAAACCTTTTATATACAATTAGTATTAAGCATAAATTAAATAATCATAAGTAACGTGAATAAGACAATTAAAAATTTGAACACACAGATTTATCGTGGAAACCTCAAAGGTAACACCAACAAATATTTCTTATTAATAAGCTAATCTTATACAAAATTGTTTTACAAGAACCAACTAGATGGATAAGTTAATCTCCTAGATTCTTCTACCACTAAAGAAAGGATACACCAACACCCCTACTTTTCTACCCCTAGTTTTCTACCTTCTCAATAGACAAAGATGTCCCAACACCCTAATTCTTCAGCCATGACTGGAAGGAGGCAACAACCCCTTAGCAGGCCTCAACCTGCCCCAAGCACCACCCAAGCACCCTCTAATTTATAATAGTTTTAACTTCAATTTTTCAAATCTTCAGTGACAGCTCAAAATTTTGTTATGCTTCATCTATCCCACTAGCCAATTTAGAGACACCTACGGTTCTCTTCATACATTTGACTTGTATGGCTATATATATTTTCAAAGAACTTTATTATTTGAAACATTGTGTCTTTTTAGGAAAATCATGCCTCTTCATAAAAAATATTGTATCCTTATAATGGAATAGATTCATCATTTATCTTCATAGCCTTTCAATATTGTTTTAATTAGTAAGGAATTACTATTTTGTAGAGTTAAACAATTTTGGAAATTCTACAAAGTTGGCAATTTGGCCAATTTTTTCTCCAATATCACTAGTACAAAATGAGAGATAAGTGACCAGGCGACCAAAAAATTTGGTCACCATAGTTTTTCAAGGGATAAATGACCAAAATTGAGAAATTTTAAGTGAGCTAACTAAAAATGACCAAGATAAGTGACCAATTTGGTCATGGGATAAGAATGAAATTAGAAATGACCAAGATAAACGACCAATTTGGTCACGGGATAAGAACTAAGCTAAAAATGACCACATAACAATTGGTCATTTTTAGTTGTGTCACTCCGACAATGGAAAATTACAATTTTGACAATGAATTTGTACAATTTACCAAATTCTAACACTCCTAGGGTCTCCGAATCCATCTGCAGTGTTAGAATTTAGTAAATTGTAGATGTCCTCATGTGTCACAGCTCAGCATTAATGCATAAAGCATATTTGCACCGGTTACATTAATGACCTTATACACAGATTTGCACCACTTACATTAACGACCTTATATGCAGATTTCCACCGCTTACATTAATAACTAAATTTAAAATTAAATTAAATGAAAAAATAATTAATGAAAGAGGCCATTAGGATCACCTTTATACATGGAAGAAGATTGCCAGGGAAATATAGTTAACCGTTGTTTTAGGTTATATCATAGTAAAAAAAGAAAAGGAGAAGCACTTTAATATTTTCATGATCCACAATGATACCCTTTTTTGAAATGATATGGCCTAACTACTGTATATGTTCCTTATAAAAGTCACATTTGCTGAACTTGGCATATAGTTGTTGTTCATGCAAATTTTGCAGAACTATTCTTAAATGTTCATCATGTTCCTCTTTGTTTTTGGAATATATGAGTATATCAATGATAAATACCGACAAACTTATCTAGATACTTACTGAAAATGTTGTTCATCATACACATGAAAGTCATGGGTGCATTAGATAAGCACCCATCTAATAATTGTCCTAGAACTGCATAGGAAATGGTCTATTTATATCAACAATTTTCCTTTGTTAGTTTCCCTTTTTGGGTAATTTACTGCATTGGTTTCTCTTACATATGTATTTATATTTTTTCATGTCACATTATGCCAATCCAAGAGGACGTTTGGGCTTGGTAAAGGTATATTTCTTACTTAGTGATTGACTAACAAAATTTTTGCTTCTACAGATTGAATCACATGTGATAACTCGATCTTGACCAAGGTTCCTTTTCTTGACAATGAATATAAGGTGAATTTATTAATCCCTACTTGGCTTTACCTTGTCTATTGTTTAGAGGTTCCATGAATTCAATCCCCGTATTTCATTATTATTCTGGACCCCATTTTATGTAGAATCCTAATACTCCTTTCCATGTTTTCTTAATAGGTGGACCAAGTGTCAAATTCCCAACAACCCCTTGGGAGCGTAATTCCCAAGGCAAGGATTTTCATCACTCTATAAGTCATGAGGATACTCCCTAGGAGATACTTGAACATCTATGACAAGTGATATATATTTTTAAGGGTTGTAAAGTCTTAAAGCAAGGAATTTGGAGCTTATGCTAGGTTACTAGATGAAGTGTTGGTCTCCAACTAACGAGCACTGGCCGCAGTACCAAAAGATGGAGGTTTTCAATGGTGAATTGCCACGTTATGTCCTTACTGTCAGTGAAATTAAGTCATTTCAAGTGTCATATTGGGGTTACTTTCGAGCTTTCTAGGGTTTCCTAGTCATTTTCTTCGCTTGTTCAGCCCAAGAGAGGGCCTACCCTCCTCGGCTCTGTCGACCATTGTTTCTGTGACTATACACCATAATTCTAAAGGAAATTTTTGATATGATACCTGAGAGGTTCCTGCTTGGCATTAGTTCACTTGGATTACCGCACTTTTCCTACACCTTGCCCTTGTATTGGAGATTTGACTTCGGTTATCAGGTAACATGGTTATGAATTTCATCTGGAGATTGTCCTTTATGCTTCCATTACTTATAAAGAAAATGTATCATTGTGTTGTTTCAGGTCTATGATCTCATCAAGGAATTTGGATGAGGGTTGTTCCATGGCCAACAAATGATCTAATAAGTAATAAGTATATTCGTGCTTGGTGAAAAATCCCTTATTGGAGCTAGTGGAATTATTGTATTGGTGTATGGAACAAAAAGGGGTTATCCTGAACCGTTTTCTTACAGTTCTTTCGACGAAAATTTTGGCATATCAATAACATCCAAGGTACATGAACTCAACAACTGAGCTCAGAGCAATCTCAGCAACTGAGCTCAGAGAAATTTCTCATTAAGATAGAGGGTCATTGGTTTTTCAAAGAAATCCATATTCAAGTTCTTTAAGAAAATGTCAAAAACCCTCAAAGGCGGCGATACTGTATGTAAGAAGTCATGCTATGATACATGAATTGTTCAAGTTCTCGTTGAATATTTTAAGCTTCATTTCAGAAAATGTAAAAAACCCAAAAAGGCGGCGATACTCTTTGTAAGGAATCATGCTATGATAAAGGCATTGTTAACACGTGGTCCATTGCACGAGAAGGAGGTCACATTTATATTCAAAACGGTTTGTGAGAACAATACGGGTAATATTTTCATCTATAATATTCGATGCAAGGTTATTTAGGGTTTTAAGTCGATTTTTCTCAGTTTTTTTAATCATAGGATTTGTTCTCTTCATATTTTTCCATTAAATATTCATTCCTCTTGTTGAGGTACTTATTTTCTAAAGTTTCTTGGAGTCTGGTAGAGCTTATTGACTGGTTGAGGAGGGACGCACTAGTTGTGAAGAATAACAATCCCATAAATCGATTTGCTTGACATAATCACTATTTGTTGCTATGGAGAAGTCATTCTACACGCAATGACTAAAAATACAAGCACAAATTTCCATATCTGATTCGTGGCTATTGGAAAAGGGTTCACTTGTGTTTCTAGCTGTGACTGCTATAGAAAGTGTAGTGGGGAAAGATAATACTTAGTTTTGGTTGCAAAGAACAACAAGGCTCTAGTAGAGGGCGTATTCACCATTTGCAGAGGGGATGTTGCAACTTAAAGACAGTTGTGGAGGGGTGCACTCAGCGATAGAGGTGTCTCTATTTAGTTGATTATTCCAACATTTTATGAGGGCGACTAGAGGGAGAACCAAACCATTTCCATCTTGTTGGACACATTTCCATCCTTTCCTAAGATTTGGATTGGTGGAGGCATTCTTTAAGCTCCTTGTTGGTTATTAGTGAAGAACCAGCCTCTTTCCCATCAGTGTCCAAGTCTGTCCATTTGACATGGTGAAATGCAACATTTGGGAAAAAAGAGAGGGGTCTCTACATCCATCAAGAAGTGGGGAATGACGACTATCACCTACAGTGACCCATTCATCTAGATCAATGTTTGGGAAAAAGGATAGGGGTGGCTACAGCCATCAAGAAGTGGGGAATGATTTCTATCACCTACAGCCAGATCATGGCAAAGAAGGGGGAGTTTAGCATCACAAGAGGACTGCCTACTCATGCGATTTTTAGGTCAGAAGTTTAAGCAATAGTATGGTATATATTTGTAGTTGTAAGTGTTGATATAGCTTCCAATTCCACCACTGTGAGGCACATATTAAGATTGTTGATAAAGCCTTATAAAATTAATGTTACTTGCCTTCAATACTTTATCATTGTTGGATATTTTTACAAGTCTGAAATTTCTTTTTAATCTGGTTGTAAGCTGTGACTGAATGCAATTGTTGAAGTGAATAGACTAAGAACAATTTTTTTTTGAATGCCAATTTTTTGTCAAAAATCACAAACCAAAACTTAGCATTAAAAATGAGTTGAACCCAGAAATAGACCTTATCAGCTGGAAATGTTACAGGGGTGTTTAGGAACTGCGAATGAAGTGTTTGAATAAATTTCTCATCCAAAGAAATCTTTAAAAGCAGCTTAAATTTCACCCCCCTCATTCTCTTCTAAACTAATGTTTTCAGGATGAAGTGATTCATTTCTTTGCAATCTTGGGACATGTCAAAAGGAATCAACATTGATTTCATCTCCCTCATTCTCATCTAAACCAATTCCTAAATGATGAAGTGATTCTACATTTTTTATTTGCAGTCTTGGTACATGTTAACAAGATTCTGAGCAGGATAGAGTCAAGTTTACTCTTATTGTAGAATACCACAGTCCTAAGCATAAGAAATTATGCAACAGATACCCCTAAGTGTGTCTAGTGGATTTGATGTCTCCTCTTTCCTTCATTTAGAGGGTGGTTCCCTTTAAATTCCCATCCTCTTAAAATGTCACAAGTGCAAGACAACTACCAAGACCCCCATGACCCATAGAAACTAAGAGTTGAAACATAATTTCATGAAATGAAGACAATAGAACCAAAATATTTATGAACAACAAAACTAGTTAATGATCACAATCTCTTAATTGTGTTGTTAGGGTTTATTCTATTCTTAGATCAATGGGAATTATGAAAAGATGACATTCCAAGAGATTAGAACAACAGCAAGCCTAAAGGTGTCTATGAAATATGGTATGTATTAGAATTTCAACACCATTTAATATGACTTTCCAAGCCCACATCCATTTCATATCTAGGTATGAATATTACAACTCATGACATTCTCAGATCCGAGATACATATCAGATGCTAATCTACTTTGGACCTTTGCAGTTCACAAATGAAAACAATGTAATTTAAGATCTACAAGACTTGTTGGCTAGAAAAAAAACTTAATACTTAAGGGTTCTCCCATATACATGAACAAACCCATTTCATTTAAACTCCACAAAGATTGTGCATTACCATAGCTCATGACCTAAATAGTAATGAATTACATAAAACTAGAATGATGATTACATAAATAACCTGTCATGATTTGAATGACCATTCAAAAAAAGATACAACAATGATGCTCCATTGTAAAATACAAGAGAAAAGCAAGAAAAACTTTTAATGAAATATGCATGTTTAGATTTGCAATTAATGGAAGTAAAAAAAATCTGTATCTCCCAATGGTGGGTGGGTAGGGATCCTAACTTCTCATAAATTGTCCTAAACCATTACCATTCATCCTTTAAGCATTCATAGATCTCATTTCAATAGGGGAAAGTAGAAGATATAAGTCATGGAATAAAATAAAATACACATCAACAACAGATCTCAAATAAAACTCATGGATAAGAGAAAAATACAAATTTTATCAATCCCATAAATCATTTAAAATGTCAATCATAGACTTTGAAAACCTAGGTGCATCCTCCTTAAAAAAAGGAGCCAAATATAATGGCAGAGTATAAATATAACATGAAGACATCTGAAATATATGGAACAATACAATGTCTAAGATGACATAAATACCTAGAGTATATAAAATGACAGAGATAGTACGAGAATGCGAAAGGAAACAACAGAATCCTTGAAGACCTTAATGATGAGAATCTCTAGCATTCAGCTCCATGAGTGAACAATATATATAGAAAATGACAAGGGGAAACTAATTAAAATGAAGTCCAAAGGCATTGTTCATGCCCTGAATAACATTAAAGGCCTGAAGGCCTTGAAATGAAAGTAAAAGTAAAAGGACAATAGAAGAATTTCGAAGAATAACATTCACACAAGATGAAGAGCAAATAGAACTAAGTTTCAGAATCCTTATCTTGCACTTGTTCACTCCTATTTGTCCTTGAGTTGGGCCTTGAGTCTGAGTAGTTCTGCATCCTTCAAGATTCCTATTATGGGTCATGTCTATGAAGGTGACACACTCTTCAAAAAGTTCCCAAAAATGGTCATAGGAACAACTGAATCAACTACCTGGTGGGGGTGGAGCTTCCTATTGATGTGGCATAGTGAGGGAGTCGATGACCTTTTTTATTCTTGTCTTGAAGGGTTCCACTGTAAGTTTACACTTGGCCATTATTTCCAGCAGGTCCTCATCAATTATAAGTTTAGAACTGTAAGGTCTGTCAAGTTTAACCAGTGATTTTTTTTTTTTGTAATGTATTTGAAACTTTAAACAAGGATTCTTAAATTTCAGGTAAATTATAACCATTTTCATTTCACATATTAAATCTAAAGCAGTCATTCATGATCCAAGTTTTATAACTCCAGGTCACTTCAAACCAGTGCCCTCAAATAGTCAAATCAATCGTAGGTCTCAAAATAATATGGTCAATCATAAGTCTAACATAATCAAAATCAAACACAAGTGCTGAGGCGGGCATTACATACACCCCCTCTTATTAAAAATTCCTCCCAAAGTTCAAAACAAATAAGGAAAGTCCCAACGCATCTCAGTTGCGTCTTCCCATGTTGTAGAACTGGGACTATAGCTGTCCCATTGAACCTTGACCTGATCGATCACACGGTGCCTAAGCTGCCGTGTTCGACGATCCAATATGCATATCAGCTCTACCGTCACGGCCCCTTTGTCTGTTATCTGTAAGTTACTCATGTCAATAATATGTGTTGAATCATAAATGTAATGTCTAAGTGCTGATACGTGAAAAACATTATGCATCCTATGCAATGATGATGGTAGTGCAAGACGGTAGGAAACCAGTCCTATCCATTCTAGTATCTCGAAGGGTCCCACAAATCTAGGAGATAGTTTTGTCCCTTTCCCAAATCTGATAGTACTCTTTTGCGGCCTCACTCGCAAAAATACCCGATCTCCAACCTGATACTCTCTATCGCGTCTATGCGCATCGGCATAACTCTTCTGTCGATTCTGTGCTTCTTTCAGTCGAGCACCGATATCTGCCATCTGTTCTTCCATATCCTGAATCACCTCAGGTCCAAGTAGAGTCCTATCCTCAAGTCTGTCCCAACTCAAGGGTGTTCAATAGGGTCGGCCATACAAAAACTCAAATGGTGCCATCTGTATCGAACTCTGATAGCTGTTATTATAAATGAACTCTACTAGAGGTAGAAACTCCTCCCAACGGGTCTACTAATCCATCACATACATTCTCAACATGTCCTCTAGTATTTGGTTCACTCTCTCAATCTTCCCATTGGTCTCCGGATGGTATGTGGTGCTGAAGTTGAGCCGTGTTCCCATAGCTTCCTAGAAGCTCGTCCAAAATCTACCTATGAATACTGATCCCCGATCAGATATTATCTTCCTCGGCACTCCATATAGTCGTACAATCTCATCAATGAATACTCTAGCAATCTATGGAGCTTGATAAGTGTTCTTGATGGGTATAAAATGTGCACTCTTCGTGAGAGTGTCTACTACTACAAAGATGGTGTCATTCCTTTTGCGATTCAAAGGTAATCCCACAATAAAATCCATGGAGATGATCTCCCACTTTGACTCAGGAATGACATGAGGCTGGAGTAATCCGGCGGGATGTCTATGATCAGCTTTGACTAGCTGACACTCCATGCATCTGGCGACAAAGTTTACCACATCTCTCTTAATGCCATGCCAGAAGAATAGAGGATAAAGGTCTGCATACATCTTCTTCATGCCAGGATGTGCTCTATATACAGCTCGGTGAGATTCCTCCAGAATCAAGTTCCTAAGCTCAATGTTCTTCGGCACATAAATATGGTTGTTGTATCTCAACAACCCATCATTTTCCAATGAATAACCCTTATACTTGGGTATTTTCATATGTTCTTGTTCTAGCTCGGCCCTTACCTCATTGTACCAGTTGTCTTCCTGTTGTAATCCAAGTACCTTCTCTCTCAAGTTGGTCTGCATTGAAATCACTGAGAATATGCGGGGTCTACGACTAAGTGCATCTGCTACTTTGTTCAGGGTCCCCTTCACATAGGTAATGTCAAAGTCATACTCACTCAACTATTCTGACCATACAGATTATTTTGAGACCTACGACTGATTTGACTATTTGAGGGAACTGGTTTGAAGTGACCCGGAGTTATAAAACTTGGACCATGAATGACTGCTTTAGATTTTATATGTGAAATGAAAATGGTTAGAATTTACCTAACATTTAAGACTCCTTGTTTAAAGTTTCAAATACCTTTCAAAAAAAAAAAAATCACTGGCTAAACTTGACAGACCTTACAAGAACCAACACTTTTGTTTGGTTTTTCAAATCTTATTTTAATTTAGGATTATTAATTGATGCCATAATATGCCATTGCTTTATATCATCAGCAGAGATAACTGACATGCTATTGAATTTATTAGCAAAGTCATCTTTCAACTTTCCAACCATTTCCCAAAATTGTTTCTCATTTGTTAGAGTCCCATCAACAAAAATAAGAAGGAACTAGAATGCTTTAACCTGATGATTTACATCCTTATGTAACTGGGCTTTGTCTCTGTCCATCTTCTTCCACTCTTCAACAAACTCATTCAGTGTCCTAAAACTGTTTTCCCGGGCCTTTGTAGCTTCAACGAGTTAAAAATTTGAAAGCTCTTTGGCACCCCTCTCATTTTCAGGGACAATGTCTGCAAGATATAAATTGAACCTAAAATAACGTATTAGCTTCTTGTCCTTGGGTAATGTTGTTCTTGATATGCACAAATTTGTTCGAAATCCTATTAACTTGGATATTTGTGTCCCATGCAACATTCAACAATTTTTGTCTTCCTTCCTGATTCTCAACAATGACCCATTTATACTCCTCAGTACAGATTTAGCAAGTTCATATTTTCCATGATTTTTATCATCAGTGTTCTTTTTGGTATTATCGTGTGGTCTGGAAGACTCTGGCACAAAATATAATGACCAACTCTTGAAATCATTGATTTCATTCCTTTGCTCTTCAACGATTTTCTCTCTAGGGCATAATTTATAACCTATTGTTTTTCAACCTTACTTTTCACTACATCTGCAGCAGCACTACAAAATATGACTGCATCACTTGCGTCCATGTCCTTAACATCAATAACTTGGGTGGCAACCCTCACTTGTAATAGCCTAACTAGATCAACTATCTCCTCTACCGGTATCTCTTGATAACTAAATTTGAACCTTAAAATAATAATAAAATTGGTTGATGCATTAATCCCCACATGCTATTCAAATTGGCATATTCACAAAGAAGAAGATCCATGATTAGAGATACTTTCTAACCATGATTACAAAACTCATAGATGAAACATAGTGCAATCTAGAAAATCACATTGAATACTTCACTGATTGGGAATCCATAAAACATAGGCTACTAATGAACACTGTTGAAATATTGTAACTTCTAAGAATATTCTATTTGTACTTTATCTAGAGATGTTTCATTCCTCCGCCGAGACCTTATTGTATATCCGGAGATGTTTATTCCTTCGTTGAAATGTGGTAACTTGGGTTATTAGACTTCCCTAGTGGGGTCGGCCCAGAGTCATTTATAATGGGGTGTTTAAGTCCCCTATTGGGGTCGACCCAGTCAACATGATGTTGAGTGGTTAAGTTGGGGCCGACCTAGCTAGGGTTAAAAGTCAAGTGAGGTAAAGTATAAATACAGGATGTGTGATCCTCATTTAACACACTCACTCACTTGTGAAACTCACATAGGAGAGAGAGAGATCTGCAAAGGAGGAGAAGAAGCTCTTGTTTGGGAATTACATCTTTGTATTTGTTGGTCATCTATATTGAGGAAGCTTTGCTGGGTTTTCTACCCCATGAGGGTTTCGCAGGATAAATTGTGTCTCTGGTGTTTATGATGTGCTTGTTGTTCTTTCAGTGATCCTGTATATGCTATTGTTGTGGAATTGAATGTAATAATGATGTTATCTATTTTATCATATTGAATCTTAACATGGTATCAGAGCTAGCTTGAAGGAAGGCAATCTATGGCACTTACAACACTGTCTCACTTGCGACAATTTGAAAGTTAGGGTTTTGTATAGAACAAATTAGTCATCTTGGAACTTTCGCTATAAATCCATTTTTTAGAAGGTTCAGGATCTGAAAATTGGACAGGCCGAAGATGAAATTTTCATGTACCTTATGTCCGAATTTCAACCTCAGATTCATTGTACTTTATGAGATATCATCCGTACAAGTTAGGGTTTCTACCTCTTCCAGAATGCAATCCTAAACAGGTGACCTAGGGAAAAAGGTCATATCTCGGGATTGGAAGCTCCAAATGGAATTCCGTAAATATTTATAGTTAGGGCACGGACTTTCGTTTCACAGGTCCAATTTTTAGAGGCCAAAGTTGAAACAGTGACACGTGGAACTCTGTACAAGTTCACTATGCTGTTTCATCCCTTAAACAAGTCATGTTGGGAAACTGAGCATATCTCTCTGATGGAGAATCCAATAAATCTCAAACCTATGGGGTTGGAAAGAGGCCAGGTCAGGCTACCATAGGCCAAATTTTCAGACCCTTGCAGATCCAAGATTTCAGATATACACTAGAAAAAATACGGCACATCTAAAATGGCTCAACGGAGGAAATCAAAGAAGAGGAGGAAGAATCTCTTACTTAGGGTTTTCAGTTTTTAGGTATGGAAGGACCTGATACAATGTTGGATACACCTGATGCAACATTGGAAACTTTGATAATGGATTTGGAATCCATTCATCATAGATATTAATCCTCCACAAAATTGTTGTGGGAGGAAGGAGATTGAATATTAGGGTTTCCAAGTAAGAAGAAACCCTAGCAAAGTTGGGAGACTCATAGGGAAGAAATGAAGGAGGTCTAAATGGCACTGATATTCTATCATCCTAGCACCATGAACATATATAATATGTTTACAAGTGATCTACCTTGGATGGTTAGGGCTTTACCCTTATAGAGAAGACTACTCAACATGTATGACTTGAGAAGGTACAGGTATGTTTCGAAATCTGTTTCATGATTAAGTTCATAATATGTTTGTCTTCATATCATTGAGGTTAGTACAATCATGATTAATTTTAGATTGTCTAATCACCTTAGTAAAATTATGAATGCATGTGAATGATAGAAGACATTCATTGATTAGGGTTATGACACTTATGATTGTACTAATGCACTTGTGGTGTTGTATGAGGATGATGTTTTCTGCTAACATGAAAGGTACATCAAGAAAGAAAAATCAAGTTCTATGACCATGATGACATGAAGACAAAGACTCATCCATAGTCTTTGATCACATAGAAGCTCTAATTACGAGGTATGTTTGATTTTTTTCTACTATGCTTAACTTATGAGATATGCAGGTTACTAGCACAAGGTCTCTAAATCATTGAAGAGAAACAAATAATATATTGTTTGGTTATGCTAGACATAACCAAGCATGATAATCCAGGTATGTTTTCCTATATCAAATCCTACTTTGTGTTAGGATCTTAGGTAAGTATACCTTTGTATGAAATCATGACCATACATGCTTAATATTATTTAGAATCATAATGTTTTGATAGTATTAAGATTATACTAATGAATGTATGATTATGTATGAGATCTTGAGGAAAGACACAATGATGAAACCGGTACACACTTAAGAATGCATAGTGGTGTAGAATGGATAGAAGTTCAAATACATATGATCATGATGCTATCATAAAGGAAAAATAGAGATCAAGCGGGAGGAAACCACACAAACATAAAAGATAAGTATTTGAGTTGATTGAATCTCTGAATAGTTAATGATATTGCTTGTAATAGTTGTATGCATATTTGTCTTCCTAGAATCAGGAAATATATCATGCATAGTGTAAGCATTCATATAGCATTGAACAGTATACTACTAATATGCATATGATGGGTAAGTTGGACAAACATTCCATTGTTGCTTATCTAGAATGAAACCTCTTTGCTAACATGCTGAGAGTTGTGCATGCTCTTGATAGTATGTTCTGGTAGAGATGGAAGGCTTATAGATAGCCACTGTATGCATACAGGATATGGAAAAGTGTTGTGCCAAAGTATTGGTCAAGATAGTTGCATAACTATGTGAATCATATCAGTATGCATAATAGTTTATCATGTCAACATGATTTGATGATTATGAAGAATTACTAATCATGTAATTAACTTTGATTTGTAGGAAAGCTCATGTGATATGATCTACAAAAGAAGGATGATGAACACCTGTTCCAAAGAACAAGTGATCGATGTTCAACAAAAAGACTTACAAATAAAACGTACTGTAGAAGGCTCGTGGCTAGAGGATTCTCTTAGAAAGAGAGAGAATCATGACGAGATGTTTGCTCCAAGTGGCTAGACAAGACCGTTCTCTTAATGGTGTAATTGAAGAAGAAGTACGAATCGAGCAAACTCCCAGGATTCAATAGAGAATCACACAATTGAAGAAATATTTGTACGGGTACCCAGGATCGATAGACATTTGATGAGCTTAATGATCACCATGGGTGATGCGGATTTCAACTTTTGCTACAAGGTTGAATATGGTTTCTATATACAGATGACATTCTTCTCTTAGATGGATGCAAGAAGGAACTCACCACAGAGTTTGAGTGATCTTGAGGTGCATATCAGTAGACTCATCTGATGGGAGATGGCACAGATAGATATGCAAAAGATCGCTCAATGTAGAGTGTGAATGATGTTCAGTCATAGAGGGAGGATTGATATATTCTTGACAAGTTTGGGCTTTACCAAAAGTAAATTTGATCCTAATTTTTACCTTAAGGTTATGGATGATGAACCTGTCATACTATTAATGTATGTGAATGATCTCTTTTTGACAGGGAATGAGAAAGAGATCATGGAAATCAAGAAGAAGCTAGCTACAGAATTTGAGATGAAAGATCTTGGATTGATGCATTACTTCCTACGTCTTGAAGTATGGCAAGGACCAGAAGGAATCTTTTCTCAACCAGGGAAAGTATGCTGTGGAAATATTGAGAAGATTTGATATGTTGGAATGTAAATCCATGACCACTCCCATGGATTCCAACTTGAAGTTGTTAGCTGATGACTCATCAGAGTTAGTGGATGTGACTCTATACAGACAGATTATTGGGTCATTGATATATCTGACGAATACCAGGCCAGATATATGCTTTGCTTTGAACACCTTGAGTCAGTATCTAGTAGAACCTAGACGTGTTCACCTGGTAGCTACAAAGCATGTGATGAGGTACCTAAAGGGTACGATACACTTTAATCTATCTTATCTTGGAGATCATGACTATAGATTGTATGTCTACACAGATGTTGATTTGACAGGAAGAGCACATCGGGCGGATGTTATTGTATGGGATCTTCCATGATCTCGTGGTTTAGCAAGAAGCAGTCTAGTGTGGCTCTCAGCACAACTGAAGCGAAATATATAGTTGCTTGCACTACTAGTTGTGAAGTGATATTGCTTTGGAAGTTGTTATCAGGATTGTTTGACTTAGAGATGGACTCCACTGTGATCCTATGTGACAACCAGAGTTGTATCAAGATGACAGATAATCCATTGTTCCATGATAAGTAAAAGAACATAGAGATCGGATATTTCTATATACGGGATATGGTGCAGAAAGGAGCTATAAAGCTTGAGTATGTGAGCACTGACGAACAAGTTGATGATGTACTGACCAAACCTCTGTCTTGAGTAAAATTTGAGTATTTCCGTGACAAGCTTGGTGTAGTTCATAAGGACCCTCCTTGAAAGGGGGAGTGATATGGTCGATGATGATACTTGGATACTGGTATCAATATGGATACCTGTATCGATGATGAGGTTACCTGTTTCGATGATGAGGTCGATGATGAGGTTACTTGTCCCGACGATGAGGTCAATGAGTGGTCCTTAGATTTAGTCTAAGTTGACGAGTGGATTGCATCATCCCTGGACACAGGTCCTAAAGGAATCTGTAGACTCTTGTCTTCAAGAAAGATGTTGGTGAATGATGTAATGTGCGCTCCTTGACTTCTCAGCATATCAGTGGGTGATCATTCACAGAACCTATAATGATGTAATGTTCGCTCCTAGACTACTCAGTGCAGTAGTAGGTGATCATTCACATGTTGTAAATCCTAGATTTGATCTACGTCACACCCCAGTTGAAACAGTACTAACTCTCTGGTTGACTGGAATGATGTAATGTGTGCTCCTGGACTGCTTAGTGTAGTAGTAGGTGATCATTCGCAGGTCCTGTAATGATGTAATGCCCACTCTTGGACTTCTCAGTGCAGCAACAAGTGATCATTCACAGGTTCTAAAAATCCTAGATTTAATCTAGGTCACATCCAGTATGAAAAAGGACTGGCACTATGGTTGGGATTGCATTGTCCCTAGACATGATATGCACTACTACATTTTTGGCCTTTAGGGGCGGTTGTCTTCCACCCCCAAAAGTGACCTACCGGGGGGGGGGTTTGGCTTTGGGGGTGGTTTTGGAAAAATCGCCCCTAAAGACACCGATGTTAAAAAAATTTCCCTTAAGGGCGGTTTTTAACAAGATTGGAACCGCCCCCAAAAGTGACTTTTGGGGGTATTTTGTGACACCATCGTAGAGGTCTACATAGGTGGTTTTAAACCCCCCTCGCAGAGGTATACGGAGGCGGTTTTAAACCCCCCTCGTAGACCCCTTCATAGAGACCTATGAGGGCGGTTTTGGAACCCCCTTCATAGAGACCTATAAGGGTGGTTGTGAACCCCCCTCATAAGCCCCTTCATACAAACTGTTGGAGCATAGGCCGCAGCTATGGTAAAGCTGCCAAATTTTGGGGAAAAAGCACTAAGTTTTGAAGGAAAAGTGCTAATTTTGAGGAAAAGCACCATTTTTGGGAAAAAATGAACAGTGCGCGGTACGGCGCTAGATGGACGATCTCACCACAGATTGCAGGTCGAAAATTGCAGAGCTCGCGTGCACAAGTCAAAGGGAAGAGTAAATAAGGTGGCCGAGTAGAAAGCTCAACCACCACAATAAATCAAGCATTGAAGGCAAAGTACAGGATTTATGGTTGCTCGAACCAAGGAAGAGCAACGGGACGAAGCATTGAAGGTGAAGGACAAGGAGCAAAGAACGATGAAGCGGCGCCCATACCCGTGATCTGCGCCGAAAATCGTGGATTCTGCAGGAAGCTGCGACGTGACTGCAAGAGGCGCCTACAGAACACCTAGCCGTGTCAGTGGTTAGGGTTTTTGGGGATCATTATTGGGGAAAGGCCCACAGTTTTGTAAAGGTGCGACCCTCAGGGCCACCTATATATATGTGTAATTGGAAAGGGAAAAGGGTTAGATGGGTTGGTTAGCTGATTAGAGAATTAGATAGTTAGTCTCTGGTATTGTTGTATTTTGTAGAGGTGTAACGAGAATTTTGTGCATGTAAGAAGGCCGTGATCTCGCAGAAAGACCGCTTGGTGAAGGGCCATTGTATGTATTGACCAGTTGGAAGAGGACTGAGGGGAATGTAATTGTATGGATTTGTCATTGTAATATCTGTAGAAGAAGAGAATAGATCTAAGAGAAGGGCTCCCAGCTGTGTGCGTGGAGTTTCCCAGAAAGATCTAAGGATGCAGCTGTGTGCGCAACGAGACTGTATTATCCCCATCTCAAGATAATATAAAACAGTTCCCGTGGACGTGGCTTCCCTCCTGGAAGTAAACCATATAATTCTTGTTGTTGTGGTGATGCTTTATGTGATTGCATGTCTTTTCTTTACTGTATGTTTCCATGAATGTTTCGCTATCCTTATGAATGAGTATGTGAGTAAGTCCTTGAAGCTCCCTTAGAAGTGTACTTGTGCAGTGTCGAAGGAGTTGGTAAGAATCTTGTCGCCGCAGTGCTTAAGGAGTGTGTTACTGCACTGAGGTGTGAGGGTGGAGACGATACTTAGTGTATCAGGCGAAGCGGGTAATCTCCTCCTGCACAGGTGCGGGGCTACCACGCAGCTAGGCTGAGAAGAGTGAGTTCCAGCACTGTAGCACTGTGAGACCGGTGAAAGAGCAAGACGTTCTGTTCTGGGGTTAACTGCAAGAAGGTAAGAGAACTGTAGACTCCACACCAGCTCGGTTAAGGAAACCCGATTCCTTAGCCCCCCCATAGCCACTTTGGGTGAGACTTCGGGCTGCTGCGTAGCTCGTTGCCGAAAGGGCCAGTGCGCTAAAGGGGTGTTTGTTGTTGCGCATCCTGAAAACCCGGGTCTATCCAGAAAGCAGCCAACAAATGGTTCCGTTGCTAGCTTTAACCATATTATTTTGAAGGCAATGTGGTGCTAGAATCCTACAGTTAAAGAAATTCAAGAATGGTTTGATTCAAAGGCTAGAGAGTTCGTCGAACGTGAAAATAGAAGCCCTAGGCTTCAGACAGAAGACTGGTTGCAGAAGCATATTTATATTGACCTTCACGAAATCTTCTTTGTAACATTTTCACTCGAGTTGCATGAGTGGGTATCCAAGCTAGCAGATACTGAACCCACCGTGCATGTTGATCAACCTATCGTTTGGACGCCTGAGCTAGTTAGCATTCTGAAGCGGGTAGATAATCCTGTATCCCGTGCAGTAGACTTTTGGTTGAACAATCTGCTGGAAGGCTTCATCACCGAATTTGCAATAGATACGAGAAAGAGCTTCAACGAGGCTGAGAGGAGCATCTTCAAAGCATACAGGGGTAAGTTCTTAAATTCTCTGAAATTGTGGATTAAAATGCTCTTATATGAAAAAGGAAAACTATGCATAGCTTTCGATGAATAGCATTATTAGACAAGTAATGTCCACAAATTCTGATAGTGATCTTGAAGTTATTGGTTGCACTCGTAGTGGAAAACGGTATAAAGTAGGCCTCGACCAGCATTCTTGTGAGTCTAGCCCAGAAGATAGTCGAGCTCGTAGAGCAAGCCATATAGAGAGACAAGGGAGTGTTCATATCCATTATCACCCTTTTACACCGCAAAAGCCAAACGGGGCTCAGCATAACCCCGCAGTAACACCCTCTAGTAGCCCGCACAGTACTTCTAGTTCCGTAGCCCCACCTTTGTTTAACCATCCCAGAGGCAGTGCCACAGCACCTCCACGTCAACCTAGCGCAAGAAGGATGGGTGATGACATGAAGCTACCAACCTTTAGAGGAACAGGGCTAGAAGACCCTGAGCAGCACTGGTTTCTATGTGAAGCCATTTGGATGATTAAGCAAATTAATGATGATGATGTTAAGCTGGTTCAGTTAGCAACCACACTAAGAGAGAGAGCCTTAACCTGGTTTATGAAATACTCAATAGCACAGAATAGGATGCTTGCTGATGTAAGAAGTGCTATGATTAAAGAATTCAAGAAACCTAAATCAGAATCACAGTGCATAACAGAACTCAAAGACATAAAACAGTTACCTACAGAATCAGTATGGGACTTTGATCAGAAGTTCAAAGCGGTGATAGATCAAGTAAGCTTTGAGTTTGCACCGCAGCAGCATAAGGAATGGTTCATTGCTGCGCTGCTTCCTCATATTAGACTTCCTCTTATGCAACAGAATCTCACTACTCAAGAACAAGCTCTAGAGATGGCTATGAAACTAGAAGCTTCACCAATTACTAAAACAAGCAACGATGTTGCGCAGTTGCAAAACCAAATAGCAAACCTAACCTTGCAAGTGCATGATATTAAGAAAGGAAAGGATGTTAAAGAAGAAATTTGGTGTACAAAGTGTAGAGCACAAGGACATTCAAAGGACCATTGTCCTGTTTTCATAGATTATATTGCAACTAGAGCACCTAACCCTTTACCACAAGCTCAAGGGCCTTGGTGCGAAATCTGTAGAATTAGAGACCACAGACCACAAGAGTGTCACTTGTTACAGAAATATGTACAAACTCCAAAGAATCTATATTTCCATTTCTGTAAATCAATAGGCCATGATGAGAACAATTGCAGAGCATATGAGCTTATGATAGAAAGAAAACATGATGTTTATAGAGTACAGTTAGAACCACAGGGACCCACAGCAGGTCCGCAGTATGACCCAGCTCGTGAAGGCCGAGGAGGAAATTATAGGGGCCACAGACGCGTAGTAGGGTTTGGTCGTGGAAGAGGACAGATCACTTGCTATAACTGCGGAGCTCAAGGTCATTTTGCAAGGGATTGCCAAAACCCTACAACCATCTGCAGATACTGTAAATCTTATGATCATGTCATCGAAGAATGCTCTCAGTTGATGGCCAAGATGCAAGAAAAGAAGCCACAGGTTAACCAGAATATTCAGTTGATTGCAGCATAAAAAAGAGAACCAGATCCTACAATTAATATAGTGATGCGCAGTGGAGCAACCACTGGTGCGCCAGAGTCGGGAACTGGAAAGCCAGCGACACAATGGGTGCACCGTGCTAATATTAAACCATCCCCGTTGGACCTACAGAAGCAAAAAGAAGCATTCAAGCAAGCTCAAGAGTATTTCTCAGATCCGCGAGCTTCAAGTTCTGTCACATTACTGCACAATGATATTAGACCACATGTGCCACGACAAGAGAACCTGGTACGAGAGTAGGCCACTACATCTGGAAGGCCTGATGAGGAGGATACACTAGGTAGTGTTCATGCTTTCCTGAGAAGTTGCTTAAAGTTGTTGCGCAATGAAAAAGCAACTATGGAACTCCAACACCTGTTGGATCAGTGTCAACAATCTGCTTCGATGAATACACCGCAGCGTGCTATCCATCAGAGCAGAAGTCATACTAGAACTGGAAGAGAGATGAGACTCACAGCACAGATTGGAGCATTTGAAATGGACGAAGTCATTTTGGATTTAGGCTCAGAAGTTAATGTTCTCACCATGCAGACATGGGAACAGATGGGTAGCCCTCAGCTTATCAGATCTCCTATCCATCTAAGACTAGCAAATCAACAACAAGTTTCTCTATTGGGCAGATTACCCAATGTACCCATTGATATTGAGGGATTAAGAAGTTCTGCAGACTTCGAAGTATTCAAAATTCTGGATGACAGTAGACCTTACCCAGCACTTTTAGGCATAGACTAGGCATTTGATAATTTGGCTGTTATTAATTTGAAGAAAAGACAGATGACTTTTGAGGATGACCAGATTAGGGTCATTGCACCGCTTGATCCCCTTCAAGGACCACGGTATATTGAACCCATTCGAGCAAAAGAAGAAGTGCGCCACATGGAAAGTTTGTATCAGATGACTGCTAGTCATAACGATTATGTCAATCCCACAGCGGACGGCCATATCAGTTGGCGATGCGATAGCTCGTGCACATTAGATTCGGAAGCAGGATTGAAAAACTAGCAGAATCGCTTACATGAGGTTTCTGCAAGGCGTTGCGCCATGATGACTAAATCCATTCGATGGATTGGCACAGAATTGAATAACACTCCAATCTTTGATGGTTTAACTGGAGTAAGTGAATTCATACATGCATATGAACAAGAAATCCCAGATGAGCAGCACACACAAGCATTGGATGTAGCACTGCGCGCTACACCCGCAAGATGGTGGGGTGCGCATAAAGAAAATATTGACACATGGAAAGACTGTCGCAGGTTGATACTGCGCAGATTTCAGGAGACTACAGCAGGAGTTTTGCACAAATATGATGGACAAAGTGACCCCAGGTCACACGTTGAAGCATGTATTCAGCAATGGTTAGATATTCCAGAGGATGAGTGGGTTCACCTATTCGTCCACACGTTGGATATAGTTCCAAGGAACTGGTACACTGAAACAGAATTGAGCAGAAGCACTATCACTTGGCCTCTCATGATCGAAAGTTTTCAACTCACTTTCAGCTTTGAGTCAGAACATCCAAGCATTGATTAGGCTTTAAAGTGTATTAGAAAGAAGGTATTTGGACAATGTCCTTTACCAGAGTATTCTCAACCAGATTGGGTTGTCCAGATGGAACATGCCCTGGAATGCTATAATTTCGTCACTGGAGAAGAGGATGATGATCCTCGCAACATCAATATTCCAGAGTCAGAAGGGACGCGCAAAGTTGAAGGCCCTCAGCTTGATATCCCTGCCATTACAGAACACATCAAGCTCAAGAAGATTAACATTGGTATAGAAGCCGAACCCAAGGTTGCCTCTATAGGAGATTATTGGGATGATGAAACTGTTGGCCATATTGTAGATTTACTACATGAATACCAGGATATCTTTCCTACCAAGTTTACAGAAATGAAAGGCATCCTAGGAGATTTAGGAGTTATGCACATACCTTTGAAACCGGATGCTAAGCCAGTAAAACAGCGCCCGTATAGGTTGAACCCGCGATATAAAGAAAAGGTCAGAGAAGAAATTGATAAGATGCTCGCAGCTGATATCATTGAGCCAGTAGAGGAAAGTGATTGGATTAGTCCTATGGTGGTACAAGAGAAAAAGACAAAAGGTGAAACAAGAATCTACGTGGACCTGCGCAAGCTCAACGATGCATCAGCGCATGATCCATTTCCTACGCCCTTTACAGACGAAGTGCTTGACAATGTTGGAGGACAAGAGGCTTACTCCTTCACGGATGGCTTTTCAGGATACCATCAGATCAGAATCCATCCAGAGGACCACCATAAGACCACTTTTGCGACTGAATGGGGCTCATTCCAGTATACGGTAATGCCCTTTGGTCTTAAAAATGCTCCTGCTATCTTCTCTAGAGTCGTCATTGCTGTTTTTAAAGAATTCATTCATAAGTTTCTAGAAGTCTATTTTGATGACTGGACTGTGTTTGGTCTACTAAAGAACCATATAGGGAATCTAAGGATGATAGAAAAATGTAGACAATATCAGATCTCCCTTAACTTGAAAAATTGTATCTTCTATGCTCCTTTTGGTATTTTGTTGGGTCACATTGTGTGCAGACAAGGACTCATGATGGATCCTGCGAAGGTTTCCATCATTGCTAACTTGCCTGTGCCCAACTCAGTCAAACAATTGTGCACTACATTGGGACATACAAGATATGTTGAATATTGTAACTTCAAAGAATATTATATTTGTACTTTATTATTCCGGAGATGTTTCATCCCTCCGAGGTAACCCTATTATGTATCCGGAGATGTTTATTCCTCCAAGAGTTTGTATTAACTAGGGTTATTAGACCCACCATGTGGGGGTCGGCCCTGTGGTTATATTTTTGGGGTTATTAGACTTCTCCAGGAGAGGTCGGCCCCATTAGGTCTTTTAGTCAGTTAGGAGTCAGTATAAATAAGAGAGGTGAACTCCTCATTACATCATTCACTCACTTGTGGAAGAGTGCGCACTTGTCTGGGAGATCTGCTAAGGAGACAAAGAAGGAAGGAGCACATCTTGTATTTTGGTTGATCATCTTATTGAGGAAAGCTTTGCTGGGTTTTCTACCCCATGAGGGTTTCCCAGGGTATATTGTGTGTCTATCTTGTGATTGTGTTTCTTTTAGTGATCTTGCTTGTCTATTTGGTTTAAACTTAACATGGTATCAGAGCTAGACTGAATAGGACGTCTTTCACAAGGTAAGAATACCTCTTTCTCTCTCTTTGGTGAAGTTAGGGTTTCAGCCCAAAGTTGGTATTATTGATTTTTGGTTGCATGGCTGGATAGCTCTTTTCAATACCTTTCTTTTGAGCTATAGATCGAACTTTTTGGTTGGGTAGAACTCCGGGAAATCCAAACCCTAATTCTACCAAAAGTGCGATACGTCAGTTTTTGGTTTCAGAAAAAAGTTGTAATTTTTGAATCCTGATTACATGGCTGGATAGCCCTTCTCAAGAGCATTCTTTTGAGCTATAGATCGAACTTTTTGGTTGGGTAGAACTCCGGGAAAGTCAAACCCTAATTCTACCAAAAGTGCGATAAAATTCTGTTCCAGATTCCGGAAAAGTGAAAAGTAACTTCCCAGGTAAGTCTACTCTGTCTCTTGGACTCCCCCAAGAGAAGATGGCTCCAAACACTAAGCTTGAAGACAAGCTAGAAGGCATAGAGAATTTTCGGGCATGGAAATACAGAATTGGTCTCATTCTTGAGGAGAATGATCTTGCTCATTATATCAAGGAGGAAGTTGCAGAACCAGAAGAAGATGAAGCCAAAGAAAAACACAGGAAGGATTTGATTAGGGCAAAGAGAATCATAGCTGATTCTATTAAAGACCACTTGATTCCCCAAGTGGCTTCCAAGAAGACTCCAAAGGAAATGTATGATGCCCTAGGAAGAATGTATGAAGGAAAGAACATCAATAGGAAAATGAATCTAAGGACTCAGTTGAAGAGTACCAAGATGCACAAAGGAGAATCCATTCAGGACTACTTCTCAATAGTCTCTCTAATCAAAGAGCAACTAGATGCCATTGGTGATACTCTTGATGAAGATGAACTTGTGATGACAGCTCTAAATGGTCTCACTAGACCTTGGGAGTCATTCATTCAAACTATGTGTGCCAGAAAAGAAAGTATGAAGTTTGATGTAGTTTGGGAGGATTGTGTACAAGAGGAGGCTAGGGTTGCAAATAGAGAAGCCTTGCTCAAAGAGGATGACCAAGCCTTGGCCACCCACACCAAAAGAAGAAGGAGTTAATCCTACTCCAAAAAGGGTAGTCACAAGGAGTCTCATCCTCCACACAGATTTCATAAGAAAAGAGGATCTACTCAAAGAAGAGATTACTCTTCTTTCCAGTGCTTTTCTTGTCACAAAATAGGACACATTGCTAGAGATTTCCCTCTACAGAAGAAAAAGGGCACTCACTACAAAAGGCACCAAGCACATCTTGCAGAAGATGATAGTGAAGAAGAAGAAGT
The DNA here is from genome assembly GCA_027924585.1 of Larix kaempferi. Classification (NCBI taxonomy): domain Eukaryota; kingdom Viridiplantae; phylum Streptophyta; class Pinopsida; order Pinales; family Pinaceae; genus Larix; species Larix kaempferi. The sequence goes on along the minus strand of BSBM01000729.1, from coordinate 4,162,584 downwards.
AGAGGAAGAAAGGTCTCACAATAAAAGACCTAGAAATGAAGAGGAAGAAGAAGAAAGGACCTTCCTCAAAAGAAGGTCAAGGAGAAATGCAGAAGAAGATGCAGAAGAATATGTTCTCTTCTCCGGACTCTCTGGATCTATAACCCCTGGAGAAGGTACATGGCTTATTGACAGTGGTGCTTCAAAGCACATAACAGGACAGAAAAGGACTCTCTCAAATCTTGAAGAAAAGACTTCTCCCCAAAAAGTATCTCTAGTAGATGACTATCAATATCCCATTAAGGGAATTGGTGAAGCAAACTACAAACTCGATTCTAGAACTCCCATGAAGATGAAGGAAGTTTTATATGTTCCAGGATTGAAGAAGAATTTGCTTTCAATCTCAGCTTTAGACAAGAAAGGCTATAGAGTGGCATTCATTGATGGACAAGTGTTAATGTGGTCCAAAGGCAAATCTATTAAGGATGCAATTGCTATTGGTGAAGAGGAAGGAGGTTTATATAAACTCAAGGGTCATCCGGAAGCTGCTCTTATTCATGAAACCTCTAGCCCCAGTGAGCTATGGCATAGAAGACTAGCTCACATTAACTACAAAGCCTTACCCTATGTAAGCAAGGTGGTCATAGGACTACCAAATTTGAAGGTTGATCATGATGGCTCATGTAAAGGATGTAAGAAAGGGAAGAATGTCAAGAACCCCTTTCCAAAAAGTGAAACAAAGACTAAGGGTATCTTGGAGTTAATACACTCAGATGTATGTGGTCCAATGCCCACCACCTCTCTAAGTGGATTTGAATACTATCTTTCATTCATTGATGATCATTCAAGGAAAACTTGGATATACTTTCTAAAGGGTAAGAATGAAGTTTTTGGAAAGTTCAAAGAGTTCAAGGCTCTAATAGAAAATCTCTCAGAAAAGAAAATCAAGATTCTCAGAACAGACAATGGTGGAGAATATACTTCAAAAGAGTTTGAAGAATTCTGTAAAGAAGCTGGAATCAAGAGAGAACTAACCACTCCCTACAATCCCCAACAAAATGGGGTTGCAGAAAGGAAAAATAGAACCATCATGGAAGCTGTGAAGACTATGATACATGACCAGGATCTTCCCATGTATCTATGGGCTGAAGCAGCCAGAACAACAGTATATGTTCAAAACAGATTATCTCATAGTGCTCTTGATTTCAAAACTCCAGAAGAAGTGTTTACTGGAAAGAAGCCCGAGGTAAGCCATATTAAAATATTTGGGTGTCCTGTGTACATCCACATTCCAAAAGAAAAGAGAACCAAGTTGGATCCTTCTGGTAAGAAAGGAATATTTGTTGGTTATTGTGAATCATCCAAAGCCTTCAGGATTTACATACCAGGCTTTCATCATATAGAAATCAATAGAGATGTAACTTTTGATGAAGAAGCAGCTCTCAAGAAATCAAGAAAATGCCAACTTGAAGAAATCTATGAAGAAGATCCTTCTTCTAGAAACTCAGAGGCTGTTCACATCCCTGAAGATAATCCACCAGAGGATCATGACATGTTGGAACCACAAGAACCTCCTATCTCAGATTTATCAAAGAAAAGAAGGCCAGCATGGGCTAGAGATATTATCCAAGGGGCTGAAAAATATGGTGCTCCTGAAGGCTCCATTAGAGAAAGAAAGAAACCAAAGCTAGTGTCCAACTATATGGCCTTGATGTGTGATCTTGTGGATCAACTACCTACTAGCTATGAAGAAGCAGCTCAAAAGAAAGAATGGGTAGAAGCAATGACAGAAGAATATCAGTCGATAATCAAAAATGATGTTTGGGATATAGTCCCCAAACCAAGAGATAAAAGTGTGGTTTCTTCCAAATGGATTTTCAAGATAAAACATGCTGTAGATGGTAGCATTGAAAAATACAAGGCAAGGTTTGTAGCCAGAGGATTCTCTCAAAAGGAAGGAATTGACTATGAAGAAACATTTGCACCTGTTGCTAGGTATACTTCAATTAGAACTATCATGGCACTTGCATCCATGATGAAATGGAAATTACATCAAATGGATGTTAAGACAGGCTTTCTGAATGGTTTAATTGAAGAAGAAGTATACATAGAACAACCTCAAGGTTTTGAGGTCAAAGACGGAAGGACCCATGTATGCAAACTGAAAAAGGAATTATATGGATTGAAGCAAGCTCCCAGGGCTTGGTACGGAAGGATTGACAGTTTCTTAACAAGCATGGGCTTTACCAAAAGTAAAGCTGACCCCAATCTTTATCTTAAAGTGATGGATGATGAACCTGTTATATTGCTGTTATATGTAGATGATCTATTTCTAACCGGAAATGAGAATCAAATCATTGAAAGCAAGAAGAAGCTTTCTTCAGAATTCGAAATGAAAGATCTCGGATTAATGCACTACTTCTTAGGCCTAGAAGTGTGGCAAGAGCCAAAAGGAATCTTTCTAAATCAAGGTAAGTATACTGTGGAGATTCTCAAAAGATTTGATATGTTAGAGTGTAAAGCCATGGCCACTCCCATGGACTCCAACCTGAAACTATTAGTTAATGATTCATCAGAACTAGTGGAAATAACCCTATATAGACAAATCATTGGATCATTGATGTATTTGACAAATACTAGGCCGGATATATGCTTTGCTGTAAATACCCTAAGTCAGTATCTAGTAGAACCTAGAAAGGTTCACCTTATAGCTGCAAAGCATATAATGAGGTACCTAAAAGGTACAGTGGACTTTGGCTTATACTATCTTGGAGGTAATGAACTCAAGTTACGTGGTTACTCAGATTCTGATTGGGCAGGTAGTGTCCCAGACAGAAAAAGTATTTCAGGTGGATGTTATGGCCTTGGATCTGCCATGATCTCCTGGTTCAGCAAGAAACAATCTAGTGTGGCCCTCAGTACTGCTGAAGCAGAATATATAGCTGCTTGCTCTGCCAGCTGTGAAGCAGTGTGGCTTCGGAAACTCTTATCTGGAATTTTTGACTTAGAAATGGATCCCACTGTGATTATGTGTGATAATCAAAGCTACATTAAGATGACTGAAAATCCTGTGTTCCATGATAAGTCAAAACACATTGAGATCCGTTACTTCTATATACGAGACATGGTGCAGAGAGGAGCCATCAAGCTCGAGTACATAAGCACTGAGGATCAGATTGCCGATATCCTGACTAAACCTTTGTCTCGAGTAAAGTTTGAACACTTCCGAGACATGCTTGGTATAGTTCAGAAGGACCCTCCTCGAAAGGGGGAGTAGTATAGTATTTGATAACAATTTTGTTTTGTTGCACTTAGCTACTTACAATTATTTAGATTTAGAACTCTTATATATCTTTTATTTTGATGCTAGATGTATTAGTAAGAATACATGCTAGATGTATACATGTTTTGGTGTGATGTATACATGTTTTGATATTAGATGTATTAGTGAGAATACATGCTAGATGTATACATGTTTTGGTGTGATGTATACATGTTTTGATATTAGATGTATTAGTGAGAATACATGCTAGATGTATACATGTTTTGGTGTGATGTATACATGTTTTGATATTAGATAGAATACATGCTAGATGTATACATGTTTTGGTGTGATGTATACATGTTTTGATATTAGATGTATTAGTGAGAATACATGCTTGATGTATACATGTTTTGGTGTGATGTATATATGTTTTTATATTAGATAGAATACATGCTAGATGTATACATGTTTTGGTGTGATGTATACATGTTTTGATGTTAGATGTATTAGTAAGAATACATGCTAGTTGTGATGTATACATGTTCTGATGATTAGATGTATTAGTAAGAATACATGCTATATGTGATACATGCTCTTGGATATTTGTACCTGTATAGATGAGAATACAGAAGGGGATTGGATCATCCCTGGACTTTCAGTCCTAAAGAGAGCCGTAGACGTGAGGTCTCCGAGAATGAAGTCCTTAGTGGACAGTTAAGGGGATTGGATCATCCCTGGACTTTCAGTCCTAAAGAGAGTCGTAGACGTGAGGTCTCTGAGAATGAAGTCCTTAGTGGACAATTGAGGGGATTGGATCATCCCTGGACTTTCAGTCCTAAAGAGAGCCGTAGACGTGAGGTCTCCGAGAATGAAGTCCTTAGTGGACAGTTGAGGGGATTGGATCATCCCTGGACTTTCAGTCCTAAAGAGAGCCGTAGACGTGAGGTCTCCGAGAATGAAGTCCTTAGTGGAAAATTGAGGGGATTGGATCATCCCTGGACTTTCAGTCCTAAAGAGAGCCGTAGACGTCTGGTCTCTGAGAAGTGGGGATTGTATCATCCCCGGACTTAGGTCCCTGAATTGATCCGTAGACGTGTGGTCTCCGAGAAGTGGGGATTGCATCATCCCCGGACTTAGGTCCCTGAATTGATCCGTAGACGTGTGGTCTCCGAGAAGTGGGGATTGTATCATATCCGGACTTAGGTCCCTGAATTCATCCGTAGACGTGTGGTCTCCGAGAAGTGGGGATTGTATCATCCCCGGACTTCGGTCCCTGAATTGATCCGTAGACGTGTGGTCTCCGAGAAGTGGGGATTGTATCATCCCCAGACTTCAATCCCTGAATTGATCCGTAGACGTGTGGTCTCCGAGAAGTGGGGATTGTATCATCCCCGGACTTCGGTCCCTGAATTGATCCGTAGACGAATGGTCTCCGAGAAAGTGATTTTATTGATAATGTGGTTACTTGTATCGGTAGGATACTTGTATTGATGATGTGGTTACTTGTATCGGTAGGATACTTGTATTGATGATGTGGTTACTTGTATCGGTAGGATACTTGTATTGATGATGTGGTTACTTGTATCGGTAGGATACTTGTATTGATGATGTGATTACTTGTATCGGTATGGATACTTGTATTGATGATGTGGCTACTTGTATCGGTAGGATACTTGTATTGTTGATATGGTTACTTACATTGGCATGAATACTTGTACTGCTGATCGTGTGATGACGATGCTGCTGATCATGTGATGACGATGCTGCTGATCGTGTGATGACGATGCTGCTGATCGTGCGATGACGATGCTGTTGATCGTGTGATGACGATGCTGTTGATCGTGTGATGACGATGTTGCTGATCATGCTGTTGATCGTGTGATGACGATGCTGCTGATCATGTGATGACGATACTGCTGATCGTGTGATGACGATGCTGCTGATCATGTGGAGACGATGCTAAAGATCGTGATGTTGACATTGATGTACCAGTAACTGTTTGAGTTACTGATGAAGACAAATTGAATAAAGCTTCCGATGATTTATAGATGTATCATATATAGTGACTCCTTGCTCCTGCAGATGCTGTTATAATATCCTTCTCGTTAAGGGGGAGTGTTGAATATTGTAACTTCAAAGAATATTATATTTGTAATTTATTATTCCGGAGATGTTTCATCCCTCCGAGGTAACCCTATTATGTATCCGGAGATGTTTATTCCTCCGAGAGTTTGTATTAACTAGGGTTATTAGACCCACCATGTGGGGGTCGGCCCTGTGGTTATATTTTTGGGGTTATTAGACTTCTCCAGGAGAGGTCGGCCCCATTAGGTCTTTTAGTCAGTTAGGAGTCAGTATAAATAAGAGAGGTGAACTCCTCATTACATCATTCACTCACTTGTGGAAGAGTGTGCACTTGTCTGGGAGATATGCTAAGGAGACAAAGAAGGAAGGAGCACATCTTGTATTTTGGTTGATCATCTTATTGAGGAAAGCTTTGCTGGGTTTTCTACCCCATGAGGGTTTCCCAGGGTATATTGTGTGTCTATCTTGTGATTGTGTTTCTTTCAGTGATCTTGCTTATCTATTTGGTTTAAACTTAACAAGATACTACAGGAAATTTATCAAGGGTTATGCAAAGATCACTGCGCCTATGGAAAGACTGCTGAAAAAGGATTCAAAATTCCAATGGACAGAAGAATGCCAATAGAGTTTGGACACACTTAAAGGAAAGATGGTCACAGTGCCTATTCTAGTTTTCAAAGACTAGAGAAAAACATTTCATGTTCATGTAGATGCTTCTTCCATAGCATTGGGGGTTGTACTCACACAACCGGGAGAAGGAGGTAGTGACCACCCCATTGCTTACTCTAGCAGAAAGCTGTCTACAACTAAGAAGAACTACACCACTACAGAAAGAGAAGGACTAGCTATGGTGTATGCCTTACAGAAGTTCAGACACTATCTATTAGGTTCTCATTTTAAAATGTATACTGACCATTCTGCTTTGAAGTACTTGGTCAATAAGCCAGTGTTAGGGGGAAGAATTTGCAGATGGCTACTCCTCTTCCAGGAGTATGATTTTGAGATTATTGTGAAGCCAGGTAGATTGAATGCAGGACCTGACCATTTATCTAGGATAGAGTCAGGGGAGGAACCTACGAATTTGGAGGACAATCTGCCTGATGCGCAGCTGTTTTCTATCCAAGCAGCAGACGAATATTATTTCGATATTCTTGAGTTTCTCACTATAGGACAAGCACCAGTTGAGTTCACAATACAGTAGAAGAAACAACTTGTTGTCAAAGCCGCAGACTTCACTTTGATAGTAGGCCAGCTCTATAAGTTGGGCCCTGATGAAGTTTTGCGCAGATGCATTTTACCGCATGAGAAGAACTCCATAATCGCAAAAGCGCACTGAGGAACCGCAGGAGGCCATTTCGCAGGAAAGCCGACTGTGCAGAAGATCTTAGCCGCAGGTCTTTGGTGGCCAACATTGCACAAGCATACTAAGGAATTCTGTAAGTGTTGCGATGTGTGCCAGCGAACAGGAAAACCTTCAAGAAGAGATGAAATGTCGCTAAGACCCCAGATAACAGTGCGTGCTTTTGATAAGTGGGCCATTGATTTTGTGGGACCTATCAACCCACCAGGAAAGAGAACTGGCGTAAGATACATCATCACAGCTACTGAATACCTCACCAAATGGGATGAGGCGAAGCCAGTTAGGAATTGCGACACTGCCACTACCGCGCAGTTCATTTTTGAGAATATTGTCACTAGATTTGGATGTCCACTGATTCTAATGAGTGATCAGGGCACACACTTCCTGAACGAGACTATAGAGGCCCTTACTGAAGAATTCCACATTAGTCACCATAAGAGTACACCCTACCACCCTCAAGCTAATGGTACGGTGGATGCATTCAATAAGATTCTGGAGAATGCCCTGACCAAGATCTGTAATCAACAAAGAGATGATTGGGACCTTCGAGTCACAGCTGTGTTATGGGCTTACAGAATCACATGCAAAAAATTAACAGGTCACACACCTTTCAATTTGGTGTATGGACAAGAAACAATTATGCCCATGGAATACATTGTTCCCAGTCTCAGAATTGCTCAAATTACAGAAATGGCAGATACTGATACTATGAGTGAAAGGCTGTCACAATTGGTTGCCTTAGAAGAAGACAAGATTTTAGCTAGATTCCATCAACAAGTGCAGAAGGAGAGACAAAAGGCTTGGCATGATAGGCATATTAAGAATAAAGTCTTTCAGGAAGGAGACTTGGTACTCCTCTATGATAGTAAATTCATCAAGTTTCCAGGCAAGTTTCGTGTACATTGATTAGGCCCTTTTCAAGTGATGAAGATAACTGAAGGTGGAGCAGTTCAGCTTGCGAAACTTAATGGAGAGTTGCTGCCCACAATGATCAACGGGAGTCGGCTCAAGCTTTATCGCGACAGCCACTCCGCCCTGTCGACCTAGTCAGTTGCTAAAGTCATGTAGATGTCCAGTGTAGTTGAAAGAGGCATCGCACTTATCAGTCTACACAGAAGTCGCGAGACATTTTTCAGTCTCTGGCTTCCTGCGCAGTTCCTCGAAGCGTTCGCGCAGTCAATAAAGCCTGTTCTGAGCGAGCCTATTTTCGCTCTTGTGAAGTCCCTTGGGTTGTTGAACTTTTGCTCTTGCGGAGTCCCCTGATTGTCTATTCATTGCTCTTGCAGAGTTATCCTCGCCGTGGAGCCCTCCATATGCACAGTTACCCATGCTGAAGTTACCTGCCGAAAATTTGAATTGCGGTAGTTCTGTAGCCATGTCTGAGTCTTAATGAACGACGAGACCACCATTTAATTGTATTTGCTCTGACAGATTCGACTTGATTTCCCTAAGATCCGCATTTAATTAAGGAGCTGAAGGCCTTAGCTCATCTCCCGAAAGGCTGTCAGAGCCCGTCCATCGCATTTAATGCACCACAGAGGCGCAGGGGTAGGGGGGTTGTCAACTCATCCGCTTAGGCGCCAACGGTTATTAGTGCCACTTGTCCTCATCTACTATCGCCTTTAGCTATAAATACCCCTCATTCGTATATGCTTGGGTTACTTTTCCTTGCTAGTGCGTCATATAGTTGTCCTCTTTGAGAGTCTAAGTCATTGTTTTCAGAGTCGTGTCGTGCAGACTGCTTTCCCGTTTTCAGAGTTCACATCCTACGCTATTCCGCCCTTCTGTTCAGTGTTTGTCATGTATGTAAGTTCATGACGAAGAACCTGTCAACTGAAGAATTCATCCGTCAATTCCGATGCAGAGGGTTAGATTTCAGTATTGGTACCCCCGATCAAGATTGTCGAGCTTCCTGATCCCAGACAGTCCCCGGGCACGCGGGCGTCTCAATAGCAGCAGCAACAGCAGCAGCCAGAGGAACCCATTCCAGAACCCCTGGGCACTCTGGTTAACTACATTCCTCCGCACCCAGATGACGCACCCGAGGTGCATATTCCCAAGAATGCCAAGTATTCGATTCCGCTGCCACCAATGGCGGAAATCGTGCAAGAAGAAGGATCCCTGCTTGGACATCTCTCGCTCGTTAAGTTCTCTGACTTCAACCTGGGAGATTATAGAATGTATGCTCAGTTCGCGCCAGATCACTATCCGACGGTGGTCCATAATCCTGTTAAGAAGATTGACGAATTCGTCCCACAGGAATTTGCAGTAAATCTAGAAAGGCCTGGACTGTTGAACCTGTTGAAGCTACCGCACTTCGGGCGTAGCAATGAAGTTAATGCAGTTTTCAAGGTCTTGTTATCTTGTGTTCATGGTGGTTATATTTGGCTAGGGAGGCAAATTGATCTGAATGTGGACCTGATTCATCGAATTACCGGCCTATCTAAGCTTGGTAAGGACCCCAACGTCCATTTCGTTGGTAAAGACAAGGACCGAAAACTGGCTGCACAGGTGGTGCAGAAATACAAATTGTCAAGAGGAGGTCGGGCTTATGACCTCACTGCAATAGAAGATGAAGCACTCAGATTCACAGGCAGTCTGCTCGCAGGCAAACTTTTAACGAAGTGCCAACCCAAAGAAGTCCCTGGAGCTGTTGTAGAGCTTGCAGTCGTAGCTGCGAAGGGAGAGCAGTATAACTGGTCTCTCTTCCTCCAGAATACATTCTTGGATGACTGTCGCAATGTTCAGGACACCGCCAATCAGCTGTTCCATTTCTCTTGGCTCCCGATCTTGTGTGCCTTTGTCGAGTGGAAGGAACCACCCAACACTCAGTTTCTTCTGCGCCGTTTAGGAGAGGTTACAGGGATGCGCTATGTTAACCTCTGGGATTCTAATAATCCCGTGAAGTGCAAGATGAACCGTGCCGTGTTCTTTGAGTATTACCATATCCTTAGGGATACCATCCTGTAGATGCCAAGGCTTACTGAGGAGACGACAGAACTCTATGGAACGAAGTTGGTATTTTCTGCCAACTTGCATGAAATATATTTTCGCCCTCGCGGAATTCAGTCGAAAGAATGGGCCGTAGGACTCTACCGAATGACTACCCAGGATGTGGAGGATACTATGAAGTCCTGGCCAGATGAATGGAAGCAGGCTGCTGACATCGTTGCCACGATGCCACCCCCTGAGATGCCAGAGAAAGATAAGGGTAAGGAAAAAGTCGCACAAAAGAATGATGAAGGTCCGTTGGGACCGGCTACAAAGAAGCAGAAGCTGTCGCACCCCGCAGAAGTGATTGGAGATCCCTCTGAGATCCTTGTCGCGGGGCTCAATCAGTACTTGAAGGAGCAATTTCATGATTTGCGTGCCTCTCAGGCCAATATCAGAAGTGCTCTGGACCTGTAGCTCATGGAGTTGAAAGGTCTCGCAGGACGAGTTGCGCAGACCCATGCGCCAGCATCCATCTCACAGGCGCTGCAAGAATCTACAAGCACTGAGCGGGTTGAAGTACCTACAGAGAGGCACATTATCGTCCACATCCCACCTACAAGCATGACACTCTGGGATCCTTTGGCTGCACTACAGGTAAGCGCGGTTGCCCTGTTGAAATAAATTTGTCACTTATTCTTTTGGAAACTCTCCACTTGGTTCAGGAGCAGGTTTCTACTGAGCTGAGAGATAGGGAGATCTCCACATTCCATGCCAATCAAAGATTGCAGACACAGGAAATACAGCTAAGGTCAGGCTATAAGGAGATCTCTCCGCAGCTTGAACTTCATGAAGCGCAAGACACTGGGCTAAGGAATGTCGTCGATGAAATCGCCCAGGAGCTACCAGCCTGCCAGATTCAACCAGACCTTCCTCTAGTTGAGAAAGTGCAATGCATTGGCAGAAGGGTGCAAGCCCTCGAACAGCAAATAGTTTCTATGGTTGAGGACCATAGAAAGTAGCTCGCCGAGTTGGAAGCTCGTGTCGCAGTTCCTCCCGTAGATGAGACACAAGAATGACTTGAAGCACTGCGCATAGCTTCTACCCAAATGAAGAGCAGAATAGAGGAAGCCCAGCAGTTACTGACGCAAGCTATGGAGGCTTGGGCTGAGCTCGAGAAGCTCCCTTATAAAGTTGCCCTTGTGGAACAGGTGGAAGCAGTAGAACAGTCCCTAACTGTTCTGAACGAAGAAGCTAAGTCCTTGGAAGGCTTAGCCAAAATGAGAAAGATGAGCGAAGTCCTCAAAGTCCAGCAAGAACTGCACAGGCTCAAAAACAAAGATGCTGCTCTCGCCAACATCATTCAGCCGATTATGGATGAGTATGCTGAACTTGCTGCCCAAGCAGAGGCCAAGGTCAAAGCATTTGCTGAATATCAAGAGTTGGTCAACGGCATAAAAGGAGAAGAAGCTACTACAGACCTGGTGCAGACAGCCATGGAATGCGTGCAAGACATGGACACCGCTATTGCGCAATGGAAGCAAGCCTTCGCTGTGACCCAAGCCAAGTCCGATGCACAACTAAAATGACCGCAAGCTAGTGCGAGTGGCTCAGGGGTGAGCCACAAGTAAGTGTTAGGGGCCTGTTGGAGCATAGGCCGCAGGTATGGTAAAGCTGCCAAATTTTGGGGAAAAAGCACTAAGTTTTGAAGGAAAAGTGCTAATTTTGAGGAAAAGCACCATTTTTGGGCAGAAATGAACAGTGCGCGATACGGCGCCAGATGGATGAGCTCACCGCAAATTGCGGGCCGGAAATCGCGGAGCTCGTGCGCACAAGTCAAAGGGAAGAGTAAATAAGGTGGCTGAGTAGAAAGCTCAACCACCACAATAAATGAAGCATTGAAGGCAAAGTACAGGAGTTATGGTTGCTCGGACCAAGGAAGAGCAACGGGACGAAGCATTGAAGGCGAAGGACAAGGAGCAAAGAACTATGAAGCGGCACCCATACCTGCGATCTGTGCCGAAAATCACGGAGTCTACAGGAAGCTGCGACATGACTGCAAGAGGCTCCTACAGTACACCTAGCCGTGTCAGTGGTTAGGGTTTTGGGGGATCACTGTTGGGGAAAGGCCCATAGTTTTGTAAAGGTGTGACCCTCAGAGCCACCTATATATATGTGTAATTGGAAAGGGAAAATGGTTAGATGAGTTGGTTAGCTAATTAGAGAATTAGATAGTTAGTCTCTGGTATTGCTGTATTTTGTAGAGCTGTAGTGAGAATTTTGTGCATGTAAGAAGGCCGTGATCTCGCAGAAAGACCGCTTGGTGAAGGGCCATTGTATGCATTGACCAGTCGGAAGAGGACTGAGGGGAATGTAATTGTATGGCTTTGTCATTGTAATATCTGTAGAAGAAGAGAATAGATCTAAGAGAAGGGCTCCCAGCTATGTGTGTGGAGTTTCCCAGAAAGATCTAAGGCTGCAGCTGTGTGCGCAACGAGACTGTATTATCCCCATCTCAAGATAATATAAAACAGTTCTCGTGGACGTGGCTTACCTCCTGGAATTAAACCATATAATTCTTGTTGTTGTGGTGATGCTTTATGTGATTGCATGTCTTTGCTTTACTATATGTTTCCATGAATGTTTCGCTATCCTTATGAATGAGTATGTAGAGTAAGCCCTTGAAGCTCCCTTAGAAGTGTACTTGTGCAGTGTCGAAGGAGTTGGTAAGAATCATGTTGCCGCAGTGCTTAAGGAGTGTGTTACTGCGCTGAGGCGTGAGGGTGGAGATGATACTTAGTGTATCAGGTGAACCGAGTAAGCGCCTCATGCGCAGGTGCGGGGCTACCGCACAACTAGGCTGAGAAGAGTGAGTTCCAGTGTTGTAGCGCTGTGAGACCGGTGAAAGAGTAAGATGTTCTGTTCCAGGGTTACCTGCAAGAAGATAAGAGAACTGTAGACTCCACACCACCTCGGTTAAGGAAACCTGATTCCTTAGCCCCCCCATAGCCACTTCGGGTGAGACTTCAGGCTGCTGCGCAGGTTGTGGCCGAAAGGGCCAGTGTGCCAAAGGGGTGTTTGTTGCTGCACATCCTGAAAACCCGGGTCTGTCCAAAAAGTAGCTAACACAAACCTACAGGGGCGGTTTGGAACCCCCCTCGTAGAGGACTATAGAGGCGGTTTCAAACCCCCCTCGTAGAGGCCTATAGGGGGGGTTGTGAATTCCTCCTTATAGACGCCTATAGGGGCTATTTAGAACCCCCCTCATAGAGGCTTATAGGGGAGGTTTTGAACCCCCCTCGTAGAGGCCTATAGAGGCAGTTTGAAACCCCCCTTGTAGAGGCCTATAGGGACGGTTTGGAACCCCCCTAGTAGATGCATATAGGGGGGGTTGGTAACCCCCCTCATAGATGCCTATAGGGGTGGTTTGGAACTCCCCTCGTAGTGACATATGGAGGCGGTTTAGAGCCCCCCTCATAGCAACATACAAAGATGGTTTGAAACCCCCTATATAGCCACAATAAATCATAATAAAATATATTTTATTTAAAATACCAATATTGCAATATCAATAGGGCATGGAAGAATCGAACCACCAACCTCCTTCTTGTAAGGCAGGCGCTCTTCCATTGAGCTAGAACCCTTTCAGAATTGGGTAATTCCAAGTTGGTCAAGAATGTAATATAAGTGCTAAGAGCTACCATGCTACAACAAAAAACAAAGAGAACTCACCCATAATAACTACTTTGGTTTGCATAAAGTAAAGATAAATTGTACAATAAAGGATGACAATGGAGGCATTCTCAAACCCCATACACCAGCAATAGTAGGCACATTGATAGTTTGGGAAGGTAGATTCTCATTAATCACAGGTCTTGGCTGGTAAGAATATGTTAAAGAAAGCACATGTGATGAAGATGTTGGTTGAGGCTGCTGAGAATAGTATGCAGAAGGAAACTATGATGAAGGTGTTGATAGAGGTTGTTAAGGATAAGGTGTAAAAAACACTTTTGATAAAGAATCTAGTGGAGGCTGCTGGGGTAAGCGCACATAAATCACTTGTGAAGAAGGATTTTGTGGTTGTTTCCCTTCAAGAAGAGGAAACTGATGAACTTGTGGAGTATACTGTGCAAGTTGTGGTTGAACTGATGGAAACACGCCCACGGTTGTTTGTAGTGTACCTTGCCTATTGGAAAAAATTTCTAGGTGAATCTGTTGGCTTGCTGGAAGCATAGATTTATGCCCCGACTGTGGTGAAATTCCAGGCCAAGGCTGCAAAATGTCAATGTTAGACCATGGGAAAGTATTAATAATTTCCATGTATGCAAGGAAGACAACAAGGAAATGGACATATAGTAAATAAATATATTTAGATCATACCTGCAATGGTTGTGGAGCCCCAAATATCTTATGCGATTCAGAAAAATCCAAATTAGAAAACAAGGGCAGATCTGATTAGCCTAGGAGGATTAGTTGCTTTGTTAACAACCAAAAAGTATTTATCTCTACTCCCTTTGCCACCTCTAGTACTGGCAGATGTAAGCCTATCCATGGCCCCAGGAAGAGAGGGATTTGGGTAAGAGTTATTGGTCTTCATTCCTATATTCCCTTGCAAATGATGACTGGACAGTAGTAAATACTCTTAGATGCTAGAAGTCTGCTACAACCATTGGAAGTGTTGCTCTTTGGAAGAGGAATTTCTACTTCAGCTAGCTGAACCTGGAATGGTTTTGTGATAAGCTAGTCATGGTCACAAATTTGTAACTACCAAAACTACTAAAGCACAACAATTTGCAAGAAAGAACTAGAGACAATGAAATGGCTATAATGTGATAAATTAGCAATAGATAAGGCACAAAAATGGGATATTTGGAGGCTTATATTGGTTCAATATAGACTCCAGAGAAACATAATGAGCAAATAAGGATAATTATGCGGTTTTTTAGCAAGCATTCAAATTCCTAGGACTTTACGTTTCCTTTTGGGCCTCCCCAAAAGGGTTATTATGGGAAATAATGCTTTTAATACTTTCAAAGAAAATTAATAAATGGATTTTGAAGCCTTTATCTCTTGTAAGAATATTTCAAATTTGCACCAAGGTGTTTGTTGCACCAAGGGGTTCCATCAATCCATGCCTACGCTAACTTGGATAAGATTATATGCAACTTTTTGTCTGCCAATTTAATGGACATGAGGCTACCTTTGTTGTACCTCGAGGGTGAAAGGATGAATGATTATTTTGGCCACCCAAACACAGGAAAATACTTTACTTGCCAAATGGATCAATAGAGTTGTAGAAGGTAAGGAATCGTAGAAATACTTTCGTAGAAGCTAAGGAATCCTAGAAATACTTTCTCAAAAATTGTATTATTTCAGGAGAACAATAGACCAGAAAACTAGAAAAAACTAAATCTACAAACCATATTGACCACACCATCCCCTATTCCAATTGTGGAGGATTTTTTTCAAAAATTATTTGGAAATATTGGGAATCCATAAAGTATAAGTTGGTTTGGAAAACTGATTTACTCAAGTCCAGGCTCTCCTTTAATGACCATTGCCTATGGGGGTCACCATTGGTGCATTAGGAAGGGAAGCCATTGGTCAATATGTAAAATCCCAAGTCAAACTGGCTGAAATCTTTCCTCACTGACTACGTAACTTGGTTAAGAATATTTAACAAATGTTTAGCAATATACTGACTTCAGACCCCTATACAGTGTTATATTGGTTAACTCGCATTACTTAGTGTTTTCTTGGGTCTTGTACTCTTATAGAGCACTCCTTTAATATTGATTTTAGACTATTGGAAGTGTCCCTCTTATCAAAGACTGAGTATTGGATTTACTGTATGAGTGGAATGGTTTAAACCTTTGGTCAAACATTTTGTTGCTCACTGGTGGGTTTGATATTTCATATTCTCATTATGGAGTTGTGCACATTAAATTATACAAACAGATCTTAAACATTCACGTAAATAGAAACAATAGTAAATAACTCTTTAGCAAGGATTCATTACCAAACTTCCACCATTATAAAGTGAGAATACAATGATGTTTATCAGGAGTAATGAGAATATATTCAGACTTCTATTGAATCTCAAACCTGGTCATTTCTTGTAGCATAGCCGACTTATTTAATGAGCTGAGAATAGAGGCAGAAGACGACTGTGTTGGTCACTTAGATGGCTGAGTTATGTAGTACATAACTCCTTCTTGGTCCATGTGGGAAAGATATCTTCTCAATGCAGTATCAATACCCAACATTCAGACCCAGCTGTGAAAAATAATTCACCACAATACAATAACACAATATGAAAGTCAAGTCACTAAGAGGATGGTACCCACAACTTCTGGAAGTGATGGTAGCAGAATAGCTCCTTGGGAAACCACAACTTAGTTCATAAAAATCATGTAGCAGCTTGTATGCCAGGAGTGGAAGAAGTATTGAGAATGGCCCCCTTTCCTCCAATAAATAGCAATAACAAAATGATAGGAAATGGAAGATTAAAGGTATACAAAATGATAGGAAATGCTTCCTTGCACAACCTTTGTGACGATGTTCTTTTGTTTGGAATGGTTCTTGCAGAGATGCGCTGAGATATAAATAAATTTTAGATTTGTACATGCATGCAATTCGAATGGAAGTAAATACCCTAAAATCCACCTTCTCTTTCAATGGTATCTTAAGGCCTCAAAAAACAATTATAAAGGGGATTCTTCCTTTCTCATAGGTAGATGTCAACCAAGGAATCAAGTACATGGGCTTCTCCTTGAAGCCAAATGGTTACAGTTTCCATGATTAGATTTGGATGTACACAAAGATAGAGAACAAGCTTGCTGTGTGAACTCGTGGAGTAATAGGCGGCTCTCCTTACATGGTAGAGTTACTTTAGTAAGAGATGTTTCATAGGCTACACCAGTTTTCTGGCACTCTCTTATATTTCCATTGGCATTCAAAAGAAGATTTCAAAACTTTATTTTAAATTCCTTTGGAGTTTCCTTCACACTCCCACATTCTATTCACACTAGCAGTATCTTTTAGTCACATTGACCTACCTTTGTGGTCATTCGCTGGACATTAATAAAATTATCTTATCTTATCTATCTTATCTAGAATAGCAAGAAGGAAAAGGATGCTCCCCCATTGGTAAACATGGAGCACATTTCAAAACCCAAAGCTTTTGGGGGCCGTGGGCCCAAAAATACCTAAAATATTTCAACAAGCACTTGTAGCCAAAAAACTATGGATAATATGTACTAGAAATGGACTTTGGCATAGAGTGTTGAGACATAAATATATGGAGCCACTACCAGTGGAGGATTGGATAAGAAGTCAGTCAAAAACTTATAAAAATTCCTCAAATTCTTGGATATGCTAGTTATTTCTTTCCCTTTCATTAGGTCTCAGTTGGCATGGCATGTGGTAGATGGCTTGTCTTAGACTTGGGTTTGAACCTTGGCTACATTGCATATGGATTTTCAAGTTGTCTGAGACCCTAAAGGATCATCTGCATGACCTAAACCTATGTTGTCTAAATGAATTTGCAACTACTATTCAGAGACCTGTATGCGGGGAGGATTTAAGGATGCGTGAAGAACTCGGTATTAGAGAATATTTGGTAGAAGAATGGAAGGCATATACCAAGGAATTGGCACTAAGCGCTACTAAACTGAGGCCAGGTAGGGACAAGCTAATCTGGTCTAAAAACCCCTTGGATGGAAACTAAACTATAAAAATTGGGTTACGCTTCTTTGCTTTCTCAATACATGCAATTCAATCCAAATTCAAGACTGTGATGGGAAAACAATGTGGAGTATTAAGGCTCCTTTTACATCCAGACCTACACTCAAAGATATTCAAATCCCTGAACAAAGTGAAACCCTAGGGGCACTTAAGAGGGTTGTCTATTGTCGCAACAACAACTCTTCCTCTCACTTTAGGTCGGATCTCGTCCAGCACAAGAGGATAACCCCTAAAAAAGGATGTTTATGATATTCTTAATTTAGGGAGGGTGGATTGCCCAAACCTATGCCTATCCAATGGGTGGCAGACTCGAGATCAACAATCAAGGATGTTCAAAATTGTATGAAAGAAGGCATACCTAGACTGTTATAAACATGTTCTAGCAACCACATGGATCTAACTCAATAAGCAAAAAATATTAGGAGGGATCTTCCAAAGATGCTCATCACAAGATTAACAACAAGTACAAAATAACCCAAGAATTATATGCAACCATGAATGACTACAAAATAGACACATATGAAACCATTAATGAAATCATCCTTCAAGTGTGATTTCACCCAAATATCAAGAGGGTCTTAAACGTGTCATACTTAACCTGCAAACCCTAGCTAGGGAAGCCCTCCAAATAGAGTGAATGGCCCTAACTGAGACATTACAGCAGCAAATATTCTACAAACAAAGGGAGGGTTTCACCTCAACCCTAACATCCTCTTATTGGAGCAAAAATGCCCATCTACAAAGATTATTCCAACAGATCTGTTGGTCTCCTATTATTAGCTTTCCAACACATCACTTTGTAGCATAACACTTATAAAACCATATGATAAGTTAGTTGTATTAATGTTTATTTGCGCATGGATATGTTTTTATGAAGACCAACGTGGACAAAGGTTTGGTAAGTGACTTTTGGTTGTTTATTTCTTGCTTTATATCATTTTATGCATAAATTGGTTTTTAAATCTCCACATATATATATCCGGTAACCTGATGGCTCGTTATTTCTTTGTGCAAGGTTTTCGGCGCTCTAGAACAGGTTCACGATGGCTGCACCAGCAGATTTGGGGGCTTCGATCCACACTTTGGGCGTACCCTGAGCTTCCATCGCCTTCCAGATACCTATGAAGTTTATTCCGGTGCTGATTCATGGATTTCCTTCGTTCAAGGAGCTGTTACCCTCCATTTTTAGCAGTGTATGGATCTTAAGCAATCTGGCAAAATGGCATTCCCGTCCTTGATCAGGACCCTAATTTCGGGCTCAATTTCTGAACAAACGGTTGGGAATTTTTCAAAACGGTTCGAAACCCACTTCACAAATGGCCCCATTTACCCCTAACCGCGGGCAGTTTTCAGAATTTCTGAACGGATGTGGAGAAATCGCCTCAGGAACAGACGTGGTTTTGCCAGATTTTGTGTTGGCCGTTTTCTGGGTAGTTGCTCAAATCTCTGCATTCTGGGATGGATCTTGTTCATCTATCCATCTATAAATAATCCTTAGGATGGATACTCGAGGGAGAAGAAGACTGTAACACTTTATTTCATCAATAAAATCTGCGTTTATCTCCTTTAAGGTTTTGATTTTAAGACTGGAAGGCGTTGAGGGCAGGGCCCCCTTCAACACCTAGCCCTGGTATTCTAGCATTGTGCATTTTACAGTAATAGATGTAATGGTTTCTTCTTTTGGCAGTGTTTTATGGAATAGTGATGGTTTTGCTTATCTATGAGTGGAAATAGAATGCATGCCTGTAGGTTATTAATTAATTGCATTTTCATTTTGATTTAGCGCAGAGAATAGACTGAAGAGTGATCTGTAGTTAAGATCTTCCTTGGTTTTTAATATAAGTTATTTATTAATGGTTAAGTTAGTGATGAAATGTGTGATAGTTTTGATTGGATCCATTATAGAATCGATTTAGTGAGATTGCTAGTAGATTGAAGTTTTACCTTTCCTTTACCACTAGTATTGAAGTGATCATCGAATGGTTACAAGATTGATTTATAATCCCTCTTGTTATCGAATTTGCAAAACTGTAGTATAGATGGAGAAATGGTGTGTATTTCAATTTTCCTTTTGATTTCCAGTATGAATAGTGATATTGGCAAATTGGTAGTGAACTTGATTTTAGTGCTGTAGAATCAATTTCATAAAGAATAGATTGTATTTTGTATTTCCTTTTTTTTGCTGTAGCACTAGAGTAACTGGTGAATACAGTCATGCTTTCGATTATTGAGCTTGCAGAACTATAGGGTATTCTTGCATTGTAGAGTGTGGATTAAAAAGAATTGCAATAGCAAAAGGTTTGAATCTGTTGATTTACCAAACATCTAGGGTTTATAAATGACTAGATAGGAGTTGGAATTTGGCATTGAACGAAGGGAAAGAGTTATAGTTTACAACGCTGTTTCCTAGGGTTGAACATTAAGCTTCATAATATATATTTTCTGAATCCTTCCTGAACAGTTCTATTATTCGATGGTGAGCATTTTCTGAAAATTCCAACATTCTGTTATGTGCATTTATATACACAAAACACAAGCATGGTATATCTAGACAGCAGCAGTAAACCAACCTGCCTTTGATGGACTGCTTGTGAACAAGTTAACAGGTTTTATCTCAGCAGTGATTCCAGGAGTGTTTGTGTGGATTGAAGTATTATACTTGGCAGAGTTACTAATTGGAATTTAGATATATTGAGATCAATTGAGCATGTGCATTTGACAGGTTGATTGTTTTGAAAGTAAACTTTAGTTACTGTAGCATTAAGATTGCTGTAGAGACTGGTAATTACTTTAAGAGATTGCTGTAGTCAGGATTTCTTTGAGAGATTAGGGTTGTTTCAAAGATTAATGTAGTTACCTTTTGCTATAGGTTGCTGTAGGCAAATTGATTTTTGTTTCTTTATAACAGATTTAGGAGTTCTTAGTATAGATCATCCAGGATAGCAATAGTTGCATCTATTTCATTGCTTTGTTTGAAGTAGATTAGCATTTCTGTCAGCACGAGCATTAAAACTGCCTTGCCCGCACATATATTGTAGCAGCTCAAAGTATACGTACCCTGGTTGACAATGAATTGAAGGTAAATTAACTAGTGATAATTTTACCCAACATTTTGGCGCCGTTGCCGGGGAGTTGCTTCAAGGTAAGCTGGTATTTTGCTCATTTTTTTGAATTTGATTGAGAAGTTCAGGTAGATAGGATCCCTTTTACAGTACACAACAAGGTGGAGGGGAAACATTAAGACGCAAAGACGAATTCACAATGGGATTCCCATGGTGTAACAGCCTGCCGCATCCACTTTAGTGGGTTACCCCAAATTCTTGTTGTTTCCTTCTGGTAAGTGTGGTTATTTTTCTTCGCATGTTTGCTTTATTTTATGCAAAAAGTGTGTTTACCTTTCCTGAAAAGAGTGTTTACTTTCCGCAATTTAATTTCAAGAGTGTTTCATTTTATGCAAGAGCAGCGTGTAGTCTTGATTAGAATCATTTAAAACACATCTGAATTAAATAAAAATAAAAACTTGGGTGCTATAAGAGTCCCAGACATTGATCCTTGTGCAAAACATGAACAAAACAACTGACAGAAATGGATACAGAAGTAACCATCAATTTGGGAAAACTTTCTCAAATCCTAGCTGCAGTTGGGAATTCTTCTTATCAGGTAGAACACATCCTGACAGAAGTTAAGAGTTTATCTACATCTCCTGAGATAACAAATGAACCAAAGTCCCAAGAGCCACAAAAATATATTCCTTGCCAAATTGCAGAGGAAATTGACAACTTGGGTGTTACATTGGATGGAAAGCAGCTGAAAATTGAGGAGGTATCAGCAAATTCTCTATGTACTTCCGAAATCAATCAATCAGAAGAAGGGGATCTATATGATATGATGAAGGAAGGTGAGTACCAGGACTACTTCGAAAGTTGGTTCCAAGAGGCAACCAGACTACAACACCATTTCCTCCTTCAACACCTTTTGTTGCAGAAGCAAGTAAGTCAGTTGGTTCTCCTTATCCAGGTAATCATTGCAATAACTTTTTCGTATATGGATAAAGGTATATTTTTAATTTTACTTCGCACTTGGTTACATTGGAAGAATTCCTATACTTGAATAGATATGTTTTCTTTCTTCTTAGGTCGAATAGGAAAATATGTATATAAATAAAAAGTTGCATGTTTAGTTTAGAAATTAATGCAACTTCGTTGTTTTTCTTTCTTTTCAATAAAATGATAAGATCTTTAACCAGAATTTAGACCTTCTCTCCAGTCTATACTTTCAGAAAATTTATTATAACAGCAGCCCATAGCAAGAAAAAAATGCTAGAAGGTAATATGAAATTGTGACTGTTGTTTTTAATAATGGTTCTGTAAACATAAGACCAATTGGTGAACAGGTTGCATTTGTGGTAATGGATATTGGTTAAAGATATATCACAAACCTCTTTTTAAGCAAGAGTTCCTTCATAACATGAATCAGCAATTGGAACTAGAGCTGGTAGGTGAAGGAATGACTTCTTCATCTCCCACTTCCTCATAATAACATTCAATAAAATTGTTTTTTGTACATATGTACAGGTATTTGTTTTATTAGGTCTCTTTTTGAAAGGGGTGCAGATATTCTTTTCAGTAAGGCTCAGAATGTTTTGAAACCTAAGGGAAGTGTTTTATCACTACTCTATTTCAGCCTTTTGATTATTTTTGCAAAACATTTTTTTTAAGGACTGTGTAAATTTGGGTCAATTTCTGAGTTTCACTGATTTATTGGAATGTCTGCATTAGGTCAATATCTGTGTGTGTCAGATTTTTCAGAACTGTTTTGGCTATTCATAAGAGTACTTTCCCACCAGGCATTGCCTACATTAATGCTTTAAGCTTCCCAAATATTTTCTGTTTATGAACCTATGGGCTGCTAGGACCATTTGATTTGGTTTCACACTAGATAGAGAGAGGGAATCGATGTTAGTTACAGCTATGGGCATGAAATTATTTTTAAGATAGGCATCATGTTAAAAAGGTGTCCAGGACCGGGCAGTTTGGGGGTTATTATCTCTTGGCTGTTATAATACTAAACACATATATATATACATTGTCTTTAGCCACTTTATGACTTTCACTTTCTACAGTTACAAAGGTTAGTTGTTCATATGGGCAAATCTTTACAGGCATATACAAAGAATACTCTTCCAATTCTGGTACCATCCCACTCCTAGATGGTTTTCAGAGCAGCTCCCCCACTCATCTATGCTTGAGCAAATCATAAATTTTATCTTTAAGGTGAAATTGGGACAAGAGCCTCTGATAGAAAAAGGGTGCAAGAGGTTAACCCGCCGGGATACTGAACAGGTCCGCTGGCAGCGGGGTACCGACCTGTGGTATAAACAGGCAAACCCATCAGGGTGCTGAACAGGCCTGTTGGCAATGGGGCATCTGCCTGGGGAAGAAGCTTCTTAAGATGTTACAGTTACCCCACCGGAGTACTGACCAGGCTTGCCGGCAGTGGGTTCTGACTCTAATATATTCTTTAACAGCCTCATCTATACTTGTCTATATGAACCACGTACCTATGTGAAGGTAAAAGAGAGGCCACAAGGATGGTTAATTAAAATTTAATAAATTCATTAAAAAATAAAATGATAGCCAGTTGATAATCATCTCCAACTGTTCTTCATTTTGGGTTACCTGATTCTAGAAAAAAGGGTTTATGCTTGATGCCTAAACATAGCTGAGAAATTTAGTACTATTTGTTCCACTACTCAAATTATCCTGTGTGAAGCTGAGTCAAAATGGACCAGTACCCCATTAGCTTCTGTTGATATTTTCCTTGTCCTGTGGCATATGTCCTGGTGGAAAAAGTTCTGTATGGATGACAAGGATGAAGTCTGAATTTCTGATTGTTTGAGTTACCAGTGATTGATGAAGTCTGAATTTCAGATTGTTTGAGTTACATAGAAACAAGAGTGATTGATGAAGTCTGAATTTCTGATTGTTTGAGTTACGAGTGATTGATGAAGTCTGAATTTCAGATTGTTTGAGTTACATAGAAATAAGGGTGATTGATTGAGGTCTGCGTTCCTGATTGTTTGTTTTGTATTGTTAATAGAAATTGATTTCATGGCATAGTTTGGTTTCTTGTGTGATTAGGAGCAGCAGTAAGCTGGAAATGAGGTAATTATGCTATAAACTGTTTTGGTCAAACCAATTTTAATTCAATTTATTTGTTTATTAACTCATTTGAGTGTTGCATATTGGGAAAGTTAATGGTTTAACATCACTGTGTGAGTGCCTTTACTCGAATAATACAGCTGCTGCTCAAGATGCTGGTAATTACTACTAGGCTGGTAACTTTTGTTTATTTTTATCAATTAGAAAGCACTGCTGTATTTTACATTGGCTGAAGTACTGGATTAAATGCTGAATGAAGTACCGGAATATAAAATTTTTGCAAATTGACATGGCAAAGGTAAGAAATGCTGATAAAGGTAATGCACATGGCATGATTGGGTAAGTTTAATTGCTATGTATTAAGGTTTATGGTTATAATTAAATGCTTTTGCCATTACTAAAAAAAGTTGATGAGCTATGAACTATCATAATAACTTTGGCATTCATTTAATTGATACATCACGGTTTTCCTTTCATATTGTTAATTTGGACAATGTTTCATCCTTTATTATTGATTGGCAACCTGTAATAAAAATCATAACCTTGTTTTATTGCAATTGGGGTTTTTTAGGTGTGATGAGGTTAGCTGTTCCAATTCAGCTAATTTATGGAGACTCCTTGATAGTTATTTCATGACTCAATCGACTGTTGGCATTTGATGTTATTTTCTGATGCCTTGGTGCAAAGATATAAGATATTTGATCCACATGGCTCCTCAAGTGATTTTCAATCACGTTTTCTGGGAGCATAATTCTCTAGTAGCTGGACTTTCCAAGAAGGCCCTGAATTTGGATTTGGGCCATGGTTACTTCTTTGAGTTTTTGGATGGCAAGGCCATTAATGAGGGCTACTTTCTTCTATTTTAGATGCTGAGTTTCTCAGCTTTGTGCCATCAGCTTTATGTATTTTTCTCAGGATTTTTTTTGGATTAAGTCCTTCTGCTAGCAATTTTTGCTCCTGGAACACTTGATTGTTGATCACCACCGATGATCATCAGCATATCTGACCTGCTAAATGCGGGGAATGATGAGTAAAGTCTGCAAAATCAGACTTTAATTCTATCAGACTTTACTTCGAGTTTCAATTCGTGTTGTATGAGGTTTTCTTGCATAGGGACATGCAAGATCTTTGGGTTGGGGGAGATGTTGGTCTCCTATTATTAGCTTTCCAACACATCACTTTGTAGCATAACACTTATAAAACCATATGATAAGTTAGTTGTATTAATGTTTATTTGCGCATGGATATGTTTTTATGAAGACCAACGTGGACAAAGGTTTGGTAAGTGACTTTTGGTTGTTTATTTCTTGCTTTATATCATTTTATGCATAAATTGGTTTTTAAATCTCCACATATATATATCCGGTAACCTGATGGCTCGTTATTTCTTTGTGCAGGGTTTTCGGCGCTCTAGAACAGGTTCACGATGGCTGCACCAGCAGATTTGGGGGCTTCGATCCACACTTTGGCCGTACCCTGAGCTTCCATCGCCTTCCAGATACCTATGAAGTTTATTCCGGTGCTGATTCATGGATTTCCTTCGTTCAAGGAGCTGTTACCCTCCATTTTTAGCAGTGTATGGATCTTAAGCAATCTGGCAAAATGGCATTCCCGTCCTTGATCAGGACCCTAATTTCGGGCTCAATTTCTGAACAAACGGTTGGGAATTTTTCAAAACGGTTCGAAACCCACTTCACAAATGGCCCCATTTACCCCTAACCGCGGGCAGTTTTCAGAATTTCTGAACGGATGTGGAGAAATCGCCTCAGGAACAGACGTGGTTTTGCCAGATTTTGTGTTGGCCGTTTTCTAGGTAGTTGCTCAAATCTCTGCATTCTGGGATGGATCTTGTTCATCTATCCATCTATAAATAATCCTTAGGATGGATACTCGAGGGAGAAGAAGACTGTAACACTTTATTTCATCAATAAAATCTGCGTTTATCTCCTTTAAGGTTTTGATTTTAAGACTGGAAGGCGTTGAGGGCAGGGCCCCCTTCAACACCTAGCCCTGGTATTCTAGCATTGTGCATTTTACAGTAATAGATGTAATGGTTTCTTCTTTTGGCAGTGTTTTATGGAATAGTGATGGTTTTGCTTATCTGTGAGTGGAAATAGAATGCATGCCTGCAGGTTATTAATTAATTGCATTTTCATTTTGATTTAGCGCAGAGAATAGACTGAAGAGTGATCTGTAGTTAAGATCTTCCTTGGTTTTTAATATAAGTTATTTATTAATGGTTAAGTTAGTGATGAAATGTGTGATAGTTTTGATTGGATCCATTATAGAATCGATTTAGTGAGATTGCTAGTAGATTGAAGTTTTACCTTTCCTTTACCACTAGTATTGAAGTGATCATCGAATGGTTACAAGATTGATTTATAATCCCTCTTGTTATCGAATTTGCAAAACTGTAGTATAGATGGAGAAATGGTGTGTATTTCAATTTTCCTTTTGATTTCCAGTATGAATAGTGATATTGGCAAATTGGTAGTGAACTTGATTTTAGTGCTGTAGAATCAATTTCATAAAGAATAGATTGTATTTTGTATTTCCTTTTTTTTGCTGTAGCACTAGAGTAACTGGTGAATACAGCCATGCTTTCGATTATTGAGCTTGCAGAACTATAGGGTATTCTTGCATTGTAGAGTGTGGATTAAAAAGAATTGCAATAGCAAAAGGTTTGAATCTGTTGATTTACCAAACATCTAGGGTTTATAAATGACTAGATAGGAGTTGGAATTTGGCATTGAACGAAGGGAAAGAGTTATAGTTTACAACGCTGTTTCCTAGGGTTGAACATTAAGCTTCATAATATATATTTTCTGAATCCTTCCTGAACAGTTCTATTATTCGATGGTGAGCATTTTCTGAAAATTCCAACATTCTGTTATGTGCATTTATATACACAAAACACAAGCATGGTATATCTAGACAGCAGCAGTAAACCAACCTGCCTTTGATGGACTGCTTGTGAACAAGTTAACAGGTTTTATCTCAGCAGTGATTCCAGGAGTGTTTGTGTGGATTGAAGTATTATACTTGGCAGAGTTACTAATTGGAATTTAGATATATTGAGATCAATTGAGCATGTGCATTTGACAGGTTGATTGTTTTGAAAGTAAACTTTAGTTACTGTAGCATTAAGATTGCTGTAGAGACTGGTAATTACTTTAAGAGATTGCTGTAGTCAGGATTTCTTTGAGAGATTAGGGTTGTTTCAAAGATTACTGTAGTTACCTTTTGCTATAGGTTGCTGTAGGCAAATTGATTTTTGTTTCTTTATAACAGATTTAGGAGTTCTTAGTATAGATCATCCAGGATAGCAATAGTTGCATCTATTTCATTGCTTTGTTTGAAGTAGATTAGCATTTCTGTCAGCACGAGCATTAAAACTGCCTTGCCCGCACATATATTGTAGCAGCTCAAAGTATACGTACCCTGGTTGACAATGAATTGAAGGTAAATTAACTAGTGATAATTTTACCCAACAAGATCTGTACTAGTAATTTCCAGCCATCATATAATTTCTACAAAGAATCATATATCAGGAGCCAAGCAGCAATAAGACACCATAATCCTTCAGATTTGGGAAAGAACAGCAAGCCTTATGTCACCAAAAATCACTAATAATTAACATTCCAGACCTTAATACCACAACAACAACATCTGGGTGGTTCTGAGGACATTTGTGGGCATTTCTTAGTCTCTTAAAAGTTATAAATGATCATCACTTTGAATTATGGACTGAACCTAGGCATAAAGAGGGCATTCTGAGATATTTTTGACATCAAGAAAAGCTTACATTGTGACACCAAGTTGAATATGCATAGCCATCTTCCACCTTAGTATTACACCATTCACAAAACAACTCAATCATACCATGACCATCTAATAGGTAATTTGTAATAATAATGTTTCAAATAGAAGAAATTTGGTGCAAAAATATAATAATGTATTACAATTAGTATATTAAAAACCTTAATCATTGCTTTTCAACAAGTGACAATAAGAAACGTTTCAAGTAGCTTGTGCAGAAAAATATCTACATCAAATCTACACTGACCTAAACATGTACACTTCACAACCTTAATTTAAGCAACATGAAGTAAATCTTCCTCTTTCTTCTGATCTATTCCCAAGGAGCAAGCCGGTATACTTCTTTGGCTGAGCTTTCACTACCCTCTTTACTGCAAAAGATGAGATAAGAAAACCATAAAAAATGTTTAGTTAGAAGAAGAAGATGAAAGAGCTATGCAAGGAATCAAAACAAGTTTTGACATATTAAAAAGGAAAAAATATCATATTTCCAAAACAAGCTTATTTAATTTATAAAAGTCGTCTACAATATGACATTTGCAACTTTAACCAAAACCATAATGATTATTTTTTGGTTTTCAGTGTGAAGAAAAAAAGTACAACTATCATTTCGTGCAACTCAATTAAGTGTTTTCATGCAAGAACAGAGGTATTTGTAAGTTATTTTAATTGCATGTTACATTTGTTGAAGCTTTGTGGTCAGACAATATCTTCAAATTAACAAAAAGTTAGTCCAATGGGACTCAAAAGTACAATTAATAGTGACAAAATACCTTATGCAATCCAAGCTACCTTTTGCAGTGAAGGATACACTGAATTCAAAATATGCAGTTATAGCCTAAAGATACATTTTTAGCATATTTATCTAGCAGAAATCCTTTGGCCTTAACTAGGTTACATACCTCATCCAACACCATTCTTTTAAATGAGGATCCAATACTAATAGAACCATCAAAGATACACTTACAATGAAATTTCCAAAGAGAACATAGATGCAATCTGAATACAATGCCACATGCCAGCATAAAGTGAGGGGGTGAGCAAGTTGGAATCACCTAATGGAGTTGCTCTCTAATGAATAGTGCCTTGAATTTCTCAGCTTCACAGATGAGAAATTCCTTATTTGCAACATGATAATTTATGTTGAACTTGTTTCTAATACTAGCGAGCAAAATGGCATTCCCATAAAATATATTTTGGTGGTTCAACTTTGGAGCAGATAAGGAATTTCTCATCTGTGAAGCTGCTTTTGGCAAGGAAGTCCCTGACAATTAATCACTAGGACCATTGTGCATTCAACGAGGGGGGTAAAATTCTTATGAAAAATAAGGTATAACTTCTTACTACTATGATCATAAATAGGTTTGTCAATGCCCACTTATACTCTCACCATAATGGTCCTTGAAGGATATTGCTCATTTAAAATGACAATAGACATTATCTTTACCACGTAGGCGTCTAGGGAAGATTATGGGGACATGAAAGTAAGAACATTGCACATGTTTGATAGGTAAAATCGCAAATTGTACATATAATGTAGACTAGCTTTTGTATCTATGCTTTAAAACCTGAGAGAAAAGAAGAATGCAAGCAACATGGAATAATGCCAATTTCACACATCCACACAAAAAAATGGAAGGTTGACCAAAAGGAAATGAAAACCAATCTATTTTTGATGTTTCAAGGAGGTTTTGGGATAACTATAAATAAATCAACAATGAAAGCTAAATTGAGAATAACTAAGCCACTTAGATGATTTAGATATCTGAAACTTTTGAAAGATACTATGCAAGAAATTAGTTTATTTTTAGATTATTTTCTCTATGTGAATCAATGAAGCAATGCTGTTTGAGATATTACGTTATTCAAGCATGTCATAAAATTTTAGCTTTGATTTTCACCTCTGAAGAACAAGCACAGTTTAAAAAGAAATGGTAATGATGGTTGGCATGCAATGCATAGCTTCTCTCTCTTAACTATGAGAATGTGATGCTCAAGTCACACATTCTCTATGGAATGGGTAGTCTTGCATCTTGACAGAAGGCTACATGGCCAACTTGTAAACCCCAACAGAGACATGTCACATTTCTACACCACCCTATCTTCAAACAAGTAGCTCAACATGATTCCACATCCCACAATAAATCCACGACCACAAAACGACTACTTTTAATGGATCAAAGCCCATTGTCAAAATATTCCCTCATCCTAGCTAGAATATCACATGACCCTTCATGTCAAAAGGCTAGGAATCAGATAAAATAATATAAACCATAAGCAAACCAAAGATAGATCCTATATTATCATGGTCGAAAACAAATACAATATAAGATTCTTAGAAGCACATATCACTTTCCACTAGCAATGTCAATGTGATCAAAATTGACCTCATTATGATCAATTTCTTCCTATAATGCACTCTGACTCAAAACATAACCTTAGGGTATTCCATTGTAAGGCACATGATGATTGTATGTGCACAAAATAACCATAATGTCCACATAAATAAAGGTGGTAGTAGGTACCAATAATAAATACCACATGGTATGTTGGCTTGTAGGTTAGTGGTTCACTTGTAGCTTAGTGGTTGAGATAGGGAATCTCCACACTGATGACCCATCTTCTTGGCACTTGTCTTGGCCTGAACTCAGTACTGGTATTCAACTATACCAATCTACCAGTGGTATAATTAAAAAGGCACTAGAGGCTATTAAAAGCATACCAATATCATGAACCCGTACAAGCGGTATAACTCAAGACAGGGGGAAGAGGCTATTAAATGTTTGCCACTATCATGAATGTAAGTATGAATTCTTATAATAGATAAAGTAGGTCAGTAGTTGCACATTTCTCCAGTTGAATGTAGAGCTCATTGCAATAATAGTGCCATAATGGGGTATAAATGCATGTTACTACCTAAATATGCATGATAAATGTAATAATGATGAATGAGGGCACCCTCATGATTAATTCCCAAGGATCAAAATCAATGACAAAACATAAGTTGAGGGATAATATATAATATAAAGTTTAAACTGTTGGCTAAGTTGTGGTCCAACAATTAATTGGTGGCAATTTTCCATTACTAGCCCAGGTTCAATTCCCAGTGAATGGGACTCTTGTATTTTAACTAGGAGTCCTCAAAGTGACAAGTCCCAAGATTGATAATCTGTTAAGTCCAAGCCTTGAGATCCAATCCCAGTATATACGAATAGATTCCAGTAGTGTGCTATGGGGGTTTGGCGGGAAATGAATCCCCATTTCCAGGAAAAAAATAAGGGGCGTTGCTGTGAAAAAAATTGTATATTATACATACTACTTCCTTGTCCTAGACACCCTCCCAACAAACATGGAACTATCTAATACAACCACCCATGGGCTTGTTGGCATGGAGCCATTTTTATTTTTAACCAACACCCCACAGTTCTTTGAACCAAATTATTCTAAACCAGCTTACATCCATCTTAATCCTATATCTATTAAGCACAAAAAGAGATAAGTAAAACCCATTTGCAAACCTCTTGGTAGTTAAAAATTTTGAGGTTGAGATGGATCTATGCTGGGTTTTTTTCTTTTACCTTTTTATGTCATTTTTTTTTGTTTTCTTTAATTAGATATCAAATGTGAAGTTGAATTCCGTATTAGTTTTATGGATTTACCCACATTACACCTCTCGTTGCTATAGAATGAACCTTGTTTTTTAATCAATCAAGATTTCATATCAAATCGTAGTTAATTAAGCTTGTAGCTAACTCATTGCATGATTATGGAGCAACAGTCTTGCCTGTTGGTGATTACTTCTGCTGGAGGCTTCTAGATGTAGTGATAAGCTAAATCATGCAAATTCTTGGTCTCTTACAAAGCAAGACCAAGATTCGTAGTCAAATGGACATCCTTGTTGGAATCTAAAATTCACTTGTAGCAGCAAATGACTGAAGTGTTGAGCGTGCTCGAATGATTATTTCTTTCTACATTGAGATCAACATTGATCATTGCATAGTAACACATAATTGAAGCATTAACATAAAGAAATTAATTCCTATGCCATTACTATTGAAGACTTTTCTAAAAGGGGGATATTTCTATTACTAATATGATTGTATAGATTTAGAAAATTCAAATCTTGAATTCATTGTCAATGAAGAGTGCACAAGAATATTTGGTTTAAGATTCCTTGTAGTCATCTAGGAAAAATGTGAAAAAACAAATCAATAATCATCAACATTTGGTTGTAATTTGATTTATGATGCTACAACAACCCACTCATGGTTAGAAATGCAAATATTGTTGTTATGAAGCACTAGGGAGCCCATTATTGCCATGATCTAACCTCACAACTTGCAGAACATATAGGACTCTTTGGCAGAACACATTTCGTATGCATCCATGCTGCAAGATTAAAAATCCATAAGGATTACAGAGCTTGAAACTTTGCACACTTCATCAATGTTGAGCACATCTTGGTGGTGTGCTTGATACATCTATCACTTCTGCTTGTTTGATAGAAAGCCATTAATGTAAGCATAAATGCAGATTGAAAACTAAATAAGGCCCTCCAAACAAGACTAAATAATAAATATTGATATCCAATCTTCTTAACTAAAAATACAGACAAATTTATTCTCATTTCGCAACACAATATATTACTAAATACGATACAATTCGTACCACCTAAGACCATAGAATTCTCAAGGAAAAGAACCCATTAAATTTTAACTACCTAGAAAAATTTCAGTCTGATGCTTGAAGTAGAAATAAAGGAAAGAAATAATAATAAAAGTTAAGCAAAGCATATAAATGGAGAATTACCTGTCCACAACTGATAAACAGTGCTGCAAGCTGCTCTTCTGTCACCTGATTTGGCAGATAAAGAATACCCAAAAGAGTCGTCAGTGTGACCTTTTGATCGCTAATTGAAAAAAACTTAATCAAAATTATTTATGATTTTACAATCCAGCATATGTCATTCACCTATATAAATCCCAGTAAACATTGACAACAAGTCTAATTCTAAGGCAATGAAAGGTAACCACTGGCACCATTAGTCCTACACAGTTTCAGTGTTTTTTTCTATACATTCTTGTGTTCAGATAACTTTAAAAACCAGGCATTAATCTCCTGCTGCCCCATGAATTCAATTAAATTCAAAATATCAGCTCCGCTACCATTGAAATCCCAAACTCAGTTATAACTTTCAAATGAAGACCCTGCAGTATGATTTCGATGTTGACATTGAGGTGTATACGTGGCGGAGAAAAATAAAACTAGCTTTCCAAGTGTGTGGAACCATTAGTCCTACACTAAGTTTTTAGTGTTTTCTATATAGTATACATTCTCATGTTCAGATAACTTTCAAAACCAGGCATTAATATCCTGCTGCACCATGAATTATATTCATTTCAACATAATAGCTATGCTGCCATCGAGATCCCAAATTCTCTTATAACTTTCAAACGAAGACCCTGCAGTACGATTTCGGAGGTGACATTGAGGTGTATATGTGGCTGAGAAAAATAAAATTGGGCCAACATATACATTTCCCAAGAAGATAAGTTAAACATTTCCCTTTAGCACCTAGAAGGGCCAACATATACATGGGGAGAAAGATGGATAACCAAACATCCCAAATTCATCCTGACATAATAATCATACCAGTTTTGACATTCCCATTAAGAGAACGTCCATACGAATATTGTGTTGTTACTGTAAGTTATCTTGATAGCCTTTAGAGTATCGCACTTAGTCTTTGTCTTGCGTCCATATGATAAAGACTACAATTTGTGCGATACTCTAATAGTAGCTCAATCAACAGGTAACAAAGCTTTATCATAGGCTAAAGTCTTCCACTCAATCCATGTATTGTTCTTTTAGTCACAAAGGCCTTTCCATCGGAAAATTCCCTTTTACTGTCTTTTTGCCTGAAATTGGGGGAGTTTTGTTGTATATTATTCATGAAGCTTACATATCAAAATAGGGTAGTAAAGAATATCCCATCCTCTTATGTCGTTTGAAAACTTCCAAGAAAGCCATTTGGAATTGGCAATATGCTTCTAGGGACCATGTTTCCCATATGCCTTTAAGTTTTAATCATTAATGAGTAAAGACCCAAAAATTCAAACATTTGGGAGGGAAAATGATGTCACGTAGGTCAAAGTGCCTTTGAGGTTTGTAATTGTGGCTTTCCTACATATTTTGGAACTAGGAGATACTTCAAAAGAACATCACCATCGATGATATGGATAGTCCATTTAACTGCAAGTACCCTCTTTGTGCAAAAATATCAATAAGCCCAGACCTCCTTTAGATATTCACACGATGTAAACATGCCAAGGAACAAAGGGAAAACCTTTCTCCCCACCATACTTCACTCACAAGAAACTAAAAAAATTTCTCAAGTCTACCAAAATGCTTTAATTTAGGAACCAACAAGAAACATAGTATATGTGACTAGCGTGCAAGATCCTAAAGTAATAGTGAGCTTGCTATCAGCTGGAAGGTATTTAAACTATCAATATTGCAGCTTAGCTTGAATTTTTTCCAAGCATCATTCCCATATAACTAAAGGAAAAATACCAGTACCAAATGAGATACCAATATATCACTTGGTTTCCCCAACTGAATGTATTTGCAAGCATGGGGAATCCATCCCGGTGATCCTCAATGGAAACAAGCAAAATTTTAGTTTTATGCTTACTAATCACTACCCTTGAAGCAACACAAAAGATATCCAAACAATGAAGAGTGGATTCCATTGAAGTAGGGCCAATATAGTCTAAGTAGAGTATCATCTATAAAATTATTATTAATTACCTTTGAATCTCCTATGATGGTAATACCACAAATGTATCCCTAAGCATTCCTCAAGGAGGTACCACTCACCTAACACGTCTGTTGTATAGATAGATATGGGGCTAGGGAGTAGGCATTCCTAAGAGAGCATTGTAGTACAACATGATTGGAGAAAGAGAAATTGATGAATATCAAAGATGAAGCTTCTTAAAAAAGTGTTCTAACCATACCTACAAAGTGCAAGTCAATCCCTAACCAATGAATATATCCAAGATAAGACCATGATCAATCAAATTATAGTCTTTATCAAAGTCAACCTTTAGAATTTGTCTCGACGCAATAATTTGGCAGCTCTAGAGTGTCATTTATATGTTTTTACAGTTGCTATCAAATCCAAGGCATTCCAACAAGTTATGGTTTCCAATCTCCATTTTTGCAATATAAAAACAATGGGAAAGGGTCTAATACCCTGGTTTTCTACACGTTTCATCTTTAAGACAATGTAGAGATTATATTGACACGTTCAATTTTCCCTGCTTTTATTTGGTACTTGTCAGTGGAAGTGTTGGATTTATACATGAGAGATTCATATTTGGTATCTAGCAAGGCATAATACGAATTATGAATTTTCGTAGTCAGCATATTATGAATCAAGATTCTGCAAATTGAGCCTTAAATTAGAACATTCATATGGAATTGAATGGTGTGTTTTAAGATATTAATTTTTATTTTCCTAGAGCTTTCCCTAACATCTCCACATATCTGGGAGAGATTCTTTCTTTGTGTTGTTGGCTTGGGTTGGTGGTTGGGATTGAACATGCAGGACCAGTATATAAATCACATTATGAATGAAACAAGAGCTAACACTGTTCTAAGGGGAAGAGGTTCTATAAATTATGAAGGCCTGCATGGTGAAGGTATGAGCCTACCTTCAAAATCTGTTTCTTTCTTGATGGTTTTATGTTTCTCCTTTCTTATGATGATTCCTCGATATTAGCTGCTTAAAGCAAGTAAGATTGATTCGAAAGTTGTCTAAAATATTTCACCTTCGTATCATTTCCAAGGTGATGACAATCTTCAATCTGTTAAAATCTACATATCATGGATATCTTCTTTCTCATCTGCAGGGCTTGGTTCAAGAATCTCAACAGGTCAGAAATAATTGTCCATCTCGTCTTGTACAATCTTGAGATCTGTCGTGATGAAGTGATCTTTGGGAAACAATTTGACTACTAAATCATGCTAACCATTTAAACAGATTTTCCATCCTTTTAAGTTTTAAAATTATGGAAGAGATTTTATGACAAAATTATGGAAGATATTTTCTGACAACATCACTTATATTGATATGCTAGGTTCATAATCTAAGTAAATGATTAACTTTGTAGAAAGTGATGAAAAATAACTCAGCCATGCCCAAAACTGGGCCTGTCAACTTTGCAGCTCCACATAACATGCTCAACCATTTCAGTTTGACAAACCAAGCAGCGGCCATATGTATGATGAGGAGTGCCTTGACCGCTATACTACTGTTGAGGACAAACCACTAGAGCATTGTAGTCCACCAGAGCACCATAGTCCTAAAGGAAGAGTGGGCTTTCTGCCAAAAAAACAGACTTCTCTCTTTAATAAATGTAGACCTCCTATAATCGCAGTAAAATAAATTCAGGCAACAACTAATTCCCATATTAAATGTAGTGAATACTCCTAAGTACATGCAACATATGAATTGCTTTAGTGGCATTCTAGGTCACGCTCCTCATATACACATCTTGATACGACCTGTTTTATGTGAGGGAATTCGCTGCAAGGTCAATGTGTCCAAGAAGGAAATGGAGGACAACTTGACACCTCACATCCATTTTTAATGGAGGTTGTTAAGCAGCCAGCACACTCATTAGGGAACATTAATGGAGTTTGTTTTGTATTAGAGAAAGTGCTCACCATGGAAAAGGCCAGATCCACTAGTTATGGAATTTGTTAACCTTCCTGAAGACTTCCAGCATGAAGGAGATCCACCAAGAAGTCTGTAAGGCATGGCAGCCAGCGCATACTTCCCAAGAGTTCAATCATTGAATAGGATAATTGAACATTTCAGAGATCAGAAGATCGATCCACAATTTGAGGGACAGAGTCATATTGTATTGTTATTTGTTAGTGGGCGTCTTCATTAACGTGGGAACCCTAAATCCAATGGTTATTATAACCAGCATTGACACAAGTATTGGCACACATTCCCACTTTCAAGACACAATTAACAGATATGATGGAACGCTCCCTCTTGCAATAATTAGGTGGCATATGACATAGTCAAAAAGAGCCCAAGGCGAAGCATCCTTTTTTGAAGGGGACTTCTCAATTGGCTAAGGATCTAAGCCAGGGCATTATTATATCGTTATATCTTGGAGTAAAAAGTGGATCTGATAGCCACTTATTGCTATTATATTGGGGACTCATTGAGGAGGTTGAAGAGTGATTTACTTTATTCTAATGTGGAATACAACATTGGCAACTCAGATCTCTAAGAGGTTCTGATTGTTAGTTTCTTCTTCTTTCTCATTTTTCTACAATTAGAAAAGATGTACTCTTGCATATTGTCTATGTACATCATCAGCTGAGTCACCTGACACAAGGACACCAGACATGAAGGACATGGGAATACGAGTATCTAGCATGGACACCACAACCCCCGGAATTAGGACACGGCAACCCCCAGAAGGTGCATATGGCTAAATTAGCAGTGCGTATCAAGAAATGGTCCATGAAATGATAAATTAGCAGTGCATGTCCATGAAATGAGGCATTCATATAAAAAAAATTGAACATCTCCATAAGAATATTTCTTATATCTACGTAAGCTGCAGATATAGTTTCTTGCACTCCATGCAGTGTTTGAATACGATTTTTTAAGTGTCTAAGATCTATTTATAATTCATGCGGTTTATGCTGCATTTTCTACTGTAATTTTCAGCCACAAAGTGATCATCATCCATATCATCTTCATATATAAAGTAATTT
This sequence comes from Larix kaempferi, assembly GCA_027924585.1. Classification (NCBI taxonomy): domain Eukaryota; kingdom Viridiplantae; phylum Streptophyta; class Pinopsida; order Pinales; family Pinaceae; genus Larix; species Larix kaempferi. The sequence continues at coordinate 4,125,431 of BSBM01000729.1, read as the reverse complement.
CAGAGACTGGGAGGATGATCAGTCTAAGAGAAAGTTGCAGGCTTATTTTAGGACCAATCCATGAGAGTGCCGTCTCTTGCTTGGTGTTCATCATATGCTCAATGCATCACCCCATCTCCATAAGAAACTACATATTGTATTGAAATTCTATCGTAGTATTCTTCTGTCAGATAGCACAAATTCTATCGAGCATGGGGCACTTGATGAAGAAGATGGTAGAAATATTGCAGAAGTTCCAAGGTTTGGATCATAAAACACCAAGCCCATGTCTACATTAATGCTCCCTGAGTACTTGCTAAGGGTCTTCAATGTAATTGACAGGGGTTTTGATGGACTGATCAACAATTAAGATATCAAGAAGATAATAAACAAACTGGGACTGGATGTAAGTTCAAAACACATATTGGATGTTCATGGATCATCAATCTCTTGGGTTAGCTAAGTTTTTTTGTATGTACAATAGTCTTTGGAATGATGATCAGGATGAGCAGCATTTTGATGGAGACAACGGCTTGGAATCCCATGGTGAATGGGTGTAGGTGTTTAAGGTGTTCGACGGGGATGGAGATGGGTACATCTGCACTTCTGAGCTGTAGTGGATTTTAGAATCGTTGGGAATAAACGAAGGAAGAGATATTTCATTATGTGAAAATATGATCAACAAGGTTGACATTAACTTTGATGGGAAGGTGGTTTTTTAGAATTCATGCAGAAACTCTCCGTATGACTTCTTGCAATATCTCTAAAGCACAAATATTGAAAGCAAGTTTCTTAAACAATGTTTTTATGGTGCTCTGCACATCTTTCCCTTTGTGTGTTGAAAGAGGGGTGCCCCGCTGTAAATCTATCTAGTTCTCTCAAACTAAACATGACATTAGAACCCATACCTAGTGAGAGCAATTGTAAACCTATCCAGTTCTCTCAAACTAAACAAGGCAGTAGATCCCAGACCTAGGCAAAGCAAGCATGGAAAGTATGGTTTTTTACTTTTTTCAACAATAATAAAAAATATCCCCCCCCAGAGAATTCAGAGATTCTCATTAGATTTACACCCATCATGAAATCCCACTTCACAAACAGTGCAGCATATGCTTAAAGATGGACACTCCTTTGTAATTTTATCCAGTTCTCTCATACCCAACAAAGTAGTAGATCCCAGACCTAGCCAACGCAGGCATGGAAAGAAAGGTTTTTTCAACCATTTTAGTGAGACCAAATATAAACCCCTACAATTGTAGATATCTAGTCGCCTAAGAGTTTCTTGGACCACCCCATCACATTCTATACCTACAAGAGCTACAATAGATGTGTCTATGAAACATAAACAATTGAGATTGCAAAGTTCAACTATATCTAGTCCCACTTTTGTCAACGTTTTTATCATCTTGTTTGTTATAGCAGGCATATTTTGACAATTTCTTCTTAATGGAACCTTCCAACAAAACTGCTACTCCATGATCAGTTACTCGTTTACAACCACGTAGAGACAAGGATACCAAGGGAACATTTCCACTTCCTAAGATGGGCATTCTGTTGATGTATATGTAACTTCATAATGTATTTCATATATGTATATTGTACTCCTATAGAGATGGTATTATTCCTCTATACAAAAGTGTTTGTATTCCTATAGAGATGTTATTATTCCTCTATACAGAAGTGTCGTCATTTATATTGTAAGTGTCGTAACTTATACTTGATGGGTTATTAGATCACCTTGTTGGGGTTGGCCCTGTATAAGTCATGTGGGTCAAAGGGCTATTAGACCACCCTATTGGGTGTCGGCCCAGTCATCATTATGTTATGTGGTTAAGTTAAGGATGACCTAGTAAAGGTTATTAGGCAAATCAAGTCAAGTATAAATAAAGTGTGGGAGGCACTCTATTTCATCATCACACTCTCGGGAGAGTGGTGTACTTGTGGAGGAGAAGAAGCTTCTGCTAGGACATTTCTATCTCGTATGCTTGGGTTGTTTCATTGCTCTATCTATCTCTAAGGAAGTTATTGAGGTTTTTCACCTTTATGGTTTTCCCCAAGTAAACTCTGTATCTCTTGTGTGCTTGCATTATTGTGTTCATGATTGATATGCTATAGATATGTTGTACATGTTGTTCTCTCAGTTAAGATCCTAGGTCAGATCGAAGTAAATTCTGAAAAATTAACATGGTATCAGAGCTAGCCTAAAAGAAGGCATGGTATGGCATGTATGACACTTGTTGCAATTGCAAAGCTAGGGCTTGATATAACAAAACCAATCATTATAGCACTTTTGCTATAAATAAATTTCGGCAAAGTTTCAGGGTTTGAAAATCGTGCAGGACAAAGCCAAGATCCCCATGTACCTTGTGGCCAAAGGACAACCTCTAATTCATTGTACTTTGTGATTTAAGATCTGTACAATATAGGGTTTCTGCCTCTTCCAGATCTCAGTCATAAACAGGTGACCTTGGAAAAAAGGTCATAACTTGGGCTAGGAAGCTCCAAATGAAATTTCGTAAAAATTGATAGGTAGTGCACGGACTTTAATTTCTCAGGTAACTTTTTTCAGAGGTTGAAACTAAACCAGTGACATGTGGCACACCGTACAAGTTCGCTCTCCTGTTTTATCCCATAAACAGGCCATGTTGTGACACTTGGCATAACTCTCTCCCAGAGAATCTATTTGAGGTATAAGACCTATGGGGTTGGAAAGATGATAGTTTGTTCTATCACAGGAAACTTTTTCAGACCCTGTGGATCGAAAGTTCGGAGTTACACTAGAAACAATCAAGTACATATTTCTGTCAAAACAGAATTATTTTTTAGCACCTTCATTCATGGCTTCCAGAAATTAGGGTTTTGGAGAAAGTTGAAATTTTTGTAATCGAAGACTACGGATGAATGATACTCATAAAAATAAAAATTTAGAGACCAATATCATAATTTTTGGTTGGGCAGAAGGTCGGGCTTGATCAGACCCTAGTTCGGGACTTTGATCGGAAAAGTGGAAAATTAGGGCTTCTGCAAAAATGGAAATTTTTGAAATCTGTGACCATGGCTGGAAGCTCCTCAGAAAAATAGAAGCTTATATATTTGGATTGAACCTTTTGATTCAGAAAAAGGTGGGATTTATCAAACCCTAGTTCAGGGTCATGTCTAGTGAATCCAGAAGTTTCAAAGGCAAATTTGAGGGGTGAAACTTTGCAGTTTTCAAATTATGAGTATACCAGCTTGATCAACTCATCAAGGCGCATATTTCTATCCTTTCGGAAGTTTGAAATTCAAAGTTTGAATTTTTAGGGTTTCTCTCACAAATCCTAATCCAACTCTAGATCTAGTTCCTGCAAATCAAGTGGATTGGGTTAATCCTAGAAGAGAATGGATTGGTCACTTGCATAAGTGAAGAAGTTCATGCTTCAGAGGGAGATGAGGCTAAGGCCTTACATAAGAAGATTATAAGCAATCTTATTAAGTTTCGAGATTATGGTATGACTCCTCCAGGTATGTTTCGAGATTTGTTCATGATTAATTTTATGGTATGTTTGTCTTCATGTTATTACGGTTAGTACAATCTTGATTAAATTTAGACTTGTCGTATCACCTTAAATAAATTATGAATGCATGATAGAAGATATTCATTGATTAGGGTGTTGACACTTATGATTTTACTAATGCATTATGGTGTTGTATGAGGTTTATGTTGTCCGCTAACATGAAAGGTACACCAAGAAAGACAAATCATGTTCTAGTTCAAGAACATATGATCATGATGACACGAGGACAAAGATTCATCCATTGTCATGAATCACTTAGAAGATCTATTTGCGAGGTATGTATAACTTGGTTCTATAATGGTTAACCTATGAGATATGCAGGTTACTAGCACAAATCATTGAAGAGAACAAGAAGACATCATGTGGGTATGTTAGACATAACTAGCTAACATACCAATCCAGGTATGTTTTTCCTATATCAAGTCAGAATCCTACCTTGTGTTAGGATACCTTATAAAAGTATACTTGGTATGATTGGTTATGTTTATTCATAAAGTTAGAAATGTAAGTAATCAAGGGTTTGTGCATTTTATGTCTCTTATCTTGATTGATAATTTAACTAACCAAAAGAGTCCTATGATCAAATAAGAATATGCATGAGTAAAAGAAGAATTCCCTGAAACGTTAAATACTAATGTTTATTATCTTTGTTTGAAATGATCATGACTATACATGTTTAAGATTATTGTGTTTTGATAGTATTAAGATTATACTAATGAATGTGTGATTATGTATGAGACCTTGAGAATAACACAATGATGATACTAATAAGCATGCATAGTGATGGATATAAGTTCAAGGACAGGTAATCCAGGAAGCAAAGATCAAGAGGGAGCACACTCCAGTTGTTCCTGCAAGGAAGCAAAGATCAAGAAGGAGCACACTCCAGTTGTTTCCTACAAGGAAGCAAAGATCAAGAAGGAGCACACTTCAGTAGTTTCTGCAAGGATGTAGGTATTCAGAGGGAGTTGACCACTTCTCACAATCCACATCAGAATGGAGTTGTAGAAAAGAAGCAAAGACTGAGAGGGAGTCAACCCAACAAACAAACAAAGATAAGTATTTGAATTATCATTCCTTGCATATTTTATTGTTTAAATAATACTCATGTTCCTAGAATTAGGTTGTGTATTATGCATAGTTGCATTGATGAATAGTATACTACTAATACATGGGTAAGTGGCCTATGGCACTGTACAACATTCCATTGCTACTTATCTATAATGAAACCTCTTTGCTAACATGTTCGGAGTTGTGCACACTCTTAACAATGTTCTGGTAGAGATTGGAAGGCATCTAGAAAGTTACGGGATATGGATAAATGTTGTATTGAAGCATTGGCTAAGATAATTGCATGACTGTATGACATATTTGTTTATGTGTACGAAGTTGTTCTGAAAACTATGAGATGTTTTCTAATCATGCAATTTAACTTGTTGTGTAGGAAAGATCGTATACCATCACCTATAAAAGAAGGACTACAACATTTATTCAGCAACAAAGTTATCTATTGAAAATTTTGAAGATATTGAAGTTCCCAGGATCTGGGAAGAATGCCATGATCGATGAGTACCAGTCGATCATGAAGATGTTTGGGATGCAGTCCCAAGACCTGAAGGGGAGTCTGTAGTGACTTCCAAGAGGATCTACAAGATCAAGCATGCTACAGGGGGTAGCATAGAGACTTTTGCTCCTATAGCCAGATACACTTCCATTAGATCCATACTTGCTCTGGCTACAGTGATGAAATGGAAGATACACCAGATGGATTTCAAGACAGCTTTCTTGAATGGTGTAGTTGAAGAATAAGTGTATGTGAAACAGCCACTTGGTTCTGAGACACATGACAGGGAGTCATATATGTGCAGAACTTGGTATGGTAGGATAGACAACTTTCTATCCAGTTTGGGCTTTACAAAGAGTAAAGCAGATTCCAACCTTTATTACAAGGTTGTGGAAGGCAATCTAGTGATACTACTTTTGTATATGGATGACCTGTTTATTACAGGTGAAGATAGATTGATTGCCGACACGCAGCGGAAGCTTGCTGCCGAGTTCGATTTGAAGGACTTGGGGATGATGCACTATTTTCTAGGCATGGAGGTGTGGCAGAGTATAGATGGGATCTTCCTTGGACAAGGGAAGTATGCAATAGAGATCCTGAAGAGGTTCGAGATGATTGGATGCAAGGCCATGGCCACACCTATGGCATCGAACCTGAAGCTTCTGTGTGATGCTTCATCTGATCCGGTTGATGTCACTGTGTATCGTCAGATGATTGGGTCCTTGATGTACCTGACAAACACGAGACCAGATATATGCTTTGTGGTGAACACATTGAGCTAGTTTCTGACAAATCCCATAGGTGTTCACCTGGTTGCTGTAAAGCATATTCTGAGGTACCTGAAGGGTACAGTTGATTATGGGCTCAAGTATGATGCGAATCAAAATTTTAACTTGCAGGGTTATGATGATTCAGATTTGGCAGGCAGTGCTGCAGATAGGAAGAGCACATCTGGGTGCTGCTTCAGTATGGGATCAGGTGTGATCTCTTGGTTTATCAGGAAGCAATCTTGCATAGCACTGAGTACAACCGAAGCAGAGTATGTTGCAGCTTGTTCTGCTAGTTGTGAGGCAGTATGGCTGAGGAAGCTACTGTCTGAGTTATTTGATCTCCCGTTGGAGGCTACTGGTATCTTTTGTGACAACTAGAGTTGTGTGAAGCTGTCTGAGAACCCGATGTTCCACGACAGGTCGAAGCACATCGAGATCAAATATCACTATATCAGGGATATGGTGCAGAGAGGAGTAGTGAAGCTCCTGTATGTTGCGACGGATGAGCAGATTGCAGATGTACTGACGAAGCCACTAGCCATAGTGAAATTCGAGTACTTCATAGAGAGGCTTAGTGTTCTTCAGATTGACAACACTTCGAGGAAGAAGTGATGGACACATTTGCAGTAGCCATTCCAAGCATGGTGAGAGGAGGATCCTTCCCATGGCTATGGATGTAAGCGTTGGATGATGAGCATCAGGACGATGCTCCAGTTACTACTCTATATATGCATCATGTTGGATGTTGGATATGATCAGTTGGATCATTTATTTGTATATGTATGTATGCATCATATTGAATGCTAGATATGATCAGTTGGATCATGTGTATGTATCTGTAGATGTATCAGGTGGATACATTGTATGATCAGGTGGATCATGTATTTGTATATGTATCAAGTGGATACATTGTATGATAAGGTAGATCATGTATGATGATATGTATCAGGAAGATACTATGTATGCATCAAGTGGATGCATTGTATGATCAGGATGATCACAGATGATGAGCTTCAGGATGTTGCTCCAGATGATATGCATCAAGTTGATGCTATGATGATGATCAGGATGATCACAGATGACAAGCTATAGGATGTTGCTCCACATGATATGCATTGGGTTGATGCTATGATGATGATCAAGTTGATCATGTGATGATGTACATCAAGATGATGTATGGTGAGTATCGGTTTGATACTTTGTGGTCGTGGACAGGTTGTGTAGGTAGCATAGAAAAGATCCTTTAAAACCGGATAGGTAGAGAGGTGTGCTCATAGAATCCCGGGTTGCTCTATCGAGATCCAAACAAGTAGAGCGGTGTGCTCGTAACATCCTGGGATGCTCTGAGTAGGTTTTGCGACAGGTAGCATAGAAAAGACCCTTTAAAATCTAGACAGGTAGAGCGGTGTGATTGTAACATCCTGGGATGCTCTATAGAGATCCAGACAGGTAGAGCGGTGTGCTCGTAACATCCTGGGATGCTCTGAGTAGGTTTTGATACAGTTTCGTATAGAAAAGATCCTTTAAAATTCGAACAGGTAGAGCGGTGTGCTCGTAACATCCTAGGATGCTTTATCGAGATCCAGACAGGTAGAGCGGTTTGCTCGTAACATCCTGGGATGCTCTGAGTAGGTTTTGTGAAAGTTCACATAGAAAAGATCCTTTAAAATCCGGACAGGTAGAGCGGTGTGCTTGTAACAGCCTGGGATGCTCTATCGAGATCCAGACAGGTAGAGTGGTTTTCTCATAACATCCTGGGATGCTCTTAGTAGGTTTTGTGAAGGTCAACATGTAAAATAACCTATAGTTTGCGCTAGGTTTTGTTGACGCACGTAATCAGTCCTAGGTTCCACAGTATGGCCACTAATGATGAAGACCTACAAGTGGTGGGCCTACATCTAGTATGAAAAAGGACTGGCTCTGTAGAACTTCCTATGATGAGTAGATTCAGAGATTGATTGCAATAGAAACAGCAATGATGATGACGATGACTCAATGATGATTATCCAGTGACGATGATCCAGAGGAGATGACTTGTGCTAGAAGACCTATGTCGAGAAATACCTTCCTAGTTAAGAGGGAGTGTTGATGTATTTGTAACTTCGGAATTTATTTCATATATGTATATTGTACTCCTATAGAGATGGTATTATTCCTCTATACGGAATTTTTTGTATTCATATAGAGATGTTATTATTCCTCTATATGGAAGTGTTGTCATTTATATTGTAAGTGTGGTAATTTATACTTGATGGGTTATTAGACAACCTTGTCGGGGTCGGCCCTGTATAAGTCATGTGGGTCGAAGGGTTATTAGACCACCCTATTGGGGGTTGGCCATGTGGGTCAAAGGGTTATTAGACCACCCTATTGGGTGTCGGCCCAGTCAGCATTATGTTATGTGGTTAAGTTAAGGCCGACCTAGTAAAGGTTATTAGGCAATTCAAGTCAAGTATAAATAGAGTGCGAGAGGCACTCTATTTCATCATTCTATCCTCTCTCACACTCTCGGGAGAGTGGCGTACTTATGGAGGAGGAGAAGTTGCTGCTAGGAGATGTCTATATCTTATGCTTGGGTTGTTTCATTGCTCTATCTATCTCTGAGGAAGTTATTGGGGTTTTTCACCTTTATGGTTTTCCCCAAGTAAACTCTGTATCTCTTGTGTGCTTGCATTATTGTGTTCATGATTGATATGCTGTAGATATGCTGTACATGTTGTTCTCTCAGTTAAGATCCTAGATCAGATTGAAGTAAATTCTGAAAAATTAACACATTCCAGTATCAATGATATCCACTCCACTAAATAAAGTATGCAGTTTTGTAAGCTTTGAAATAGATCTCATACCATGATCTTCTACACTCCTGAAACCTGTGCGGTCAAGCACCTCTAGAACTTCACAGAGAACAATTTGTTCCACTGATTCACAAGTTATAAGATATCAATAGATCACTTTGACATGCATGAGGGAAAGAGAAGTAGCTGGAAGATCGTGAAAATCCAAATCTGACAAATGAAATGTGTTATAGAGTTCAAAAGTATTTAAATTTTTGCAAGCGTGTATGAGCGCACTAACAACAGCAATTGTCACTCTATAAAATCCTTTGAGCTTGATGGAATCCATGTTTTTACAACCCTCAGCCATGCCCATGTCATTTACTTATCTAAAAAATGCTTGATAATTTTCCCTACTATGGGAAAGGGACATATGAGATAAATAATTGCAAGAACCCAATGACTGAACACCAGCATTAGTCAAATCATGTCATAGAAATGGTTCTTCTAGAGGTGTTTTCTTTAGATCTAAATTAACCAGGAGAATGAGATTTTGCATGATAGACATCAGAAGGTTGTCTATGATATGATCTACAATAAGTGTTAAGTATCATATACTTTGGAAGGAGATTCCCATTGGGAAGGGAATCCCATTTTGTCCAGGGAATCGTATTTTGATTTCTGCACAATTTTATAATTACTTTCACCTATTTCCTACATCGTGGCTTGTAGAGCTTTTACTATTCAAGACCGCAATCTCATTTAAAGGTGAAAGAGCATATGACATACTCATTTCACTAATAATAATAAAAACAACTTGGATATCACAAAATACAGACAACCATACATGTCTATGAGAGCAATTGCTAGAACAAGTTACTTTGTTGTGGAGCCAATACACTAGCATAGGAAGAAAGCAAGCTCACCATCATGTCCGAATTAGGTTTCACTCCCAAGCATTGCATTTGATAGAGTTCCTAGTTCCAGGCTAGAGAACTTCTCCTTATCTTTTGGACCACTCCCTTCAGTCATCGTCCCACCTTTCAATTTAACAGAGGAAAAAATCAGGTTGTCTAATGATATCTGGGCATGTGAGCTACCTTTCGCTTTTGAATGTGGGGACGAGAAATTGGGCACATATAATCATACAAACGAAGATATCATTTCATCGATAGAACAAACTTAGAGCCTCCTGGTCATTCCCATGCCTGACACAAGCACCCATGATAACAGTCAAATAAACCATATTTCATTCACGCATTTTGTCAAACACTTGATGTGCTACTTCAAACAGGTATCAATATACATAAATATAAGGAATTTTTGCAATGATATCTTCTATGCATGTAACTGAAGGAAAAAAAACCCTGCTTTGGGATGTTGAATGTGTCCCTCTTAGCCTTTGTGCTTTTGGCACTTTCATCCATCTTAGCCTTGTCCATATCTGTGTTGTGTGCCATGCAATTGCTTGAGTATTCTATAGGCCCAGGAGCCCTATTAGTCCCATCATGACTTGGAGTTTGAGACCACATATTTCTCTTTCATACATTTCCGACCATATCCTGATGGGATCCCAAATTTTTGTCATTTTACATAAGCATGTGTTAAAATATCCAGTGTTAAAATATCCACTTGAACATCCATGCAAACTACTTCGTTGCTTATTGATTATGTTGCGTATTTTCCTTTGCAGTCACTTTTTGTTACATGATGCATATAAACCATTGCTTTTGTATATTTGACCCATACCCATGGAGGAAACCTCTATAAGAGTGTACATAATTAGCTCAACCCTTGTTCGCAATATGTATCTTTTCCTTGGCCTGACCCATGCCCTTCAAATTTAGGCACATGCCCTTAAGACACTCGTTTCCTCTAATGCATCACATCATGCTCTATTCATTTTTCAAGCTAATAAATGAAAAAGGTTAAAAAATTTTGGAAAACACAAAAATCCAAATAGAGGGAGAATTGAATCATTTCATATTATATCATTGAAGAAAATGGAAACAGTGAGTCCTTGTCGCCCTTGAACACGACACATAATTTGGCATCCACCATCAGTACACCATCTACATTTGCCTTAGGAAACTGTACCAGTATTTTGAACAGATCTCCACCGATGGGTTATCCTTCCCATCACCAATGGAGCTTTCATTAATGCATCTGGCATTGGCATATTTCATTAAGGTTGGTTACTTAAATTCCTATGTTGCCAAGTGTCCATTCTGCATTGTGTTATGTGTTCAAGGGAAGTTCAAACTATGTCGGACTTCCTTGTGTCATTATACAGTTAGTGTTGGATCTCGCAATTCTATGAAATTATATCAGACTATTGATCTTTTTTTTGTATCGATTTATGTGGGATGCATTAATGCCCTCCTTCTGATGGATCTATTCCTATCGACACCAAATCATCACCTAGTGATCCGAATTTTAGGGGGCATATGGTCTAAATTCAGATGTATAAACCATAAAAGCATTAAATGGAGAGGCCACCCTCTCCCATTTATCATAATGGCATTAAATGAAGAGGCCACCCTCTCATATCCATGGTATTTGGTAGCACATGGTTTTGGCCCATGGTATGGCCTCAAGACATATTGTAATAATGCTATATAAAGGCCTAGAAAGCCTTCTCATGATAACAAGTTATTTATTTGGTTTCTCTCATATTTTCTATTGTTCATTGTGAGATTAATTAGATCTGAGTGACTTATTGGAAATTATTTTCAGAGGTGGGGCTCCTCCTTGAGCCTCACCTCCAATCATTTCATATGTTTTTGTTCATTCTTATTCTCATGCAAGAATAATGTTTTTCATGTGAATTTTATGACAGATTTGCATGCTTAACCTCCTCCTCTCTCGGCATTCAAGCCTTCTGGTTCTTAGCTCCCAAGATCCGGATCAATGGTATCAGAGCGAGTACGCTCTCCATCGGAACAATATTTTGAAGCATGATGCACAGGTTCAACGGAGGTTCCACAACCTCTACAACAACCCATGCTTCCGTACAAACCCTTGGCATCTCTACACTCAACACTCTCACATTCAACAAACTTTGAACAAGTTCCATGGAATGCACAGGATGTTTCAGAGGCTCTACCATAGCTCACTGGAAAGGTATTTCCATCATCAGCTCAAATGGGTATTTCATGGAATTTCATTTCGTTTCTTGGTTTGTGAGATATGCTTGTTTGAAGTAGCATATGTTTGTGCGTAATGCGACCGGATGTACAACAAATTTAAACAAGTGATACAGACTCCACAGAATGTCTTTGATGCTCTACCATAGCTCATTGGAAACCTCTTTCCGTGGGCTAAAATGGGTATTTTACAGAATTTCATTTTGTTTTCTGGTTTGTGAGATATGCTTGTTTGAAGTAGTACATGTTTGTACACAATGTGGTCGGATGTACAACAACTTTAAACAAGTACAGTAGACTCCAAAAAATGTCTCAGAGGCTCTACCATAGCTCGTTGGAAAGCTCTTTTTGTCAACTAAAATGGGTATTTTTTGGTTTTTCATTTGGCTTTCTGGTTTGAGAGATATCATCGATTGAAGAAACATATGTCTGCAAAATAGTGTGCGCGCGTCTCTTAAACTTCAACAAATATTTTTTCAATCTCTGGGCCACCCTAGAGCAAGTATGTTATATGGATGGAAAGGTCTCTTCGATATCTCAAATGGGTCTTCAATGGAATTCAATTTCAGTACATGCATCAGAAGCTATGAATGGATTTGCAGCAAGACATCAACTGCACCAAAGATCATGAGTTCTCAATTTTTTTAAATTTTAATGTAATCATGGTTATGGTTAACCACACAAAACCCATGGTTATGGTTAACCACACAAAACCCACAGTTATGTATTGTAATCATGGTTGTAGTTCAACCACACAAAACCCACGGTTATGGGTTAACCACACAAAACCCTTCTCTTCAGTGGAAACAAGCTTGTCATTGCCACCATGGTTATGGGTCAACCACATAAAACCCACGGTTATGGGTCAACCACACAAAACCCATGGTTCTGAGTCAACCACACAAAACTCTGCTCTTCATTGAAATCAAGCTTGCCATTGCCATCATGGTTATGGGTCACCCTTGCAAAACCCACGGTTATGGGTCAACCACACAAAACCCTTCTCTTCATTGGTAATTAGCACATTGTAATCATGGGTCTCTTTTTAGCATGAAATGATGGGGACCATCATTTTCTAAGGGGGGAGGAATGATCCGAATTTTAGGGGGCATATGGTCTAAATTCGGATGTATAAACCATAAAAGCATTAAATGGAGAGGCCACCCTCGCCCATTTATCATACTGGCATTAAAGGAAGAGGCCACCCTCTCACATCCATGGTATTTGGTTGCACATGGTTTTGGCCCATGGTATGGCCTCAAGATATATTGTAATAATGCTATATAAAGGCCTAGCAAGCCTTCTCATGATAACAATTTATTCATTTGGTTTCTCTCATATTTTCTATTGTTCATTGTGAGATTAATTAGATCTGAGTGACTTATTGGTAATTATTTTCAGAGGTGGGGCTCCTCCTTGAGCCTCACCTCCAATCATTTCATATGTTTTTGTTCATTCTTATTCTCATGCAAGAATAGTGTTTTTCATGTGAATTTTATGACAGATTTGCATGCTTAACCTCCTCCTCTCTCGGCATTCAAGCCTTCCGGTTTTCAGCTCCCAAGATCCGGATCACCTAGGAAATGGATCTAGAAAACCATGAGTACCTTGGATCTTGCAGTCATTAGTGGTAGGTTTCCTTGCAAATGACAGTGGGTATACATTAATGACCCCTGATTATCTAATTCTACAAGTGTTTGACTTCAAAACATCTATTCAGACTTGCTAGTTTGTACTCAGTACCTTAGAGTCCATCATCATTATCGGTGGGTCTCTTCGCATCTGTTAACGTTATACATCAATGACTGGTAATCAGATGGTGTTTTATTATGCTCAGCATCAGTTCATTTATTTGCATGATATAAACCCGTACTATCGTCTATTTGTATTGAATACCTTGGGAAAAATAGTTGTATCACTCATCGATGCACTGCCTGAGCTGCACAAGATTAGACTACCATGTCAAAAAGTTCAATGAATACCTTGTTCTCGCACTCATCAAAGTGCATGTTTACACTTCTGAAAAAATTACTTTTGACATGGATCCACTGTGTATTGTTCATGGCCATGCTTTTTTACTGCTGAGCATGGGTATGCCCGCCTCAGGATGATATTACATATTTGAGAAATTGCTATGGTTGACTTGCAGATGTTATCATCAATCCTGCGTCCATGAGTTTATCCTTTCCTCATCTTTGCTTTGATCAATAAAGAGTATCAGTATGAAGAGTCTCAATCTGAGGAGTATAAATATAAAAATAATGTATTTCGGAGCTTAGCCATGCTTCGGACCTCACACATTAGGGGGCATCGATTAACAATCAAATTAACACCCTTAACAAAGTGAGGAGAAGAAACATATTTTACTATGCGCCCGCAACATGAAGACAAAAGACAAGTACACAAGAGAACGAGTCCTCTCTTATCTAATCATTACATCCACAATAAGAAAGATTGAGTGAAGAAAGAGGTAGCCTAAGAAGACAAGGTCCAGTGATTGAACTACTCATTAAAGGCTCAAATCAAAGCTCCACCAGTCAAATAGTGAGAAGAAATGCACAAAAGTGCATTAATTGTACTTAAATATGCTAAAGTTGTGACGAAATACTAAAAATACTATGGAAAGTGGGTTTTGAAAGAAAATAATCAAAAATCATGAAAATGGATTATCCCACATTCAAAAGAGAAACTTGAGAGCCAATTTCCCAATGCTATAAAAAAAAGGCATTTGGGGCATGGTAAGAAGAGGCAAAATGAAGAGCAAAGGCATGTTGGAGAGATTTGGAGGATTGGAAAGCTTAGCATCTTCATTAAAGGAAAGGGTGGAGAAAGGAAATATCATGGAAAAGGAGAAAGGATGCACATCAAGCTAGATTGCAAGTATGTATCTTCTTCTTTAGCTTAATATGAAACAATTCAATTCTCTTCTAATTCATGATTTTAAATATGTTAGGGGATGATAAATGATTGTGGATTTATGACATTGAAGATTCACCTACTTCATAGTAATATAAATGTTTTAAAGTAGATATAACACTACCTTAAAATCTATTATTAGCTGTAGATAGCATGAAGACCACCATATTAGTAGAAAATGACATATAAAGATGAACAAAAGAGATTTCAGTATGACATAAAATGACAGAAAGATCTAATATGTTGAACTTAAATGACATGCCAAAAATAAAAACAAACCTCTGTATGGTCACCTATTGCGAAGAAAGTGAGAAAGTGCTTTTTAGAGCTTCACCTAATAAAAAACAACTTGAAAAAAGTCATTAGGATTAAATAAAGTTGAAAATATTTTTGAAACTATATGAAAGTGGGTAAAGATTTGAAATATTTTTTATAAATAGTGTCAAAATGTAAACATAACTCACAAAGTCATTTCAATGGAGCAAAGGAGCAAGAAAAACCCCCTTAATTCAACCGCCGATAGCGATCATTCTAGGACACGAAATCAACTTCCGCCACTTGCAAGTAAGTTACCTCTGCCTTGTCTATCAATTCAATTCATTCTTTCAATTTTTTAATGGTATTTTTTATTTTTTATATGAGTTTAAAATTTAGTGCTTTGCACCTATGTGTTTGGCTATGCTAAACTCGCAGTTACATGTAAAGTGCGTGGGTTGAGCATAGGAAGACCCGTAGGTACCCGCCTCTATTGCAGAGGTGAAGCTGTGGGTACAATAAAATCTAAGCACATCAGATCTATCAAACAAAGACAAAAATCACTAGAGATGCATGCGGCAAATAATATGTCAAAACAGTAATGCAAAAGGTTTGCAGCAGATCATGCATTATCATTAACTCAAAAAAATAATTACAATGTGTAACAATGGATACAATAATCCAAGCAATTCGAATTCCAGAGAGGTCATTCGAATTGAATGCATGAGAGTGGCTTACTTGGTAGTTAACACCACTCGCCACATCATTTAACCACTTAACTACAATAAGATTGACTCAAACTGACTTTGAAACTGTCTAACTAAGTCTAACTGATTTAGAACTCAACTGATTGACCAAAATAGGGGAGGGCGCCTTTATGTCTGCAGTTAACTGAATAGTAGGTGAAAATAAAACCAAATGAAGTCAACCAGTGTAGTAGGGCTCCTTCTAGTCTCTAGTTGTCTAAATAAACTAGTAAATGTTGTCAGTTGGACTAAGTAGTGCGCATTAGTCATGCAAATCACCCCCTGAATGGTGGAGGAGGCTCAGTTGATGGCCCAATTGGCTCCTAGAATGTAGGAGGAGGCCTAGTTTACTGAAACTTTGATATGCTAATGATGTAATCACATGATTGAGTCAAAATACTCCGAATAAGTGGAAAATTAAGCTGTGAGGCTCAAATAAATGATGTGTAGTTGGAAAATGCTCCAACACCCCCCATTAAGATAATCTCATGTGGAGGAGTAAAAATAATAATAAAAGGACCCTAGCAAAAAAGGCCATAGGTCACCCAGTATAGAAATAATCCAAATAAAGAACAGTCCATGAACCAAGGAAATGGATAAAACCTCATGGGAAACCCCCCCCTCAAAATAGACTAAAACACACCAAAGGATTAATTGCTTCAAACTCAAGTAGGTGTGATGCTTGATCATATGTCTGGAGGTATCTTCCTCTTGGGAAGAAATGGATCATGCTTCAAAAGCATGTGCTTGTATTCTCTTTCAGTGGATGCAAGCGAATATGGAGGATTTTTGAACCTGCTCTTCAGACCGAACATGGTGAGAACAAATCCAAAAATATGAATATCATCCTAGAATCTGTAATTCGAACCAACTGAGGTAGGATCAGCTCCAATCAGATCTAATTCCTCTTGAAACTTGAACTTTTGACTAGTGGAAGCTAAATCAGCTCCAAGAATTGATAGATGGTTTCTTGTGATCTCCTTTGGACCAACAAGGGTGAGATCAAAACCAAAATCACCAAAATGTGCCTGAGACTTGAACCCAAGCGAATGGTAGTGTCCTCCATATTCAATGAAACTCTAAGAAGATGTTCCAATGATCGAACATAAGTACATAGGAAGCATGTGATCAAGGAGGGCGAATGCATCACCTCCAAACTCTGATTTAACCTCCAAAAAATTCAATAGATCATCATTCTGCACACCCGCAAACTCATGTGAAATAGAGGATTTAAGAACCTCTTCAGATTCTAGAGTATGAGATAGCTTATCTTGCTCAGAATTCGAAATAGAAGACATTGAGAACATAAGTGTTGAATCTGCAGCTTCTTCTTCATCTTGAACAACTTCATCATGATATATAGTTGAGGCCGAGACATAATTAGAGCGAACACATAAGGAGGTATCATTGGGCTTGTTCTCCAAATAGTTTGCACCAATCTCTTCATTTTTTTTTCCAAATGCTTTGTCCAGTTGGGCCCATAGATCACTTGGATTTTCAACAGTTTTATTGAGGTAACGCATACTAGGAGACATAGAAATACACATTGCTCCAAAGGATTTTTCACAATCATTTATCCAATCATTCTCTTCTTCATAGGAATAAAAATCTCTTGTAACACCAATACACATGTCAAAAAGACTATGTCTCTTTAGATTTGCTATCATCTTTGGTTTCCAGTCATCATAGTTGAATGGAGTGAGAGGCATAATTGCTTTCATATCCATCAAAGATGTTGTAATATTTTTGAGAGAAACCTGCAGTCACAAACAAAAAACAATCTTTAGGTCGACAACCTGCACTTTTAAATTTGCATCACACCCAGCATAGACTATCAAGAAAGCTTGAAGAGTCAGATGCACAATATCTAGGAATTATGTGGAAAAATTTCAGCTTCTGGTGCAGAGTTGGAATATTTTTCAGCAAACTTACTCAATCTTCATATGTGTTCTAGGTGTAGAAAGAACTGGTGCAGAAGTGCAATATCACTAGTGTAGAAGTGCATAATCACTAGTACAAAAGTGCAGAATCACTAGTGCAGAAGTGTAGAATCACTAGTGCAGAAGTGCAGAAACACTAGTGCAGAAAGCTTCATCAGTAAAACTCTGTAGAAACGTTTCCTTGTCCTGACATGGCTCCGATACCATGTAAAATATAAGCACATTAGATCTATGAAATAGAGACAACAATCACTAGAGATACATGTGGCAAATAATATGTCAAAACATTGATGCAAAAGGTTTGCAGCAGATCATGCATTATCATTAACTCTGAAAATTAATTACAATGTGTAACAATAGCTACAATAAGCCAAGCAATTCGAATTCTAGAGAGGTCATTCGAATGGAATGCACGAGAGTGGCTTACTTGGCAGTTAACACCACTCGGCACATAATTTAACCACTTCACTACCATAAGACTGACTCAAAATGACTCTGAAACTATCTAACTGAGACTAACTAATTTATAACTCAACTAATTGCCCAAAAATAGGGGAGGGTGCCTTTATGTCTACAGTTAACTGAATAGTAGGTGAAAATAACACCAAATGAAGTCAACCAATGTAGTAGGGTGCCTTATAGTTTCTAGTTGGACGAATAAACTAGTAAATGTTGTCAGTTGGACTAAGTAGTGCGCATTAGTCATGCAAATAACCCCCTGAATGGTGGAGGAGGCTCAGTTGATGGCCCAATTGGCTCCTAGAATGTAGGAGGAGGCCCATTTTACTGAAACTATGATCTGTTGATGATGTAAGCACGTGATTGAGTCAAAATACTTAGGATAAGTGGAAAATTAAGCTGTGAGACTCAAATAAATGATGTGTGGTTGGAAAATGCTCCAACAGGTATCGCTTTTTAAAATGAAAAAGTAAAAAACTAATATATGGAATGGGATGAATGATGTAGGATGGTCTTAACCTGGAGGGCGAGGGAGCATGAATCCATGGATAGGGATTCCATGGGGGATCCACTCACCTTAAATGCACTACGAAGATGTGGGCTTCTCAAATTTTTTCGAACAGTAAGTATGCATGCGTAAACGCACTTACTCCAAATTCTCGTCAACTACTGGGATGTCGATTATGGGATGTTTGATCTCCAAGGGGAGATGCTTGATATCACAATAGATAATATATATTTCATCACCGGTTTATCCTGAAGAGGTGAGGGATTCAACCTCAAGGGAACATTTCGAGGGTTAGGTTCTCTATCTATCCAAGACTACATCAATGCCTACTGCTTTCCTGGCACCGAGGAAAGCAAAATCTAAGTTCTGATTGGGTTTATTGCAAGTTTCCCACTAAACTGATATTGAGCACACTTAACAGGATCGGAGGGAGTGTCATGCAACATTTGGCCTCTCGAAACTATATGCAAATAAGGGTTGAGTGTTTGCATGGTGTGATATTTGATTGGTGTTCAGGCCTACTGGTGAATATGAAACACCAGTTGATAGAGTGTAAAAATGGGAAGAAAAAGAACTTCGGATATGGAAGTATCTTGTGTACCTTCTTCGAGAGAGATTCCCCACTCTGAGTCCGGGGGTAGCTCTACCAGTGTTGGACCTTCACGAGCCACCGATGACTCGGTGGGGAGATATATTCTTGTGCAAGGGTGGTGGCGAGACTATACTTTCATATGCTGATGAAGATTATCTGGCATGGTGGAGCCGCCAAGTACCGACGCTCGAGTAGTTTCCATATGCAGGGATGGATTTCTGAGGAGATCCAGAGCTCATGCTGCCTCCAAGGGCATCCTAGGGAGATATAGGTACCACAATGTTTTTTTTTGACGAGTTTATAAAATTTGTATGTCTTTTATATATGCCTTTTTATGCTGAGTAAGAGTAACTGAAAAAAATGTAAAGTGTGCAGATGTGGGGCCCGTGAGACCTCCAGGACATCCACAGAAATATTTTCTACCCACTGAGCCTGGTGGTGCGGAAAACATGTTGAGGACTGTTGAAGGAAAGATGATTCAATTGACTCATGATAATCCTACCTACCGAATAGAGCGCATTCCTCTTGAGATGCGACAGCATGTTATAGGGGTGCCCCAAGCCTGGATTAGGTTAGTTAGGAAAGTAGCCAGGCTGGTCATATGTTACAGGGAGGCCGTAGCGGAGCTAGCTAAGTCTCCTCCCTCTCTGTAGGGAGAGTGACACACATTATTATTTTTTAGGCTGTTTACGCCCTTTTTGTATATTTTGACAGTGGATGACTCAAACTCTTATGTATTTTTTGGACCATATATATATATACATGTGTGATTATGTGTTTTAAATGTTATTGTGTGTGATACAAATGCCAATCAAGTACATAGTTTGCAAATGAATAAGCTAATGCATTTAAATTCCTTAAAATATGTTGATATGTAATGAAATCAAAGTGTCTTTCAAGCAACCTAACTCGTACAAACGGACGTAACAAACAAGGATCGTGAACCCTATACTCACCCGACAACTGAAGTACTACTAACTGGGAATCAAGTTGTACCTCTAATGTGAAATGTCTTGATGAATAGTATATAGGAGAAACTCGATAACCGCAATATACTCAGCTACATTATTCATCGTAAGGCCCAAACAAGCACCTCCCGAAACGAGCTGGCCATAAGATGAGTACATAACCCAAGTTGTTGAATCCAACTGACGACTGTGGTGACTAGTGCCATCAGCTAATCCTATGAAGTACTTGGTTGTCCTCTAAAAACACAATCTAGAAGACACATAAGAAAATAAATCCAAAAAACAAATAAATCTACAAAAGATGTACAACTATAGTACAAGAAAAAGCATGTATGCCTCAGCATAATACTTTTCAGGTAGATCCCATTTCAAGGATCATGAAACTTATAACCATCGTAATCTGCTAGATCGTAAGTTCCCTTCTTCAATAATTTATAAACAATGTAAGTTCTGAGCCACATAGATTTAAACTTTCCTGCCCCCAAGGGATCCTTGTCTTGATCATAGAGAAAAGCAAGGTCTCCTTCTGAGAAAACCCTTGGTTTTATAGACTTATCATACTGATGCTTGACTCGGCTCATGTGAGCTTCGTTTGCGGTAAGAGAATCTCGGCATTGTTCATCTAAGTGCTCTAAGTGAAGCAAACACTCTTCTAAAGCAGAAATTGTAAGAAGCAGGTGGATAGCCAACTTCAAAGACAAAATCTTGCATTCAACCAGAATAACTTCCTCCAACCCGTGAATGAGTTGAAAAGGTGAAAAAATCGTAGAAGTATTAAAATTGGATCGATATTCCCAAAGAGCTGGATACAACATGATGTGCCAGTTAGATCTATTGGTATTAACGATCCATTGAATAATAGTATTCAGAGTCTTATTGACCGCTTCGACTTTCCCATTCGCCTGCGGATAGAACGAGCACGATTTTTCTTGTCGAAAACCTAACATGGTGTATAAATTGGTCATAATGTAGTTCTGAAAATGTCTACCATGGTTAGTGACAATATCCTTACGTATACCAAACCTATCAATGATCTGATTAAACACGAACTAAGCTACAGTTTTTTCATCTGCTTTCATAGTGGGAATTTCCTCGGCCCAATTTGTAAAGTAGTCGATAGCAACTATGATGTGGTGATGTCCTCTAGCCGACACTAGATTACAAGTCATGAATTCAATCCCCCACTTGGTGAAGGGATCTATTGTGATCATAGAGTGAAGAGGGGCTTGGTGTGCTCACATTTTCTTGGTGAAAGACTGACATGGCTGATAGTGTTTCATGGCTTCCACACAATCTTTGAATATGGTGGGCCAAAAATACCCAGCATGCAGTATTTTATGGGTTGTTCGAAACCCAGAAAGATGACCCCCACAAGCTCCACTATGGGCATCATTCAATCCTGATTATGCTTCCTCCAAAGTCAAACAACAACATAGTATGGAATCTACCCCACGTGTATATAGCGTGTTAGAAATGATGAGGTAGTTCTCTGGAGAAAGTGGGTGGACACTTCAAAGTCTAGAGATATACTAAAATGTCTCCATACCATGGGTCAGAGGTCGCAATGAGAAAAATGTGTTCATCAGGTAATGACGGATCTTCCTCATTGCTAATTACATCACTATAGAACTCTGATATAAGCTCGACAAACACCAAATATTTCTTTGACTTAGCCAATTGAAATGCTAGGTCAGATTCTTGCAAAATGACAATCCACTTATTAAACTTCCATTTGATGATACACCAGGTTAATATATATTGAAAAGGATTGACATTGCTATAACTGTGGTGGTCCACAATAAAATGTAATGACATAATCTATGAATGACATAGATAGTAGCTAATGCCAACTTCTCGACGTGAAAATACTTAAGTTCTGGAGTTACCAATGTGCAGGAGAGATAATAAATGACATTCTCTTGGAGCTTGTCATCCTCCTGAACTAGAACTATACCGATCATGGAAACTGACGCTGCGAGATATAAAAGGAAATGCTTAGTATAATTTGACAGGCTCAACAAAGGGGCTGATAATAGTACCTTTTTCAAAGCATCGAATGAGATTTGTGCAGCCTCATCCCATACAAAATGGGTGTCTTGCTTGAGCAGTCGCATGAATCCTTTGGTGATCTTAGCACAATTCATTATAAACCATCATAGAAATTTAGACATGCCCTACAGGCTTTGAAGTTGTCTAACGGTACGAGGAGGAGGAAATTTGACAATCGCCTCAACTTTCAATGGGTCGACCATAATGCCACGACTGGACACAATGAAATCTAGTAGACGTCCAGATTCAATGCAGAATACACACTTATTAGGATTTAACCATATCTTTTAATATCTGCATCATTCAAATACGAGTCGTAGATGATAAGGATGATCTCGTCTTTTACAAGATCACGTGGGGAGAGCATCTAGATAGGGTTCGACTACGTGCTTGATATCATGGAAAGTGAATTTCATGGCTCCCTAGAAAGTAGCTCCAATATTTTTCAATCCAAATGGCATATTTCGATAAGTGAAGGTGACCTAGGGACAAATGAAAGTCGTCTTATGTTGGTCTTCAGGTTTGATTTGTATTTGATTGTATCCCGAAAAATCGTCCATGAAAGACAAAATTTCATGGCCTACACACGCATCAATGATTTGATCAATGAATGGTGTGGGGTAGGTTTCCTTTGGAAATGATTTGTTAAGATCCCTGAAGTCCGTATAGACACGTATGGTCCCTTGCTTTTTTTTCAACCGAGACTGGGTTAGAGACCCATTCCATCATGTCGATCGGATAGATGAAACCGGCCTTGAGTAGCTTCTCGACTTCAACCTTGATCATTGCAGCTTTCCTAGGATTAACTGGATGAATTTTTTGTCGTACAGGTTTCGCATTGGGATCAGTCGTGATAATGTGTTCCACAAAGGTGGGGTTGATGCCTGACATCTCCTCGTAAGACTAGGAAAAAACGTCGTGGAATTCTTTAAATAGATTGGTATACAAAGTGATCTCTTTTGGAGAACAATTTTCTCCAATAAATATGTTTTTCACAACATTCGGTTTGGTGGAGATATCAATAGGTATAGTCTTTGAAATATTTTCCATATTTCCTTCTGCAAAAATCCTCTGTTTAGTAGAAGGAATGATGGAAAAATCGAAATTCCCACCGGGTCTCATTGAAAACTCACCATTCTCAATCCTATATAGATATGGAAGAAAGTAGGATCTGTGATGCATGAGTTCCCAAGGATGATCCAAACCAATAATCGCTTCTAGTATGGCCTCGTCGGAAGGAAAAACAATATCCAAAAATTCAAAAGAATGGGTGGAGTCTACCAACCATGCAAGTGCTTAATAGAAATATGACTCATGTGAGACTGACGGAGTCAACATGTGATCCATCGCATAATTTTGTGATGCTTGGTACACCACTTCTACAATGGATGGGGGAACGTTCGGTTCTTGTTGATTCAGAAGAATCCACTGATCGGTCGTTTGACTAATCGTAAAAACTTCTCGAGATGATGTGTCACTAGAACTCATGGAACCAATGTAATATACGGGAGCAGGTAGGTCAAAAGTGCCCATCAACGATGAATACCTACCTACTCCTAAGCTCTCATTGGGCGGTCTAGCTTGATCAATCAAAGGGATGTTAGAATATGATGAAGTTGTGTTGTTCTTCCAAGTGAAGGATAGTTGATCAACTGTGATGATCTTACCTTCGTGGGGGAACATGAGTACTCGAAAAATGAACGATGGGATAGCTTGCATCGCATACATCCAACTTCTTCCCAACAATAGGTTGTATTCAAGAGAAGCATCTACAACTTCTACCTCCACAAAAACTACCTTACTGGCAAGTTGAATCTCAAATGCTGGTAGGACTCCATGTGGACGGCAAGACTTTCTGTCAAACATGTTAAGTAGTCTAATTGAAGGGGCTAACTCAAGAGAACCCAAGGCTTTCCAACAGGATATAGACATTATGCATGTCGACACACCTTCATCTACGAATTTTCGTCCAATAGTCTTCGAACCATGGAGTACATCAATCTAGAAGGCAATGTGATAAGGAAACCGAGGTTTGATATTGGACATATCAAATATAGCTAGGATTCTTAATGATTCCATGCTACCTATTGCTGCTAGAAGTGCGTTCCGCTGCAAAGGGAAGCTTTGCAAGACTTCCAGTGTAGACATAGCACATGGAATTTGGGCCAATTCCTCCACAACATAGTAGTTGGGATTAGTCCGTGCATTAGGCTTATGCACAGTCCATTTGTACACACCCTTTGCTATCTTCAACAAAGGTTTTGTTGGCTTCTCGATGTGGAGAGGAACAGATGTTTCAGGAACTTCCTTATATTTCTGCTACATTTCTGGTTTATAATTGCTGGATCTCGTTTGCAACAAGGTGTGTGAGTTAACTATGTTTATATATGATTGATCAGCTAATGTGCCCCTAGTATTAGAGTTTCTAGAATCCAAGCCTCGTCCTTTGGGAAAATGATCCTTCGGGACAACTAGTTTATTTTTTTTCAACAGCTTTTGGGCTTCCTCGATAAGCGGGAATTAGTGAGTAAGGTGATCATCCTTACAAATATTGCAAGGAAACATGACCTTCTTTTTGTCTCTCTTTCCCTCCTCAGCATTTTCAGTGTTTTTGGTATTTTGATTTCCCTCCCATTTATTACCCTTCTTCTTGGGTTGTCGAGGACCCTTTTCGTTTTTCTGCACACTCTGTATAGATTCAGATTATGAAGGGGAGGCCGCAACCATAGTTGCTTTCGTCGATGATTGCTTCATAGAAAGTGCATGCACTTGTTTCATTAAGGCCTCCAGCGCGGATGAGTCGACCGAACCAACAATACCATTGGCATGAGGTCTAGGTTTGGGCTTACCAAGATATATATTTGATCGGTGCATCATGTATGATCTCATATACGATTCCAGATTGAGCATAGACTAGGTCGAGCTCCTGGGTCCTTAGGATTGCTTCCTCTTCAGATGTTACCCCAGAAGTTGAAACATCTTTAGAGATGTAAGGGAGTAGCAATTTCAAATACCACTCCAAAATAAAATCTGGGGTTATCTCAGCCTTAATGAATCTCTTCCTACTTTTCCACTCTTGAATGTGATCAGAAAGGTGAGTGGATTTGTTTTGTCTACATGTAGACAGAAGGTCTGTGCCATCGCCATACCGGACAAGAAGCTGGAAGTGGTTCAAAAATACTGGCTCTAAATCCCAAAAGTTATTGTATGATACAACTGTCAATTCGATGTACCATTTACCTGCTACACTCATTAAGGTTCTCTGAAAGATCCTCAATCGAATTGAGTCATCATTTAACGAATTCAAGGAGAACTAGAGATGAAAGGTTGTAACATGATCTCCGGGATCTTCACCAGTCTTACCTTCGAACTTTGGAATGTACGAAGGAAGCTTGGTTGGGATCGAAGGC
Source organism: Larix kaempferi (assembly GCA_027924585.1). NCBI lineage: Eukaryota > Viridiplantae > Streptophyta > Pinopsida > Pinales > Pinaceae > Larix > Larix kaempferi. The sequence goes on along the minus strand of BSBM01000729.1, from coordinate 4,099,801 downwards.
CAAGCAGGGTTATGATGTACCGGATCGTTCATGAGTTTTGAAAGGTCTGGCAAGTTCAAAGTTGCCAGAAATGACAAACGAGGTCATGCTGATGGCATATGATGTGTAGGAGTTTGGTAAGGGTAACCACCTGAAACATGGCTCCTATAAAGTTGATTTATGTTTCCCCCAGCCACCGGTGGTGAAGAAGAGACATTCTGAAAGTTGCTCCAGCTAAAGGCTAATGGATTACTTGCTTGTGGTGTCATCCACAGTGGCTGAGTATAAGTGCCTCCAAATGTAGGGTTGGTATAACTATTACTGCCCATTCAACCAAATAGTGAAAAGGGAGTACTCCCTACAGGTACGTTAGAGGTTTGCACACCGGAAGAATTACATTGAAACTAGTGAAGGGGTTATAACCTAGCATAGATGCAGTAGACGAAGCAGGCATTGAACCTACATAGGGTTTTGAAGGAGGGATGTGTCCTCCAAGCCAAGGAAATCCTTGATTAAATGGAGTAGAAGTAGGGTTAACTTGGAATTGTTGAACAAATGGGTAATATGTGAAAGACACCGAGCGTATCCCTGAGAAAGGAATACTGGATGGGCCAATGGAGGATCCAAAAGGAATAGATGTCATCGTACCTTGAGTGTTGGACAAACCTGAAGGAACAACATTGAAGCTAAATTTATTTCTCGAAGCAGAAGTGACTACAGTGAGCTCGGTGTGGATGAGTTTACACGAGGAGGAGATACCCCTCCCAGTATAATAGCTAAGGTGGGAGTGCAGGTAACTCCCTATCCATCCCCTATGTTGTCCATAACAAAACCATGTGTGAACCTATATACACTCAATTCAGGTATCCATAAAGAGACAACTCTTTCTAGTAAAGGGTCATTGGGTCCAGTTAATCAAGGGTTGAAGGGTGTTGCAAACTCTTCAGTATTCAAGTCTTCAACCTCAATAATTTCCTGAACCGGTTGAGAAATGAGATGTGTCTCTCTAGGGGGTTCATTTGTCCCCGTGATTTCGTATGAAACACGTGATTCAGTTCGGTGCCGCTGAGGTGGCGATGTAGGATCCACTATGAGTGGAGGATGGTTTCTCAATCTTCATGACCTACGAAAACGGTAATCCTCCACACTTGCAAAAATATGAACTAAGTATTAAACCTAGTGGCCACTACAACAACAAGGAACAAACAACACACCACTATAAAATTTTCCTAAAGTAGTCCAGACCAGGAAAACATAGATGATACTCTCAAAGGAGAGTCTCGGATGATTAGGGCCCAGAAATATCCAGTAGAGAAGCGAAGGACAGTTACCCAAGGTCCACATTAATACAGAGTCTCTGGGTGCAAGCATTTGCATCACCAACTGCCCTCCAAAATCACTACAAGAGATTTCCTCCCACGTCTATCCTAGGTACAATGGAAATATCTTTCCACTGTCACCTATGTAGAGCCCTATAGGTCAAAGATACTAAAGGCTATCAAAATTGCAAAAAGAGCCCGGGTTGACAGTCGAAAGTCCAGCCAAGATGCATGGGCAGGGTAACTAAGCCTGAAATCCAAGAGTATACAAGGCACTAATGGATCCTTGTACTCAAAAAGGCTCTGGTGTATGCTCGAATGAAAAGTGGAGAGGTATCCCCAACAGTCCAATCTCACACGACCTCTTGCTTAACTATGGCTTGGGTAGAGCTTCCCGGACACCTCCACAAAAGTGGATTTACTTAAACGATAGTCTTACTACGATTTTGAGGTTTGAATGGTTTTGGAAAGTTAAAAGTGTTATGTTCCAAAATTCTATCCTAAGCTAGTTGGTTTGTGTGAGACCTAAAAATAAAAAATTGCTAATAAATTTTATTAATGGTTATTTTTAAGGTTGTATTACTCAAAAAGGTAGTGCTTATGCATGCATGATGGTTTCAACTGGAATTAAAGTGTACACATGGAAATGTAAACACTTCACAATTTTTCTTTCTTGTCTTTCAAAACATAAAATGCAAGGTAAACCTAAAGACCAACTATACCTTTTTATTTTTTCAAAGACGAAAAGCATAAACAACTTATAACTACTTTGAAAAAGAAAGAGACAATCCTTGTTATAAAGTAAAAGCGTTCTTTATGATTTGTTTTTTCCTTTATAAGTAAAAGAAAATGCAAATAATTTATGAACAAACAAGAATGATCAATAATGCAAGCGAAGGAAATTAGATTTAAGGCTATAAAAATCAGGACTTTACCAACACAAAGTACTGAAAAAGACCAACCCAACAAGTTTCTATACAAACCCTAAAACTAACTTGAAATTGGAACCAAGATTCTATAATAACCAACCGATATAAAAGACAGAAAGCAAATGAACCACAAACAGATAACAAAATGCTCTCCAAACAACCAGTGACTACAAAGGACTAAATCCAAGCATCCGCCAAATAGAGTATGGGTTAGAAAGACTCAAGTAACCTTCAACAAGCGAAAATAACCAAAATAGGACTCGTAAAGGGTTAACAAGACTAAGACCACTGGACATGAGTAGTCAAGAACCTGAAAGGGACAGAAATACTTTCCAGACCAAAGCAAAACAACCCTAGAAGGAAATCCCTAAAGAAAAACAAATTTTCCCAGGGAAAAACCGCGACTATAGAAATAGCAATACGCGGGTACTCGCGGGTACAACAATGGTCAAATCGCAGGTGTAGGGTGATAACCGCGATTGTAAGTATAATAGAATCGCGGGTGTGCTCTGAATGAATTAAAAAAGAAAGAAAACTGCAGACCAGACCATAAAGAGTCAATCAAAAAGGATAACAAATGTCCCAAAACCTTCATAAACACCTAACACAATGATAAAAACTGAAAGAAAAGACTCTCAAGCATCCCACAAAGCAGAAAGTAGGTGATCCCTAGCAGAGTCACCAGTTCTGTTGTTAGGGAATCTATCATATAGCACGGGAGAGACTACCAACATACTGATATGAAAATTCAGACATACAATGTTCTGCATATACATATAGAAGGTTGATCCAAGCCTTTCTCCTTCTTGCTCTTCAATGCAATAACCTACAAAATAGCCCTAAACCTTCCTCAATCCAGTTTGACTACAAATAAAATATTGACATTTACAATAACATGAAACATCAACTTGTAATCATATTTGCAACATATAAGAACAAATCATATTGGGAAAGGAAGAATATCTGATCTTTATTAATGCATAGAACAAGTACATAAATCATACTTGACCACAACAAGCACCGTCATAACCAAACCCTGAGTTCCTGCTCCTCTCTCTTGAGTTAGAATTTCTCCAGCATTACATTACCAAAAGTAGGCTCCCCTTCTCCAAGGCCTTCCTCTTGTATTTATGGCAAGAGGAGGATAAGTTCGAAGGGTGGTTGGCATAGATAGTTGAGGAAGTTGGAATAAATCCCAAAACTAATCGATAGTTAGTGGTTTTATGTTTTTTTTCGAGTTTTCGTAAGATACCTGCAACTATGATATAGGAAAACCAATGAGTGACTCACGGCTATCCTAACTTGCAGCTATTAGGTGAAGCTTTTCAAAAGATACCCGTGGGTTTTCAGTATAGACACCCGCAGCTAACCCATGTGTTGGAAAACATAAAAGTCACAGTTATGCTAAAAAATAGGTAGAAAAAATATGTTTTGAGGAAATGACTGCAAGGATCAGCTCTAAGTCATATAAGGTCAAGCAAGCTCTTCCATCCATAGTGTCCTTTTATGTGACCGTCAGAGCAATGTGGTCTCGGATGGAGAAGTGTTATTTTGATCGATAACATAGTCAGCACTTCCGCTTACGAGTTCTAACTGGAGCTGGTCATGGCGTGACACTTCAGGGTAGTCCAGTAGAAGAAGGATAGGATGTGGAATTTAGTTGTGAACTAGATAGACGATGTAGGTAGATAGGCATATCATGAAGTTAGGAAGGAAATTTGATTAACTTTGTATGTTGAGAATCCTTGTGAAACATGTGTCGTAACTAAGTACCTTGTAATTGTTTCATTAATTGATAAGATTTACTTAGTTAATTAATCAAACATTGCGATTCATGTTTAAGTAGACATAAAAAAACAATAACCTATGTGATTATGAATGTTGTGTGGTTAAGACTATTAGTGTAGCTACACAATCTATGTAATCAATAGCTATGCTTACATAACTCATCTACCTATGTTGTATGAATTATTATTATACAATCAAACTTGGCTTAGATGCATTGTGGTTATGAACAATCACATTATAATTATTATTACCTACTTAGATGAGAAATAAAACTATTACGTCAAGTGTAAATGAATGGTTAGTTAATTATGACTAGGGTTAATTATTAATTATGGTCAATGAAGGCGAATTAATGCTAATGATGTAAGTTAAGGGTCAACATGTTTGTTAATAACTTGTTCGATAAATGTTAACGATGATTAACAATGTTAATAAGGTTGTGGTTAACTTAAGTGTTAATTGAAGTACTTGGGTATTAAATGCTTAAATAAGTGTTACTCATCTTAAATAATCAAGACCTTGGTTTAAAATGATAATTGTAATTGTAATGTCAATTAGATTAATATTAACTTGATTGGTTAATATTAACTACAAGTCAACAATGTTAATTAGTATTAATAAGGTGATGATTAACTTGATTACTACATATTAATTAAATCTTAATTATAACTAAGGTATGATTATGGAATGTGGTACTAGGTAATTAAATAACAATTAGTGCTTGGGAGAACATTAGTTTAGTAATAAATAATTTTTAACTATGAATTAATTGAAATATAATGTTCATTGTTAAAACTTATTTAAATCAATATATAGAAATTATCATGTCACAAATATTGTTAATCAAGTAATAATGTGGCCGATTATTCGGGAGTACTCTATTATTACCTTGGAATTTGGAATTTAATATATATTAATAAATGGTTATGTCAGATTTAATATGGTGACAGGGTGGTGGAACCGCGTTAGTAAATTTAGTTGACATATGGTATTAGCACCAACAAATTGAATGGATAATATTTATTAATTAATTGGTAAGCAAATTAATTAATTAATAAATCTATTTATGAGCATTACAAAATGTGATCATGTCTCAAGGAAGGGGAAAGAAACTAGGCACTGACATAGTAGTTGAAATTTAATGGGGGAGGATAAGAGTAATAAATGGAGAGGGAAGAATCAACAGAGAAGGGATATGGGGGATAATGGAATTGGGGAAAGGGATCTTTTTGATCGAGAAGGAAATGAACAAATTGAGCAGAGGGGAGGAAATATGAAAGTTGGGAATAGTTACAGAAAAGATCATAGCAAGAGGAGGCTGGTAATTCCACGGGGAAGCACTGGTTGGGCTTGTACTCGGTTTGGCATCGGGTGTCCAAGAAGAAATTCTTGGAGCTGGGTGGTCGGAGAGACTACTCCAGTTGGAAGGGAGGCATACCAAGTTTCATCGGTTGAGTAAGGGTTTGGGATTTTCATTTACAGGTATTTCAATTTCTTTTAACTACTGTTAGTTGTATACATACATTGATTGGGCTTGGTCCTAATTTAATTCTATGAATAATATGTAATTGAATTCAAATTTTTTTAGAGTTGTTTTAAATTTAGATTTATATTTACCTTGCCTCATATTTTAAATTTTTTTCCCTACACATTGAACACCATGAAACACCAAAACCTAGAAATTTTTTAGAATAATAGAAACAGTAAAAATAGATTATGAAGAGACACATGTTATTAAACTAGGTACTAGGTAGGACCCCCTACAGCCAATAGCAATTTTTAGTTCATATGAATCCGATTTCCCTTACCTTCCCTCGCGTCGCTTGATGACGAGATCAACTGATTTGAAACAGAGTAATTTTTTAATAATAAAATAAGTCCTGATCTATGATAAAGAAAATGAGAGGAATACTTTGTAGGGGTTCCAAATCGATTCCGCACAACGTGGACAGTCACCCAAAGCGAACAGGTCCAGAAAAAATTTACAATGTAACTATTCTATCTAAGAGTCAGGGCTTATAATCAATATATATATATATATTGAACCATTACGTTGTATTTTGATTAACAACCAGCCCATTTTTCATTGCATAGTTCAAGGTAACAATACTGTAAATTGTTGACACCCAAATGCACTGCTACGGTGATTTTTTTTATAATAACCATGGAAGATCATCCATATAAATAAAAATAGAAATATTGATAAATGTGACTTAAACTGGCATAGCTTGCTTAAATTTATACTTAAGTAAATCCATACCACAATAATTTTCGTTTACCAATCTAAGAATTTTTTTACCATTGTTTGCATTTTCGATATGAACAAAACACGCTACAGGAAACCAAACCAACATTCGTTACTAAATCATGAAATTTAAGCCACATCAATTTGATCCATGATTAAACATCTAATCCAAAATACTCTATCTCGAGGGATAACATAAAATAAAACGACAAGCCCTTAGATCACCCCCGAGCTGGATCACCACCATGCCCTAGAATGCAAAACAACACTTCCACGTGGCTCTCTCTCTCAGAGTCCGTAATAAGCAATGATGGACTTATGAAAGAGAGAAACCATCAACCACAGTTTCTCCATGCACAACACAGCATCATGTGATATCTCAGTGCACCAATATATATAGTTTTTGCCCAGGTCTGTGCCATCCCAATCAAATCTCAATCAATCATTCAATCCCTATGATTTAGGATCTTGTCTGGTAGTTGAGCTTTTAGATTGGATTTGATTGGTAAAAATATCCCGTGCTTTCTTTACACATGTTCTATGTGCCATGGTGGTGTCCCCTCATTTAACTGAATTCTCTAAGTGTATTTTTCTTTTATTAATAATAAAAATAATAATTTGTTGTGCAAAGTGTCACTCACACCTCTTGTGAGTATTTTTGAGTTTTTAAATAACTCTTACAAAAATAATTGTTTATTTTGAAATATTTTCAAAATAAAAATAATAATGTCTTGGGGGTATCACACAATGGTTGAAATTTTACTTTTAGTTGAAAAAACATGAATTTCTCCTCAATCATATCCTTTTCAAATTGCTAATAGTATTATCTAAATTAAAATTTTGTTGTTGTGATTAATTGTTGAAATTGCAATTTCTAGATAGGTTACAATTTCTCATAAGAAATTGCAACTTTTATCATTTTTGGATTCTTGGAATTGTAGTATATTAATTGTTTAAATTGTGTTTTTTCTTTTAAAAATTGTGAATCTCTTCTCAATCATATACTTGTTGAAATTCTCAAATATGTAATTGTCAAAATGCCAAAATTGCATTTTCCTAAAGTTGAAATTGCAATATCTTTTAAAAAACCAATTGAAATTTCATTTTTCGTTAAAAGAATGTGAATTTCTCAATTGATTTGAATGGTAATCAATTGATTACTGAAATTATGGAAATTATAATTACTTGATGCTATAATTCCATTTTCTCATTAATTGTTGAAATTATAATCTCTAGATGCTAAAATTGCAATTATTATAACTCTTCAATTGTTGAAATTGTAGTTCTTGGTTGATAAATTTATTATTTATATATTTGTTGAAACTGTGATTTGTAGTTTTTATTGTTGACTTTGGAACTACCAAAATTGCCATTACTGTTGAAATTTTGGATGCTAATATTGCGATTTTGTAGTTTTTATTGTTGACTTTGGATCTACCAAAGTTGCCATTAATTGTTGAAATTATGGATGCTAAAATTGCAATTTTGCATATCGAAATTGAAATTGTAAATCTTGATCACTAAAATTTATTTTTCTTAATTGTTCAAATTGTACTTTTTGGTCAAATTTGCAACTTTTTACTCAATCATATAACTAGTTGAAATTTAAAACATAGTTGTCGAAATTAGAATTTCTCCTCAATCCTTTCGAAAATAGAATTTCTATACAAATATCGAAACTACAATCAATTAATTGTTGAAATTGCAATTTTTAGATGCTATTATTTTTCCATTAAGAAAAATATGAATCGTAAATTTGTAGCTGTTAAATTTCTTAAATTTGTAATTATCCAAATGTCAAAATTGCAATTTCAAATTTAAATTAAAAAAAATCATGAAATTGCAAATGTAAATATCAAAATCTCAATCAATTAATTTTTACATTCCACAAATTGATTTTTTTTATAAAAACTTACATTTTTTATAATTTTTGAATTGTTGAAATTGCATTTTCTTTTAAAAATGTGAATTTCCTTTAACTGTGAATTTGTAACTGAAAAAATTGCTTCAATCTATTTACTGTTGAATTTCTAATTGTCCAAATTGCAATATGTAATTATGAAAATTTTTGAAATTGCAATTCTCGGATGGTCACCTTACAATTTCTCATAAAAAATTGCAATATCTTTATTTTTTTAATTATGGGTTCATTGCAATTCATGATCCTTGAAAATCTAGTATGTTGAAATTGCACTTTTCTTTTAGATAATGTGAATTCTCCTCAATTACACTTGTTGAAATTCTAAAAATTGTAATTATCAAAATGTTAAAAATGCATTTTCCTACAGTTGAAATAGAAAGTTGAAATTGTAATTTTAATAATTCTTCAATCGTTGAAATTGCAATTAATAATTCTTCAATAGTTGAAATTGCAATTTAATAATTCTTCAACAGTTGAAATTGTAAATCTTGATCGCTGAAATTACAATCAACCAATTGTTGAAATTTTACTTTTCGTTAAAACAACATCAAATTATCCTCAATCATATATTTGTTCAAATGTGTGGTCCTTTGACATGTCATGTTTGGACCTAGTTTCCTAGAAACTTTATTTAGGGGTTATGGTTCTCATTTCCTCTCTTAACCATGTTTAGGCCTAGATGCCCATATTTAATGCTCAAAACCTCCTAAAGGCACCAACATTCCCACTCATAAGCCACCAATACCACTGGGAGGTCACATGTAATGTTTTGAGGCATCATTTGTGGCATTAGGTGCCTTAAACATTATAATGGAGATTAATTATATCCCCTATTTAAGGCCAAGATCCCATTCAATTGTATCTAAATGATACTAGAGCATTTAGAATCAAGCTTGTGTTGAGATTATAGTTGTCAGTGGGGTTGTATCATAGAGTAATCATCGCCATTCATGGGGTTTTAGCTAGGGCCAGATCTAGTCATTTACGGGGCCAACTATGACTAGATCAAGCTGTTCATGGGGGGAGGATTTAGTGAAGCATGCTAGATAACTAGGCCATGAATGATTATTTGTGTGTGTAAAATCCCCGACCACCACCATCAACCTTCAAGTTTCATGGGGGACTTAAATACTCATCTGTAATGGTAACCTTCCTATAACCTAACCTGCATGGGAAACATGATGAACAAATGCATGCACAAGGTATTAAATCATAAAAACACAATAGAATAAACAAACCATAAACACACATGCATGTCGTCACATTCATTTTAGAAGGAAGGATAAACATTGCATAAACATATTAACAATGAATACTTATCTTCAAATAAAACTGGTCCAAGCAACTGGCTATGTAGAGCAACATTCCACCCAATCGCACATATCAACATTTGATATCACCCCCGAGAAGGCAGATGAGGCCACCTAGGAAAAGGAATCTATATGATTTTCTCTCTCATCCCAAAATCCATTTTCTCTCAAAGCTCAGCCAAATCCTCATCTAAAGATTCTATAGGATCCTCACTTAGGCAACATAGCCATGGCACTCCTTTCAACTACCCCACAAAACACAAGGAAGGAATTTCCCTTCATTGATACACAATTTCCTTAGGAAATACAATCCCTACAATGCTTGCGAGTGTGTGCAGTAAGAGTCCATTCTACTATGTGACTTTCATTAAAAAATTGCAACTTTATCCCCAATCATATAACTAGTTGAAATTTCAAATTTGTAGTTGCTGAAATTGCAATTTCTCCTCAATCCTTTTATTGTTGAATTTGTGAAATGTCAGAGTTGCATTCCCCTAAAATTGAGATTACAACTTGAATACAAAATATTTCTAAAATTGGGATATACAAATATCAAAACTACAATCAAGTAGTTGTTGAAATTACAATTTCTAGATGTTATTATCCCAATTTCTCATTAAAAAGTTGCAATTTTTTTATAATTCCCCAGTTGTTGAAATAGCAATTCTTGATAGTTGAAATAACATTTTCTTTTAAAAAATGATTTTCAAATTTGTAGTTGTTAAAATTCTTGAATTTGTAATTATCCAAAGGTCAAAATTGCAATTTCAAATTTAAATGAAAAAAATCATGAAATTGCAAATGTAATTATCAAATTTGCAATCAACTAATTATTGACATTGTCGAAATTGAAAATTTTGAAAAAAAATTTAAAATTTTTAGAATTTTCGAATTGTAGTCAATTAATTGTTGAAATTGCCTTTTCTCTAAATATGTGAATTTCCCACAATCGTACTTGTTAAAATTGTGAATTTGTAATTGTCAAAATTGCAATTTCTCTTCAATGTGTTTATAGTTGAATTTGTAATTGTCCAAATTGCAATATGTAATAAAGAAAATTGCTTAAATTACAATTTTTGGATTGTTGGATTACAATTTCTCACAAAAAATTGCAATAGCTTTAATTTTTCAATTCTTGGTTCATTGCAATTCATGATTATTGAAATTGTAATCAGTTAGTCATGAGATTGCACTTTTCTTTTACAAAATGTGAATTCTCCTCAATTATACTTGTTGAAATTCTACAATTTGTAATTATCAAAATGCCAAAATTGCATTTTCCTATAGTTGAAATTGTAATTTTAATAATTCTTCAATCGTTGAAATCATAATTTTTCATTGTTGAAATTGCAATCAACCAATTTTAAAAATTTTACTTTCCATTAAAACAACGTCAATTTCTCCTCAATCATATACTTGTTAAAATTGCTAATTTGTATTGTCGAAATTGAAATTTTATTATTGCGATTAATTATTGAAATTACAATTTTTCGATGGTCATATTGCATTTTCTCATAAGAAATTGCAACTTCTATAATTTTTCGTTTCTTGGAATTGTAGTAAATCAATTGTTGAAATTGTGCTCCATGACATAGGTATTGAGTATTGAGGATATCAATAACATTAGGAGGATTGAGTATTAGGTATACGCATTGGGATCCATAACATGGTAAGGGGAGGAAAATTGGACCTTAGCCTTTGAAGGATGCTTCTAGATATCAATGGCCACCACATGTGACCTCCCAATGATATCCTTGGCCTATAAGTGACATGAATATTAGTGAAATTTGTAGGATTTCAATGCCAGATATTAGGCCAAGGACTTAGACATCATTTGGGGAGGAATTCCAATACTTAAGAGAGAAAGGAAGATTCTAAGAATATGGAAAATAACAATGTTTAAAAATATCACATCGGACATCTTGAAGGAATCCTTGTCTTCCAAGTATGGATACATGCATTATTAGATCATTTTGAGCACTTTTTATGAGTGTCAAGGCCCTAACATGGTCATGGGATAAAACATAGTGATTTACCCTAAAGTAATCTTTAGGGATTACATGGCTATGAAAAAAAAACCTTGAAACACCACCTATGAGTTTTCAAGGTTATCCTTCGTTTGAGTAGGGATATAGATGCTATCAATAAATTTTTGACGATAGGTGCATGATTCTTTGGGCCCCCTAAACATGGTTGAAGTAGTAAACTTAGGACTTATGCCATAAAGGAAGCTTCTAAGTATTTAGGTTCAAGAACAACACCTTGATCCACCACACATGAGCTCTTAAGCATATCATTTCCCTCTAAGTGGGTATATTAACAATATTAAGAAACTTTTAGCATTAGGGATGGGTTTCGAGGTCTTGGATATATGGTTAGGGGGGGGGATGATGGATTAGGACATAAATGAAAATTATGAGAATCAAGGCCCAAGAATGAAACTTCAAACCAAAACATACAACCTACAAAGGTGATATTTGGCCTTCAAGTGGGGTTATTTGATCCATGGAAAATTTTAGGGGCTATCATATCAAATGGTAGTTGCTACAAATTTGCAATGGTGGATGGAAAAATGTGGAATTCAAGTGGATGGATTGGTGTAGGGTGAACATGTGCAACCACAATGTATGGATGTAATGATAAAGGAAGTGGGCTGAACAATAATAAAACCCCATGGGTTGTAGAATTAGAGGAAGGGAACCAAGAGGCAAGGGAGGAATGCAAAGGGTTTGGGTAGGGTGGCCAAGGACGATATCCACCCTATAGTGTGGGATGAACGCCAATGTGGAGGAGATATGCATAGGGAAAGGTAGACGTGGTGAACTATAAAGGAGTGGTGTGGCCTACATATACATTTTTAATGCACCAGATTAGAAGAAAGATGTGAAAACGAAGAAAAAAAGATAACAAATTATAAGAAAATTTAACTTGATACATGAAATATGTGTAGGGAGTGATTTTTCCAACTCCAGTGAAGATCTTTGTCGTGTCTCAATAGTCTCCATTTATGGAAACACAACAACGTTCACAAGCTTTAAGTAAACTCAATAAACAAATAAATCTCACTAAGTAAAAAAATAAATCTTATGTAATTCCATAATATTGAACAAATATAAAACTAAATCTTGTATAATATGCCATAATCACACTAAATAACTATATTTTTTATGTAAATGACCTTATAGAAAAACCCTATTGTTTGTATAGATAACCTTATAACCTTATAGGAAAATACTTTTTCATTGTAATAATATCTTGACTTTTAGATGATTTTAACTAGCTTTTGAACCATGTCCCATCTTAAAAAGTGTACATTTATGAATGGGGTTGCTCCTCTATATTGCCATCTTCATACCTTATGTTTAAAGATATCTTTAATTATTTATAATGCGTAAGTGGTAACGGAATCTTCCATAAAAGACATGCTTTCCAAATTAAATGAACATAAATTTCTAATTAAAATAAATTTATACCAATTAATATCGATAAAATATATTAAAAAGATATATATGAACATAGTTATATTACCTTGAAGTTGAAGAAAAGTTTTTAAACAATATACGAAATCTTTGGAAATGAGACTACTCTTAATTTTATATAATATAAATAAATGTTTCAGTAAGTATTTTAAATTCTTAGATAATATTTGTATTTTTTATAATTTAACTTAAAAAAAATGCAGTATAAATATATATTTATAAAAAAATAAAGTTAACTATTATTTGAATTTTATTATAATTCAAAATTTAAAAATAATTCAAAATTTGAAAATTTATAATAAATATGGATTTTTTATATTTGTATAAATTTGGTAACTTTTTACATTATTAAAATAAAATATATTTTAAAAATATTTTGGTAAACAGATTTTGTATTTGTTATTGTCCATTAATCTATTGATTTTGATGGTTAGGAAGGAGCAATATATGATGCAGAATTTCTTAGCAAGAAAAATAAAATTATATATATATATATATAGATATCTATATATATATATATATATATTCTTGCTAAGGAAATCTACATCATTTAGATTGGAATGCACATATTGTTGATGAACACTTGGATCTTTGTGTTCGTAAGTATCCATCACATAACACTCATTTTTATCAGTTGGGAAATTTGGAAATCTAGAAACTTTGATATTTTTGAAGATTACTCTCCAAATGTTTATGCATGTGCTTCAAGGATTCCGAGTATGCACAAGGACTACCGACTAAAGTAAACAAAGTTCGTAAGATTTCAGCTCCAAATATTCATTTTTATGTTGTGAGTTTCTTTGATGGAGTCGCTTTGGTGGGCATATGTGGGGAAGGTGTTCTTTTAAAGATCAGTTGTGATCACTACTTCAAATTGTGGTTGAACTGTGGGCATGGAACTAATACAAAAGATGAATTATTGGCCCTATGGTGTTTACTCAGCTTTTCTTATGCTATTGGTATCGATTCTCTTCAGTTTTTTGGGGATTCCTTGAGTATAGTGAAATGGGAAAATAAATCCCATAGGTTGTAGATACTCTCCATGGAACAATGGTGTTATAGGATTGAGGACCTTATGCGAAGATTTGGGACTTTGCAAACTGAACATATCTCCATATAACTAAATGAGGTGGTTGGTGGACTATCACAAGAAACCATTGATGAAGCTAAAGGTTTTATGCACATTGAGTCTCTCATATACAGGCTCCTCTTATTTCTTACAATAATTCTGAGATGGTTTTGTGGATTGCAATCGTTTTTTGTTTTTTGTTGTAATACAGATTATATTGTTTCTGAGCATCTCCTACACAGTTTATTGTGATTGATCCGTAGAGGGTTTTGATAAAGTAGTTTTTTTGGGAGTGGATAGATTGCTTTCATGGATCTATCTTTTTTTGTTGGTAGTGAACATATGTACTTTTTGATTTCTATGAAATATCAAGAGACCTAATTTTTTTCTGCTTGAAAAAAAAGGTATATTGTTAAGGCACTTCTTGTATTAGGTCAAGAGTTCGAAACCCCATAGGTATTAGATTAAAAAAATGGAAAATGGAAAATACTCTCTTAAAATGCACCTACATATTCATTTCAAAATAATTATATGCACCTAAAAATATAGTTCAAGAGACCTTAAAAATACTATCACAACATAATTTAATAAGAAATTGTGTTGCATTGAATAAATAGAATATTTATGTAAGAATGAATAAACATAGAAGAGAAAAATATTGTATTATAAACATATCATTAACCTCAATATAAAAATTCAAAACATCTTTTCAATATAATTATTTAAAAAATCATTATTTAATAAAATAAACATTAAAATAAATATTATTTAATTTAAAACATAAATCATTAATATTTTTAAATTGATTATTTATCAAAATCAATTAAACATAGAAAAAACATTTGAAAAAATTTTAATTATAAAAACCACATGCTAAATAAACCACATTCATTATAAAATGACGAATCATCCAATTCCACTTCTCCATATATATACATAAAATTTACATTTAGTAATGATCACACCAGCACATCTATATATATACTTTTTTTTAATTCATTGATGTTGTCATCGCACCTAAGACCTATAGGAGGCCTAGAAATCAAACCCAATAACTTTTTATTTGGAGTAAATTTGATTTTCTTTCGAATAGATTAAGGAAACAAATTATGTAGCAAGCTTTTAGTGAAATTGAAAGACGGTTTCGAGACAAATGCTACCACTGATGGCGAAATGATTTCGTGTTGGAGGCAATATGTGTTAGGAGACACTGCCAACAATAATTGATATGAGTTGAGAAAATCGCTAGTCACATGTATAATTGTAAAGTTAAAGTTAGATTGTTCGATATAAACATTAAACCGACTCTTCGAATTCGAAAATAATTATTCATTATTGTGAAATTGAAATGCGTTACAGATATCAGTGAGTCCAGTGTCAACTAATTTTTAGAGACTACAGAATATAACTGAGGACTCGAGCAAGTTCAATACTGATGATTCGATGAATTCTCATCGTAAAATCTTATTCCAAACCTATGCATTCAAACCAAGTCAAAGTTTCTTGTCTATATATACATTACAGTCCTTTAATTAGTTGGCGCTCACAACTTGGATGGTTATAGTTCCAATCATCATGAAACTTAGCTCCATTAATTCCAAGTTCTTCATGCTGTGGCGTTGAAAAATCATTTCGAATCACCCTCCCATAGAAAATATCCCTCGTCTCAGTAGCATAACTAGAAAGTGAATCTCCATCGATTTGGATTCCAAGTTCCGCAGGACAGTTTCTCCTTTGTCACCTCCACCATTGTACATGGCCAATCAGATAAGACAAGCATTTTCGCTAAATAATATTCAGCGTGTTACAGGCCATTTAATGCGGTAGCAGCAAATCGGTTAGCCACAAATTGAGATCCAACGACCAATCAACCTGCTCGCTGCATTAAATAGCCTACAACAAATTGAATATTAATCCCATCTCCCAACATTTACGAACTTTCACTATACATGACCCATATACTATGCATCCACCATGTCATGCGTCCCATCCAATTGGGATGCAAGGTGATGGGTATCCATGGATCCGGAAAACAGATTCGATAACGGGGAAAACGCCTTTAATAAAAAGGAGATGGAGAGGGAGAGGCGGGCCCATGTCATCACATCCTCATAAGAAAGGAATCTGCTATGGAGATAACGATTTTCCTCAATATAATTATACAAGATTCTACAAGTCAAGGTCAAAATCAAATTTACAGGTCAAAAAATTTGAAAACAATAATTTTTCAAAATTTTTAAATGTATGTATTATATTCAGGTATTATTAACATAATTTCAATACAAAATTCTAAAAATTCTATAATCAACATAATTTTACTAGTCAATATCAAAGGCGTAGTTCAAATTAAAATAACCTGTAATTAACCTAATTTTACAATTCAAACATAATTGCATAATTCATATTAAAATAATTTAAAATAGCCTGAAAATATATCTCATATATATTTTAAAGATCATTTCTCTTCCTCCAATTCTAAGCAAAATGAGTCTATGGGTTGTTTCAAATTTCAAATTTGATTGTGGCGAGCACCATTTCAGCTGCAGAGATCCACTAGTAGACTTTTTCACTAAACTTATAGAGGATTCCAAGCTATTGGATATTGCTCGAGTTAAATTGGGACCGACTTGGTTTAATGGCAGAAATGGGGAGGTTGTTATCAGCAAGAGATTGGATAGGTTTTTAATGAAGGAATATTTAACTTTCTCTTTACAGAGATACCGATCTTGGGATATAAAAACAAAAATATCAGACCATTTTGCTATTATCCTCCAACTGGATGGTATAAAAACTTAAAAAGCTTTCCCTTTTAAATTCAATAATATGTGGATTAAAGATGACAGTTTTTTCACTATTGTTAGAGACTCTTGGCAGTCAATTATTGTTCTAGTGGATGCGAACCCAATTGGAAGACTGGTCCTCAAGCTTGATGGTTTAAAAAAAAAGAGTCATACAGTGGGAAAGGGAAAAGAAGGCGGAGAGGGAGAGGGATCTTGTAAATATTGAATCTGACATTAAGTTGTTTTATGATATAAATCCAAACTATATTTTTTTTTGGAGGAAGAGAAAGAGGAGTTAGCTTCTTTAGAAGAAAGGAAAAAGGAGTTACTACTACGGAAAGAAATGATATGGTGAAATAAAAGTAAAGCCACATGGATTTCTTTTTGTGATGATAACATGAGGCTTTTCCATAGCTTTGCCACTTACAGAAGAATTATAAATGCTATTTGGGATCTGGAAATTGAAAATGGACAGATAATTACAAAAGATAAAGATTTAAAAGAGGATGTTGTCGCTCATTTTCAAAAGCAGTTTGGAGATCATGGCACCTGTGTGAAATTGGTTCTCAACTTGAAATTATCAAACATTTCCTTACAATCTTCTCCAGGGAAGAAGGAAGAAGGTGAAGGTATTGGGGATCTAGTCTCATTAGAGGAAGTTGAATCTGCTCTAAAGTTATTTGCAAATGAAAAAAGCCGTGGTCCAGACGGATGGACCGTTGAGATTTTTACTTGCTTTTTTTACATCATGGGGCACGACTTATTACAGATGGTAGAGCAGTCAAGGGTGGAAGGGTTTGTTTCAAGAACTCTTAATAAAACATACATTGCTCTCATCCTGAAGAAAAACAAGCCATAAAGAGTCAATGATTACAGACCAATAGCTTTATGTAATCTTGTTTAGAAACTTATCACAAAGATCATAGCTATGATATTGAAACCAAAACTTTCAGAGTTATTGTCAAAAGAACAGATTGGTTTTTTAGCTAACCGACAAATCTTGAACTTAGTAGGAACTAGCAAGCCATATTAATATTAATAATATGGCTTATATACGCCGATGGGCGTATATAAACCATATAAGCCGATCGGTGTATATAAGCCATATGGCTTATATACGTGGATCGACGTATATAAGCCATATTATTAATATTAATATGGCTTGCTAGTTTACGGTCGATGTGTAAAGAAGGATTGTTGAATTTTAATTATTATTTATTATAATAATTATAATAATAAATGTTATCATAAAAAATATTATTATTATTTATAAAAGAAAATATAAATATAGAAAATATTAATTATAATTAAATAATAATAAATAGAATGATTAATAATAATAATAACAATAAATAATAATTAAATATAATGGTTAACCATGATTGATCATGTTTGGTTGACTACGATTGAGAATTGTTAAGTATGGTTGACTATGGTTGACCATTGTTAAGTATGTTTGAATTTTCTTGGCCATGGTCAACCATGGTGAACCAATGGTCAACTTTGGTTTATGGAGGTCGACCATGGCTGACTCTTGTTAACTGTGGTTCTCTTTGGTTGTTCATGGCTGAACATGGTTGACCATGCTTTAACATGGTTTACTTTGGTTGACCATGGTTGACTATGATTAGCCCTAGTTCACCTTGCTACTGGATGATTTTGGTGGACCATGTTTGACCATAGTTGACCATTGTTCAACATGGTTGACCATGGTTGTCTTTGGTTTAACATAGTTGAATATGGTTGACCCTAGGTGACTATCGTTGACTATAGTTGAATTTTGTTGAGCATAGCTGAATTTCAATGACTGTGGTCAATCATGGCTAAATTTAGTTAACCATAGTTGACTATGGTTGACTTTGGTTGGCATGGTTCACCATGGATAACTCTCACTAGACATCATTGACTTTGGTTGACCTTGGTTAACTATGATTGACTATGGTTAACAATGGTTGACCATGGTTGTCTATGGTTGACACTAGTTTCCATGGGTTAACTATCGTTGACATTAGTTGTCCATGGTTTAACATGGTTGACCATGGTTGAATTTGGTCGACCATGATTCCCTATGATTTACCATGGCTAACCATGGTTTTCCTTAGTAGTCTATGGTTGACTATGGATGATTATGGTTGACCATCTGTAACTTTGGCTGACCATTGTTTAACATGGTAGACCATGTTTGACTTTTGTTGAACATGGGTGAACGTGGTTGATAGTGGACGACTATGGTTTACTATAATTGACTTTAATTGGCCATAATTAACTTTGACTGACCATGGTTTACCATTGCTAACTGTAGTAGCCTATGGTTGACTATGGTTAATTTAGGTCAACCATGGTTGAATCTGGTTCACCATGGTTGACTTTTGTTGACCATGGTTAACCATGGTTGATTGTGGTTGACAATGGTCGACGATGCTTGACCATGATTGACTATCATTGACCTAAGTTGACTTCGGTTTACTATGGTTGAACATGGTTGACTTTGGTTGTCCAAGGTTCAACATGGTTGACTTTAGTTGACTATGGATTATAATGGTTGAACATGGTTGATGATGGTTGACCATAGTTGACTTTCGTTGACAGGTGTTTAACATGGTTCACCATGGTTGACTTTTGTTGAACATGGCTCAACATGCTTGACCATGGGTGGTTATGGTTGACTATAATTTCCTTTGGTTGACATGGTTGACTTTGGCTAATAGTTTTCCATGGCTAACTTTGGCTGACAATGGTTGACTATAGTCAACTTTGGCTGACAATGGTTAACTATAGTCAACTTTGGCTAACAATGGTTGACTATAGTCAACTTTGGTTGATTGTGGTTGACTATGGCTGAATTTGGTTGATCGTGGTTCACTTTGGTTTACCATGGTTAACCATGGTTTTAATGGTTGATCATGGATTACACTTGTTGACTGTAGTTGACTTTGGTTTAACATGGCTCATAATGGTTGACCATGGTGAGCCATAGTTGATAATGGTTGACCATGATTAACCATGGTTAACCATGGTTCTCTATTGTTGATAATGGTTGACCAAGCTTGACCATGGTTGAGTATGGTTAGCTATCATTGACAATAGTCAACCATGTCAACCATGGTTAATAATAATATTATTATTAATAACCAACCATGGTTGACCATGGTCGACATTGGTTGACTTTTGTTAACCATGCTTGAATTTCGTTTTCCACGGTTGACTATGCGCAACTATGGTTAATCATGGTTAGTTGACCATGGTTTACTATGGTGGACCATGGTTGATCTTAGTTAACCACACTTGAATTTGGTTGACTATGGTTGACCTTCGATGACTTCGGTTGATAATGGTCAACCATGGCTGACCATTGATGACCATGGTTGACAATGGTTGACTTTATTTAACTATGGTTGAGCATGGTTGACAATGGTTGGCCATGGTTGACTAATGTTGACCATAGTTGACCATGGCCATCCATAGTCAACCATGATTAATAACCAACCATGGTTAAGAAAAGTATTATTATTATTAGTAACCAATTGTAGTTGTTTAATAATATTATTATTATTAGATAACCATGCTCAACTATAATCAACCATATGATTTACTATGGTTGACTATGGTTGATTGACCATAATATGGTTGACCATCGCTAACCATAGGGTTGGCCTTGGTTGACCATGGCCATCCATAATCAACCATGATTAATAACCAACCATGGTAAATAAAAGTATTATTAGTAGTAGTAACCAATTGTAGTTGTTTAATAATATTATTATTATTAGCTAACCATGGTCAATTATAGTCAACCATATGATTTATTATGGTTGATTGACCATAATATGGTTGACCATGGCTCATAATATGGTTGACCATAGTTAACAATAGTCGAATATGGTTGATTATGGTTGGACATGGTTGACTTTGGTTGACCATGGTTGAATTTGTTAGACTATGAATTACTTTTGTTGAGTAATTGATTATGGTTGACTATGGTTGACCATGGTTTATTATGGTCAAATATGGGTGAGTTTGGTTGACTTCGTTCAACCATGGTTGATTATGGTTGACCACAGTCGACCATAGTTGACTTTGGTTTACCATGGTTGACTATGGTTGACTTAGTATAGCCATAATTGCCTATTGCTTGGCCATGGCTGACCATGATGGAATATGGTTGACTATGACTAACCATGGTTGACTTGTGTTGACATTGGTTGACCATGGTTGATTATGGTTGAATTTGTTTGACTATGGCTCACTTTGGTTGACTAATTGATTATGCTTGACTATGGTTGACCATGATTGACAATGGTCAATACGGGTGACTTTCGTTGAATATAACTCCATTATGATTGAGTATGGATGACTTTGGTTGATATGGTTAAACATAGTTGAGTTTGTTTTTCCATAATTGAGCATGGTTCAGTATGGTTAACCATGGTTGAAGATGGTTGATTATAGTTGATTATGGTTGAAAATGGTTAGCCATGGCTGACTTTGGTTGAATATAATTGATATGGTTGATTATAATTCCATTATGATTAAGTATGGCTTACTTTAGTGGAATATGGTTTACTATGGTTGACTGTGCTTGACTATGTTGAATTTGGTTGACATCGGTCGACCATGGTAGGCTATGGTGGATTATGGTTGACTTTTTCTTACTATGGTTGACTTTGGTTAACTTTGGTTGGCCATGGTTAACTTTGGTTAACCATGGCTAGCTATGGTCAACTACGTATGAGTTTGTTAGACTATGGTTAACTTTGGTTATCTTTGGTTGACCATAGTTGACGTTTTTTGCCAACCATAGTGCTTCATGGTTTACACAATTTAGCATAAAATTAGGACAATAATTTAATATTAAAAGTATTATTGACTAATACAATTCATACTTAGTAAAATTTTACAATGACACATTTAAATACATGGATTCTATTATGACCATTTTCCTATTATCCTCCAACTGGATGGTATAAAAACTTAAAAAGCTTTCCCTTTTAAATTCAATAATATGTGGATTAAAGATGACAGTTTTTCACTATTGTTAGAGACTCTTGGCGGTCAATTATTGTTCCAGTGGATGCGAACCCAATGGAAAGACTTGTCCTCAAGCTTGATGGTTTAAAAAAAAATAGTCATACAGTGCGAAAGGGAAAAGAAGGTGGAGAGGGAGAGGGATCTTGTAAATATTGAATCTGACATTAAGTTGTTTTGTGCTTGTACAACAATCTTTTGAGGTCTGGTTTAGGACCATAGCGCATGTCGTTGGAAGCTACTAATTTGGATGATGTAAATCCAAACTATATTTTTTTTGGAGGAAGAGAAAGAGGAGTTAGCTTCTTTAGAAGAAAGGAAAAAGGAGTTACTGCTACAAAAAGAAATGATATGGCGAAATAAAAGTAAAGCCACATGGATTTCTTTTTGTGATCATAACATGAGGCTTTTCCATAGCTTTGCCACTTACAGAAGAGTTATAAATGCTATTTGGGATCTGGAAATTGAAAATGGACAGATAATTACAAAAGATAAAGATTTAAAAGAGGATGTTGTCACTCATTTTCAAAAGCAGTTTGGAGATCATGGCACTTGTGTGAAATTGGTTCTCAACTTGAAATTATCAAACATTTCCTTACAATCTTCTCTAGGGAAGAAGGAAGAAGATGAAGGTATTGGGGATCTAGTCTCACTAGAGGAAGTTGAATCTGCTCTAAAGTTATTTGCAAATGACAAAAGCCATGGTCCAGACGGATGGACCGTTGAGATTTTTACTGGATTTTTTACATCATGGGGCACGACTTATTATAGATGGTAGAGCAATCAAGGGTGGAAGGGTTTTTTTTCAAGAACTCTTAATAAAACATACATTGCTCTCATCCTGAAGAAAAACAAGCTAGAAAGATTCAATGATTACATACCAATAGCTTTATGTAATCTTGTTTAGAAACTTATCACAAAGATCATAGCTATGATATTGAAACCAAAACTTTCAGAGCTATTGTCAAAAGAACAGATTGGTTTTCTAGATAACCAACAAATCTTGGACGTACTAGGAAATAGCAAGCCATATTAATATTAATAATATGGCTTATATATGACGATGGGCGTATATAAGCCATATGGCTTATATGTGCGGATCGACGTATATAAGCCATATTATTAATATTAATATGGCTTTCTAATTTACGATCGGCATGTAAAGAAGGATTGTTGAGTTTTAATTATTATTTATTATAATAATTATAATAGTAACTGTTATCATAAAAAATATTATTATTATTTATAAAAGAAAATATAAATATAGAAAATATTCATTATAATTAAATAATATTAAATAGAATGATTAATAATAATAATAACAATAAATAATAATTAAATATAATGGTTAACCATGATTGATCATGTTTGGTTGACTACTATTGAGAATTGTTAAGTATGGTTGACTATGGTTGACCATTGTTAAGAATGTTTGAATTTGCTTGACCATGGTCAACCATGGTGAACCAATGGTCAACTTTCATTTATGGAGGTCGACCATGGATGACTCTTGTTAACTGTGGTTGTCTTTGGTTATTCATGGCTGAACATGGTTGACCATGCTTGAACATGGTTTACTTTAGTTGACCATGACTGACTATGATTAGCCCTAGTTCACCTTGCTACTGGATGATTTTGGTGGACCATGTTTGACCATAGTTGACTTTACTTGACCATTGTTCAACATCGTTGACCATGGTTGTCTTTGGTTTAACATAGTTGAATATGGTTGACCCTAGGTGACTATGGTTGACTATAGTTGAATTTTGTTGAGCATAGCTGAATTTCAATGACTATGGTCAATCATGGCTAAATTTGGTTAACCATGGTCGACTATGGTTGACTTTGGTTGACATGGTTCACCATTGACAACTCTCATTAGCCATCGTTGACTTTGGTTGACCTTGGTTAACTATGATTGACTATGGTTAACAATGGTTGACCATGGTTGTCTATGGTTGACACTAGTTTCCATGGGTTAACTATCGTTGACATTGGTTGTCCATGGTTTAACATGGTTGACCATGGTTGAATTTGGTCGACCATGATTCCCTTTGATTTACCATGGATGACCATGGTTTTCCCTAGTACTCTATGGTTGACTATGGATGATTATGGTTGACCATGGTTGACCATGTGTAACTTTGGCTGACCATTGTTTAACATGGTAGACCATGTTTGACTTTTGTTGAACATGGGTGAACGTGGTTGATAATGGATGACTATGGTTTACTATAATTGACTTTAATTGGCCATAATTAACTTTGACTAACTATGGTTTACCATTGCTAACTGTAGTAGGCCATGGTTGACTATGGTTAATTTAGGTCAACCATGGTTGAATCTCGTTCACCATGGTTGAGTTTTGTTGACCATGGTTAACCATGGTTGATTATGGTTGACAATGGTCGACGATGCTTGACCATGATTAACTATCATTGACCTAGGTTGACTTCGGTTCACTATGGTTGAACATGGTTGACTTTGGTTGTCCAAGGTTCAACATGGTTGACTTTAGTTGACTATGGATTATAATGGTTGAACATGGTTGATGAAGGTTGACCATAGTTGACTTTCGTTGACAAGTGTTTAACATGGTTCACTATGGTTGACTTTGGTTGAACATGGCTCAACATGCTTGACCATGGGTGGTTATGGTTGACTATAATTTCCTTTGGTTGACATGGTTGACTTTGGCTAATAGTTGACCATGGACCATGGTTGTCCATGGCTAACTTTGGCTGACAATGGTTGACTATAGTCAACTTTGGCTGACAAAGGTTGACTATAGTCAACTTTGGTTGATTGTGGTTGACTATGGCTAAATTTGGTTGACTGTGGTTTACTTTGGTTTACCATGGTTAACCATGGTTTTAATGGTTGATCATGGATTACTCATTGACTGTAGTTGACTTTAGTTTAACATGGCTCATAATGGTTGACCATGGTGAGTCATAGTTGATAATGGTTGACCATGGTTAACCATGGTTCTCTATTGTTGATAATGGTTGACCAAGCTTGACCATGGTTGAGGATGGTTAGCTATCATTGATAATAGTCAACCATGGTTAATAATATTATTATTATTAATAACCAACCATGGTTGACTATGGTTGACCATGGTCGACCTTGGTTGACTTTTGTTAACCATGCTTGAATTTTGTTTTCCATGGTTGACTATGCGCGACTATGGTTAATCATGGTTAGTTAACCATGGTTTACTATGGTGGAACATGGTTGACCTTAGTTAACCACAGTTGAATTTGGTTGACTATGGTTGACCTTCGATGACTTCGGTTGATAATGGTCGACCATGGCTAACCATTGATGACCATGGTTGACTTTGGTTAACTATGGTTGAGCATGGTTGACAATGGTTGGCCATGGTTGACTAATGTTGACCATGGCCATCCATAGTCAACCATGATTAATAACCAACCATGGTTAAGAAAAGTATTATTATTATTAGTAACCAATTGTAGTTGTTTAATAATAATATTATTATTAGCTAACCATGGTTAACTATAGTCAACCATATGATTTACTATGGTTGCCTATGGTTGATTGACCATAATATGGTTGAACATGGCTAACCATGGCTAACCATAGGGTTGGCCATGGTTGACCATGGCCATCCATAGTCAACCATGATTAATAACCAACCATGGTAAATACAAGTATTATTATTATTAGTAACCAATTGTAGTTGTTGAATAATATTATTATTATTAGCTAACCATGGTCAATTTTAATCAACCATATGATTTATTATGGTTGACTATGGTTGATTGACCATAATATGGTTGACCATAGCTAACAATGGTCGAATATGGTTGATTATGGCTGGACATGGTTGACCATGGTTGAATTTGTTAGACTATGGATTACTTTTGTTAAGTAATTGATTATGGTTGACTATGGTTGACCATGGTTTATTATGGTCAAATATGGGTGAGTTTGGTTGACTTCAATCAACCATGGTTGATTATGGTTGACCACAGTCGACCATGGTTGACTTTGGTTTACCATGGTTGACTTAGTATGGCCATAATTGACTATTGCTTGGCCATAGTTGACCCTGATGGAATATGGTTGACTATGGCTAACCATGGTTGACTTGTGTTGACATTGGTTGACCATGGTTGATTACGGTTGAATTTATTTGACTATGGCTCACTTTGGTTGACTAATTGATTATGCTTGACTATGGTTGACCATGATTGACAATGGTCAACTACAGGTGACTTTCGTTGAATATAACTCCATTATGATTGAGTATGGATGACTTTGGTTGAATATGGTTAAACATAGTTGAGTTTGTTTTTCCATAATTGAGCATGGTTCAGTATGGTTAACCATGGTTGAATATGGTTGGTTATGGTTGATTATGGTTGAAAATGGTTAGCCATGGTTGACTTTGGTTGAATATAATTGATATTGTTGATTATAATTCCATTATGATTAAGTATGGCTTACTTTAGTGGAATATGGTTTACTATGCTTGACTATGCTTGACTATGTTGAATTTGGTTGACATCGGTCGACCATGGTAGGCTATGGTAGATTATGGTTGACTTGTTTTTACTATGGTTGACTTTGGTTGGCCATGGTTAACTTTGGTTAACCATGTCTAACTATGGTCAACTACATATGAGTTTGTTTGATTATGGTTAACTTTGATTATCTTTGGTTATCTTTGGTTGACCATAGTTGACATTTTTTGCCAACCATAATGCTTCATGGTTTACACAATTAGCATAACATTAGGACAATAATTTAATATTAAAAGTATTATTGACTAATACAATTCACACTTAGTAAAATTTTACAATGACACATTTAAATACATGGATTATATTCACTCAAGTGATTGAACTTGAAATACATGGATTATATTCACTTAAGTGATTGAACTTGGACAAATTTAAGTTAAGAGAACCACCGGAATCATAACAAACCATTGCTATAACATGGTTCATAATGTTTGGCTTTACATAAACATAGAAATCCTAATGTTTATATAGAAATCAGTTTTTAGTATTTCTTTTAAAATTTATTTTAGAAATCATTTTAAATAAAAGTTAAATATCACATTAAACATACCAAATTTCTCCTCTATATTGTATTAATTATTACTTAGTGTTTGAATACATAAACATAAAAATCATAATATTTACATAAAAATCATTTTTTCATATTTATTAATTTTTATTTTACATATAATTTTAAATAAAATTTAAATATCACATTAAACCTATCAAATTTCTCCACTATATATTACTTAATTATGTTTCCATTACAAGTTGAAATGATTAATTATTACTTTATTCTTTTTTCCATTATATGTTGAAATAATAAGGATGAATATTTAAAAGCATATATATTTTCAATAAGGATGAATATTTAAAAGCATATATATTTTAACTTTAAATATGCATATTAATTAAAATGTTATTAAAGTTTTATACATATTTTATAAAGCAAAAAATATTTTCCTGAAATTAATAAGAAACAAATTTTAAATTTAGAAATATGTATATAAGTAAAATGTTATTAAGATTTTATATATGTTTTATAAAACAAAAAATATTTTCCTATTATATATTTAATTAATAAGAAATGAAAAAATAAATATTTAGTTTTTAAATCAATAAATTATTTAAAAACTATTTTTAATAATTTTTAAAAATATACATAATAATCCTTATTAATAAGTATTTTAATTTATTATTAACAAACTAAAACATTTCGTAAATTTACAAATAACTTTGTTAAATGATAATTTTTAATAATATAAAAAGCAAAATCAATTCAATTTTGATCATATGAAGCTTTCTTTTTTGTGAGAATGAAGAAGTTCAGATTTTGATTTTAAAAATATGCATTTTAATTAAAATATTATTAAGTATATTAATTAAAATGTGATTAAAATTTTATTTATAATTAAAAACAAATCTAACTTTATAAATAAGCTGATAAGAAAAGAAAAAGAAATAATTATTTACAACTTTTATATATATATATATTATAATCGTGTATCCTAATTTAGTATTGACAACCTTAAAATTTGAGAAATTTCATTAAAAATAAAATAATAAATAAAATAATGTAAAAGACAAAACAATATTACAAAATAATAAAACATAAACCAACATTTTAATCCATCTTAAAAATATGAATTCAAAAAACGAATTAAATGTGGATCATATCCACCTTTTTTCTATTCGTAGAGATTTGAAAATTCGGCTTGAAAGAAGAATGTATAATAATAAGTGAATAAGAAACATACCAATTTTGATCATTATCTATCTTTCTTTTTGTGCTAATAGACCAAGTTCAGATTTTGAGTTATGTTTGATATGTATATTAATTAAAATGTTATTAAAGTTTTATTTATATTTAAAAAGAAATACAAAATTTTTAATGTTAATTTTTAGTAATAACATAATAAAACTCAAATATATATATTAATTAAAATGTTATTAAAGTTTTATTTTATATGAATAAAAAAACACAAAATTTACAATGTTAACTTTTAATAATAACATAATAAAACTCAAATATAAATATTAATTAAAATGTTATTAAAGTTTTATTTTATTTGAAAAGAAAAAACAAAGTTTACCATGCTAACTTTTAAAAATATCAAAATAAATGTATAAGAAAAAATTATAATACAACATAATAATAAATTATCCATACATTTGTGATGAAGACATTTTAGGCCAACTTAAAATCCCAATTCAATTTTGATCATATCGACTTTTTTTTTTATGTGAAAAGATTCTTAGTCCAGATTTGAAAATTCGTGTGGAAATTTATATATATATAAACCTAATTTTATATTTGATAGTTGAGATTGAAGAATTTGGATTTAGATGAGTTTAAGTACCAATTCATCCTACTCCAACACTATCATAGCAAAGAATTATGCAGAAAGGAATCCATTAATAAAACACAGTAATGCCTTTCGGCTTTAATTATAATACCTGTTACATTAAAAAAACATTGCAGCCCAAAAAGATAATACTCTACGCAAATTCAATAGTAGGACCCATGAAAAACAGTATTTGTTGAGTACTACCTTGCATGAAACCAACTTAGAAACAGAATTGAGAGATCAGAAGAGGGGCTACACAGAGTGGTTAGAATTCTATAAGTGATATCTGCATATAACTACTGCATTTGTTGCGAGGAGAACCCGGGTAGAATGAGATTGCAGTAGGAGAAAACAGGAAACGATGGAGGAAAAAGAAAAAAAAAAAGGAAACTTGTAGTATGTTCAGGACGTATCATGAAACCGACCTGGGCATTCACCGGACACCAAGACTGAGGCACAACACGCTTTGCCATCTCAAATTCTGAGCTTATATCAATGCTATGATATAAATTAAATCTGATAACAATTTCTCCACCATTTGAATATAGGGAGGAAGATGGAGAGGAAGCAGCTGGCCTTTATAAAAGAGTTCATCCATAGGCGAGGTGTTACACTGAAGTTCATCCACAAGAGAGGAGTTTATCTGCAGGCCAGGCATTACACTGGACTCGATCGTAAGCGTTACACTGAAGAGCAGCGCGATGCCAAGTGGATGATGGAATTGCTGGTGTTAAAAACTGTAAACAGTAAGATTATTAACTAGGGCAACCACTATAGGTAACTGAGTACCACTTGGCATTTAATTAAATTACTTTAGCGAGCCATGGTGTCGATTCAATTTAAACATGCAACTAAGTTAACCAATTAAATATGAATGGTTGATTTGGGCATAAGACGAAGCATATTTTGGGATCATTTAAATCTCGTTATTCATTACTAAAAGAATAATAAATCACCCACCCAGCCCTCACCCCCAAAAGTTAAAATAAAATTCCTACCGGCGTAATTACTCAGGAATGTGCACAAAGAACAGTTTGGTTTTCTAGCTAACCGACAAATCTTGGACGTATTAGGAATTACTCAAGAATGTGCAGAGTAAACTGGGTTTACTTAGACTGATGCTTCTGCAAATTGGTCTTTTTGTAAAGGTAGACTAATTGGATTTTAGCACATGTGTGTCATCAACTGTACTTATAAATGGTTCACCCTCAAAAAAATTTTAGAGCACAAGGGGACTTAGGAAGGGATGTCCTTTGTACCCTCTTTTGTTTCTTCTTATTATAGTTGGTCTAAGCAATATGACCTTTGCTGCTAGGAAAAATAAAAATCCGAGGTGTAAAAATTGCAAAATCTGTTTCCATTTCACTTTTATTTTTGTTGATGATGTTATCGTTTTTGGTAGGGATTCTCCGGGAGAATGGAAATATTTTTTTAGATATTTTAAAGACCTTTTTCCCTGGATCAGGTATGGAGATTAGTCATTCAAAATCGACTATCATACATTACAACCTGGAAGATCAAGTTATGGAGGCGATCCTGAGACCGTTTCCTTTTAAGACCTCTCATCTTGATGAGGGGATGAGGGTTTCAAATACTTAGGCTATACTTTAAAGTCAAACTGCTACAGAAAACAAGATTGGATGTGGTTAGTACAAAGATTTGAAAGAAGAATTGGAAATTGGACTTATCACCTGCTCTCTTTGGTTGGTCGGCTTAAGTTGTTAAAGGATGTCGTGACAAGTATTCTGGTTTATTGGTTCTCTTTAGAAAATGTTCTGAAGTCTATCATTATCCTCCTTAGAAGCCGGATGTTTAATTTCCTATGGACAGGAACTGTGGATGGTAGAAAAATACATCTTGTTTTAATTGAGAAAAACTCTCAATGCCAAAAAGGAATGGCGGTTGGAATATTATCAATCTGGAATGGTTTAGCAAAGTGCTTAGAATGAAAAGCATGCGGTGAGGGATTGTTGGGTCTAGTCTGTGGAGTTCAGTGTTGAATGCTAAATATTTAAAATCGGGCCTTAACAACTGGATTAGAAAATCCATAATCCTTGATGGGTAGGTCATCTAATTTCTGGTTGGGATTTTTGACATCTTTCCAATGGATAAGCTGAAAACTTGCCTAGAGATTTGGTTTTCACCCTATGGTCAGTATGGAAGAGGATTATAGACTCTCTGAAGATATTCTGGAATACCTAAGTTAAGCAATTTAAAATTTTATGTAATTTTCTTTAAAAGTTGAGGCTCACTCCGAGTTATATATTCATTTTCATATATTTATATAATTATTTAAAAAAATATAGATTTCAAAATAATAACAACAATGTAAAAGTGAAGACTATTAAATTTTAGTGTGCATTATTTGTTGTTTTTGTTATTATGTCTCCGTAGGGACTATATATTTTTCGATCAATCATATATTAATATCCAACTACATGGAAGAAATATTTATGCTTTCCAAAGTCTATAGTGAAGTCACAATATTTCATATTAAATGTATTTTTAAAAAACCCAGAAATATTTCTGCTTTCCTAAGTCTACAATAGAGTTGTAATATTTCCTATTAAATGTATTTTTTTAAACCATTTATTTCAAAGCTAATTGGCCCTTTTTGGCCCTTGATATTTGGTTCCCGAGCCTCGATGGTGGGCTAGCGTCACCACGGTGTGAGAAGTGACCAGAGGTTACTATTTCTAATTTATTGAACACCATAGATTGTGTGGTTTTAAAGCCACTAGAATAAACGTGAATGTCCTAACTAAATCAATGAATAAGCCTTTCGTTCATTGCTGCCATCATCTGTTCCGCACACTCAATTTCAATGTTTTCCCCTTTCGTTGCAGTATCTCTCAGACTGCCCGGATGAATTCATCGTCGGTGAGTTGCAGTATCTCTCAGAGTGCCTAGATGACTTCATCGATGACTTCGCCCGTCCCACAGGGCCATTTATCTGCACAGACTCATTGCTTAGCATATGAGATCATGCGCAACTCGGTATATTTTAACCCAAGGTCAGTTCATACGGATGTTTAGGGATTGAATCCCATCCCCAAATCAATATATGGGAGAGCAAGACATGGAGAGAGAAGGTAGATTTCTACTCCGCGATCTAGTCGCGTAGGGGCTCCTGCACTCTGGGTTCAAATCCCTCTGCATAGGGGCCTCTTCAAGTATCTTCGTGGTGGCGTTACAGTAAAACGACTTGCTAGAAGACATCGCTGTCGATGATAAGCACTGGTTAGCGCCGATGAAGGTGGGAAATCTACGTCTTCCCTTCGTGGACAATTCCTTCGACTTTGTTTTCTCGGGGTCGTTTGATCGAGCAATGGTGCCAGCATTGATTTCCTCCGAGATCGATTGCACGCTCAAGGAAAATGATGTCACATTGATGTTTGTCTCCCCATGGCATCCCATTTTGTTCTTTGGTGCTTAATTTGTTACAGAATTTATCTCATCTGGAAGGATTTCTTCGTGAAGAGGTTTTTCTTACAATCTCGTTATTATAACTGGATTGGCTCTGGTCGCAGCTTATAACATGACACAATGGCTGTTTAGGGCCGTCATGGGGTTATTAGTTGTTAATTTGGATGGACAGGCGTCATTTCCTCCCTTTCAGGTGTGTAATTCTTGTGTTAATGGGTTTATTCTTGTAGTGTTGCTGAAAATTGCTGAAAATTTATGCGAAAACTTGCCCGTTTATAGGCCATTACTGAACTCAAGTGGCGAAATGTCTTTTTAGTGTTTATTACTGAACATTTATGTCGAAACTTGTCCTTTTTCATGGCTAACAGTTTTGGAATTTTCCTTTCATTCTAGTGGTTAATATTTTTTTTTGTTGCTATATTCGTATCACAAAGTGTTGTGTCTGATCAAGGGAAAAGGAGACGCACATGCAATTAAAAAAATTTACTGCGCAATACATGAATATTTTCTTTTCTTTTTGCTAAGGACATGCCCTAGACCTAGCAAATACTTTGTTTTAAATTTTCTTCCACTTTTTATAAAACACTTTACTTCACAAAATGATCGCGCGGAGATTACATGCGTGATTCACCTTCACCATTTTACGTGTGATTCAACCTTTTACTGCGCAGAGATTAACTGTGTGTTTCTACTGCGTAGAGATCTTTGTGCAAATGTACAAATCTTAAATTCGCGCAATACTTTACTTTTCATGAAGTGTGCACTTCTCTAACTTTGCGGAACTTGACTTTGCGCACTTTATACAAATTACTTTTGCACACTCTTTAAATTTTACAAAGATTAATTGCGTTGTTAACTTTGCATACCTTTCTAAGTGCGCACAACTCAAACTTAAACAAACTTTGTATAAATGATTTTCATGCTAAAACATAAGAACCGAAATATATGTAGAAGTTACTACGCATTAAACTAGGGCATTCACCACCGTGAAATACTTGGGAATCTTGATTTCTTTTACAGACCGTAAATGTAAACATCATTCTCACAAGTCAATATGAAGTAGATGCACGGCATGCATAAATAAACACTCTTGATAATGAGTTCATAAAACTAAATACTTATATATTACCACTGTAAAACAGAGTAACTTTGCCGTAATACAGAGAGATGATATTTAACTTCAATCTTTTACATTCACACAGAGCTTGGGCTCTTGAAACACTTCATTGGTTTTTCACTTCTTCTCTTCTTCACTCCTCTCACTCTTTCATCTCTGATTCTATCTTCTCTGAGTGATTTTCATTTATAGATTTTCATATCAACTGACTCAATATTGCTTCACTTGGAAGCTACAGGGTTTCATTAAAGACTGTAATAAATTCTACCTAAGAAGTTATGACCCAGCGAACTACAAACGCAGTTGCTTAAATACTAACATGACGTGAGTTGGATTGGTTGCAAACCGACTGACTGTCTGACATTGCAGACTGACAAAATGACCAACTTGGAGTTTGATAGAGCCGGCGCATATATGATACACTATCAGCTCATTAATTATTATATTTCCAACACTCCCCCTTAATTATGAGCGGATGGGGATCATTAAACACAAATAAAATATTATAAAATATTTCAGAGCTGAAACATGCTCTGTTCATGACATAGTTCATTGTGCAGAACTTGTCACTCCCAAACAACTTTGCAGATATTGGAATGGGTCTTTTTCCAATGGTTTTGTAAAGATGTCTGCTACTTAATCTTCAGAACTGCAAAATTCTAAACAGATTTCCTTATTGTTTATCAATTCTCTGATAAAATGATACCTTGTGTCGATGTGCTTGGTTCTCTTGTGAAACACATGATTCTTTGACAGTGCGATAGCTGAATTGTTATCACAGTAAATGATTGTGGGTTCTTGCTTGTTCTGCGACAGATCACTTAACATCCTCTGCATCCAAACTGCTTGACATGCGGCGCTAGTAGTTGCAACATACTCTACTTCTGCTGAAGAAAGAGTTACTATGGGTTGTTTCTTTGAAGCCCATGATACAACACCTGTTCCTACATGAAATGTATTCCTAGATGTGCTTTTTCTATCATCTATACTACCTCCATTGTCACTATCAGTGTATCCAATGAGTTTGAAATTTTCTGAGGTTGAATACAAAATACCAAAGTCTTTTGTTCCACTTACATACCTCAGAATTCTTTTACCTGCTTGCCAATGCGATTCTTTTGGTGACTCCATGAATCTTGATATTAAACTGACTCCATACATGATGTCTGGCCTTGTTGCTGTAAGATACATAAGGCTTCCAACGAGCCTTTTAAATAGTGTAGGATCTACAGTGAATCCATCATCATCCTTGCTCAATTTCAAAGATGTTATCACTGGTGTTGGGGATCTCTTGCAATTTAACATCTTAAATGTACTCAATACATCACTTGCATACTTGGATTGTGATATAAATATTCAGTTTGCTGGACTTCAATGCCCAGAAAATACTTCATAAGCCCCAAATTAGTCATTTCAAATTCACTTTCCATGACTGTTCTGAATTCTTCTATGCCAAAATCATGAGTAAATATTAAATCATCTACATATAGGCAAACAATTAGCTTATTACCTTGCTAGTTGATCTTTGTGTACAGCATTGGCTCACATTCACTTCTGTGAAATCCATTCTGAATGAGGT
Organism: Larix kaempferi; assembly: GCA_027924585.1. NCBI lineage: Eukaryota > Viridiplantae > Streptophyta > Pinopsida > Pinales > Pinaceae > Larix > Larix kaempferi. Next base: position 4,064,955 of record BSBM01000729.1, on the reverse strand, counting down.
ATGAGTCAATGGGACAGTACCAAGCTCTGGGAGCTTGCTTCAAACCATACACTGCCTTTTTCAGTCTGTATACTCTGTGTCCATGTCTTGGAACTTCATAGCCTCGTGGCTGCTCAACATATAATTCTTCCTCCAAATAACCATTTAAGAATGCATACTTAACATCCATTTGGTAAACATGCCATTTCTTTTGTGCTATGATGGCCAAAACTATTCTGATAGTGTCCATTCATGCTACAAGTGCAAAAGTTTCATTGAAGTCTATGCCAGGCTACTGAGTGAACCCTCTTGCTACCAATCTTTCCTTGTGCTTCTGCACATTTCCTTCAGCGTCTTACTTGGTCTTGTAAATCCATTTCACGCTTATCACATCCTTGTCTTTAGGAACATCAACAAATTTCCATGTTTGATTCTTCTCAATGCATTCTATTTCTTCATCCCTGGCTTCTTCCCAAACTTTATCTTCAACAGCTTCTTCAAATGTCAGGGGATCATTGACTTGAGAAAATAATGCAAAACATGAGAATGAATTAGGTGTACCAGTCTCATATATTTCGTGTAGACTTCTTGTCCTTAGCGGAGTTGCTAGTGTCGAGCTGCACGTGCTGCGTGCACTGCTTAATGGAGTTTGTTGTGCACTTGGTGTGCTTGATGGAGTAGCTTGAGCTGCGCCTTGTGTTGGAGTTGCTTGTGCTAAAGCATGCTGCGCAATCCTTGGAGTAGATGGAGCTGTGCAGTTCTGATTTACTTGCGGTGTCTCAACCACATCTTCTGCGTTGTCATCATGTTCAACATGTGACACAATTTTGACATTCTTCTCTATAGTTCCATCCCATGCTTCATTTTCCACAAACTGAACATCTCGACTGACAATAACTTTCCTTGCAATAGGATCATACAACTTGTATGCTTTTGTGTCTTCAGAATATCCAATAAAGATGCATTTGTGTCCTTTCTTGTCTAATTTTCTTCTCAACTCATCTGGAACATGTGTGTATGTTACACAACCAAAAACTTTCAAATGCGAAACACTATGTTTCATACCTGTCCATGCTTCGTGCGGAACTTTGTTCTTCATGCTCTTCGTCGAACATCAATTCATGATGTATACTGTATTTTCCACTACTTCAGCCCAGTATTCATTTGACATATGCGTGGCTGCCAACATACTGCGCGCCATCTCCATAATGGTTTTGTTCTTCCTCTCCGCGATACCATTCTGCTGCGGTGTATACCGCGCAGTGAATTGCTTCTGTATGCCATGATTCTTGCAAAAGTTTAAGAAATCATTTGATATATACTCACCACCTTTGTCTATTCTTAAGATCTTGATGCTGTAACCACTCTGCTTCTCCATGAGTGCCTTGAACTGCTAAAAAAAACTAAACGTATCAGATTTGTGTTTTAGAAAATAAAACCATGTTTTTCTTGTGAAATTATCGATACATGTGAGAAGATAAGTGCATCCTCCCATGGATGGTGTTTGCATCGGTCCACAAATATCAGAGTACACAATTTCAAGTGGTGTGCACGCTTTGTATGACTTTCCGACTGGAAAAGTCTCTCTATGTTGTTTTCCAAAAATACAACCTTCACAAATTCTCTCTGGCTTTTCAATCAATGGAAATCCTTTCACCATTTCCTTCATATGCAATATCTTCAACCCACCAAAGTTCGGATGTCCAAATATGAAATGCCATAACCAGGATTCATCCTTCATTTCTGTTTGAAACGCAGCTTGCATTGCGCTGTCTTTTTCTTCCTCTACGCAATGAATTTCTGCTCCTTTTCTCTCTGCGCGGAGCGTAGTTCTAGAATTTTCATTTTGACTTGCATGAACAACTTGAGTTGTCTTTCCTTTTATGATTGGTCTTATCCTCAAAGGAAACAAACGATTGCTTGTCGTCTGCACCTCTGCTATTAATTGATTGCTTGGGTATATGTCTTTGATCACACGGTGCTTCCCTACCATGTGAACTTTGTAACCTTTTTCCATCAGTTGTCCTATGCTCATTAGGTTATGCTTCAAACCTTGAACATAATAAACATTAGACATATATTTCTGCTCCCCCTATTTGGTTAGAATATCAACAGTACCCTTACCCAAAACAGTGACTTGAAAATTGTTTCCAAGTGTTACATCAGTTTGAATTGATTTATCTAGACTGGAAAATAAACTTAAATTGACAGTCATATGATTGCTACAGCCTGAGTCTAAATACCATATGTCATTTGGACTTTCTTGAACAGCATTGCATTCTAGTGGATATGCGCATGCTAAAAACAATGAGTTGTTCGGAGAGATGTTGTTGCTTGACTGAGCTTCACATTGCTTTCCTTGGTCATATTGCTTCTTCCTGCATTCATATGCGAAGTGACCATACTTCTTGCAGTAATGATATTGAATTTTTTATTTGTCATACCTTTGTCCACTTGGCTGATTGGGGGTCTGATTTTGGCCTCTACCAATGACATGTGCAGGGCTGCTACTGCGACCTCCTATGAAAGAACTTCGTCCTCTGCCTCTAGAGATTGATCTTCCTCTGCCTCTTCCACGACTTATGGATGACTGTGCTGTGAATGCACCTTCCAGCGATGTATCTGAACCATTGATTCTCTGTTCATGATTGAGTAATGAGGCTTGCAACTCATCAATAGTAAAAGTTTCCACGTCTTTGTTTTCTTCCAGTTTCACAACCAAAGATTCAAATTTCTTTGGAATAACTCTAAGAAATTTTTCAACAACTCTTTGGTCACCTAAAGTTTCTCCATGAGACTTTATTTGATTAACCAGACCAATAACACAAGTATAGAATGAGTCTACTGACTCTGTATTTTTCATTGACAGAGATTCAAAATCTCTTCTAAGAATCTAAAGTTTGGCAGTCTTTACCTTGTTGAAACCTTGATATGCAATTTCTAGTGTGTCCCAGGCTTCCTTAACCGACTGCATTGCTTCTACTCTTGGGAGTATGGATTCATGTGTTGCTTGATGTATATGGAACAACGCTTTTCCATCTTTCTTCCTCCGTTCTCTCAGAACATCCTTCTCAGCTTGTGTGAGATTGTTGTATGCTGCTGCATCTGTTGGTTCTGCATAACCAGTCCGGACTATGTCCCATACATCTTGACCTATAAACAAAGCCTTCATTGTTAGAGACCAATATTCATAATTTTTACCAGTAAATATTGGGGTTTGCAAATTACCCGAAATGGAAGCCATATTTAATCACTTTTCCCTTTTGTAAATACAAATTCTACTTTCCGTAAACTAGGCTCTGATACCAGATCAACGGAAAAGGGGACACGCAAGCAATTAAAAATTTATTGCGCAATACATGAATATTTTCTTTTATTTTTGCTAAGGACATGCCCTAGACCTAGCAAATACTTTGTTTTAAATTTTCTTCCACTTTTTATAAAACACTTTACTTCACAAAATGATCGCGCGGAGATTACATGCACGATTCACCTTCACCATTTTACCGTGCGATTCAACCTTTTACTATGCAGAGATCTTTGCACAAATGCACAAATCTAGTGGTTAATATTTTTTGTTGTTGCTATATTCCTGTCGCAAAGTGTTGTGTCTGATCAAGGGAAAAGGAGACGTATAGGCAATTAAAAAAATTTACTGCGCAATACATGAATATTTTATTGTCTTTTTGCTAAGGACATGCCCTAGACCTAGCAAATACTTTGTTTTAAATTTTCTTCCACTTTTTATAAAACACTTTACTTCACAAAATGATCGCGCGGAGATTACATGCGTGATTCACCTTCACCATTTTACTATGCGATTCAACCTTTTACTGCGCAGAGATTAACTGCGTGTTTCTACTACGCAGAGATCTTTGTGCAAATGCACAAATCTTAACTTCGTGCAATACTTTACTTTTCATGAAGTGCGCACTTCTCTAACTTTGCAGAACTTGACTTTGCGCACTTTATACAAATTACTTTTGCACACTCTTTAACTTTTACAAAGATTAATTGCGTTGTTAACTTTTCCTACCTTTCTAAGTGCGCACAACTAAAAATTAAACAAACTTTGTATAAATGAACTTCATGCTAAAACATAAGAACCGAAATATATGTAGAAGTTATTATGCGTTAAACTAGGGCATTCACCACCGTGAAATACTTGGGAATCTTGATTTCTTTTACAGACCGTAAATGTAAACAACATTCACACAGGTCAATAGGAAGTAGATGCGCGACTTGCATAAATAAACACTCTTGAGAATGAATTCATAAAACTAAATACTTATATATTACCACTGTAAAACAAAGTAACTTTTCCGCAATACAGAGAAATGAGATTTTACTTCAATCTTTTACATTCACACAGAGCTTGGGCTCTTGAAACACTTCATGGGTTTTTCATTTCTTCTCTTCTTCACTCCTCTCACTCTTTCATCTCTGATTCTATCTTCTATGAGTGATTTTCATTTATAGAGTTTCATATCAACCGACTCAAGATTGCTTCACTTGGAAGCTACAGGGTTTCATTAAAGACTGTCATAAATTCTACCTAAGAAGTTATGACCCAATGAACTACAAATACGGCTTCTTAAATACTAACATGACGTGAGTCGGATTGGCTATAAACCGACTGACTGTCTGACATTGCAGACTGACAAAATGACCGACTTGGAGTTTGACAGAGCCGGCACATATCTGATACGCTATCAACTCATTAATTATGATATTTACAACATCTAAAATTGTAACGAAGTCTTCTAAAACCACTACCCTTTGATAATTAAGTTTTGTGAAAATATTTTTTGTAAATTATATTTATTATATTGAAATTGTCTTTTTTTCTCAGCAGAAAAATCACCTTCCTGCTATTCCAAAGGAATCAAGGAAAGCTAACACGCATGGGAAATCTCAGCTGGATATCCAATCCAGAAGATGTCTCAACGGAATTGAACCTGGGTGGATGGAATGAAATCCATCTATCCCCACCAACGAACCACCGTATCCTTGATAGTTTTTTGAAATTGTCCTTACCCGTGAAAACAAAAAATGAAACCATTAAAATAACCCCCAATTTACAAATAACCGCTCATAACTGTATTGAATTTAACTAATAACATTACAAACAAGTAGGTAAAAAAAATGCTCATATCTATGTATAACAAACTAGATTGTAGATACAACAAACTTGAAGTGATATTTATGTATGAAAAACTAAATTGCAGAAATAAAAGACAATCCTCATCTTGTATCAAACTCATCAAATCCTTGTATACCATCACAAGATATTTCTCATTGGCCATTCAATACATAAATGCAATTAAAGCTGTGCAAAAAAGGAAGCATTTTCAAATTCCAATGAAAATGGTGGCCATACAACAAAAGTTAAAGCAAGATAATTCATGAAAACCATAAAACTAAAGAGGAGCAATTTGGCATCAAGCTTTATAGAGTTCACATGCATAGATATCATAAATTCAAAATATCTAGATTCAGGAGTTCGTTAACATGGGAAATGGTTCAACTTTTGAACAAGGTCACAAGCACAGATCTCGAAATTTCGGAATAGCTTGATTTAGAAGTGATTCTGTGAGCATGGGAAATGTTTCAACTTCTAAACAAGGACAGAGGGAGGAAGATGATGTGTCAGTTATAATTTTAGATGTTAGAACTTTCTTTTTAACAAGGTATCCAGGAACAAGGTCACAAGCATAATTTTGATATTTCAAAATATCTAGATTCAGAAGGGATTCTGTGAGGATGAGAAATGGTTATAATTTTAATAGAGGGAGCAATAAATACAACTGTAAATTGGATGTTAAAACTTTTTTAATAGAGCATCTAGGAACCAATTGGGTTCTTTTCATCCCTTTAGCACCCGGGTTAATAGTTTTCATAAACCAAAACTCACTAGCATATAGCATTGTAATAAGACACAATCATATTAAGAAAACACTACAATCCCCACATCCTGATCATAGAATTGAGACCTATAAAATTACTGAAATTATTCATCATTTTATAAAGGGCTCATAATGTATAGTTAAAACCTGAGATTAAAATAGACCATGTAAATTATACAAGCAGTTAAATACATGCACTATAGGTCTAAAAAGACTTGAAATGAGGTACACAATTAGTTCTAGAAATTATTTACAATTAACAAGAACAGAGTACAAAGCATAGTAGAAAGAACTACCTAGATAAGGATGTGTCGGATATGTTTTGTGTGGTCTTGGTGGAGGGTACCCTGCTGGAGGGTATGTTGATGGAGTAGTTCCATATGGAGAAGGCGGGTATGCATCGTGTGGTGGAGGGTAGTAAGCTGGAGGACAAGGATACACAATTTTTTGCTTTAACCAGAAATATTACATTATTGGCATGTAATTGTAATTTTAACTGTAAAATTCATACCGTGCAGATTTCCCAAAATTTACATTGATGGACAATGCCATTCATATTCTGCTACTCGTGGGCAACGCATTTATTAGAAATCTTAAATATGTTCTCAACAACATCAAGTCCAACCTAGAACATTCTTTAAGTATAGAGTTCAAAGAAAAGAACAATTATCTGTGTTATGTATCTTTTCTCAATAAAAACATGTATGAATACTGCAGGAAGCTAGAAATAATGTAAGCAAATTCAAACCGAGACCAACAAAAAGTCTCGAAGAAAGCAATTAAAAAGGAAAGCACCTGCTTGGGCATACATCTGTTGGGTTACTAGAGAACAAGGATCCTTTCAATAGTTCAAAGTCGTCATGAACAAAGTGGTAGAGGCTGACCACAAGGTAATAATTCCAATTTATTATTAAGTGTGCCATAGTACTCCTTTAGACTATATCTACTCAAAAATATGGAACATGGAAAAATGAAATGTCTTCAATTGTGCTTATCATGTGCTAGCCCTAATGATCTTTCTATTTTCACCACCCAGCAGATCATTCAAACTCCTGAAGGAAAAAGGTTTCGATCCCTCCATTAGGTTGCTCTAGGTGATGGAGAGTAAGAACGCCAAGGGCATGAAAACATTGACGTAATGCCACATTGCACCACTTCACGAAGAAGAAACTGTGATTTGCAAGCCACGTTTCACATTCCACCTTACATTGATAGTCCTGTCAATGTGTGAATATCTTGTGCATGAATAAGGTTTGGCCCTTCTAGCCATAGTGCGTTCTTTTCAATAAAATTTTAATTATTAATTTTTTTAGAAAATGGTTCAAACAACCAAAATTTTACAGTCATGTGTTGAAACATCAATACCTTGCTAGGATTACAATATTATGGACATGATATGCCTTAAATTTGAGATATATCATTATGACAAGGTACCATATTTTTTCAATGCAGTGACACCTATACTTATCTTTCACTATTTAATTTTTAAGTGTTTATTATGAATCTTCGATATGACATGACATTTACATCCTTCAATAAAAAAAACTCATTTTACTATGAAAAATTGTCACCAAACTTTCTTTATAAAATTGGTATTAAATGTTAGTATTAAACTTTCTTATATGCAAAGCAAACAATTTAAATAATTTATTCATGCAAAAAATTTAAATTTATTGCCAACACATAAAAGTCCCGCAATGTCGGAAGGCATTGTTGTTAAGCGGGCTTGTTTATTTTGGAATTATAAATTATGAAAAATTGTTATGGCTAGACAAGACAGGGCATACTAGAGTTCTGTGGACGGTTTAATAATAAATATCTAGCTTATCGCAATTCACATCCATCTCCTATCGCCAACATCGATTTGTGTGTTCATTTTTTTCTATTTGCATATGCCCAACGGTCGGCATGTAAAATTCATCCCATGCTATTCGGCTTGTACACCCCGTTGACATTCTCTTGTCGTCCAAGCCTGGGCACCAAAGATCGAGGAGGACATTACCAACCAAGGGCCAATGAGCATTCGAATAAATATTTTTAAAAAAATATATTTAATATGAAAAAATTACAACTTTAGAATAAACTTCATAAAACAAAAAAATACTCTTATTGCAACATTAAATTTGTTGAAGGTTACACAAGTTGTGGCCTCTCGAGAAGATTGGCAGAAAACCAATTTTAGAGTGTTCCGCAAATTTAGGTAAGTTGATCATCTGCTAAAATATCCGAAAACAACTGAAACCATAAGTCAACAATTTTTTTAGACTTACCTGAAATTTCATCTTTGTAAGGATTCTGAGACAATGAAGATGGTACCCTGGGTGTCAACTTCAACAATTGGTGGGGTTAAAAACATATACATATTCCAGAACATCTCAACATCATCCTTGAATAATTCTTTTTTTGTGCTTAATCAAATTTTTGAGCTCTTGATCCCATTTTTTGGTTGCTCACTATGTTTGGAATGGATAATATGGGTGCTTCTCAATTCCAATAGCGGTGGATGTTGGTGGTGTGAAGAACCAATGGCATGGAATTACATGAGGTGGAGGACACGAGAAGGGTATCGGGGTGGATAAAGAGTGGGGACGCCATTAAATATTTAATAAAAATTACACATGGTAAAACTATTTAAAAGCAATAAAAATTTATGGTCAGCATTAACAGTGTTCAAACGCTAAGCCAATACAATGTACCTGCCATGCCTTCGGTAGGTATAGTAAATGCAAAATTGTTACTATTTCACATTTGAATATCGAACCAGAATTATGACACTTTAAAATATCTTTTTTCTTAAATATTTTTGTGGCTCTATGGATACAGATCTCTTTAAATTAAGAGCGATGGCATCATGTCACATGAGTGGCTATCTTTTTGTGTTTAAATTGTTCATCTTGCTTTTCTTTTGGTCCAATATTCTAATTAATTATTGACAATTATACACGCGTGCTAGTGATAATAATAAAACGTATTGCTCTCTTTGATTAGCCGATAGTTAATTAGGCTTATCCAAAATGCATGCTTCAATGACCATGAATGATGGTAATGGGTTATGTTCATCCTTAGACTTTATAGAGCATCATTATTTGACCATGCTAACCCAACAACGCCACTCTTTACTCTTTTGGGGTTTAGGATTTTGGCCAATATTTATTTTCATGTGAAACACCTAGCAATACCACGTTGTTAACAACATGGTCCCGTGGAAATTCAACCACAACTTGATCGTGATTGAACATGATTGACATGACAATACCCCTCAAACCACATCTCCTCTTACTTAGAGGAACTTCACAAAGTCTAACCGAACAATCATAGAAAATGCAATAATTCAAGTGACATCTTTCAAATTTCTATACTTTTACTTATTTAAGTGCGTACACATATTCCGCTAAGTGAAACTATATTATAGGTGAATAATTCAATGTTAATAAATATTTGTAATTATTAAGTTTATTTGTATAAATTTGTGAAGGGTTTGAAGATGATTCTTTAAATCATAAAACTTTCATATATCAATTCACACACTTTAGTTATAGTTAGATCATAGTTTAAAATTTTAATTATTATTGTAAATATCATATCAACCACATTAAAAATTTAAAACACTAACACAATAAACACTTTCGTTATAGTTAGATCATAGTTTAAAATTTTAATTATTATTATAAATATCATATCAACCACATTAAAAATTTAAAGCATTAACACAATAAAAATTAGTTTGATTTCAATTCATTTCAATATAGCATGGTATAAATATCCCAAAAAATAAAGTTTGATTGGAATAGGTTAAGTGTAAATTGTATGGTTTAACAAATTGATTTAAAAGAAGCAAAATTTACATAATATATTAAATCATGATAAAATTTAAGTTTTTATCATCTTATTCATTTAGGAAATTTGGGATTCAATGGTTAAGTAGTTTTGTGGCAAACTAATTAGGTGCTTACAACCCAGTATGGGGGCATTCGAGACTCACAACTTATCAAAAATAAAAATAAAAATAATTAAATAACTTATCAAAAAAAATTAATAAAAGTAATTAAAAATTTAAAAGAGAGGGATCCAATTTTTTCACGGATAAATTTTTCCTTAATGTGTAAAAAAATTAAGATACAAAAATTAGCAACTTATAGCAACAATTGTTAGCAACTTATAGGAACAACTATTAGCAATGCCCGGACATTGCCACCTCGTGGCTCAATCAAAATTATGATAAGAAATTGTAGCAATTATCATAATGCCTCGGAAATAACAATGCCCATAGTTGTTAGCAACTTATAGGAACAACTATTAGCAATGCCCGGACATTGCCACCTCGTGGCTCTTGTTTATATATTTTCTTTGAAGTTCTAAATGTTTTCATTATTTTTATCTGTTTTTGAAGTTCTAAACGTATGATATGCTATGTTTCAAATTTGAGATATATTTGAAGTTGTTTTCAATGAATAATTTGGATATATAAGATTATTTGTTTTAAAATAAAAAATACATGTTTTTGTATTTATCAGATGTCTACTGTGTCGTTGGTATGTAGAACTTTTGTGAAGTGTAGATATGTTTTGTTTATAATCTATCGGTTAAGTTTTTATCTATAATCACTTCTCTTAGTATATTTTTCATCAGGTTCATATTAATGTAACATAGATGAGGTTCAAATTAATTGCGCAGAAGAGGCGCATTCTACACCTAAGTAGGGGGGAGATGTGTAACTCTTTCCCTTCTCATCCTATAGATGACACCGTCCTTTATAAAAAATAATAAAATATTATAAAAAACAACATGTCGTCTCAAATTATTTAGCGGAAGAGGCTAGGGGGAGATGTGTAACTCCTTTCGTGCTCATCCTATAGATGACACATGCCCTTTATAAAAAATAATAAAATATTATATAAAAAGACATCTCAACTCAAATTAGATTTAAAATATTTAGAACAACACACACACACACACATATATATATTAGATACATTAAAACCATAAACATTACATTACACATTTCTTCAACATTTCGTTCCAGTCTAAAAAGGGGGTTTTCACCTTTTAGAGATTTGCTCCCTCAGTGCCCTTGGTAGATCTCCTTGGTATTGCTGCTATAGATGTTATCTCTTAATCTATTTGGACATTGAATTTCCAAACTTCCTATAAATATAAATATTAGAAAAAATTGTTTGAAATATAAAAATTATAACATTTTGAGTTGAACACAATTTTTTTTTATACTAGTTAATATACCTAGACTTAAACTTGGGAATGTTTACCATGGTTTCTAGACACTTTTATAAGGATTGCTCTTCGAGTTCCTTTAATTTGCATTCCTAAGTCAAGTGCGTGTCTCTAACTAAAATGGGTGGATTTCCACATTAGATGTGTGTGTAATGTAATGCAAATAACAAATTGATTTCTGTTTTGTGCAATGTTTATATTAGATAACAATCAAGAATATAACCAACTCCTTTGATGCTCGTATGAAGTTGTTGTTTTCAATGATAAATTTGGCTTGTTATAATTACAGTGTTTTGTAAGTGGAAGTAGACTCCCCGAAATTTGACGATTTGTAAATCTCAGCCGTGGGATCAAACTGTCTGACGATTGAAGCGATCTCTACCCTCTATTCATTCCGCTTGCATTTTCCATCCATACGGATTTCATTAATTTCGAACGCGATGTTTATGACTGATGGATAGAGGCAACTTTGATGGTATTTTCTTTAACGTGTCGAATGTTGATCTCGTGGGTTGGTGTACGCCTTGGTAGCTGATTTATGAGCTATTTTGTCAGCCAATTTTGAGGCGATCACAGTGTACATGTTATACAAATAGTATGTTCGCTTCACAATTTGCCATGGTTGTTTGGCTTGAAACAAAAAGCTTCGAAGTCACCCAAGGAAGTCCTATCGATTACGAGGCACAGGCAGCGTACATTTTCGTGTGATGAAATGGATCACCTTGCAGCACAAGGGCCAAATCTTCCCCAGAGATCCTGGACGTGAATCAATTGCAGGACAGTCTTGGATTCCGACGGAGTACAGGAAACGACTTCCCGGTGGTTTATAGTGAAGCCCAGTTCACAGACAGGCTGCAACGGCTCTTGTCTTCGAGTAGTTGCGGTGAGAATTATGGTTCCATGCCTTTTACTACAACTTTAGTGAGTAATGTTTTTTTGCTAGTGGCTTATTGATATCTGATGTTCGAGGCTGCTACCTTTCTTACGAATGGATGCGAGCTTCTGTTGGGTTTGATGGGCCCTGGTATCCTGTTGATCGCAGATCCAACAGTCAAATCTATATTTTCATTTTTTTCTGCAATCAATTTGACATGCTGCAAATTTTTTTCAAATCTAAAAAATATAAAAATATGCTTCCTGTTCATGCTCCCGCTCCCATGCCCGTGCTATCCGCTCCCAACAAATTTATTTTAAAGAAAGATTGAAGTTGCATCGTGATTGAGGTCAGTGAGGGGCTTTAACAAGTGGTTGACAGCCTAGTTGCTCTTTTCATATTGCCACTGAGTACGATTAAACTGGAGAGAGTATCTCCGTAACTCTCAAACTACAAAATAGTTCAAGGTATTCATAGTTGCATATTATCAACAACCTCACCATTGTTCTGTTTTGCTCACTTGGACCCAAATAAATAAGAGTTTATTTGACTTTGACAGTGTATACTCTGGAATTTGTGTCTCCATATTTTAGCTTGATTGAGCCCTTCCATCTAAGCTACTGCTTAGAATAATGATATGTCAGGCCCATACTTGAAATTTTTATTGAATATATTTTACACATGCAACTTGTAATTTGTGATTTGTTTAAGTCCGCATCTTGCATTAAATATTCCGTGTCAGCTGAGTAGTTTCCATTGGTATGCTGTGAATGCTAGCTTAGTTTTATCTGAAGATAAATACAAGATTTAAGAAATTTCACTGTTCAATTTGTTCTCCAAATTAACCATGGAGAGAAGGAAGTGCAGAGCCAAAGTCTCTCTCACACACGGAAGGAGAAACACTCAACTCATTTTGTATTACTGAATAAACTTACATATATAGGTAAAAGATCAACCAAACTAGATCCTAGAAGAATGGATCAGATCCTATAAAGAAGGAACAAACAAACCATTTCTACATTATCTCTAACATCCTCTCTTAATGTAGAAATGGAACACAATACTAAATATGCCTGTAGTTTCAGGCTTACAAATCAACAAACCAAATTAAGGATCTAAAGTTCCAAGCCTTGAACTCTACAGTCCTCCTTCTGCTTCATTTTGACCTTAGTTGTTGTAAGATAGTACTTATTTGTCTTCTTCCGTTTCCATCTCCAGATCTTGAATTCTTCACGCCTTATGGAACTCAGTTGTAGTACTACTGTTCTGGATTTGCCTTCAGCTATGCCTTGTTCAGTGGAATGCTGCATCATTTGCTCATAGCTGCTCCTACCTTGTGGATAAAATTCAACATTGATATTTCTCATGGAAATATCAATGTTGATATCACTTACAGTATCAACATGGGTGTCAGCTTTAACTAACATATCAATTTTAATCTCTTTGGCTTCTTCCGCAGCATTCAATATTGCTTCCATTCTTCATAAAATTCATAAAAATCTTCCTTTTTAGCATCATCATGGATACTTATAGTTGTAGTCTTAAACTTCATTGTTTCAATAATATTTATAGCATTGACATCCCCATTACATTTAGCAGATAATGAACCTTCTTCATCATTCATCATTTCAAGAATAAATTTCATTTCATTCTTGATAGCAATCTTTTCAAGTTCAGTTAGAATTTCTTCATCATATCTTGGTCCATTTTCGATTTCAATTTCAAATTGTACTGCAACAACTAAAGGGTTGCATTCAACATAGTGAGGTTCACCAACTTCTGGTTCTGTAGGTTTGTTAGGCTGTGACTCATCCATATATCTTCTCTTCACACCAAACTCCATTTCTAGAATATCCCAAAACATTTTTACATTGTGTACTTCACCAAATTCATATAAAATATAGGAAAAAGTACTTTCATCTGGCGCTGAGTGAATAAGATATAATGCTAGTGCACCTCTTCTCTTATCATGAGAATCAACAAAACCATCTTGTACATATTGCCATAGATCTACTGAACCAAGCAATCCTTCCATTTTAATTTCACAAATTTCAAAATATTTACCTGAGAAAGATGGCAGAACAAGCATTAATCTTTTCAATATTGCATTTATTTCTTCAAATTCTCCACTGATCTGGTCTATTTTTACATTCTGATCCTCTAGCAAAGGTTCTTTAGCTGCAATTGGAGACACTCCATATTGTTTTTGATTCTTTCTTCTTAATTGTTTCAGGTCTCTCCGGAACTGTTTGAGCTTTCTTTCTTGACCCATGATTACTCAGCGTAATGCATACACATGATACCTTCAATCTTGTGATTCACGACCTCTCCCTCAGGTGGATGCTTCCTCCACTACCACGCCCTCATAGAGTCTCGGATCGCGATAGTGCAGGGGTACCGCGCTTGGGTAGGCTTGTGGCTTGCGGTAGTGCTCAATTGCCCAAAGTGACACGCCCTGTACTAGAGTACCGCACCCTAGCATGCTGTCGACTCGCGGTACTGCAGGGGTACTGTGCCTCCTCTGCCAGGTCGTAGCTCAACCTCCTGCGCTCTGAGCGATTTCACAATTTGACGGCAGTGATCTCATTCCTCTGCAATTTCTAGGCGATCCCTTCTTTTCTACATAGCCAGCTCTCAATAGCATGTAATATAGATCCACGGCGGCTTCCTCCTCTTCACATGGGCAGTTGGTAGTAGCGATCCAATGGTGCCAGCCACACCACGATCTTCTCCCATACACAATATTTATGTACCAAGCAGTCACACCAGCAGCTTAACTCGAAATGAATTGCACATCAATTTCAGCAATTCCTCACACAGTTACCTCCCTCTGGCTCTTTAGGTGGACAGTTATTTACTGCTGGCAATCAACTTCACAGATTCACTTTTGCTGACTGAGCGGAATCCTCGCCAGTGTTATCAGCCACATCTTCCTCACGATTCTAGCACAGCGTCTTTCTCACAGCAGAAGTGATTCTCTCACAACAACGACTCTAAATTGTGATCTCCAGCAAACAATGATCAGCAGCGATCTCCAGTAATTCCACTGGCATATAGGTAGTGGATCTCCTACACAGTCAACTCCTTCAGCAATCAGCGATTACAGGTAGCAATCCCAGTGGCGATGGCAGCAGCGTTCTAGCTTCAGTGATAGACAAATCACAGGACTCCTTCCACAAACGCCACCCTCTTGCTGTGGCGGCTAGATAATTTCAACAACGGCTCTCACAACCGGCCATTCAGGCTCTTTACAACAGACTTTCGATGGCTTCCACGCACAGTAGCTTCAATACACAGGCCTCTTCACACCAACAAGCCACTATGGGCTCTAATACCAAATTAACAATTGAGAGAAGGAAGTGCAGAGCCAAAGGCTCTCACACACACGGGAGGAGAAACACTCAACTCATTTTGTATTACTGAATAAGCTTACATATATAGGTAAATGATCAACCAAACTAGATCCTAGAAGAATGGATCAGATCCTATAAAGAAGGAACAAACAAACCATTTCTACATTATCTCTAACAGTCCAAACTTTAACTTGAATCACTTGGGGCTCATTATTTTTGGTATGTAGTTTTCTTCCCCAAGTTGAAAATGATAGATTCATGTAAGAGCAGTGAAATTCAATTGTCTACTGAAATCCTTGAAGAAAAAAATTATTCATATATTTTGGATTTTTTTTTATGCATTTGTCTTTTAAGAGTAGGAATTAAAACTTTTATATACAATAAAAGGAAAAAAAATCATATGGTATACTAAACATGTTATCCTCTATCCTCTAATTTAGTGTTTGTACTCTTCAGTTTATGTTCCAAATGTAGTTTTTCCATAATCTAAGTGAATGGCATCCCTTTGAGAGAAAACTTTGTTATAACTTATTAACATGTATTTTTTCTTAGACTTAGTGTGCCTTGCAATAGAAATTTCCTTGTTCACCATCTCCGTCCCCAGATTTGGGGCTAATAGAATTGACTTTCAAAAAATTGGTAAACTTGGAAGGAAAGTTATTTTGATAAGCATTAGGCAACCTACTGGGATTAACTAACTCATTCCTTGTCCACGCTTCAATTGTGTTTTAGCATAGTTAAACATAATTTCCATTCATCTACTCTTTTTAGGTCTGAAAATCAATGGCTCCTTTTATTTACTTTACTCATCACATCCATAATGTGTTGTTTTTTTAGGTCTGAAAATCAATGGCTTCTTTTATTTACTTTAGTCATCCCATGCATAATGTGTTGTTTGCAAATTGAAGATGGGCACATTTCCAAAATACCTCAAGCGATTTTACTTATTTCATTTTTTCATCTTAGATCTCAAAGTCTTTCACTCCATAATGTGTTGTTTACAAATTGAAGATGGGTACATTTCCAAACTACCTCAAGCCATTTTACTTATTTTACTTTTTCATCTTAGATCTCAGACTCTTTCACTTCCTCTTCTTATGTATACACAAAACCATGCAATCTCTTTGGTTCACCTATCATACTCCATGCTCCTTTTAGTTCCCGCAACCCAACCTTGTAGTGCTTTCTAGGCTTCCAAAAGAAGTTGAAACCACAACCTATCCTTTGCAACCATGTGTTATCTTCTATAGATTGACTATCCACAACCTAACCTTTCAGAACTTCAACAAACCCATAACATAACCTCCCACTTTCTCCAGTTTTTTCACCTCGCAACATCCTCTAGACCCCACAACATTTCAAACTCTAAACTTTACTTTAGTCTTTAACTGCAACAATACTGAACTGTAACCTATTATTGTGGACTGTAAATTACAAACTGCCGACCAAATACTGTAACACATTGTATGTCATTTTTAAGGTTCCAAAAGGTTGTATGCTATATAGTCTCTTGAAAGGATTTTGTATATAACTATTCAGTTTTTACATTGAAAATGCATCTGTCTTTCTCTTTTTGTATGTGTTTTTTGTTACTTGAGTTTTTCTAGCTGTAAATAGATTCATATGATTTTAAAATGTGTTGTATAAATAGATTCGTCTGATTTTAAAATGCGTTGTCTAATTTTAAAATGCGTTGTGTAAAAATTACATATGCAATTAATTAGGCTATGCTAACATTCAAACAAAATGCTTTCCTTTGGAATGTGGGAGGGAAGCCATTTGGGAATTTGCTCATATCTCTTTTCCTTTCATATTATAAAGCCAATTTTGCTTTTATCTTTCTTGTTTTAAGTTTAAACAACTTGATGATTGCCTTCCATTGTTTTGTTTCTTGACATTTTTTTTTAATTGGTTGAGAGTTTTTTGTTTTTTTGTAAGGTGGTTTACCATTTGTTAGAGGGATAGTCCATGGGAAGAATGCCAACCCCTGTTATTCCATCTAGTGAATCAAGGTATGGCCATAAATACAATCATTACAATAGGGGGTCAACAGGAGCATCATGTCACTTATGAGAATTGAACCTGGTTGGGGAAGTGATTATTTTGAGTCATCTGATGATTATGAGTCAAAAAAGGACATTAAATGTAGTAGGTCCAGTAGTAAGAAAAAGAGGAAGTCAAAGCATTCAGGCAGGAACAAGAACACGAAGAGGAGATATAATAGCGTGAAAGACAATAGTGAGGCTCATAGTGATAGTGTATCAAAGGATGACTCGTCCTCGGACTTCAATTTATTTTTAAGCCTTTTTCGTTTCAACCTCCAATACATCGCCAAATCCACCGCCCTCAAATCCTCATCCTCGTCATCAGTCTCAAGTTGTTCATTCCCACGCCCACGCTGAGCATCATTTCTATCCATAAAGATCGGGAGACGATTATGAGCATAAAGGTAGTAAGGATTATAACTTGGCTCTCCCTGTGATTTCAATGCCTTGGCTCATTGTCAAAATTAGGGTTTTGACTCTGGCCTCTTTCATCAGGGCTTAGACTCTGACATATGTCATATGACCCATTGTTATTTCGCAAAGGATTTGGGTTTGTAGTAAACCATTGATATTTACTTGTACATGATGTTCTGCCTTCTTGTTCAGCCAGAGGAAACAATATTTCTTCACAATATTGTCCTGTAATATTGCATTCTTGCAATTAAATATGTTAATTAATTAATTTTAGCTTACACATTGTTCACGCTAGGTGTTTTGTATAAGTGCATCTATTAAAGCCATATTGTCTTTGTATTTAAGATTTGTAAGTTTTCAATTTGTAATAGATGGATGGTTGGTTGTCTATCTTCATGTAAGTTTTCAATCTGTACTAGATGGATGGTTGGTTGTCTATCTTCATGCCTTGCTTTTACAATTTTTAGCTTTGTTCAAAGTATTTAAGTTTTCTCCAGTTATATGTAACTGTCTTAATAAATTTTAGTTTTGCAATGCCAAAGTTTTGAAATTTCCATATATACATGTTTTTGTTTGTTTAGTTTTCATTGACTTAGGTGCTTGCATATTTGAATATATCGGCATAAAAGTTAAAACCAATCTCTAAGGAAAGAGAACAATATGTATTTGCATGGCAACCTAGCTCTTTGAAGACTCCACATGCCTATAATATTAGTAGGGAAGCAACTTATCTTATATCCAACTTAAGCATGGAGTGCAATTTTTATGAATTGTTGAGGAATTGAGATTTTATGTGTCTCGTTGTGAATAAATATGTTATAAAAATATATCGTGAGGGTTTGCATGATAACAAATGGTTCTCCACTATCTATGTTATAATATATGTTAAAAAAATGGCATGTTATAACATGTTATGCTTCCAATTTGTTTTCTTCTTGTATATGTTAAAAAAATGGCATGTTATAACATGTTATGCTTCCAATTTGTTTTCTTCTTGTTTCTTGGCTTTTTCTTGCTTACAATCACAAGAGAGGGGCAGTCAAGAAAGAAGATGCGAGTAGGCACGCTTCCCTGGGAAACATCGTCGATGGCATCATAAGCATAGACCACAAGCTTAGATTTAGCGCTAGTGTGGAAGTCCCAAACTAAACAACGTCAACAAGTCAAAGTCCAGCCAAATAAAAGAGCGTTGATTCGCATGCCAATTTTCACTGCTCTATAAATAGACTTGATATTTGATCTAATAGGCGACCAACTTCAAAGGTAGTATTTATTTTGCAACTATAAGCCTCTCCCAGAAAAATCGACAATGAATAGATAGACACAACCATCTTATAGAAATGATGCAGATAGAGAAAAGTGATTCATTTGAAAATGCCCTAAATTGAGAGGAAGATTTTCACATTAAGAAAATCAAGGGAAAAGCACACCGCATAGTAAAAAAGATTTAACTGCGTAGTAGCTTAAATATTTTCTTTTCTTTGCTTTAGGACTGCGCTTCTCCTAGCAAATACTTTGCACTAAATTTTTCTTCCCTAATTTTGTCGAACAATTTACTTCACAAATTAACTGCGCAGTTCACCTATTTACTGCATGGATATTAACTGCGCAATTCAACTTTTACTGCGCAGTTGAACTAAGCATAAATGCGCCGTTCTTTAGCTGCGCGAAACTTGACTTTGTATGAACTTCGCACTTCACACAATATTTACTTTTGCACACTCTTTTAACTTTACAAGATTAACTGTGCGGTTAAGATAGCATAACCCAAACTTGAATAAACTTTATCTTAAAACATGATAACCGAAACATCTAAGTGAAACTTACTGCGTAGTCACTCCTTGTTAAAATAGAACTTTCACCACAATGAAATACTTAGAAATCTTGATTTCATTTACAGACAGTAAATGTAAACAACATTTACACAGGTCAATATGAAATAGATGCACAACATGGATAAACCAACATTCTTGAGAATGAATTCACAAAACTATAGATTTATATATTACCACTGTAAAACATAGTAACTTTTCCGCAGTTACAGAGAAATGGGATTTACTTCAAACTTTCACTTATTACACAGAGCTTGGGATGTTGAAATACTTCACGGATCTTCACTTCTTCTCTTCACACATCTCTTATCTCTATCTCTATGTCTATCTAATCTTCTGTGAGAGGTTTAAATTTATACACAAACTTATGTTTAGCTTCTCCTAGAAGTTACAAGGTTACATTAAAGACTGAAATAAATTTCTACCTAAGAAGATCTGATCTTGCGGAATACAAATGAGACTTCTTAAATACTAACTTTCCGTGAGCCGGATTGGCTGCAAACTGACTAACTGTCTGACATTGCAGACTAAAAAAATGACTTCTGACAAAGCTGGCACATATCAGATACGCTATCAGCTCATTAATTATATTATTTCCAACACTCCCCCTTAATTATGAGCGGATGGGGATCATTAAACAAAATTTAAAATTTTACAAAATATTCAGAGCTGAAACATGCTCTATTCATGACATAGTTCACTGCGCATAACTTGTCACTCCCAAACAACTTTGCAGATATTGGAATGGGTCCTTTGCCAATGGTTTGGTAAATATGTCTGCTACCTAATCTTCAGACCTACAAAATTCTAAACAAATTTCCTTGTTGTTTATCAATTCTCTTATAAAATGATACCTTGTGTCGATGTGCTTGGTTCTCTTGTGGAACACATGATTCTTTGACAATGCGATAGCTGAATTGTTGTCACAGTAAATGATTGTGGGTTCTTGTTGGTTCTATGACAGATCACTTAACATCCTTCGCATCCAAACTGCTTGACATGTAGCGCTTGTAGCTGCGACATACTCTGCTTCTGCTGAAGAAAGAGTTACTATGGGTTGTTTCTTTGAAGCCCATGATACAACACATGTTCCTACATGAAATGTATTCCCATATGTGTTTTTTCTGTCATCTATGCTGCCTCCATTGTCACTATCAATATATCCAATGAGTTTGAAATTTTTTGAGGTTGAATACAAAATACCAAAGTCTTTTGTTCCACTTACATACCTCAGAATTCTTTTGCCTGCTTGCCAATGAGATTCTTTTGGTGACTCCATGAATCTTGAGATTAAGCTGACTCCATACATGATATCTTGCCTTGTTGTTGTAAGATACATAAGGCTGCCAACAAGCCTTTTAAACAAGGTAGGATATACATTGGATCCATCATCATCTTTGCTCAATTTCAAACCTGTTATCACTGGTGTTGGTGCTGTCTTGCAATTTAACATCTTAAATATGTTCAAGATATCGCTAGCATACTTTGACTGAGATATAAATATACCATTTTTCAGTCTGTTGGACTTCTATGCCCAGAAAATACTTCATAAGCCCCAAATTAGTCATTTCAAATTCACTTTCCATGACTGTTCTGAATTCTTCTATGCCAAAATCACCAGTAAATATTAAATCATCTACATATAGCTAGACAATTAACTTATTACTTTGCTTGTTGATTTTTGTGTACATCGTTGGCTCACATTCACTTCTGTGAAATCCATTCTGAATGAGGTAAGAGTCAATGCGACTGTACCAAGCTCTAGGAGCTTGCTTCAAACCATAGAACGTCTTTTTCAGCATGTAAACTGTGTGTCCTTGTCTTGGAACTTCATAGCGTTGTGGTTGCTCAACATATACTTCTTCCTCCAAATAACCATTTAAAAATGCAGACTTAACATCCATTTGATAAACAGGCCATGTCTTATGAGCTGCAATGGCCAAAACTCTTTTGATAGTGTCCATTCGTGCTACAGGTGCAAAGGTTTCATTGAAGTCTATGCCAGGATACTATGTGAACCCTCTTGCTACCAATCTTGCCTTGTGCTTATGCACATTTCCATCAGCATCTTGCTTGGTCTTATAAATCCATTTCACGCTTATAACATCCTTGTCTTTCGGAACATCAACTAATTTCCATGTTTGATTCTTGTAAATGCATTCAATTTATTCATCCATGGCTTGTGCCCAAACTTTATCTTCAACAGCTTCTTCAAATGTTAGAGGATCATTAACTTGAGAAAATAATGAAAAACATGAGAATGAATTAGGTGTACTAGTCTCATATATCTCACGCAGAATTATTGTCATTGGCAGAGTTGCTGGTGTCGAACTGCGTGAGCTGCGCGAACTGCTTGATGGAGTTTGCTACACACTTGGTGTGCTTGTCGGAGTAGCTTGAGCTATGACTTGTGTTGGAGTTGCTTGTGTTGGAACATGCTGTGCAGTCATAGGAGTAGATGGAGCTGCGCAGTTCTGATTTACATGGGGAGTATCATCCACATCTTCTACGCTATCATCATGTTCAACATGTGACACAATTTTCACATTCTTCTCTACAGTTCCAACCCATGCTTCATTTTCTACAAACTGAACATCTCGGCTGATAATAACTTTTCTTGTGACGGGGTTATATAACTTGTATGCCTTTGTGTCTTCATAATACCCAATAAAAATTCATTTATGTCCTTTATTATATAATTTCCTTCTTAAATCATCTGGAACATGTGCGTATGCTACACAACCAAAAACTTTTAAATGCGAAACACTATGTTTCATACCTGTCCATGCTTCCTGTGGAACTTTGTTCTTCACGCTCTTCATCGGACATCGATTCATGATGTAAATAGTAGTTTTCACTGCTTCAGCCCAGTATTCATTTGACAAATGCATGGCTAACAACATACTGCGCGCCATCTCCACAATGGTTCTGTTCTTCCTCTCTGCGATACCATTCTGCTGCGGTGTATACCGTGCAGTGAATTGCTTCTGTATGCCATGATGTTTGTAGAAGTTTAACAAATCATTTGAGACATACTCACCACCTCTATCAATTCTTAATATCTTGATACTGTAACCACTTTGCTTCTCCACAAGTGCGTTGAACTGCTGAAAACAACCAAATGCATCAGATTTATGTTTTAGAAAATAGAACAATGTTTTTCTTGTGAAATCATCAATAAATGTAAGAATATAAGTGCATCCTCCCATGGACGGTGTTTGCATCGGTCTACAAATATCAGAGTGCACAATTTCAAGTGGTGTGCAAGCTCTGTATGACTTTCCGACTGGAAAAAAATTTATGTGTTGTTTGCCAAAAATAAAGCCTTCACAAATTCTCATTGGCTTTTCAATCAGTGGAAATCCTTTTACCATATCCTTCATGTGCAGTAGCTTCAGTGCAACAAAATTCAGATGTCCAAATCTGAAGTGCCATAACCAGGATTCATCCCTTATTTCTGTCTGAAACGCAGCTTGCATTGAGCTGTCTTTTTCTTCCTTTGCACATTGAATGTCTGCTCCTTTGCTTTCTGCTTTGAACGCAAATCCAGAATTTTCATTCTGACTTTCATGAACAACTTGAGTTGTTTTTCATATTATGATTAGTGTTATCCTCAAAGGAAACAAGCGATTGCTTGTCATTTGCACTTTGGCTATCAACTGATTGCTTAGATATATGTCTTTGATCAGACAACGCTTTCCTATCATATGGATTCTGTAACCGTTTTCCATCAGTTGTCCAATGCTCATCAAATTATGCTTCAAACCTTGAACATAATAAACATCAGACATATATTTCTGCTCCCCCTGTTTGGTTAGAATATCAATAGTACCCTTACCCAAAACAGTGACTTGAAAATCATTTCCAAGTGTGACATCAGTTTGAACTGATTTATCTAGACTAGAAAATAGATTTAAATCACCAGTCATATGATTGCTACAACCTGAGTCTAAATACCATATGTCATTTGGACTCTCTTGGACAACATTGCATTCCAGTGGAGATGCGCATGCTAAGAACAATGAGTTGTTCGAAGTGTTGTTGTTGCTTGACTGTGTTTGGCCTTGTTTTCTTTGGTCATACTACTTCTTCCTGCATTCATATGCGAAGTGCCCATACTTCTTACAGTAATGACATTGAATTTTTTATTTATCATACCTTTGTCCACTTGGCTGACTAAGGCTCCGATTCTGACCTCTACTAGTGCCATGTGCAGGGATGTTGCTGCGACCTCCTCTTGAAGAACTTCATCCTCTGCCTCTAGAGTTTGATCTTCCCCTGCCTCTTCCATGACTTATGGATGACTGTGCTACGAATGCACCTTCCAGTGATGTATCTGCGTTGCTGATTCTATGTTCATGATTGAGTAATGAGGCTTGTAATTCATCAATGGTAAATGTGGATAGATCTTTGTTTTTCTCCAGGGTCACAACGAAAGATTCAAATTTCTTTGGAAGAACTCTAAGAACTTTTTCAACAACTCTTTGGTCACGTAGATTTTCTCCATAAGACTTTATTTGATTAACCAAACCAATAACACGAGTATAGAATGAGTCTAATGACTCTGTATCTTTCATTGACAGAGATTCAAAATATCTTTTAAGAATTTGAAGTTTGGCAGTCTTTACATTGTTCAAACCTTGATAGGAAGTTTCTAGTGTGTCCCACACTTCCTTAGCTGATTGTACTGCTGCTACTCTTGAGAGTATACATTCATGTGTCACTTGATGTATGTGGAACAACGCCTTTCCATCTTTATTCCTCCGTTCCTTTAGGACATCCTTCTCAGCTTGTGTGAGATTTTTGTATGCAGCTAGATCTGCTGGTTTTGCATAGCCATGTTGGACTATTTCCCATACATCTTGACCTCTAAACAAAGCTTTCATAGTTAGAGACCAATATTCATAATTTTTACCAGAGAATATGGGAGTTTGCAAATTACCCGAAGTGGAAGCCATTCTTAACTTTAATTGCTTTTCCTCCTTTTTGTAAATACAATTTCTACTTTAGGTAAACCAGGCTCTAATACTAGATCAAGGGAAAAGCACACCGGGAAATCAAAAAGATTTAACTATGCAGTAGCTTAAATATTTTCTTTTTTTTCCTTTAGGACTGACCTTATCCTAGCAAATACTTTGCACTAAATTTTTCTTCCCTAATTTTGTCAAACAATTTACTTCACAAATTAACTGCGCATTGCGCAATTCAAGTTTTACTGCGCACTTGAACTTAGCATAAATGCGCGGTTCTTTAGCTACTTTTAACTTTCAATATTAACTACGCAGTTAACTTCGCATAACCAAACTTGAATAAAATTTATCTTAAAACATTTATTCTTAAAACATGAGGCTCGAAACATCTAAGTGAAACTTACTGCGCAGTCACTCCTTGTTAAAATAGAAGTTTCACCACAGTGAAATACTTATAAATCTTGATTTGATTTACAGACCGTAAATGTAAACAACATTTACACAGGTCAATATGAAATAGATGCACGGCATGCATAAACCAACATTCTTGAGAATGAATTCATAAAACTATAGATTTATATATTACCACTAGAGAGTAACTTTGCTTACAGAGAGATGAGATTTACTTCAAACTTTCACTTCTTACATAGACCTTGGGCTCTTGAAATACTTCATGGATCTTCACTTCTTCTCTTCACACATTTCTTATCTATATCTATATCTATATCTAATCTTCTGTGAGAGGTTTTCATTGATACACAAACTTAGGTTTAGCTTCTCGTGGAAGTTACAGGGTTACATTAAAGACTGAAATGAATTCCTACCTAAGAAGATCTGATCTTGGGGAATACAAATGCGGCTTCTTAAATACTAACTTGCCGTGAGTTGGATTGGCTGCAAATTGACTGACCGTCTGACATTGCAGACTAACAAAATGACTTCTAACAGAGCCGGCGCATATCAAATACGCTATCAGCTCATTAATTATGATATTTCCAATAGAAAATACAACGATAATAGAATTTTAATAGAATTTAATACCTCAGAGTTGTACAATTGCTAAAGAGACTAATACTTCAGACAAAGAGGGCATCTATTTGAAAACATTGAGAGAGAAAGAATGGGTGAAAAGCAGAGAACATAATGTATAATGTATAATGTATATTTGATAATGTAGAAGATGATAAATGAATACAATGGGTTGGGCTTAAATAAGCTTGTCTTATACCTTTTCACCAAAGGGCATGACTATTAATATTAATTATATTTAATATGATTTTATTATTATTTTATTGTTACATTGCCTTCCCCTTAAGGGAAGCTTTGTCCTCAAAGCTTATTTGATGACAATGATTACGTGAACTGTCGCATCGTCTCTGATGTGGACACCTATATGGTTTTTTATTGGTGGGCTTTGTCCCTGGTTCTATTTCGAATATGTGTTCGATTTTTCTGTTTGGTGGGAGCTCCATAGGTAGCTCTTGAAACACCTTGCGATGTTTCTGAATCGGATTTTGTATCTTTGGTTGTTTGTCCCTATCTCCTTTACTAGTTAGAAGCTTCATTTCTTGACATTGAAGTATGTACGTTAGTGCGTCCTTCCGAAGTAGCTTTTCTATCTAATGTGATGTAACCAGCTGTGTCGGAGGTGGTTGGAACCCGTATAATTTGTATGTTTTCGCGAACACATGGAATTCAATAAAATGTTCTTGGTGATTTGCGGAGTATGTACCCAAGGTTTGTAACCATTGTATTCCTAATACTACGCCGACTCCTCCCACCGGCACCGCAGATAAATTTGATTCTAAGTTATACTCTTGTATTTGTAACTTGACATGTTGACATTTCTCTACATTATCAATCTTCTTGCCATCTGCTACCATAACCTTCATGTTAGGAATTGGAAAAACAAATAGGTTAAATACCTTAGTAAGGTTGACATTAATGAAGTTATGGGTGTTGCCAGAGTCGATGAGAACTGTGACACTATTCTTTTTTATATGTCCTCTAAGCTTCAATGTTTGTGGTTGGGAGATTCCGGTAATAACGGCTAATGCGATTTGTAGGGTGTCGTCCTCAATTTTTGTGTGGTAGTCTTGTTGACTCTTCGCATCGTTCTCAATTGGTTCCTTGACTTCCAACTCTGCTTCGCAGGCATACAATTTCTTTTGTAAGCATCTGTGCTTAGGATCCCATTTGTCTCCACAGAACTTACATTTCCCTTATTTTATTCTCTAGGCCTCTAAACTAGGCTTCGCTCCTTCTCTAAGTTGAGGTGGTGCATATCTTGGATTTCCTGTGTATGCTGATTGGAGGGGGTTCTTTTTGGAGTCGTCTTGGTCGAAATTTGTATGAACGGATTTGCTTTCAATAATCTTGGCTTTACATCGTGTTTCCTCCATGGTAGCGATGTTATGTAACTCTAGTTCATCACGGATGTGTTGTTTTAGGCCATGTATGTAGGTCTGTAGTCGTTGGTCATTGGTTAACTTTGGAACTCGAGTCGACAGTGCTTCCCACTCATAGGTGTACTCATCGATGCTGCTTTTCTGTTGTAACCTTGTGATTTTGGCAAAGAAGTCTTTTTCTTCAACGCCTTGGAATCTTTTGATGAGGTTGTTCTATAAACTAACCGAGTATGATGACAACATGTTGAAAGGATCCGGTTGCTCTGGTGTTCTGGGAGAGTTTGGTTGCGGATCTTTTGGTAATGGTAATCTGTCCAAGATGGCGTTTAAAACTGCTTGATTTTTCTTTTGGTCATCTTGTAGAGTGAGAACGGTGTTAATTAATATAGTTTTTTTTTAATTAATAATAATATTAATAAATATTATTAATATTAAGGTATTAATATTAAAAAAATTCTTAGACAATCGTCCGTGGGAAGGAGGAAGGTGGCGGGAGGGAGGAAGGTGGGTGAATGGTGGGCGAACGGTGGGTGGCAGAATGATGGGCAGAAGTAGGAGGATGAGTGGGTGTTGAAGCAGAAGGGATGGCGGGGACTGCGAGGGGAGGGAGGTGGCAGTTGGTGGTGGAAGGCAGCGTGAGCGTGGGGAAGGTAAGAAGCAGGTGGGTGCAGCGGAGGTGGGAGTGGTTGGTTGCAGGTAGCAGAGGTGAGAAGGTGGGCGTGGATGGTTGCAGGTAGCGGAGGGTGGAGCGGGAGCGGGGAGGAAGAGAAGGTAAGGGAGGGAGCATGGAGCGGGAGGAGGAAGGAGGGAGGAGGGCGCAGGAGGATGGAGGGTCGGGGTATGGTGCACGCAGTTATGAGGGAAGGAGGATGGTGGAGGGTGCAGGCGAGAGTAGGCGGTGGATGGAGGAGCTAGCAAGTGGATGGGAGGGACATAGATGGAGAGGAGTGTGGTGGCATGGAAGGAACAACGAGCAACGATGGACGGTGGTGTGTGGTTGTGAGTGGGCGTGGGGAAATGGCGGAACGTGTGGAGGGGATGGACAACGGGGAGATGGAAGCAGCACAGGGGAAAGGGTAATGGGGAGTATGAGCAACAGATTGGAGGTGTGAAACAACGATGAGAGTGGTGGAAGTTGGGTGGATGCAACGGAGGTGGTGGTGGTGCAGGGCTGGTGGCTCTGATACCAATGGAGAGAGAAAGAATGGGTGAAAAGCAGAGAATGTAATATATATTGTAAAATGTATATTTGATAATGTAGAAGATGATAAATAAATACAATGGGTTGGGTTTAAATAAGCTTCTATTGCACCTTTTCACCAAAAGGCGTGACTATTAATATTAATTATATTTAATATTATTTCATTATTATTTTATTATTACAAAACACTTTGTTGAAGCACTCAAAATGAAAAACCATAAGAAATGACCTAAAAAGCAAGAGATTCTTACTCACATTTGAATTTAGATGAAACATAAAAATCATACTTATCACCCGCAAAGCAAGCAAGAGACTCTGTTCCACTTGAATTAGCTGAAACATAAATAACCCACAAAACAAATACTCAAATCCACATTCGAATTCGTTGAAGCATAAAGTGCATACTTATAGAAATACAAGATACTCTTGGACACTTCCACCATGCAAGAACTTCTGAATCACTTTTGAATTTGCTGAAACATAAAATGGATGCTTATCAAATCCTCGATCTCGAAAGCAATAGCAATGCCTGGAATGAAATGCTCACCAATTCCTTCTCCTCTCTTCTCTTCGCCAACTTACCAACAAGCGCGAGCTGCAGGCCGATAGTCAAGTAATGGAATAGCTCGGCCTAAATAAATTGCTCCCTGGTTTGTTGCGCACAGTTTCCTCGACTAATACTTGGCCGATAGGCAAGGAACTCGAGTTCAAATAAACAATTTATCGATTGAGTGTACTCAATTCTCGCACGTAGAAACCCAGCTTCGTAAAGCCGCACAGAAAAAGAAGGTTTTTCCAATTAGCTGTACTTTTGAAGCTGTCTCGCAAGCATTAACCGGCTGGAGGCCGGGTAATTCTCTCTAGGGAAAGAGCTAAAGTAAGAAGAGAACGCGATGTTTCCATGTGGCCAATTCGTGACTCCACACTTTTGATTTCCATGTGGACTGAGTAATTCTCTCTAGGGAAAGAGCTAAAGTAAGAAGAGAACTTGATGTTTCCATGTGGCCAATTCGTGACTTCACCCTTTCGATTTCCATGTGGCCAATTTAAGAATGATCTGAAAAACACAAATCTAATGCCCGAATTGATGCTACGGACCATCTGGTGCGTGGTATTCTATTTCTATTGCTACCTGTATTTTTGTTTATTTAACTTTGTGATATTATGGAAACAATTTTTATCGTTCAACACTATGCACCTATTACATTTCCTTACTTCACTTACGATACGGCATTTTTTTATTGCACTCCAAAATGCAATTGCTAGTTATTAATTCATTCATTTACCAGGAATATAATCCATGTTCATCAGAGTCACCGCTTTCGTTGTTCCATAAAAATAAATTCCAAATCTTTGGCTTAAACCACGCGTTAATTACATATGTCATCACCCTGTTTGCCAGCAGGTTCAATTTGCATTATTTAATTTTAACCTGGTCAGCTTATTCTTTGAGTGCGTCCCTGAACCATATCTCTTAATATTCGAGTGCGAAGAGAAAAAAGCTAACCATTTCTCCTTATATTCGAGTGCGAAAAGAAAAAAAAACTGGCTCCAGCGATAAGAGGATTTCGTGCACTTGAATAATTCTTTGTGAATATTTATCGTAGATACGCTATTGGAGTTAGCTAATCTGACATTCTTCCTTTCTCCCCAAAATCAGAAGATTCCCTCACAGAGCTTCACAGTGTTTGTAGCAAAATTCTCTGAGAGAGCTTCACGGCTTTTGTAACAGAAGCCTATTAGCGCGTGGGGAGCCAGGCGTAACACAGATTCTCTGTATACCTATATTTGGGTTTCTAGATTGGTTTGCTTATACAACACATGCCATAGTTTATATAGTGCTATGTTTTCAATGAGCTCAATCTTGTTTCCTCAAGCATTGAGACTAAATGTGCCATATAAAATTTCGTTGTGTTTGACAGCAGCAATGACAGTGCGTTTTGTCACTAAACACAACTTAATTACTGTTTAAACTGTTGTCATGAATGGGTTTGAATTATCTTTTAAGAATTAGAGTGTTTGAATTATCTTTTAAGCATTAGAATGTTTGAATGCCACCAAGAGAACTTAATTTTTTTGGTATTTGGCTTGAACTTGACTTTTGTGGTCGTTTAGGTGCGGGTGGAGGTGCAGCTTTTGAAGGCCATTCTGGTGGTTGATGCACACACCTGTATTCTGCTTCCAAGAGGTAATTCGTAAATGTGCAAATTCAGTTATACAGAAAACAAAATAGTTGCATGAATCAAGAGTTAAAGGGGAATTTTATTTCTATTTTCTGTCATGAACTGTACTTCAAATTGTAAAATATTAACAACAATATTACCAAGAATACTTCTTTTTTAACAAAAACACAATAATACAACTCTGTATTACTGTGTTTTGTATTAACAACAATATTTCCTTTTTTTAATTCTCCGCAAACATTTCTACCTTACAACATTCCAATGGCCAATTAAACAACATCCCAATTCCCAATTAAGTGACTATCTGAATTTTCGCTTCAAATAAAATCCTATTTATGTTTTTGGAACATGCAACACAACTGTCCCCTAATTCTAGAACTGAAACAGAATTTCCTCTCCACAAAATGGGAGGAACTCCGTTACGATTATTCTGTCAAATGCCACAATTTCCCGCATCAATAGGGTGGTGGTAGAGGCGCAGTATTTGAAGACTTTTCTTCTGCTGGTGTCGGAGACGCAAGACTTGGAGGATTATGTGGGGGTTGTGGTGGCGGCGGCGGCGAAGGATTAAAGAAAGGTTTCGCTTCGTATTGAACAACACAGCTTCCCGCCAAACCCCGAGCTCCAAGTCTTCCAGTATTATATTTGAACAATTGATCGATTTTTGTTGAGAGACATGTCTTGCAGTCGGTAAGCGATATATCTCCCCAGCACTGGGCCATACCGTAGATCTCGTGAAACTGGGCGGAGTCTACTGTTAAACCGGAAGCGTATCGATTCTTCGCAGCTCCAGATGTAATATCAGATGACAAATCGGACAAAAGCTGCCAAGCAGCCGCGACATAGGCAGCATGATCGGAGGAAACGTTAAATTCATTGTACCAATTCTCTCCATCGGTATCGAGATTGCCGATGAAGTTATAGTTTCCATTATAACGTAAGAAGCAGAACTTGGACCAAACTCTACTACCAACGTAATTCCCACAATAATGAAGAACATCAGTCTTTGCTTGCTGTGAACAATTGTAACATTCATCGACGGTTGCGTCTCCTCTGCATTGGAGGAGGGCATATACTTGGTCGGGAGATTGGCCGTAGACACAAGTATTAAACCTGCCTTGGGATGTCTGAAGACTGTTCAACGCTGTAATCACGTTGCTCACAAACTTACTGCCATTTGTATAGTTAGCGGTCAAGTTGCAGTAAGGAGTCGGCCACCACTCAGCTTCCAGGCTGCTGCAAATCTGTATATTAACTGATAATATGATAAAGACAAGAAGAATAGCTGCAACGAAGAAGGACCATGAAACCTGACCACGAAAACTGATCATCTTTTTCTTGGATGAAGGCAGAAGGGGGCTCTCATCATACTTGGATACCTGGAGGCTCTATTATACTCACTCAATGGTAAAAGGTTAAGCAGAAAATGGGAAAATGAGATACGGAATATATTTCACTCAATGGTAAAAGGTCAAGCAGAAAATGGGAAAATGAGATACGGAATATATTTCCAGAGGGCAAGGTTAAAAAGTTTGAAAGAGATATAAGTCAAGGTCAAAAGGTTAAAAAGTTCTAAAAAGTCTACGGAATTAACCTAATTTTACTAATCAAAGTCAAAGGCATAACTTTTCCGCTATATCTTTTTAGATTTTTTGCTTCCTCGAATTCCAAGCAAGATCAGTTTTTCCAAACCAATATTGTGATATTTTCTGTGAATTTGGTGAAATGTCTTTTTCATTTTCGTTGGATGCATAATGTATATCCATTTTTATTTTTTTTGGATGCATCATGTATAACATATTTAGTTAACTGTGTATATTTATTTAAATTATAGATGATTCTTGAAATGCTTGCACAAGTAATACATGTGAAATTCTGTGCTCTTCTTGAATCCCTGGATAATTTGAAAATAAAAGAAATGCTTCCTCCTCCTTGTTGGACTCGTTGAACAACAGGTCACGGGTTCGAATCCTTGTAAAAAACATTTCCCGAAGAATTGCGATCAATTCAAAGAAAAATTCGTCTCCTGATCCACAAAGCTTAGGTCTTAACGAAATTGCACAAGGCACTCAACAAAATTCCAATGCTAAATTTGGAAGCCTCAGATCCGAGATGTGAAGCCTCTGAATTCCTCCATCCCATTGAACTGGCACCATTTTAACACCTGGAGTATGAAAATGAATAGAATTCACCAAAATCGGAACATTCTTCCCTCGGATGCCTAAGGAACCATCGGCATTGGAGATCTCTTTATCCATTACAGGTGAAAAAATCGGCTTCTGCATCAAATGCCGGATCGATGAAAAAAGCTCCATTTGCATTACTAATAAGACTCTCAGGAGATCCTCCAAAGGCATTATGGGAGGCAATTTCTCCTAATTATCCAACGCATGATAATAGAAAGATTTGTCGCAAAAAATGGTGTCCATTGAAAATCCAAGAATATATATCTCCAATATTCTGAATTCAAGGAAAATGTTGTTTTTAATATGACGTGGAAAGTTGAGGATCATTCTTTGATATTTGTTTCAGAAACGGTGCAAATTTAGTGACAATTTTTTAATTCAAAAATCAAATCGATTACGATTACAGTTATGCAGGTCATGCCGAGACACTTCAAAGCCTTCTGATGGATGCGCGTCTGCTAACCAAGATAAAATCCAACCCGCGTCGAGAGAGTGGCCACATGGTAGAAGACGTGTGCTCAAACCACTCTCTGTCACATATTTGAATGGGAAGCCGAGCACATTCCAGCCATTCTATCTTCTACAGAGTAATAGCATATAGGACATTCATCAGATATTTGTTTTACTCATCATCTCTATTATTTTGATTTGAATCGTTTGAGTTTTGGGATTTCTGAACTGATAATTTGATTTTCAAGGTAGAGATCCATGGCTTCAGAACAGAAGAAAGCGAGAAAACCTTCTAGCCAAGAGGCAGAAGAGAGGCGGGAGAATGCTTCTGATAACTTAGAGTTTGCAAAATGGATGGCACATGTTGCCAAAGATTCCAGCACTGAGTCTGCCTCTTCTGCATTGGGAAGTCTCAAGGAGGGCACCACGTCAGCCCTCAAGGGCATTCAAGAAAAATTTGAGTATGCCAAGGATTCTACAATAGGCAAGACTCAGGAAGTCATGGACACCACTACTGAGAAGGCCAAAGAGACTAAAGATTCCACCATGAGCAAGGCCGGGGAGTATAAGGATACTGTGGCTGAGAAGGCTGGGCAGACCAAGGATTCTGTAGCAGACAAGACTCAAGAAACTGCAGATACCACTGTGAATAAAGCGCACGAGTATACGGACTCTACTGCTCAGAAAACTAAGGAAACCAAAGATGCAGCTATGGAGAAAACAGAGGCAGCGAAGGATACTGCTGCAGAGAAAGCACGGGAAGCTAAGGATAGCAAGATTTGTCACAAAAAATGGTGTCCATTGTGAAGAATGAAAGCTAACAACTGCAAGCCGACAGAACCTGCAGAAGCATAACCATTCACGTGGCAGCATTCCATTCGCTCTATGGCAGCATTTCGCTCTATGGCAGCGTTCTATTCACTCTATAAGCGAGGAATCTAGCCAACATGGATGATTATGATTTTCATTAGTGAAACACCTATGATGTAATAATAACAACACTTATTTTCTATATATAATATGTAGCAAATCCTACCGCTACAACAATCACCTCTAAAACAAAATACATAGGACTGACTTGCAACAAACAATATACTCAGTCACAGTCACAGATCCATACATAAGAAAATAATGAACACTGTACATATTGCTTTAGAATGGCGCTCCTTTTATTTTTCAAACCCTTATGGTGTTCGATTGAGGGGATGAAGAAAGCCCACTTTGGTGTAACATATACATTAATGCCATATCTATAAATACCTTGCATATTACGATCACTATTTTAATATTGCCTCAATATATTTTATTTTTATTTTTAATTGTGCTTAAAGCTTTGATTTTATTTGCACCATGCACATTTGCTTAACAATGTACCTTTTGAGTATAAATATTTATAAACCAATTTTTCACTAAAAACATGTGAGGTTGTGAGGTTTTTAAGATTAAGAGGAAGGCTTTTTTCCATTGAGCATGTTTAGGTTTAGAGAATGTTATCATTCAGTCCAATCTTGCTATTGTAGAGTTTCAATGCCTTAGGGCGGCCAAGCTGAAACTTGATGTTATCTTTTATTTAATATATGCACTATCATAATTTAGTGTAACACCTCACATTTATCATTAATTTAACTTTTAGCTATTATAACCCTTGAAAAGCTCTATTGAAAGAGTTTCAATGTCTTAGGGCTGCCAAACTTGATGTTATCTTTTATTTAATATATGCACCATAATTTAGTGTAACACCTCACATTTATCATTAATTTAACTTTTAGCTATTGTAACCCCTGAAAAGCTCTAACATTTGTTTGCTACATCCCCTAATTAGTATATATAAAACTTAACATTATATTCTTAATCTAAAATTAACACTTATAACATGTTATCCTAAAAATTTATAACTTGTAACTATTACAAATAGTAACAATGATAACCCTTATTACTCCTTTTGTATATAGCCTTGAATTTACTTGTTATAAGCAATATTAACCATAACACTTAGAACTCTTAACACTATTAATCCCTGTAACTTTGAATAAACTTTTATATATATATAAAACCCATTGCCTCTTATCCACATCCACTATAAATTTTATATCATCCAACCCCTGTAACATACATAACCCTTATACCCCACACTTGTATAATCCTAAACTCCATAACATTTATCACCACTAATCCCTTACCTATAGTCTCCCTAACTAGTATTTTTGTTTCCATAAATCTAGATAACTATTATAACCCTAATTACACCTAGATAACTATTATAATCCTAATTACACCTATCATCTCAATTAACCTAGTTACCACTTATATTGTCCATATATCCAAATTTAACCCCTTAATTTACTTTATCTTATATCTCTTAATGAATAATATGTATAACCCATAACACCTAAAAAATGATTAAGTTATTGACATTAAATATTTTCCAAGGACATAAATTATTAAGTTGTTGACATTATTTATTTTTAAGCAATATTAACCATAACAATTAGAACTCTTAACACCTAACACCATTAATCCTTGTAACTTTGAATAAACTTACTTCTATATATATATATATATATATATATATATATATATATATAACCCATTGCCTCTTATCCACATCCACTATAATTTTATATCATCCAACCCTTGTAACATACATAACCCTTATACCCCACACTTGTATAATCCTAAACTCCATAACATTTATCAACACTAATCCCTTACCTATATTCTCCCTAACTAGTAATTTTTTTTCCATAAATCTAGATAACTATTATAACCCTAATTACACCTAGATAACTATTATAATCCTAATTACACCTATCATCTCAATTAACCTAGTTACCACTTATATTGTCCATATATCCAAAATTAACCCCTTAAATTACTTTATCTTATATCTCTTAATGAATAATATGTATAACCTATAACACCTCAAAAATGATTAAGTTGTTGACATTAAATATTTTCCAAGGACATAAATTATTAAGTTGTTGACATTATTTATTTTTAATGTTATATTTTTCTATGATTTATGTTTAAAAAAAAATTATCCCTTTAATAAGTTTTTTTTTGTGAGTAAGATTAGGAACTTTACATTAAAAATAAATAAAATTTTTACAAAGTATTACAAAAAACGGTCTTCCCATACCTCTTGCAGACATGTCCTTCCATCTCCCCTGATTATCCCTTCCCATTACAACACAATCC
Source organism: Larix kaempferi (assembly GCA_027924585.1). Lineage (NCBI taxonomy): Eukaryota > Viridiplantae > Streptophyta > Pinopsida > Pinales > Pinaceae > Larix > Larix kaempferi. Next base: position 4,028,727 of record BSBM01000729.1, on the reverse strand, counting down.
AACCACTAAGGAACAAAATAACCTAACCCCCCAACGCCATTGAATTTCCTTGTCCATTACAATGCGATCCAGCCACTACAAGCCAAAAAGAACCCCACAAGACTCCCACAGACTTGGCTCTCAACCATAACAAAACATTCCACAAACCTGGCACTCGGCCATGAAAAAAAATTCCAGAGCCCTTGTTCAAGGCCATTACATTAACTTCATAACCCAAAATTACCCACCCTATCAACACAATCCAAAACGAGACCCAAAAACAACACAGCATAATTCTTACCCCTTGCCCGTTGCAAAATACGTCCCTCCCTGCGGAGGATTCTCCCCTTGAACCAACGATGACTGCAAATGGACATTTGGAGGAGATTCTGCATTCGTCATGCCACCACCAAACGGTGCTTTCTCCAAGTCCAGGACCCCCTCCATGTCCACCAGGATCCTCAACAAGTCTTCCTTGAGGTTGGTCATGACCTGCGTAACCAGGTCCCCAAAGCTCTCCCTCTCCATCATTGTTTTTGCTAGTAACTTCCTCATAACCCAATATGGTATTATCCTCACTGATATGCCATGTTATTGCATCTTCCTCTACATCTCTTCCTCTTCCATAATTGAAGTTGTATCGTCAATTTGGGGGGGATCCCCTCCATGAGTTCCTCTGCCTGGTCTTAATCTTCCACCCTCTGCTCACTGCGCCCTTTCCCCCCATGACGACTTCACATATGTTGCCGAGGGGACATTTTAATAATCCAAATCACTATAGCATCAATCTTTCTCTACACCCATAGAACCTCAACTCGATTCAAGACTTCCTCTTTCACCGCCTTCTCCATTAAATACTTACCAGAAAACCCCCCCTACATTACCATCTTTCAATGCCATCATCATCGCCTCTGAAACACAATTAAAATTAGGTTTAATGCCTCCATAATCCTCTCTTCCCGTCTCTGCCTCCTCTTTGTTGGATCCCATTCTTGCACTGTACCTCTCATTCGTCACCATGACATTCTGCAGTGGCCAAACTTTCAATCCGATGCTATCATTCCCCACGTTGTCACCTCCATTTAATTTTAGCATCCCTCCATCAAACTTCCTTAAATTATTCCACCTTCCTCGCATGCTCGACAGTTAAACATCCAACATATCACCAGGTGTTGTCCCAGCCCTCAAAATCTCTTCTTGTTCTCTGCTTGCCACATTGCCATCTGCATGTGGCCTCGTATCCATGCTTACACCTGCATCCGGGAACTTTAATAATATATTTTTTTTAGATCTTACATTTTCTTTATAAGTGAAGTTCAAATAAGTACATGAGCTTATAGGTCCCTACATTGTACTTAGTATTGTACAATGACTCTATTATACTAAACCAATAAGAATTTACTTTGGTATTTTACAATCAACACAAGGTTTATATTTATTTTTAGAGACTATTGTTTCCAATTTTTATAATATCTTGCTTTTTATGGAAAAAACTACAAGTTCAATTAAGGATTATATAGATTATATTTATTTTTAGATACTATTGTTTCAATTTTTATATTATTTTGCTTTTTATAGAAAAATCTACAAATGTGCAAGCTTTTTTAATAGGATTATATACTTTTTTTATTAAATCATAGTTGTAGTTTGATAAGAAAAATTAGAAGGTGTTGTCAACTAAGTACTAACAAAATTAGTATCATACAATTTTTTTTAAAGTACATAAACAATGTTTTAATCATAAACATAATTTTAAACTAGTGACCAGTGACTAGCTTTGCAACTATTTCAATTTTTTTTATTGGGAATAATTTTTAATGACATTAAAATTTTATTGTCTTTGGAATACTTTTTAATGACATTAAAATTTTATTGTCGTTTACAGTGAATCAATCGTATATTAAGATTTATAAATCTATGAATTTTATTTATATTTATAATTTATATAAATGTTAATCACTATTTTACTTTCTCTTACATCTTTTCCCTCTTCTTCACCAAAACATTTACTATATTTCTAGCTCATATCCCAACCACACATACTTTCCATAAGAAAGAGCCCCAAACACTTTTGTATTGTTGATACATCAACATAGTAAAGAACCCAAACAAATATATGATTATGTCATTTATGCCAAGGAACATAGAAAACAAAGGAATCAAACAAATATATGATTATGTCATTTATGCCGAGGAACAAAGAAAACAAAGGAAGATAAAAAAATATGCAAAATGTAAAGTAGAACTTGTACTCAAAAAATTAAAAGATGTTGTTTAAATAAATATGTTTTAAATAAAGATACTTTCCACAACAAAGAACCTCGATCAAAAATGCTTTCCACAACAGATAACCCCGACCAAAGATACTTTCCAGAGCAAAGAACCCAACCACTATTATATTGTTGATACTTCCGATAATAAAGTACCCAACAAATATATTTGTTGATACTTCCTATGCCATGTATGCCTAGGAACAAAGAAAACAAGTGTATTCAAAACAAAAAGAACATCTATCCCAAGGAACAAAGAAAACAAGTGTGTTCAAAACAAAAAGATACTTTCCAGAGCAAAGAACCCAACCACTATTATATTGTTGATACTTCCGATAATAAAGTACCCAACAAATATATTTGTTGATACTTCCTATGCCATGTATGCCTAGGAACAAAGAAAACAAGTGTATTCAAAACAAAAAGAACATCTATCCCAAGGAACAAAGAAAACAAGTGTGTTCAAAACAAAAAGAAGAGAAAGAAATGTGAATTTGTTTACAAAATTAAATGTTATTGTTTAAACAAATATTGTTATGTATTTTGTATGCTTAGGCTACAATAGCATTACTAACATTAGTAATGGGCAATCTCATAATATTATTGAAACCATTTCTTTTGGAAAACAATGAAGATAATATAAGATAAAACAATTACCTAAATTACATTGTGGTATAGCCATTATGATATGCACATGCAACCTGATATAAACAATGAATCTAACAAGCGATAAATGTTGATCCTTAGCATTAAGACAAAGTTTTATCTTTTAGATCAATTGTATATGCTTGGGTCTCTTTGAATTTGAAAAAAAACTATGTTGGTGCAACCTAGGTTCAAATTTGGAGAAAAGAACACATGTTAGAGTAGGACGCTAACATCCCTTATGCTTTTAAGAACAATATTTTCCTAAAGGTTGGGGTTGTGGAAATTGTCATAGAACCATTGTTGGTTTCCATGTGGCTTTTTCTTGTTGCACTAATATTTCCATTGGATCAATATTTTTGAGACTTTGTGTTAACACAATTAACATTGTATGGTAACCAATATTACTTCGTCAAATGAACCCTTGTTCATCAAGTTTTGGCATGCTAGTTTGCACCTTGCAATTTGATGTCACTACCTTCTTCAAGCAAGACATGTCAAAGACTGGATGTATCTTGGAGTGGGCTAGGATAGCCAATATGCAAGCAACTTGGCCAATGCTCTAGAAGATCTTATAGGGTTCATAGAACTTTGGTGTGTGCATGTGTACACACATATGGCACACGCTTTTTTGTGTTGATTCACATAAGAATGTGTTGTTGATAACATGATTAGAATATTTATATTTAGTCAAAAAGCCTCTCAAAAGAGAAAGAAAGTATTTGTATGTATTGACCTAGACAAAGTATTTAAATACAAGTTAAAATTGTATCAATCATGACCAATTGCATTATATTTCTTTGAATTATGTACTAGTGAATTAAGTTTGACTCTCATAAAAAATTGTGTAAATAACATAACGAATTTATTTAGGAAAATTCTTTTGGATCAAAGAAAAAAAGTTTTTAAAAGAAAATTAAATTTTATTTGGTTTATTAATAAATGTACTATAAATAACATAAAAACTTGCAAATATCGTGGAATGAATTTTTGGATGGATTTTCTTAGAACAACACAATAATGGTTGTTTTGGAAGGTGAAGAAATTGAATAGAAGCTATATAAAAGTTGCATTGTGGAGAAGTCTCATAATATATTCTCCAAATATAAAAATAATATAATACTTAAATTATAATAATGTCTCAATAAAATAGATCCTAAACTTGATGTCACATTTATTATCTATGGAGATACATTTTATGTTTGAAAGAACATGTAATAGACTTTAAACATCATGAGTTTATTGAAGTAACACTATTTATATTAATTATCTATTATCTATTATGTTGCATCAATTCATTGTACTTATTTTTCATTTAATAATTTATATATGTTGTAGGTTTTTTTTTTTATATATTCATCATTTCCATAACACTTTATTTACATATTTATGATGAATAAATTATTTTTAAAATTTAATGACAAATAATATATCTTATAATAGTTATATATATGTAGTTATGGATTTTTGTATGTGCTTCAACATCAACTTATAATAAATTATTAATATTGGGAATACAAGGATTATTATTTAGAGTTTAAATGCTTAAGGGGAAACAGCATATTACAAACAACCTAATTTTGCACATGGATGTTTAGTACTGATTTTATCAACCGTTTCACAAGAGCATTTTTGATATTCCTATTTGGTTGCATATTTAGATTAGAAAGAAGTTAAAAACTTCATGAATAAATTTGGTGAAATGTATTTTTTCCTTTTTCGTTGTATGCATTAAGTATTTACATAAATGCTATCCATTTACATAGGACTATAACTACATTCAACTTCTATATACCGTGATTGATTCTGAGGCCGTTGAAAGTGTAGTGTATCACGATTTACTTGTCATAGCGAGTCTAGAAATTCTTTATCACATGGAGAGGGTGCATGTCTATTTCGGCATCCCATTCATTTACTACTTTTTTCTTATTTATAACACTTTTTAATGACGTTAGAAGTCTATTGTCTTTTACATTGATTAGTAAATGGTATATTAAGATTTATAGTTCTATGAATTTTATTTACAAATATAATTAGCGGTGACCCATCATACTTGGGACTCTATTATAATCAGTTACATGTAAGAAGTCCTACATGGGAAAATGAGATGCTCAATATAATGCCAAAGTCAAGGTCAAAAAGTTTGAAAGGGATAATTTTCCACATGTCAAGGTCAAAAAGTTTGAAAGGATTCATTTTTCCAAATCAAGTTTGAAAGGAATCATTTTTCCAAATTTCTAACTTTATGTATTATAGTTAGGTAATGACATAGTAGAAAATCCTTAAAAATCTAAGTAATCAACATAATTTTACTAGTCAAACTCAAAGGCATAATTCATATTAAACTAATTTAAAATAACATGAAAATATATTTAGATATATCTTTCTATATTTGTTGCATCCTCACATTCTAAGTAAAATGATTTTTTACAAATCATTTTAACTCAAGCATATAAACACCTTTTACAAGTCAGGAAATGTGCCTCATTATCATTTTTTTAACATAGTTTGTGAGGTGCAGTTTAATTCCGAGAATACAAATCATTCAAAGTGACCTTTCATTTATTATTGGATTAAAATATTGTAATTTTTGCATCCATAGGTTCTCCTAGAGCAGGTTTCTGGACCATTGTTGCAATATTTGTCGTCCCTTCACAAACTAGCACTTGACATGTGTCTGTTCTCCCACCGAACCAACATCTGGCATGTATCTACCATCCCATCCATTGCACCTGCCACGCGTTCACTCTGTTGTCCATGTTGGAGTGCTTGGGTTTGCTTTTGTGCTTTTCTCACATCCGCTTATTCTAGTTTTTCCCCTTGCTTCCCTCATACTGTGCTTGAAGCTTGTCGTTCATGTTTTGACAATAACTTTTCTATGGTTTATGAAACCGCAACTGTGAGGTTTCCATGAACATATGCTCATGAATCTCGAACCTCGTGCCATCGACATGAATCTTTTGTATTTTTTCACCTCCTTATGGCCAATCATTTAGGCTTGATATTCTTTTTTTCCCAATTTAGGGCCATTATGCCAAGGGGACTAACCTCATTGATTCGTTGATTTTGTACTTGGCGTCTTCAAAGGAGGTTGGGAACTGTGATTTTCTTCAAGGTATGTGTGTTTTAGACTCGAACCCTTGACTTTATATTTTTTTTTAAATGTAAGATTTCGATTGGGAAAATGTTGTGGGGCTTCTTGTGTAGGGTTTCAAGTGTATATGCCTCAACAACATTACAAATATGTTTAGTCCCGAGGAGATCAGTTCGATGATTTTGAATAAGATGAAGGAGACCATCATTTTGTTATTTTTTTCAGAACCATGGCACTAGCGTTTTCATTGAGTTATTTCATAAGATTGAGGTTTTTCTTTGCATGTACTCACAAGGAGCTCCAGTTTCTGGCTCCCAATGCAAGTTCATTCATTTTTATTTCTCTAGTCAATTTAACAAGATAGGGTTTTAAAAATTGAACTAATATTATGTTATGCTTTACTTTGTTAATGCTACAACCGTTTGAGAAAGTACCCAATCCAATCTCATTCGCAAGTAGGAAGCTATCCACTGTAGAGGAGAATTATACGACGTCGGAAAGGGAAGGTCTGGCGATGGTTTATGCATTACAAAAATTTTGGCATTATCTGTTAGGATGCAATTTCAAAATGTTTACTAATCATTCGCCACTAAAATACCTGGTGAATAAGCCTGTGTTGGGGGGGAATCTGTCGATGGCTATTACTCTTCGAAGAATCAGGAGAAGAACCAAGGAATATTGACAAAGGACTACCCGACGCTCAGTTATTCAGGATTGGGATGGTCGACAAACATTATGAACTCGACGAAGCAGAGTTGGCTAAAGCCCTATCGACATAGTGTGACAGACTACCTAAAAAAATAAAAATAAAAAAATTAAGGAATTGGAAATCTATCGATAACATTGAGTTTGTCGATGAAACAATCGCATAGGATAGAAGACGCGACGAGGTTTGGTGCCTGTCAATGGATTTCATAATCCGAATGGGTCAAATCTAGTAATAAAAATAGCAATTAAGCCGCGACAGACGACAACACAAGTGGGTAATGGTACATTTAATTCCCAATGCACGTGAAGGATTCAGTAAATCATCGCTAGATTTGGTAATAATTGTCCAGAATCGGCAAGATGGATCAGACAGGGAAAATCGAACCTATACATACAGGGAAAGGGGACAATTCGAATCATCGTGTATTAAGCAAGAAGCCACAAGTCTGGATAGAGAGTGCATGGCATATTTCATCTCTAGTACAAGCACCGAAGAGCAACCACAACCAACACCGATCACCCCTGAGCAACTAGAGACCGTGTCAGAAAGGTCTTTCAGGAAGAAGAGGAGTGCCATTCGGCCCGCAAACACTGGTTGAAAGCCGAAGAGAGAGAACCGTAGTTCAACACGACCTACAGAAGGAGGTGTGGTCACATCGGTTGCCACAGAGGAAGAAACAATAGTGAGCGGGAGAGCAGGGCTGACCATAACAGAAAATCTAGGGTATGTGGCCCCACGGCAGGAAGGCACACAAGCTATCTGGATTGGGAAGAATTCCAAGTATACCATCAAGGTACCGACGGTCCCAAAGGGGGTCAGCAAAACAGGGAATATCAGTCCACAGCTGCGGAAGCTCCAGTATAGTGATCGCGGTCTACTACTACACCTATAATGCACGCATGAGACATACAATCATGTAGCGCACGGCGAAGGTGGCCCAGTCACAAGAGAAACTGCACAATGGGAATTAGGATGGAAGCAGTCAGGTCTGCTAAACCTAACTCAAATGCCACATTTTGGAAGAGGGGATGAAGTAAATGCATGCGTAAAGAAGTTGTTGGCTTCCTTGCACGGCGGTTTCATGTGGATAGGTAGCAAGGTCCTAGTGATAGTTTATTTGATAGCTCAGATAACAGGGTTACCTAAAAATGGGGTAGACCCTTCCCAATACTTCAAGGGAAAAGACAATGAAAAGTGCCTAGCTATCAGACTGAAAGCAAAGTATGGGGTGGAGAAGGACACCTAAGGATACAAAATAAACACCATTAATAACAAGGTGGTAAGGATCACAGCAAAATTGTTAGCAATCAATCTGGTAAGGAAGAATCACCCGAACCTATGCTCATCCAGGGTGATTTCCTTTGCGGAACAGTGTGCCCCAAGGGTTCAGATGAATTGGCCACTCTTCCTAGTGAACGAGCTAGAAGAGGATGCCATACTTACACAGGAGAAATGGAAACAATTCACGTATTCCTGGTTGTTGATACTAATCGTGATGGTTTCCTGGAAGGAACCAATAGACTATCAAGGAATGGACATATCAACAGCCCAGGTGTGCCGAGGAGCACGATACCAAAATTTATGGGAGCTCAACAACAAGGAGTGGATAAATACTAACAATATCATTTTCTATATATACCTAGAAATGCTGAAGAATGACGTAGAAGAAATTTCCTGTTTAACAGAGGAAGCAGTGCAAAAGCATCAACAAGTCACAATACTATCACCCGGACCGCAAGTAATCAACATACAAGTGCGTGCAGACCCATAAAAAAAGTGGCTGGTGACACAGTAGAAACTGACTAATGAGGATTTGGATGCCATTATAGAAGAATGGCTCCAAGCATGGAAAATAATAGTAAGAGAGGAGGACTTGCCAGATCCAGAAAAGGGCGACACAACAGAAGGACCGAAGGAACTATAAAAGAAGGATTCGGAAAGCAGCAGAGTTGGCGTGGGAGAAGACCGACATTTGCACACTACGAGCCATGATGGGGCATCATCTGTGACACAGATAGACTCTACCTTTGAGGATCAACTTGAGGAAGGAAGGACAAAGTTCCGGTTTGAGAAAGGCGAGGGAAGCACATCTCTTGGGGTTCTCCAAGACCAGTTGGACAAGCTCATCAAAAAGATAACAACGATGGCAGAAATCAACCGCGCGAAGGTGACACAACATGCGACGGATTATTTTCACTAGGTAACACAACTACTATCCACATTAAGAAATGCAGTCATAGAGACAAGGTTTCCGCAGGGGGAAGTCACACCAAGTATATCGACAGGAAGGATCGAGCTGGAGATAGGAACAAATCCAAGGTTAGTAGAAATATTGTCGAATGCCATAACAACAAGCGATGAAGACTTGCACGTGGAATTAAGGAAGCACGATCAAATCATGGTATATTTTAAGATACTGCCAATATTGTCACTACATCGGATTCACGGAGCAACAAGTGAAGAAGTCAGTGATTGTGAAGAGATAGTACATGATAAAATGATAAAATACAAACGACAAGCACAGGACAGCGAGGAGGAGGCACGTCATCTCCAAGAAGAGAAAGATAAAACCTTGAATGAAAAAGAAAAGGAAATGGAAGACAGAAAGAGGTTGGAGAAGGCTATATCAAAGGCACACAAGGAAGTTCCTAAGGTAGACCAGGATATCTTAGCGGAAGAAAAATCCATACTATTGGGAGTAGTTATCGCAGATTTGCGGAAATAAAATGAAGCACTGCATGCAAGGGTGGTGCCCAGAACGCCACCAGAATAGATCCAAAGTAGACATAATGAGATCGAGGAGACTACAACAGAGATCACAAAGATGGAAAAGGAGTCCCAGACAATTGCAGAGGATGTCACACAGTTCTGGGGGAGTTTAGTACAGGATGAGCAGCTGAGCAAACTGAACGCGCAACTTAGCAAGGAAGAGAAACATCTATAATCATTAAGGGAATTGCTTAAATCGATTCCCCTACTCACGCAGATGACAAAGGATATAAAGATTAAAGAACTGCAGCATCGAGTGGCTAAGGTGCGTACAAGGCAGCAGAGGAGAAAAACACACCTAGATGAGTTACAAACAAAGGCGGAATAGTTGGTCATGAAAGCAATTGCAGGGATGGCACAGGTCAAGCAAGAATTGGAGAAAGCACAAGAGATGGCTAGGGAACACCCAAAAGAACAACAAGTTGAAGATTCCACAACACTCAAAGAGTCGACAAAGGAAACTGTCGACCAGATTAAAGCTGCATATGATGACTTCAAATCCCAGGTGTATGCAGTAGAAGTGTCCAACTGAGGTGGCTCGAGGGCGAGCCACAAGTTTGTTTTGGTGGCCTGTTGGCACGGGGTTAGAGCGCATGAAGTGTGGAAGATGACAACAACAAAGGGGTCATCAATGGAAGCAAGGACCATTCGCGAAGGACAAGAAGCCGACGAAAGCATAAGTTTTGTTCTAGTTAGTTAGAATGGGTCATTTTGACCATTTTCTAATAATCTTAGTTGTCTATAAATAGAACCACAATTGTAATCCTACGGGCATCGATCTTAGATAGTGATATCTCGCATCTATGTATTTGTCTTCTTTCGGCAAGTTTTTCCCTGTGTATATGGATTCATGTTAAGTTGCTTGGAACTGTTCCTACGAAGGTTGTACCGCAAATTTTGAGGTGAGTTAATGCATGAGGATGTTCGATTATGTCTCTATTCTGTGTTTCTATTTGTGTCGCCCTGTTATGAATGATGAATGATATCTTAATGTTGCGATGTATTTAAGGTTTTGTTGCTCTGTCGAATAATCCATAATGCTAGTCGATGAGAATATCAATTACATAATGCTGATGCGAATGTCGATTACATATTTTTGATGTGGATGTTGAATTGTTAGTATAATGCGAAGGTAAATCTCTTGTTTCTGTAGCAATTGTGTGATAGTGGATGCATGTCCTCTCCCAACTGCGGAAACTTGGTTCTTGCAACCCTCCTTAACCATCTTGGGTAAGACTTCACTTGCTCCGCGAGTGTTGCTGGAAAGGGTAAAACCTTTATGGGCCGATGTTTAAGGGTGTTTGGTCAAGGTTTGTTGGAAGCAGTGCGAAGTGAACCCTTGTCGACAGATCTGTGTGAACAATGATATAGGTAGGAATTTTTCTTTAGAGATTTCATTTATAGCTCTAAACTGTGGAGGTACTATGTTACTTACACAGAAATACACAAGTAACGAGTTCATGTAATGTTTAAGCAATCAGGAATCTAGTGTACATACAAGGGCTGTTATAAGTTGTTTCCTATATTCAGTTTACAGATATCATTGTTTTGTTTGTTTCATTTCTCATGTCACAAATGTGAATCCTAAGGTTCTGGGCCTATAAATTAGATCTTTCTTGTGGATCCATCCTGTAGGGGGCTATAGTCAAATCAAATTTGGACAATAATCCACAAGGAAGACAATAATAAGGGTTCATGATTAGATGGTGGCAGAGTTTATTGGAAACAACATTTTCAAAGGAGATATTCCATGAATTCTACAGAGAATCCCATGCGTTTTGCAAAGCTAAAGGAGATGAGTGGAAGTGATATATTTGTAGATGAAAATCCAGGAAATTGAGACTGACTTGGAAGAATCAGAAAACCCCCCAGAGGAGATTTAGCAACATTTATCTGGCATAAATAATATTTAACCAAGGATATACCTGGACTGATTAACCTTTTGAATGACCATGATGCATAGGATGATGACGATATCTGCTTGTTGTTAAGTTTTTGGTGTTTTTTTTGGTTTACAGATTTTATTTGGATTGGGTAGTTTGCATGGAAATTTCAATAACATACAAGCAATCTGGTGGGTGGATACTTCTACAGGCCATTGTCAAGAGCTCTAACTACTAAAATGATATTCATGAATTAAATGGAACTAGATGTGTTTGATGTGGTTGTACCTATTATGTCTACACCGAACACACAGAGAATACATAATATACTGACTCGTTAACACAATTATAGAGCCCTTAAAGATGACAGGTGGATCTTTATTATTTTCAGACCTGGAGCTGATTTGGACCTAACACAAAGTTCATACTTTATTGATATTGAAAGGGTTGTGTTTGTAAGGATGGTACAAAATTTTTATTTTGGATTTTTCTTTATATTTCTCTTACTTCCTTACAATATGCAGGTTAGAATTGCACTTATACATGGTTGGATGTGCTCTCTCTCTTATACACACAAATATTCTAGCTAGTGGTCGCATATAGATCTCAAGGAGCCTCAGTGCCTCTTTTTTTTCACACCTCTACAGATAACTGAAGTTGAAAGAATTTGGAGTAAATTTTCAGCATTAAATCATGTAGTAAATATTTGAGATGCAAATAAGTTCCGTCAATTGACATTCCCAATATTTCTTGCAACATTGACTGATAAGGTGATAAAATGGGGCCAGTCCAAATGGAAACCCAATGTATGTAAAGAAACATGTGTAAACACAAGCAACAAATCCATTAGCAAATTCGTCACTAGGACATCCATGGTTTCTTTTTCATTAGGTCCCTAAAGAAAACTGAAACACATGCCCGATAAAAAAACATTGGTTGCATAGGTCATTAGAAAAAATATCACTACTCTATTCTTTTACTCTATTCTTTTACTAGAAAACTTGATTGCAAGAGTACACATAATTACTATCAAAATTACAAGAAGATTTGTGCATTTCATCTAAAAATTAAATTGGTGACTCCTTATGTCAACCACTAGATCACAGTACAACAAATTTTGCATTTCATTATTTAAACAATTTATTATTTTCTCAGTTGCTTATGACATAAATGTTAACAATAAGTTTGCATTCTTATCACTCTAGGCACGCAAGCACATATAGAGCCTTGTCTAATTCTTTTTTTTTTGAAATATTTTTGGCTCAAGGTTTTAAATTATCACACAAATTGGTGATTTATAGATTTAATGTTGGAATTTTTTTGGTTACTTTCCTTGCTATGAAGGTAAAATTGTGTTGCATCCGGAGACCCTTGAAAAATATAGTTATAAAATTGGTAATTGAATTCTTCTTCTTGTATAAATGTTGTTTCTTGAAAAATGACAATTAAATGTTTTTTATTGAATATTTAAAATTTGGTTTTATTATATTATTTTCAAATAGTATAAATTCAATGATGTTTGAAACCATAGATGATAATTATTACAATACAGATGGATGGATGAATGGTATAATCTCTTACTAGTTTGATTAATTGTATAAGCATTATTTTGTAGTTATTTTTTTTCTTCCTTGGATAAAAACCACAATATATTTATAAAAATAAATCACATTTTGCAGAGACCTTAGATCTTACATATAAACAATCCTTATGGATTATAAGCTACAGCTTGATTTGCGAAAAAAGAGAAAAAACATCCTCCTCTTACAGGAGATACAAAAAAGATAACATCAAAATAGTCCCAAAATAAGCCTATCATATACATGATGACAATAGAGCATGCTGAAGATAATACCTATAAAATAATCTAGAAATTGTACCCATTATGGAACTAAGAAATCCATAGTTGCCGGAAAAGACAAAAAGAGACTAGCTTGGATATATATTAGGATAAAATGTAACTTCCCCATGCATATCCTTGTCCCATCTGATCCAATACATTTCCTCCATATGAATACTAGCCTTTGAAAGGAGGTCTGCAAGTGAATTCCTCTCCCTATAGATGTGAGAAAAAACCATATGCTGAAACTATTTTCTCAACCTGAGTATCTCCTCATAAATGGGGATTAAATTGATATTTTTTGGAGGGCTTCTAGACTTCATCCAATCTATAACTAGTTTGGAATCACCCAAAACTTGAATATGTTGCACACCCTTTTGAATAGCCATGATCAACGATAATTTAAGGGCCACTAATTCACCTCTATTTTTATTGCAATTGTTTATACCTGTAAAACATTTGTTCCAGACGTTGTCATTAATGAAAAGCATACCTCCAACAACCCCCTATTTGGGATTCCCATTAGCAACACCATCAAAATATAGCCATGGGTGAGCTCTATCAATAACTTCTGATGTAATACACCTAACTGAAACAACCTTATCCACTTGAGGGAAGAGTCTCAAAATAGCCAATCCATTCTAAACATAGACAACCAAAGCAATGAAGTTTTCCTCAAAAGTAGTTAGGTTTCAGGTGAGCCAAGCACTACAAATAAAAAATACAGTCAAAGCTAGGAAATCCTTGTAAAATCCAATTTTTGACCAAGTAATCAAAGCCTCTTCTAAATACTCACTAGACCATTTAAAATGGATACTGCGTACTTGGGAAACATGGTCCCACATCCTAGTGATAAAGGAACAAGAGATACAAATATGGGCAATGTTTTCATTACTTACCTTATAGAGAGGGCATATGTTAGGTCCCTCCCATATATTATTCATCAAAAGGTCCCATACAAGGATTTTGTTCCATAGGGAAATGAAAGAATGAATTTTCATTTTAAAGGACACTTAAAAATCCAAATAAATTCATGCCACAATTGATGAGCTAAAACCTCCTCCTCTTCTCTAGTAACCTCATATCATATTCTAGGAGTGTATGAGCCCCTAGAAGGATTTATGGTCCATACTAGAATTTCCTCCCTTTCATGAAGTCCGATGTGTCTACCTTTGAGAACATTTAAGTAAGCCATCCGAGTGTGTTTATACATATCATTCACTATACCCATTGGTTCATCCCCAAGCTAATGTTGAGAAAACATAGATGTGTTATCAACATCATTGAGATGAGGCAAAAATAAAAATCCCTGAGAACTTAATCCATCCACCAAATCCTGTGGGATCCTGTGAGCACCTACATTGCCAGTCCAAGGATCGGTGTTAATTTTGACATTCCGTCCATCCCCAATATTCCACACCAACCAATCAATGATGACCCTAAATGCCTATAGAATAGCTCTCCACATATTAGACACATTTATGAAGCATTTGACCTATTATGATCTAAACCACTCTACAATTGTAAGGAGGGAAATATACTTATAATAAACAAACTTTACCCACGACCCTTCCCCTTGAAGGATCCTCCAGACACCTTTTGCAGCTGGTGCATGAGCAAAGCAATGAGGATGCTTAATTCCCTAGCCCCCTAGGACATTTGGTCGAGCCAAATTTTTCCAAGATTACCAGTGAAGGGAGTGACCATCCTTGTTCCCCTACCATAGAAAATTATAGAAAAGCTTGCTTATTTGATCAATAATGCCAGTAGGAACACCAAACATTGAGACCCAATAAACTGGTATATATTCAAGAATTGCTTTTATTAAGACCATCCTACCCCCTCTATTGAGCCAATAATAAGTAAGTAACAAATATCATCCACAAAGAATAAGTTAGTAACAAATAGTTTACCTCCAACATATATTCCTTTTAAAGAGACCCAATGCTTTACATGAAGGATAAGTCTATTGAAACCATCTACTACCATAATGAAAAGGATAGGTTCCAAGGGGAATCCTTGTCTAAGACCCCTCCCCAGCCTAGAGAATGATGTAGGAGAGCCATTAATTAAAACTACAAAGAAGAATGAGGTAACATGAGACATTATCCAATTCAAAATTTGGAGATCAAACCCCACTTGAAGTAACACCAAACTTAAATAAATTCAATTGAGTCGGTCGCATGCCTTTGATAGGTCCACCTTGAATACCAACGCAGGAGAATACATAATCTTCATAGCGTGCAAGACCTTCTGAGAAATACCTATAGCATCGTGGATTTGTCTTCCATATAGGAGGGAAAATTGATCCTTGGAAATGGAACTTGACAGAATACCTTTAATCCTAGAGGCAATTATTTTTGCAATGATTTTATAAAGACAATTGCATAAAGATATGGGTCTAAATTCCTCCATATTAATAGGCTTGTCAAACTTAGGAATAAGAGTAATAAATGTGGCATTGAAGGATGCTAAAATTCTACCATTTGTTCTGGATTCCTCTATAACCTTGAGAAGGTCCTCTTCAAATACTTTCTGAAAGGATTAAAAGAACTCAAAAGGCCACCCATTAGGGCATGGGATCTTCCCTTTTTGCATGACTAGTAAGGATGCCTTTATCTCCTCCAGATTTATAGATTTTTTTAAAGATAAATTTTGATCATCATTAACAAATAAATAATACCGTACCGTAACACTCATAATTTGTGCCACAAAAGCAGCCCCATCTTCCTAATAAATATTTTTAAAGTGATCACATCGTTGGGTCCTTCCGTCGATACTTCTTCGTTGCATTTGATTTGCGGGAAATTCATGTAGGGATTTAGGATCCGTTACCTTCAATCCTCCATCTACACTCTATTGGAGACTAATGGCACTGAGGAGTAAGTTCGTTCTTGCTACATGCCGCCCAACCTCGTACGTGACCAACTCTGTCATGGTCCACTTCGCATGAATTCACGTGTCCCTGAGTAAGTGGCTAAGGGATTTTTAACTCATGCATGGATTCCGTAGGAATTCAACACCGTCATCGTCCTTCCGTGTGTGATTTATTCGTACTTTACAACCCATTTATTTCCTTTGTGATTCAGTCATTGAATCGTTTCACCTGTCGCTGCACACATGCTCCAAAGCATACATTAGTAGCTCTGCTCTCATACATTATAATTCATTTCACAATCTACTAATCGTTAAGCAGTCATACTTTTCTCATAACATCATATATTTCGTCAATTTGCTAATCATTAATCCAACATGCATTTTCTTTCGCTCACATCAAATATCTCATAGCATAGCTAACCGTTAAGCATCATATTCATATCACATATTTCATAAAACAACTAATCATTAAGCAAGTGTGCATTTATTCATCAAATTCAAATAAAGCATCCATTTCTTTGTTTTCGTTTATCATTTTGGTAATTAAGCAATTCATCATGTGTTTTCTCAATCGTTTAAGACACATCCAAACTCAAAGGACCACTTTATTGAAGTTTATTCAGTCGGGTCACTCGACAAGTTCCCTTAAATCCTACGGTCATTCTAGGGGCATTACATACACCCCCTCTTATATAGAACTTCGTCATGAAGTTAATTTTTGTTCTCTTACTTTCGATGCTAGTCTTTACTTTAATTTCTTATACCTTCTAGTTATCTGTGAAGATCCATGATATCCAATTTAACTACAGGTTATATTGCATCAATAGCTACACCAAAGTTACCTAATCATCATTTGCACAACAATTCCAAGCAAGAATTCAAATTCGTTGGCTACCCTTTCCTTCAAGGCAAGAAGGTAAACATCATACAGTATTCAATAAAATACAGATGGGTAAGTTATAATGACATATTAACGAGTCAAGGCTGTCTAACAAATAGTCCGACAAACCAATTCCCATGGGGCTACTTCCAAATCCCTATATGTCGGTTCTCAATTCGATAGGATTCCAAGTGTCATAACTTAGAGACTTAGTTGAACATATTAAACTTTAATTCCTAGTCCTTTCATCATTAACATCATGTTCAAGTCAATGAGCTTATCACATCCTGACCTCATTTCATCATTTATGTTGTCATATGACCACTTTGACATACTCAAATGTAGAAACCCTATATATATTTAACTCAAATCTTATAACTTCAAATCCACATCCTAGCTAAGTTCTTCACTAGCATGGTGCGTACATAAAGTATCACCCTAATTTATTTTTGCAAGTTATCCTTTTCATAAGTAGAACTTACTATGCATGCTCTTAGTGTTTGTTTTATAATTCCATGATAAAGTCCAGATGTATATATAGGCTACTTGTTATCATTTAATTAATAATAGACAATTATTCAATTGATTTCATTCCTTTATTTAGTTACGCATACCTCATCGACTATACCCTTCTAATCCATATGTTAATCTTGATGCCCCTTAACACGACACATAAATTTCATCCCATATTTTTAACTACAATTCAATATTATAACTATGTATAAAATTATTTCATTCACTAATGACACTTTTTATATGTGTGAATTTTATTTCAATACATCAATCGTAATTAATACATAAGTTTCATTTTCACTCCTTAATCATAATGAATACAATAACACATAGATGATCTTCCACTTCTTAACTAATATCGATACAATGACGTATACATTAACCTTCACTCCTTAACTAATATCGATACGATACTTTTACTTCTTAACTAATGTTAATAAAATTACACCTACATTAACTTCCACAAATTTGATGCAATGCCTTTCATTCTTAACTAATATTAATAAATTGACACCTACAATAACTTCCACAAAATTGATACCAAATATAAGAACCCGAGATTTTTTTTTTTACTATTCATTTAATCAATTGATACGCAATCATGCAAATGTCTTCATTCTTTTAATTTGTTACAAATACTACATCGATTATGGTCTTCTAATCCTTGTAAAAATCATGATGATTTATATGTTCTTCTAATCCTTGTAAAAATCATGATGACTTATAGGCACATATAATTTCACCCATGCTTTTAATCACAAATTATCCCTGTGATAGTTATTTATAAACACTCCAACCGCTATACTCATATCTTCATATGTATCTTCTATTTCATATATTGATTATATTCAAAACATGTAATTCAATTTCATTCTTAAATCGTAATGGACATAATGACATCTATATATATTTTTATCTCATACTTTTATCTACAATTCAACATGATGTTATAACTCTATATACATATAATTACTTTGTTCACTAAAATCACCTTTTTATGTGTACATTGTATGTCCACTGTAATCAATGCCTATCTTAATTTACTACTTCTAAACCATATTGATTCCATGACATGTACATTTAGCTTTCACTTTTTAATTGATACAATGACCTCTACATTTAGCTTTTACTTTTTTTTTTCCCGTGAAAAAAAGCATACTATTGCTATTCAATTGCTGAATCAAATAGTACATGATATAATCAAAATATGACAATCTTCCCAAGATGCTCCCTTAGAACCATTGTTCTGATATAACCCCCCAAAAAGCAAAATATTGCAACATCAAGAAATCAGAAAATGGAGTGACAAAGGACTCTAATCCAGAAAATACATATTGCCGGAGTCTATCAACTGATTTTCCAAATATTCATCCCACTATAGGTAGCCAACTTCTCCATCCAAAGCCTCTTTTGACAACAGATCTGCCAGTGAATTATGTTCTCGGAATATATGCTCCAATGTCAAAGAGATGAAAGCTTTAAGTTCAAATTTGATTCTATTGCACCAATATGTCAGGTTTAGTATGTTTAGATCAAATTCATCCTTAGCCCATTTTATGGTGACTCTTGAGTCACCAAAAATCTTCACCCTCGCAAGACCAAAAAGGTTGGCTACTCAAGTGACACACCATAAAGCCAATAGCTCAGCCTTCATATTGGTACCTCTTCCACATTTCAGGCGGAGAGTATAATAGTGATCCAAACTAATATAAATAACACCACCAGCACCACACACTCCCAAATTTGCTACACCATCAAAAAATAGTACAGGATCATCCACAATCAGTTGGAAGTTACCAATGTTGCGCAAGACTGGATTTTTCCTATCTTTCTGAAAATTCAGATACTAACATAGTACAGAGTTATAAGCACTATCCAAACAAGGAGTAACATTCTCAAAAGTTGCCTTATTCCGTATCCACCACACAGTCCAACTGACAAAGATAGGTAAGGTAGAGTGTAATTTGTAATCCTTTATCCATACTCGCAAAGAAGAAACCATACTGCCATCACCCCATTTCCCATTGATACCAAAATGAGAATAACATTTTTCCCACAAACCTTGTGTGAATGAACATTCCACAAATAGATGAGTTGCAGATTCAGAACAACATTTACACAATATACATTGGCTTGGACCTACCCAACCAATATATGCAAGGTTATCCCAAGTTTTTAGCCGATCTTGAAGAACCAACCAAATAAAACACTTGGGTTTACGAGGGATATTCCACTGCCAAATAATCTTATACCACCAATGACATGGGAAAATACATCTACGTTTAGAAATACATCTATATGCTGCACTAGCCCTCACCAAACCCGTGGACTCGTTCCCTTGCCAAACCAACTCATCCAAAACCGGTTTGATCTGAATCCTAGCATTGTTTAGTGCACGAAGATATGAGTCCCATTTAGTGGCAACTCCACCAGGCAGATGTAAATCCCTAGAATTAAGCCAATAACCCTGCCTATGGTTTTTTACAATAGAATTCAGAGTTATCAATCCCGAGCTCCGTAGAACCTGTAATAAATCAGCAGATAACTAATGTGGACCATCAAATCCTAGAATGGGATCGATGCCAATAGCCACCTCTCTGTCATTCCCTACTTTCCAACACAGTTCTGTAGCCAGCCAACAATACACTTTCATGAAGCTGTTCCAAATAGGAGAGACTCCACGAATCAATTTCAGAGGCTTTCTCAACCAATGGGATGTCTCAGACTTGATATATTTCAGCTGTATCACCTTCGTCCAAAGAGAATTGCCAATGATAGCTCGCCAAAAGCTCTTCAATCAGAGAGCCTCACTAAATACAGAAAGATCAAGTATCCCCCAACCACCAGCAGAATATGGCAGCGAAATCTTATCCCAGCCCACCATAGATAAGTATGAGTGCTTCATGCCACCAGTCCATAAGAAATTAAAGAGTAGTTTTCTTAATGAGTTGATAACTGAAACAGACACTGGAAATAAATAAAACCAATATACTGGAGTACTTTATAGCCATAATTGATACAAATATTAACATCTAAATTTCACTTCTTAATCATAATTTTTCCACATTTACACATGCATTTAAGTTAGACTATTTAACCGTAATTGATACAAATACTAAAATCTAATTTTCACTTCTTAACCATAATTTCTACATTTACTCATGCAATTGCTTCGACTATTTAACCATATTTGATATAACGTCATATGCATTAAACTTTACTTTTAGCCAAAATGGATTCAAGATACATGCTTTTAACTTCTACCTTCCTAGGGTCTTGTAAGCCCCCCCACAACTAAAATCTTATGCTGTACTAATTCTAAAAAGTCAATTAAAAACTGTTTCGACAACACTCCCGAATTTAGCCATCCAATTCGCATAGTATACAATATGTTCACGGTTCATAATAGTTACACGGATAAATAATTAATCGCGTCGTGTCGGTTTAGACTATAGGTGGACGTTGTAGTTCACATGATCTGCAATCAATGATAAACTCTACTCTACTCCTTTCATTTATACCATAGTTCTAATGTCACATACTAAACTATTGAATTAAAAGAAACACTGAAACTGACCGTTATAGTAAAGGTAAACACTTTATTCTCAAGATATAAACATGTGACATTCTAAAAGTAGATAGCAGAGAGTCATTCCTATTGACTGTTGTGTGGCACTCACTCCATCGAAAGAGTTGGCAAAGGTGCCAAGTCCCTCTTCCACCGATACTTACCCAGTCGAAATCTCAGGAAGAATAGCTTCACTGGTTACGGTAGTGCTAAAATACTTCAGAAAGGGATCAATACAGATCTAGGTGACTCTAGGATTGGCTACGCTCAACTTCAAAGTGTAAACTCTGTCACAACAGGTAGTAATACCTCCGGGAAGGATCTTTTGAGGATTACTGCTTGAGGCTACCGATAAAGTACGTTTTACAGGATTAAGACCTTCTATTCTAACAATAGTGGGTGTACAGGCTTCTCAATGCCGATCGTGCAGGATCGATAAGTAATGATCAAGAAGTAACTCCTCCAGGGAAGGTATACGAGACTTCAACAAGTGGATACAGATTCATTACAGAGAGATTAAACTTGGGAAGAGTATCTACTTAATGACGCATACAGTTATAACAAATGATAGCCGTCTCTCGACAGTAGGTGGAGATTCGATCTCTGTTTCTGGAGTAAAACATTAAGAAAGGAGCCGTAATGATCAACGGAGGTTAACGCTGTCAGCGAGTGCAAAGGTGGTCTGTTGACGATGACTCACGGAAATGAGAAGGATGGTAAGGGGAGAGGTTGATAATGCACAGGATCGGTGGTCAACAATAACTGAAAGGCTGCCCACAGATCAGGAGGAGTTCGATCTGATTTTATAAGATTTCTTTGGATTTTGTCTGATTTTATTCTATTCCTGAATTAGAAAGACATTTTTCCGATTTAAACAGTTTTATCTCGTTTTTTCTACTCTCTAGTGGATAAGGAAAAGCTAGTTGACTTGGAAACTCTTATCACTTGACCAATTCGACCTCCACATCATTTCTTATCCATATTTACATTCCATTTATCTCACTCATGAGCTTCCATACCATACTTTCTAAATTGGTGAGCCTCTATCACAGTTTTGAAAACTGCTTTTGCCACCTAGAGGTTTTTATGTTTTTAGTAAGCCTTACTTTTTGTGCTTTACAACTTTCAGGCATTCTATTTTCTCTCTTGAGATATACGATATATTGTATTCACATTGAGGAATAATATATGAGATAATATTTCCATCAATTGAGTTCCTTCTCTTATGTTCTGTTTCAGCATTTCTTCTTATTCTTACATATCTTTAGATAAATTCTTGTGAAGACTTCTTTGCTTCAAGATTGTTGGCTATTAAAATTATTTCATGGTATTCAACTTATATATACTTCTCACAAGATCCGAGGCACAATGCCATCCTATATTTCCCCTCATACTAATTCTTACACACATAAAATTTCATAAGAATGTTCAATACTGTAATTACCAAGGCTGCTAAATATTGATCAATAAACTTCAAATGCTTTTATAAACTGTTCATAATATTAATCAAGATTTCATGAACAATATACCACACTATTCATACTTGAATTCGAAGGCTGCAAGTAGATCCTTTCTCGCAGATTCTTCAACCGTTTCTCCTTGTTGTCCGAGCCAAATGTCCATTCTATGTTTGAATCGACGGCTTCTCAATCGAAAGAGATGAATAATACACTATGAAGACTCAGAAACACAATGTGCAAACTCAGAAATAAAACAATATCCATTCGATCTCTGAATCTATGGCTTCTCAATCGAGAGAGATGAATAAAAAGAAATGATTGAACATAAATTCAAGCTTACACGGTCGGGCGTTTTAGCGTGTATCTATCACAACAATCAAGCATCTAATTGAACAGAGTTTAACATCACCACGATTGGCGTACACAGGGGTTTAAATAAACATGGTAAATAGAGTTTAATAATTCCATGGTCGAGCATACATAAAGGTGAAAAATACATAATGCACAGAGTTAAAAATCACCAGGATCGTGTATAACAATTTGAACAGGGTTTATATAAATAAAAAGGAATGCAAGATCGGATTCTGAACTTAGCGTGATATCACAGATCATACAGAATCATTTCATCAAATATAAATAAAAAGGAATGCAAGATCGGATCCCTGAACTAGCAGGATGCCACCGATCCATACATATTTATTCCAACAAATATAAATAAAACAAATTGCAATAATGGGTCCTGATCTAGCGTGCTTCTACAGATCCAATACATTGCACACGAAAATTTCGATTAAATAACTTTGTTTATGGATCCGTGACAGTCACTATTGATTCAATGACAGACATGGATCTTTCCCCTTTCCCGTAATCTATATTCATTCATGTATCATTATAAAAAAAATAGCAGGTTTATTCCACATTTTAAAGGCTGTCGTTAAGGCGAAGATAGCCATACACAAATACGTTATATAATAAAGCAAACAGAGTTATAAATCAGAATGTATAAGCGGATGGTCATATTTTTAATCAGTTCATCTTGCACCATTGTTGATCCATAGATACCGGACTGTTATTACATAAATGGAGACAATAATCGATTTTCAAATGTACCTTAACATCCTTCTATTTCATCCAATTCGTGAAGAAATTGATTCTTCCATATCAAATATTATTCTTCTAATCCTTAACATTTCTTAAATTACAAACAGAATTAAACAAAAACTTTTAGGAGTAATTCGAACCCGTAGGAATGCGTACTCCCGCTGTGAGTGTAGCTCCAAGGAAACCGCAGTCGATCCAACTTTTTACTTTGCAAGGATTACTGAAAACCCATATTATTAATATGAGTCTTGTGCCCTCAAGGATCGTTTGGCTCTGATACCAAATGTAGAGACCCCCGTTTCCGAGGTACTCCCAAAATACTATCTAAATAATTCTAACATCATATAAAACAGTTTAGATATTGCCAATGATAGAAAACCGTAAAATTAATTCAAAAATTTAACTTAGCAAATAAAATTGGAATAGTAAACCTGATTTCGATGGTTATGGGTGAATCCACTCGTCGAAGATTGTTGTAGCTGCCACTCCTTGTCGCTTTGATCCATAAATCTAACTGACCACTCGGTTGACCTCCCTACCAATTTTGGGAATATTCTCATTCTTCTCCAACCCCCGAGCAATAGGGTCATAGAGCTCACACACAAAACCAGGGATCCAGAAATGGGCTCCCCCCCACCAAGATCCCTTTACAAACTCTAATAGAAGCAAATCAATGACTTACTCTCATTAGGATAACCATCCAGCCATAGGGTCCCTTTTCCCTTCCTCATGCCTTCCTTAAATAGGAAAATTCCTTGCGACACATGTCGCTTCATGCAAAAATGCCTAATAATTTATTTATTCAAATATAAATAACTCACCCAACCATGTGTCCAAATTCGAAGAGAGTGCACCTACCTTCCTAGATTTACTCAAGTCTGTCCCCCCTGATGTTCAATCTAGTTTCTATTTTTGTGGGTGCAAATGGGGTTGACTAAATGCTAGAGTTTACTGTACCATTTGCTCCCAAAATAATATTCTCCATTATTTTAATTACTAAAATATATTTCATGTGCAAAGTAGCCTAAATGCAAATTTACATGCTCAATGCATAATTTTCATCAATTATTTCTGTCTTGGGTCTAGGTACCACATCGTAGGGTCCATCCGTCCCTCATTTTAGTTTTATCAACATGGTACCACACCGTCGGGTCCATTCGTCCATCATTTTTGTTTATCGATAAGGTACCACATCATTGGGCCCTTTCATCTATCATTTCCGTTTATCGACAAGGTACCACATTGTTGGGTCCTTCCGTCGATACTTCTGCGTTGCATCTGATTTGCGGGAAATTTATGTAGGGATTTAGGATCCGTTACCTTCAATCCTCCATCTACACTCTATTGGAGACTAATGGCGCTGAGGAGTAAGTTCGTTCTTACTGCGCGCCCTCCAATCTCATACGTGACCAAATCCATCATGGTCCATTTCAGACGACTTCACGCATCCACAAGTAAGCGGCTAAGGGATTTTGAACTCGTGCGTGGATTTTGCAGGAATTCGACACCATCTTCGTCCTTTCGTGTGTGATTTATTCGTACTCTACGACCTGTTTAGTTCCTTTGTGAGTCAGTTGATAAATCGTTTCACCTGTCGCTGCACACATGCTCCAGAACACACATTAGCAGCTCTGCTCTCATACATTATAATTCATTTCACAATCTACTAATCGTTAAGCAGTCATACTTTACTCATAACATGATATATTTCTTCAATTTGCTAATCATTAAGCCAACATGCATTTTATTTCACTCACATCAAATATCTCATAGCATAGTTAACCATTAAGAAGCATATTCATATCACATATTTCATAAAACAACTAATCATTAAGCAAGTGTGCATTTATTCATCAAATTCATATAAAACATCCATTTCTTTGTTTTCATTTATCATTTTGGTCATTAAGCAATTCATCATGTGTTTTCTCAATCATTTAAGACACATCCAAACTCAAAGGACCACTTTATTGCAGTTTATTCAGTTGGGTCACTCGACAAGTGCCCTTAAAGCCTACGGTCATTCTAGGGGCATTACAACTCTCAATAAGAAAATGATCTAAAAAATAGAGATTTTAATAAGTAAGAGGTGATGTGCACAAATGAACACTTTCTTGTTTGAATTACAACCTACTAGTAAGATGATATTTCCTTTGGAACTCCAACAAAAGTTTACCCTTGCATCAACACTCTTCATTAAATTAAGAAGGGTTCAATAATTTCAAGAAGCTAAAAACATGCCTTCCTCCCATATAAAAAACTAATCTATAAATGTAACAAAACAAAATTTTGAAAAACAATAATGAAAAAAATAACTTGAAATGAAATTCAAAAGAAAACTCCATATGATAAGAAAGCTAATTAAAAGAGAAACTACGTTATAGACATAAAACTAAACCTATCTTATGTCCTAGACTAATCACCAACAAACCTATGCCAAGTGAAATGAAAATACCATTGTAACCAACCACGCAAATTCTCTATGCCTTAAATTTTATTTTCACATTCGTTGCGAAAAATTATGTTCGATATTGATATGGATCAAAGCACAATATGTCAAGTCCCTGTTTTAGTAAATTATTCATCAATCTGGTCAAAATATGATTGCATCCATATAAGAGATAATGCATCAAATATTTGGCTTTTGTTTTCCATTTCATATTGGTTTCTTGATGTGAAATTAATTCATGCGTAGTGCTACCGATGATAATGAATTGTCCATGTACAAGAATAACAAATTCAATATTCTCATGTATTATTAACAAAAAAAATTTAGATAGTACTTTTCGTGTCCCTCCAACTTCCTCATTGTCTTGAATTATTTTCTCTCGTTATACTTAGATGTATAATTTGAAATGGTATTTTGTTATTTTTTTAAAAGGGAATATTGAATGGCATTTAGTTGATGTGAAAAAAAATAAAAAAATCAAAGTTTGTATTTATCATGCTCACCACTAAATATTTTTCATATTTTGAACATACTGGAGCCTAAGACTTATTTCTATTATTGTATTTTATTTAGCAAAATATTATATTTACAAAAAACCTCTTGAAAATAGTTCACAATTTTATCCATCTCTAACTCCAAATACCTACTTTTTTCATGTTTCCTTCCTTGAATTGAAGCATAGAAAAAATATTAAAGAAGACTCTGATGTAGGTTCCCCTATGTCAATTTAATCAAAGTAATTTGGTAAATCATGATGATCGAAAGAATCTGATGTACAACTAACTCCCTAAGGGAATATCAAGTCTTATTATTGATTGTTAATTGACAAGTGGTCAATGTTTAAAATTTGATTATCATGTTTTTCACTATGACCAAAATCACAAGAAAAATCACATTCATTATTTTCCCCTTCCTTATTTAAAACTTGATTGTTATGGTCTAAACTTATGTCAGATTTTGCATCAGGTGAGTGTTTAAAATTACTCTTGACTTGCCCAATGAAATGCATTCGAGTTGTATATTTCTTTTAAAGTTTTAGATTTAGTTTTGAACCACAAAAAGTACATAAGGCATTAATTGAACCTAGCTCTATCGAGGAAATAAAAATTGCAATTAGCTTTATAAATCAATTTTACAGTCATTTTTCTTTTGATATTCAAAGGGGCTTGAGATTATATATAAAGGATATCCTTTTTCATGTTGTGTGTAATTCTTTGCTTATTTATTTCTTTTTTAAGGAAAAAATTTCATTATACAAAAACTTAACTTGATTTTTCAACTTAGTGATTCCAAAGCCTTAGATTATTTTCGAGTATAGCTTACATTATTTGATGTAAAAGAGGGAAAATTATATAAGGGGTACCTTTTCAAATATTTCTCAAGGTTTTATCTTGTTCTTTTTCATAATATTAATATATCCATAGTTTTGGGAAGAGCATGCACATACCAGTAAAAAATGGATTTAGTTGAAGGTTTATGGTTATCATGGAGGTGGTAATAAGATTATCGAAAATGTGTCTTAAAGTTATGAATATATTCCTCATATTCCACCTGCATTTCATCAATTTTTCGACACATCTCAACAATATTATAATTTTTTGACACAATATTGATAGCTTTGGCACTAACCTCCCAACGGTTTTTTTTTAATTCCTCAATTTCATCACATATCCAATGACCACTAAACTATATCTAACAACGTTGCTATACCTTCGATGGAAAATGTCGTTGGATTTTGTCTTCTATCTATGGCTACATATGTCGGATATTCGATGGCTTCTTGATCGGTTATCAAACATTGGCGTATGTAAATGTTGTCGGATATCTGACGGATTGTTGGTCGGTTATCTAACATTTGCGTATGTAAATGATGTCGGATATTCGACGTATTCTTGGTTAGTTATCTGACCTTGAATATGTAAATGTTATCTGATATTCGATGCTCTTTTGGTTTGTTATATGACCTTGTGGTAAGTAATTGTCATTGGTTCTACGACATGTAGATTAAAAGAAATGCGTAGGTTATTCGACAATGTGTTGTCGGTGATTTGACGAGACCTTGTTGCTGTCGGATATCCGTCGAAGTTTTACCATCTTTTAAAAAAAGAATAGTTTGTTAAATTTTCAACGGAGTGATGTCGAAATTCAGATATATATGCCATCGTATTTTGGGTTCAAATTTACCCGTGTCACAGTTTTACTTGGAAATGGTCTATATTTTAAATGTTTCCGACTATACTATTTTCCGTTTGTTGACTGACCCACCTACTTTATAATAAAAAATAGTATTTCCAAAAAAACCTCACCAATTCTATCCAATTAAAAAAACATCTTTTTGGCATCTTTTATATTCTAAAATTCTAGCGAATAAAAAAAACATATTTTAAAGCCCATTTTTTAGCAATTTTAATCAAATAGGATACATGCTAGAGTTGGATAAAATGTTATGTTTGTGAAGATTTTGAACAATCTTACTAAACCTTAGATTGAATTCTTCAATTGTCTCATTTTCCTTTCTTTTGATCTCATTCAAAGCAACCAACAAGAATCTAGTATCCTTCTCTTGGCATCACTCAAGGAAAACTTCTCCACATTTATCCCATGTACTAATGTTGTCATCATCAAGATTTAGAAATCAATCAAATCCATCATCATCTAATGACAAGACAAATAACTTTAAAACAAGAACATGTTGAACCTTAAAAACAGTGATAAGACAAACAACTTTAAAACAAGAACATGTTGAACCTTTAGCATAGTGACAAGACAAACAAATTTAAAACAAGAACATGTTGAACCCTAAACATAGTGAGAATTCTAGTGAATTCCTTCAAATGAGACTTTGTTGTGATGTTTTGTTTTACCTAAAACATGGGGATATTTTTCATGGACTCATCTAGTGGATCATAAGAATATCCAACAACAATAGTAATAGTAAATGGCTTATAAAGATAATTAAACCAAGGTGTAACCATGGTTCTTGTTGTGAATAGATTGCCTTGGATTGTCAAGAAACAAGTATCTTATAACGTCAATGGAATCAAATGCTTGTTACCTTGTACCCCAATGCTTGTTACATAATGTTTGCGCATTGGATATTACCTGGTAATTTGCACACAATTCTTTGCACATATTTGAATTCCTTCAACAAACTCAGAAGCAATTATAAGCTCTTGAACAAGAGAAGAAATTGATTGATAAGATAATGACCATGAGAATTTGATGGATGACACAGCGATAGATGTAAGGTACTTTGGCATAGAGATAGATAGGATAATGTGACTAATAAGCAATCATTGCAACAATCTCTTTTATGAATATTTTCATATACTTATTAGCTAGGAAAAATAAAAAGCATATAAAAGAGAACTTTTGTTTAATTGCTTCTTCTATTTAACTAATAAAACAATGCCATTTGTCTAAGTTGTTTTATTCTTTATCTATCTATATATATATATATATCCTACATTAAAATTTGATTTAAACTAGCAATTTTTTTGTAAGGTAGAGAATATTGTTCTATTAGTATACAATAAAAGTACAAAATATACAAAATCGAGCTCTCAGATGCTCCTCCTGAAGGAAAATATAACAACCTAAGAGTTGCACAGAGAGTTTCTGAGTTTAAAACCAAATAACTAAGAGTAGAAAAGAGTAGAAGAGATTAGTAGAGAATAAATAATATGTCCATCTATTTGAAATATAGTATCCAAAATCTAAAGACCTATAGAGCTATTCATGGCCCTGATAACCCTTTTCAATATTAAGAAAAAAATAAAACTGAGAGGAATTTTGGTCAAGAGCTACCAAAGGGTGGTCATTCAAAATGTCGGAGGGTCTGATGAGTATGGCCCTTGAGTCCAACCAATAGGAATAATTTCTCAGTCATTATTCTCCACCATATTATTGAACTAGGGATGAACTAGGGTTGGAACTAGAGGATCCTCGGCTACCCTGGTGATTTTAAATTTGATTCCCATGTATTGGGATAGAAGATTTAGTTTTTCCTTAATAACCTTCAGCTGAAATGGGATTTCTCTGAGAGGAACGGTGGCTGAGTGGATTTCATCTAGATGTCCTACGATATCTCCATAGGATTCCCCTCTCTCCATTAGTGTCTTTCCCAGAAGGGTATTTATTGACCAATAGAGGTCCAGAGATATGTTATAGAGAGAAATCCTACCCCTTGTGTTCTGAGAGTCAAGAACACATCCTTCAAAATCCTCAAACTTATACACCTTAGGGATGAATTCCTTTTCTCCCCTGATATCTTCTTCCAACGAATCAATTTACTTCTTTGTAGCATATGATGTATGCTCCTGAAAAAATTTAGTTGTATTCCTAGTCTACTTGGCATCACGTGATTTCTCTTGCCATTAGGAATTCTCTGCGGATCAACAAACGCTTTTGGTTATCATGTCATCCCTATTCTCCATTGGTATGCCTTCCATGCTTCCTTCATATTTCATTGTAACAAAGCAACAAAAAATTCTAAGATAGATACTAAGGAAACCTTCGACCAAATTCACGGACTAAGAGAAGGGAATTGACCGCTTCTTCATATTTGTGGCTCCATCCTCTCCGCCCTCCCAACTTATAGGAATAATTATGAATACACAAACTTGTAGGGCAAGTAATATCCACCTCACGACAAACTAATTAAGTCTGCTGCAGGGGCCTTTGACATTCCCTCACTCTCCGTGCATTCTATTTTACGGCAAAAACTTCAAGCCCTTTTCCGTTGACTCGGTCATGCATTCCCACCATACTGCATACCCATGGATCTATACCGATGAACATCATCCACCCATCTGAAAGTGCCCAAAATGGCATGTGCATGGAAGACTAAATACGGTTAGCATTAATGCCATGATAATTTGAATTTTGAATTTACTGAAGGCGAGGTGACATTCAAATTTGGATTTTGAATTTGTAAACCAACCCAGTCATATTTTGGTAATGTAGCAAAATGTTGGCAACAAAGCAACTGCGTTCCAAGCTCTGTCCCAAAATATAGCCGTGAATTGGAATCTCAGCTCTCATATTCTCTCAAGCTTTCTCTACAAGATGCAATGAACTATTCTGTGCTCTCACATAGATGGCGATGTCTTTGGACTTATGAGGTGAAGGAAAAGATGGATAAGAGTGTGCGGAAATATATGAGGTGAAGGCAAAGATGGATAAGAGTGTGCTGACCCTTATTATTCCCAATTCGCCAGGTCGCGAGCCTCATATCAAGTTGGACCAAGATCAAGAGAAGATAGTTGGACCAAGATCAAGATCAGGTTGAGAATCCATGGTGATATATGAATGGATAGGAAAGGCTGTTGCTTGCCCCATGACAAGTTATCTCATTGAGAAGCTTGATGATTGCAACAATTTCTGCAGAGGTTTGCCCTCTTCTTTACCAACGAGGTCGAAAACAAAACACACATCCTGTCGTAGCTTCTACCTTCCAAGGTGATATATCTCCACCACAGATAGCGAAGGGTTCTGCTAGATCTGGGCGCCATTTCTTTCAATGCCATCCCCACTTGGTTTCTTCGGATGTACCCTATGATTTTACCGACGGAATGCTTGTAGAATTTCCACTACTCTAGGTCCTAAAGATGAGAATGTTGGGGGTGCTACATTGCTTCCAAACCTCTCAGATCTAAATATTACTCGAGGTATGAAACAAACAAATCTTCTTCCCAGTGTATCATCCACACTACGGGGGAAACTTAATCTTAATTTCCCTTCCTTTATTCAGTCTTTGTTGGACTCTGAATGTTCTAGTTTAGATGTTTTAGAAAGGGATTTCACTGGCAGTGATGGTCATATTGATCCTTTTGGTTTTTGTCACTCTGTTGGGAAGGATATATGCAGGGAGACGTCGGAAGTTAAGAAGGTGGTGTCATTGGATTTGGGGGAAGATACCCTCTTTCCTCCCATTTCCCCTCCTTTTCAAATCTCAGATACACAGATTCTTCGGGATGAACATGATATTCTTCTTCCTTTGGAGGGTACCATTTCTACTATTCTGTTGGCTTCGACCCCAGTCTTAGTTCTTTCCTCTTCGACTTCTTCTCCAGGATGAGCTCTTTAGAGACCCTTTACAACTGTTCTGCAACACCTTGGAGTCACCCCTATCCCTTGCTCCTACAAATCCAAATGTTACCACTAGGAAGAAATTTGGGGGTAGGCGGAAGAAAGATTTAGCTCATTCATCGACTGGGAATGATGGTTCTGTGCAGTTTATTGGTTCAAACCCCTCATCCTCCTTTGGAACTGATTCTCCTTCTTCTGATTTGGTTTCCAACGTATTTAGGCCTCTTAGAGCATTGGAGATTGATATAGTAGTTATTCCATGAAAATTTTATCCTTGAACGTTAGAGGGGTTGGGAGCACCCCCAAAAGGCTAGCTCTCTGTCATTTACTCGAATTGGTTCATTCGGATGTGGTTCTATTTCAAGAGACTTTGGTGGTAAGGGTTAAGGCATGAGCATTACTTGGGAATTTACTACCTAACTGGGTTTGTTGTTCCATTGATGCAGAAGAGAATTCAGGTGGTTTATTCTCGGCTTGGAACTCTTCTCTGTTTGATTTTCATCATTTCTGTATAGGGGGTGGTATTCTTTTGGTGGGTCGCAGCCGGGAGCTAAATGTGTCACTGCATCTCTTTAATTGTTACAGTTCCATTAGTGACAAGATTGGTTATTGGTCTGAGATCAGGGATAGTGGACTATTGGACCTTGATTCTCTTAAATTGGCTAGGGACTTAAATTTCACATTAGTTGCAAGGGATTCATGGGGCACTAGGGCTCGTGATGCTCGTAGTAATGACTAGTTCAGGTACTTGGTGGATTCACATCAACTTATTGATGTTGCTCCTTCTCCTTTTTTTCCTACTTGGAGAAATGGCAGACAGGGGGTGGATGCAGTAGCAAAACGATTAGATCGTTTCTTGGTTCATGAAACTCTATACACTCGATTGGCTTATTGCAATTCTTGGGTGGAGAATTTACATATTTCATATCATATGCCTATAATTATGAAGTTGGGAGTCAACTTTGATCATACACATTACCCTTTTAAGTAATGTTCGATTTGGTCGGAGGATATCACCTTTGTTCATCTGGTTACTCATCACTCAGATCTTTTCTATAAGTCTGGTTAGGGTTCTGCAATGTGCAAGTTTCCTAATTTTCTCTAGTCTTTAAAGCGGTAGTCTCACCATGGATTCACAACAAAATGTTGACTGTCAAATCATATCTTTGTTAGATTGAATATGAACTTAACATATTATACTTAGCACCCTTTGGTATTTCTACTTCTGATGAGATTCAAGCATTAGAAGCAAAAAAATCGGACATTCTAAAAAAAGAAGAAGAAATGTGGAGACTCAAAAGTCGTGCCTTGTGGTTATAGGGTGGTGACAGAATTACCAAATTTTTTCATTCCTATGCGGCTCAGAGACAAAAGAAAAAATCCATTTGGGATATTCAGAATGATTTGGGCATCAAATTTTCCACTCAACCAGAGATAAAAAAGGAGGCCATTTCCTATTATTGCAAGTTATTCACGAAGCCTCAGGTAAATAATCTAGAAGCTCAGTTTAAGATTATTTATATTATGCCACAGTTATTTTTTGAGGTGGAGTTTGCAATTATTGGTAGTCTGGTTTCTATCTTAGAAGTTGAAGGAATTTTGAAATGTATGTCAAAGGATAAAAGTACTGGACCAGATGGTCGGTTCGATGAATTTCTCCTACAATTTTTTTTATTTCCTCGGTCCAGAATTAGTGCAGTTGGTGGAAGATGCTGGTTGCAGTGGTAAGGTTTTGGGAGGGGTTAATGCTACCTTTCTAGCATTAATACCAAAAACTACAAATCCCGATACCTTTCAAGAATATAGACCTATTTCTCTTTGTAATTTAATTTGCAAACTAATTTCCAAAACTATTGCAAATCGGATCAAGAAGGGGTTGTCAAGAGGGATTTCAAAGGAACAGTTTGGTGTTCAGCATTAGCAACTAATATTTGATGTTGTTGGGGTTTCCGAGGAGATAGTACACTCAGTGAAAGTTAATGGTCAGCAGTCGAGTGTTTTGAAATTGGACCTGGTTAAACCATATGACATGGTGGATTGGTCATTTCTCAAGCTTCTTCTGCTAAGTTCTGGATTGGATTACTTGGCTACTCAATGGATTATTGTAATATCCCAATTTTGACCCCATTGCATTAAAAATGTAAATGATGTAATATCGTTATAAAATCATGGTGAGGAGCTCAAGGCCAAGACCCCACCATCGATTTAGTGTTAAAATTGATGCATATGGGTTGTGTGCTATCCAGGCATAATAGAAATTGTAAATATCATGTAAATATGCATTTTAATAAAATACCCACAGTTAGCTATGCAATGCAACATGAGTATGGGGGCATGATTTTTACAAGGAATTGGAAAGGAAATATTCAAACCCTTGGAGCCAATCATTTCAAGCCAAATGTCAATGAAAAAATCCATGAAATTTCAACTACCCATGTTTAGTTTGTACCCAATCATTTATTTCTCCTAAGAGTTGGTTGAAATAGTTATTATTTGGGGAAATGGTGAGGTATGGCTGTCCAAATTTGGGTATGGGCAAGCCACCATTTTTGGAAAATATTTTTTGGCTTCTTGGGCAAGAAAGGAGTCATGAAATTGTCCCCCAAGCCATTTTTCATCAAGCAGTTGGGCTCTCTCATGTAGTTCTAGATGGTGGGGCATTTTTCCTCCACATTTTCCCTTTGTTTCGTGGATTTCTAGCTGTGAAGAGTGCGTTTTTGATGTTGTAGAGAGCCTGGGAGGAACGAAGATCGATTTGGGGGTCCATAGAGGTCATTTTTGGCCATTCAAATGCTCATATGCATGTGGGAAAAAATGTTTTCTTCCCCGTGTTTGATTTTTCCTTCCCCCCAATCTGTTTTTTACTGGCCACAATTTGGGGGAAACCATTGGACATATTGCTTGTGAATCCCATAGCTAAAACCATTTTACTATGCCCAACATATGTGCTTGTTGTGGGTGGGAGAGGACATTGTGGTTTGGGTTTTGGGTACCCATTTTTTTGGCTTGAGTTTTAGTGCAAGCATCCAAAAATGAAGTGGGTTTAGTTTTGGATTGAAAAACCCAACTGTGGATTGGATTGACTTAAGTGTGGTGTTCATTTTGCTGTGCATAGCTTTGTAGGTTCCTATTCCTTGTGGAAATCATGGCCAGTTCAAGGGTGGCAATTGTGTTGAGATATTGATGAACACAATTGGCCTATGGCTGGGTGGAACATTGCAGTTGCATAGCTGGTTGCATGGGACAACATTACATCAAGATGAGTATTCTCTTATGTGTTTTACTTATGTAATGTTTTAATTATTTGATGATTGTTATTGATATGTTGAATGCATGTGAAATGTGTGTGGTGGATATTTTAATTCCACTGTGCATGTTTATTTTGAATGTCATCTGCACACATGCATTTTATATTTTCATATGAATTTGATGAATGTGGTTGAGTGAGTTTGTTGAAAATCCTATAACGTTAGTCGTGTTCCCTTCCTTGCATTGGATCGACAAGAGGGGACGTGACAGAATGGTATTAGAGCGTAGATTACAACATTGGGCCTACATGGGCTACATCTCACAGTTGCAGAGGTAAGACCCCTTCTTGATCACCACTTATCATCAAGAAAAATTTCAAAGTTTTCAAAATTTCCTAATTTTTTTTATTTTTCTACCTAAGTATGTGTCGGTGCAAAACTTAAAGGAGTGTCGAAACTATTGGCGAGAAATTAGAAAAGCCACCGATACTTTTCGGTGAGAAAACAAAATTTTTCCGAAAAGGTGTTTCGGCGTAAAATGGATAACTTGCTGAAACAAGTCGACGCAAAACTAAAAGTGAGTCAATCGACAGAAAAGTGGAAGTTTGTCGATCGACGATAAATTGGAAAATCGCCGAAACGGTAGGCGAAAAAGTGAAAAGTTCGTCGATCGATCATGAAGCAAAAAGCATGTCGAAATGGATCAGCGAGAAACATGAATTGTGTTGATCGGAGGAAAATTGAAAGTGCGTCGATCGACAACAAAATGAAAATTGTGACGAAATGGGTCGACGACAAATTGAAAGGTGTGCCGAAACGAATCGATGAGAAATGGGAATTGCGTCGATCGGAGGAAAAATGAATTTTGATCCGAAATAGGTCAGTGTCAAATTAGAAAGTGCGCCGATCGGAGACAAAAGGCTAAGTCCGCTGAAACAGGTCAGGGAAAAATGGAAAATTCCGCCAAAATAGGGAAATTAGACATTTTTCAGGGATATTTTCAGGTGCCATAAATGAGAAAAAGTCATGGAACTTATGCGCTAGATTGCGTGAAATCAAAATATTTACAAAAAAAATGAGGTTGATGCCCTCGAGCTGGTTTGCAGTGGCGAAAGCTACAAGGGGGAAATCCCCCTTGATCCCCGTCGTCCCCCTAAGACATTATCAATTTTTAGAAATTTCTATGGTGATGACAAGACTTGTAGAAATGGAAATTTTGCATCATGATAATAGTCCAAGGGACAATTTGGCAAGTTGTAGATTATAAAAGGGTGATTCATATGCTTATGTAATTTGACAAAAGTTGGCAATTTTGAAGGGTTGCAGTTTTTGCTCAATAATCATAAATAGGCATGATCCTACTCTGTTCAAAGCTTATCCATAGGAGAAAAAAGATAGAATGATCTTATTCTTAAAAAATGTTTCTAGTTGTTTCATAAAGCAATCATGGTAAAAATGCTTGGTAGCTAGAAATGTAAAAGAATTGAACCAAGTATGGTTGGATGCTTGGTAACTAGGCAATATCATTAATGAGCAGGGATACTCAATTGATAGCATCATCGTAAATCATGTTAACATGTGGGAAAACATGTTGAATGGATAAGAATACACTATTGTATATTGAATTTCACAAAAACTCATGATGAAAGAAAGGAACTAAGAGGAAGTGATGGTTCCTTAGCCAGAATGTATGAAATGCATTCTCTATGCTCATAATGTGCAATATAAATTGCATAGAGGGGTTGTGGAATCCTTATTAAGAGTAATTGGTTGTAATATGCATTGTGGACGAGTGATAGTCGTTTCTAATCATTGGAGGATGAAAGAGACCAATAATGGACTTGGTGCCTTGGATAAGAATGCATCCAATGTACTATTGTTAGTAATATATGCAATTTGTATTGCAAGGAAGAGCCATGGGAGCTCTTGATTATCAAACATGGATATTGTATTCCACGAAATAATGCTCAACAAGTAATGGTATAGGTTATCGATTCAGGGACATGTAACTTGTAAATATGGTGGGTAAATCATCCTTGTGGGCAAGTGCATGCATGATAAGGGAAGTTACAAGATATGAGTCAGTAACATATGAGTAAGTAATGAGAATGGATAAGGCAATCCCATTCTCCCAAAAGTTTCCGCATATGGGAGTAAGACATCTCAGTATGTGGAATTTGCATGTGGCTCATGATGGTGACATGGTGGCCATGCAAAGGATTCTAATTGGGGAATGAGACATTCCCATGTGTGAATCAATTGTATGGTTCTGCATTGTGGAAAATATTTCCGTGAGAAAGGAGAGAAAGTATCATAATTGAATGAGGTGCAAGGGCATGTAATGGACATTGGAAAGGGCTCCTTGTGGAGTTGATATTGAATCAAGTTGCATTGCTCATAAATGCTAGGAAGTTAAGATAGGTCTAGTTGAACTTGGCAATAATTTCTAAAAGAAATTGGAGCAGTAAGGCAATGTTGATAAAGAGGAAAATTTCTCACCTTAAACTATTTATGTTTATAACATAAGAATTGCATGCTTGGAAAGTAGCAAGTATGAATGTTATACATGTGTATATATATTGAATTGCTAGTTGGTGAGATGATCATAGCTAATAATTTCTTGTGTGCTTGGTAGAGAGGCCATGAAATTGGATCAGATATGATGTGGAAGAGGAAATTCCATGCTATGATGAGGGATTGGAAAGGGATAATTCCTTAACTCCTCTCTTGCTATTGTATTTATATTTTATGAGATTTATATACAGAAAATTATGGCATAGGAATGATAAAAATGCAAGAGATTAAATAAATGAGGCGAATATGCACTAGTTACATATTAATAGGCTTTTCACAGTGAATGTGAAGATGTTTGTGCATGTATATGATGTTGCATGTTGGTTAAATAGTGAGATTTTACATATGCAATGAGCCACTTACGATAATTATTGTGGTCGTTAATAATTAGTGGTGTTGGCATTGGTTGTAGGACCAAGGACAACAAAAGCATGGCTAATTATGTTGATGATGTTGTTGCATGTGACCAGCAAACTTATGAAGAAAGGTTGGGGCAACAGATCTATGATCAAGAGGTTGGTGGTAGGATGGTGAAATCCTTGCAGGAGGCTAACTGATCCGGTAACATCAAAGATGTTAATGGAAGCCATGTAGGTAATGGTTTATTTATGTTGATTGCATAAGTACAACCATGGTCAACCCTCGTCAAACAAAGTCAACCATATGGTTGACCATCGTTGACTATGGTTTCCCATGGTTAATGATGGTTTCTTAGTAATACTAATACTAATACTAATACTAATATTATTATTATTATTATTATTAGTGGTCGACTATGATTGACCATGGTCAACTAGTCAATTATGGCAAAACAAAGTCACCATTAGCCAACCATGGGCAATTATAGTAAACCATAGTCAATTAATTAGTTAAAGTCAACCATATTTAAAAAAAATTCCACAATAGTCAACCATAGTAAATTACAGCCAACCAAAGTCAACCATAGTTAAACAAAGTACATAATAGTCAACCATCTCAACCAAAGTTAACCATAGTCGAACATGTTCAATCATGGTCAACCATAGTCAACCATGGCCAACTAAAGCTAACCATAGTCATCCATGGTAAACCATGGCCACCAAAGTTAACCATAGTCAACTATGGTCATTTAAAGTCAACCACAATCAAGCATGGTTTACCATGATCAAACAAAGTCTACCATGGTAGACCATAGTCAACCATGGTAGACTAAAGTCAACCATGTTCAACGATATTCAACCATCGTGAACCAAAGTCAACCATATGGCTGACCATGGTTGACTACGGTTGACCTTGTTTGACCATGGTTGGTTAACAATAACAACAACAACAACCAACTATGGTCAACCATTGTGAGCCATGGTCACCCAATGTCGACCATAGTTAACCATGGTGAACCAAAGTTAACCATGGTCAACCCATATCAACCACGTTCAACCATAGTTAACCATCCTCAACCAAATTCAACCATATTGTTGACTATGGTTGAACATGGTTGGTAAATACTAATACTAATAATAATAATAATAACCAACTACGATTCTTAAAATTAATAATATTATTATTATTAACCATGGTCAACCATATGGTTCACTTTGGTTGACTACCGTTGACAATGGTTGACTTTGTTTGACCATGTTTAAACATGCTTTGACTATGGTAAATCATAGTAAACCACATTAAACATTTCCAAACATGCTAACTATGGTTTCCCATGCTTGACTATGGTTGAGCACAACCAACCACGGGAAACCATAGTCAACCATAGGAAACCATGGTCAACCATAGTAAATCCTATCAAACATTTCCAAACATGGTCAACCATGGTGAGTAATGGCCAATAAATATTTTTATATAATATTAACATATATCTTAACAACCACATGGTCAATCCATGGTTGACCATGGTTGTCTATGGTTGGATATGTATGGCTATGGTTACCCATGGTTGACTCCATGGTTAATTATGGCAAACCATAGTCAACCATGGTAAACCATGTTAAACATTTTCAAACATGGTCAACCATGGTCAATAATCACTAGTGGATTTGAACCCAAAATGCGACGACAAAATTCGACAACCTCTGACGAAAAGGACTTTGTCATCGGATTTCACCTTCAAATTTATGAAATTTGATGAGTTTTTTAAAAATGATACAATGCTACGTTGGATATCCGATGACATTTCGACGAATATTGACCATTGCCAAAGGATATCTGGCTTAATATTTCCCTAGTATGGCGATACATACAACCGACGGCCAGGAAGTCGGTTATCCGACGGTCAACACTTAATTTAAAGTCGGATATCTTAGACATGGACGTCGGATCACTAACGACCGTTCAATACACAAATGCCTACCATGCAATGTTCTTAGCCGTCGGTGGTATGGCAGAAACGTCGGGTGCTTTGGCCCATTGAGGTTGGATAACCGGCGACATTAGAATGCAAAAATGCCTGCCATCCGACATTCTTGGCCGTCGGTGGTATGGAAGGAACGTCGGATATTGCCGTAGTATAGAAAATATACGCCATCTATTTCGTTCGTTGGAAATTTGACGATATGGAATATTATAAAACCTATAAATTCCAAAACATTCCGACATGTTTTCTATATAAGCACGTGACAGATTACAGACTATTTTTCATTATTTATCTTGTTTTTGTGATTAAAGCGAGCAAAGTGTGGAGCTTGATATTCTAAGATTGATAATCTTCATTCAAGCTCTTTAGGATAAAATGTCAACTAGTAATATTCCTGATCCAGAGGAACAAAATCGACAATTGCTTGCTAGATTGTGGGAAGGAGTTAAAAGAAGGGGTGATGGGAAATGTTATTGTCCATGTAGTCAATGCAGGGGCTTTGAGAGGAGAAGAATTTTGATCACAACAGCCATAAAACATTGTAGGGAATATGGACATGTTGAGGGGGGACATGAATATCATCCATTTGTAAGTTTTGCATTATATATGTTTTTATTTTGATTGCTTTTGTAAATGTATGTATTATTTTAATATTTCTTATATTAACTTTTATCTATTGATGGTTTCAATAGATTGGGACTAGAATGGACAATAAATATTATTTTAATATTTAATATTTATTATATTACATTATTTTTTTCTTGTGTGCATGTTGAATCTAGGGTATAGTAGAATAACTCATTTATTTGTTCGTTAGTGAGAGTAACCCACTCACCGGGGAAAGCACTTAGCTCTCTAGATTTGTCACTTTCCATGATAATAGAAATAACGACTATATTGGCATGTTGTTTCTCTTCTATTTTCTCTATAGAAACCATAGCATCATTTATCTTACCTTAGTTTACAGTATGGGAAATTTTGAGTTATATTTGAGTAGGTTTACTCAGTAATTGGGTCAATTTTTATGTTTCTTGGAAATTTTGGATGCACCTATTTGACCAACAGGTCAATTTTTTACTTCTTTTATTCCAAAATCATTGATGTTATTACATTTTTTGTTTGAATTTCTTATATTAGCTTTTATCTATTGATGGTTTCATGTAATTATAAAGGAAATACATCCTACTGCATTTCGTTCAGAGGAAGTGCTTCCAGAACAAGTAATGGAGGAACATGGAGCTTTGAATATTAATGGAGAACACGTTAATGATCATATTGAAGAATATGATCATACTGATAACATAGTTGAAGATGATGTTACAAATACTTTGATCCATGATTCATTTAATGTTAGAATGGATGAGGATGATGATCATCATTTTGATGATATTCACGATATACCTCTTCTTGAGAAGGCATACGAACCACTTTATGAGGGCTCAAAGACAAATCTTCTCTCTGCTATATTGTTGATAATGAACTTGAAGGTTATGAATGGTCTTTCAAACATATTAGTCACATGGATGTTAAGGTATGTAATACATTCCATCACATAATATATATGATTGTCTAATAATTTTATTGTTAATTCATAAGTCAATTTAATACGGAATATGAAATGTGTTTCATTAATATTATTTCTATATTATATTAACTAGTAGATTTTTATTTTTATTTGTTGTAGCATGATAGGTGAATATTTGTTACCACTGTCAAATATTTTACCTCGCACATATCGAGATCTATTTTCCATCATGAAAGAAATTGGAATGTAGTATGAAGCAATTCATGCATGCCCTGATGACCATGTTCTATATTATAATCAACATGAATTTGGAACAGAATGTCCTGAATGTCATATTAGTAGATATCAAACAAATCAAGTAACAAAAAAGGTGCATCGCAAAGTTCTATGTTATATTCCCATTATTCCACGTTTGCAACGATTGTTCAGGTGCAAAAACATAGTGCATTTTATGGATTACCATGCACGGAATAGAAGTCAAGACGACATTATTCAGATGCCTGCAGATGGGTCTGCATTTAGAGATATGGAGGAAAAATGGCCTCACTTTAAAGAAGAACCTCATAATCTTAGGATTTCTTTGGCAACAGATGGTGTTAATCCATTTGCAGAGATGAGATCCGTTTATTCCGTGTGGCCTATTTTTTTTATCAACAATAACATTCCTCCATGGTTGACAATAAAGAGGGAGCACATAATGTTGTCGATGATTGTTCCAGGTATATTGTGTCTACATTTTTTTTTAATGTAGTGGTATCTCATTTATTATATTTTGTCGCATAATGTCATATATATATTTAATGTTTTTCTATTGTGCAATATGGTTTATATATCTAAATGGTATGTCTCATAATTATATTTTTTATATGTTCAAATCAATCAGGTAAGTACCAAGTCAAAGATATGAATGTATATATCAAACCTCTTATTGACGAGCTACTAAAGTTATGGAATGGCATCACTATGTATGACGTATCTAGACTAATACGACAAAGGCAATTTCAATTCCATTTTTGTGGTATGTAATTATAAGTTCCACTTTATTTGCATTTAATTTTATGAACTAGCTAGTTAATATACTACCCACGCATGTTTTTCTAAATAATCAAGTCATTTTGTATAGAATTATAACTGATCACATAGATATTCCATCTCTTTATGTTGGTATTCAGACAAAGGGGAAATTTGCATGTCCAGCTTGTGGTCCTAAGATCAAATCTCGTCATTTAAAAAGCTTAGGAAAGGAGGTGTTTGATGAGTATAGGAACTTCCTCTCTAAGAATCACAGGTATTGAACTACCGAAAAACATTTGTTCAATGGAAAGCAAGAGACTGCATTAAAACTGCAGAGAATGACACCTCACTTATGGAAGTTGCAATATAATAGAAATCGTCAAGGTACGTATGAATCATCGTATTTGAAATGTTATATTGTATATTTTTTTATTGTTTGTTATTTACTATAATTGAAATTGATTTATGTAATTTCATGATTCTCGTTCATGTGATCATGAAGACATTAATGGGCTTCCACGAGGAATGAAAAGTTATCCTAGACAATTTAGTAGGTTTCCCTACTATAAGCACATACAAATTGCTCATCTATTTGATACAATGCATATCAGAAAGAATGTGATTGAAACATTATGGCGAATATTGGATGGAACGAGTGACAAAGAAAAAATTGTCAAAATTTGCAAAGACATTCAAGATAGCAACCATGCAATGAAAGACGTCATTCAATTTCATAGGAACGAAGAAAAAATTAATGTAAACTCACTTCCATGGATGTTAACGGACTAGCAAAGTAATGTTGTAAAAGAAGTCATTCGAAAAATTAAATTTCCCACCGGATTTTGTGCGAACATGAAGAATATCATAACAAAGAAAGGTAATTTCGCGGGGGTGAAAACGCACGATTGGCATGTCTTCATGAAGGTAATTATTATGGTATGCATTTAATTATTTTTTTTCCTATTCCAATGAATATGGTTGGTATTTTTGTTTGTCTACTCTTTTTTGATAAAACGAAACGATTTGTATATTATTGTTAAAGTATGTTCTACCTCTATCTATATCGAACAACTTCGACAACAATGTCAAGCAAATAATATATAGCCTCAGGAAATACATGAGGTAAGTGGTGATTTTTTCCATGCGCTTACTAGTGTTTGTTTAATTCAACACAGAACTTATATTTGATTTTCGTTCTCCAATTCATGTTACGTAATATAATGTTTTTTCCCTTTAATCTCTTGATTAGGTAGACATGTCACTTGTAGATGGTTGTCATCTAAAGAATTCCATAAAGAAGACATAAAGTATTGGAGGAGAGAAATTCCTCATCTCATGTGTGAAATGCAGAAGCATCTACCTTCGGAATTTTTCAATGCATAGGAACACTACCTCATACAGCAAGTTGAGGAGATTGAACTATGTGGACCTGTGCACTCAAGGT
Organism: Larix kaempferi; assembly: GCA_027924585.1. NCBI lineage: Eukaryota > Viridiplantae > Streptophyta > Pinopsida > Pinales > Pinaceae > Larix > Larix kaempferi. Next base: position 3,984,451 of record BSBM01000729.1, on the reverse strand, counting down.
CCATGTGGATGGTTGAGAGTCACTTGAAATTTATGAAGGGTTTGGTCAAACAACGAGCATATGTTGAGGGTTCTATGATGGAGGGATATATGGTATACCAAAACATGTTGTATATTAGTGAATATCTTCCTATATTAGCATCAAAGCTCAATTTACGTCACATTTGTGATCCAGACTCCAATAACGATTTTGAAGGGGAGTACTCGAAGGGGAAAGGTAGATTGAGGAAGGTGAAAGGTAATATAACACATTTGATTGTTGATTTTTATGTATATATATCATACATATTCTATTTTTATATTCAATATTTTGCATCAATTTAGAGTGTAATAATATACTTTCATGTTAAGTGACTATAAATTTGTATTGAATTTTAATTTTATTGTCATCAAACAGTTGGTCGAGAGTGGGATGCAATTCATATATACATCGCAAACAATCTTGACTGGATGAAGGTATGGATCAAATGATGTGAAAAATATGGTCATGGAATATCATGGGAAGGTGTGGTTTCATTGGTTAAAGCTGCAAATCGCAATGGAGATACCAATCTAACACAAAGGGAAATCGATTTATCAAGAGGTTTAAAAGATAAGCAGGTAAGCATATTAATCAACCACACTATTTATTTTTCTGTAAAAAATATTGACATTGTACACACTGATTTTTTTCCCTATTATATGGCATTATAAACATGCACTAGTTAATCATAAATATTGGATCATTATGTAATCTTTTCATATATGGCTTATTGTAGGTAAAACACCATAAGGCTATGTGGTGCAATGGTTGTAGATATCGCATCAAAAAGTTAGCTAACACGAAGAAAACATCATATTGTGGGATATCTGCAGTCTTTGAGGTGACCAATGTCTCTTCTAGAAGTGATAGACATCCAGAACTCTCTGAAAACTGATACTGTGGGTATCTGGAAGACATTATTCAGTGTGACTTTAACTCGATCAAGGTATTTATGTTCATTGTCAAATGGTACAGGTGTCGATTGAATCCACGTGATCCTGTGAACATGACAATGGATTTACCATGGTAAATGCAAGGTTGTTTGAGCCAGGAATAGAGCCCTGTGTTCTTCCAACCCAATGTAAACATGTATTTTACTCTGAGGTTCGAGGTAGAGTGGGTTGGTCATTTGCTATGAGACATGATCCAAGGGGAAGGCCAGTAAAGTATAACATAGATGAAGGTAATGAAGAAGTTCTCAAAGAAGAAGACGTTGTTGAAGATGATCATGATCAACATGAGTTAGATGATCATGTTCCAGAAGAAGATGTCAAAGAATTTCTTGAATCAGATGATGTATCAGACAATGTCCATGAAGATGATATTGACTATGACATGATGATCGTAACTAACATCAACGACGACGATGATATGGCCAATCCTTACAATGTTGAATCTGGATCATCGGATGATACAGATGATGACTCGAATGGAGAAGACAATGAATTCCATTGAAGTGTATGGTGTATGCAGTAATATATCTACTCTATATATTTTGAATATTTAATATTGCGATAGAAATATTGAATTTTTTTGCCGGTATGTATAATAAATTAACTGTTTCTTTGTGTTTTTTCCATTTTCTTGTATGTTATAATTAGAAACATTGCTTGTTATATAGTATGACAAAAAACACATTTAATTTTTTTGTACATAGATATTTTTGTCGGGTTATGGGGAATTGAGAGTGATGTGAGGGGGGGATGGGCCATAACAGCTTCCACCTTCACGTGGTTGGCCCTGTTTAGTAGATAATATTAAATGATTCTCGAAGTAGAGAGAAGCTCATAAGGAAATGCACAATTATCATGCTAACCCAAATGGTGTGCTTGATCATGACCATCATCTTCATCATGCTCTTCATCATTGTATGATATACAATGCAACTACCTAGAAAGACCAAGGATGTTTGTAGGGGCATTTTCAGTCTTGAAGGAGCTTGTGGTTGTGCTACCTGACTACCTAGCAGATCATATAGGTTCATTGGTGCCTGAAATTGAGAAATCACTTAATGACAACTCATCCAACTCGAATCTGAAGATTGAAGCTCTCATATTCGCAAGGCTTGTGATGGCTTCACATTCACCCTCTATTTTCCATCCCTACATCAGGTCCCTTTCTGGACCTGTTCTTTCTTCCTCCAGCGATCGATATTACAAGGTTATTGCAGATGCACTGAGGGTCTGTGGAGAGCTGGTTAGGGCAATTCATCAAAATTGGAGATGTCATAGGTTTTCAATTTTAATCCATATGTTCAACCCATTTACAATGCTATTTTAACAAGATTGGCAAATCAAGACCAAGATCAGGAGGTGAAGGAGTGTGCTATTTCTTGCATGGGTTTGGTCATTTCAACATTTGGTGATAAACTTCAAGGAGAACTACCCATTTGTTTACCTCTTCTTGTTGATCGTATGGGAAAAGAGATAACATGCCTTATAGTAGTGAAGGAATTTGTTGTTATTGCTAGCTCTTCTCTTCCGATAGATTTGTCATGTGTATTGGAGCATGTTTTTGCAGAACTAACAACATTTTTGCGAAAGGCCAATCGTGCATTAAGGAAAGCTTCACTGGGGACTCTAAGTTGCTTATGGTGATAAAATCACTTCATCTACAGTTGAGGCTATTAAAATAGAACTTCCCTCTCTCATCAGTGATGCATACCTACATATGACTGCTTTAGCATTGAAAATCTGATGTACAATGATGGCTGATCAAAATCATCACCAAAATGTTGGTGCTGTAGTATGTGACAGGGTTCTTCCACAAGCTCTTGTTCTAGTCAAAAGTTCATTGTTGTAGGTTCAAGCTCTGCAGGCTTTGCAATTTTTTTTTGCATCTTTGGTATAGTCAGCAAACACGAGCTTTGATGCTTTATCTGATGCTCTTCGTTCAATTGCCAAACCTTCTCCACAATTGGGTGGTCTTGCAAAGCAAGCTCTCTATTCAATTGCTCAGTGTGTGGCAGTTCTTTGCCTTGCTATAGGAGATCATAAATGTGCATATACTGTAGAAATGTTGATGAACTCCTCATTTGTTTTGGAGTTGAAGAGATCAATCACAGAACAAGCAACCTTCAGCTTGTTTTCCAATTCAGTGAATATTCTTATGATATATTCAGTGAATATTGGAAGAATTCTAAAGATGTTGAAGGAAGAGACTTAGGGACCGTCTGATCGCAATGATCGACAGTTGCAGTTTCATTTTGTTTCGGGAGATATCTTGCATTGACCACGAAGTTTTGTATCTTGGTGTTTATAATGCCAAGTCTGAGTAGTCTAATTCGACACATAGTGCAAAGGATTCTTGGTGGGGGCTCTAGGTGATAGGACTCCATGAGAATCTCACCAGCTCGGAGTTCGGGATGACCTGTCAGGCCCCCAATCGTTTTGGAAAACGTGGCATTAGCGATCTCGTCAGATTCTTTTGAAGTCAGAAGTCGGATATCTAACGCCTCTTGCCGTCGGTGGTGTGGCGAGGTTGTCATATTCCGAGCTTTGATGCTTTATTGATCGATTGATTCTCTTCTTTCAAGTGCCAAACCTTCTCCACAATTGGGTGGTCTTGCAAAGCAATATCTCTATTCAGTTGCTCAGTGTGTGGCAGTTCTTTTCCTTGCTGCAGGAGATCAGAAATGTGCATCTACTGTAAAAATGTTGATGAACATTCTGAGAGATAGTAGCAGTGACAATTTGGCCTGACAACACCTTGCTTTGCTATGCCTAGGTGAAATGGGAAGACAAAAAGATCTTAGCCATCATGCAATCATTGAAGGCATTGTGATTGAGTCTTTCCAATCTCCTTTTGAAGAAATAAAGTCAACTGCTTCTTATGCATGCACTTGGGCAAGTTGACTTGCAGGATGCATATGTTGACAAAATTCTAAGATTATTATTTAATCATTGTGAGAGTGAGGAAGAGGGGGTGCATAATGTTGTTGTAGAGCCACATCGAAAACCATCTTTCCCATCTCAAAACCCACATTAGCTTGGGCCATGATGAGACAACTGTTGGAAATATGGCAGTACAGAGTGTGTAGATTGTCATTGATGGCAATCAGATGAGACAGGGAAGCTTGTCATGCAGCTTGCCATGAAAGGGAATGGCAATCATATGATGACATGAGCAACGATGTATGATGGCTATGACCAAGGTGTTCATAGTTGAAATGAATGAAATGAGGTGGGAACCAACATGCACTTGAGATATCCGATCCTAAAACAAGAAGAAACATGAAGGGGTTTCCACTCACTATATTTCTACTACATGAGTGCCATCATAAGCATATTATCCATGCCATTTCCAAATCAGGGGTTATAACAATCAATTCTAGAATGTATAATAACAATCACTTGAAAAAAACAAGACAATTAAAAGAGGCCCATATTTGCATTACTACCTTGAAAGCAGATTTGGAAAAGGAACACCAGAACTGGCGCACTGCTCATAGTAACTATGAAAGGAAGGTTGTTCTCCAGGGAGAAACTACACAATATTTGGGTAAAACCTCTAAATCATTAGCGATATTACAGGAGGAGGTATTGGATTTGCGTAAAGTTGCAGAGACAATGAAAGATGAATGTGAATCTTCTAAAGTTTCATGAGAGATGGATATGTTGGCATTGATGTTAATATATGAATGAAGGTTCGAAGTTGTATGGTAGGACGTTACATCCAAAGGTGAAAGTCCATCCAAAACTGAAAGGACCCGTTTACGCATTAGAGATATCTGCTTGTTGAGAAAAGAATGCATTAAAAATCACCCTGTTGCGTTAGAGAAATATAACGAGAGATCTGGGGAGGGGAATGTTCCCATCAGTAGTTATAATGCCACAGTTGCAAATGATAATGAGTTGAAAAGATCTTTTTAAAATGAGTCTAATGTGAGCTCAACTCATAGCTACAGAAACGATTCACTTCCACTTGAAGCAGCATCAACGTCGTTATCCGGTTTAGGAAACTAAAAAGTCCATCATGAAAATATGTTAAAGGATAGTAGTACTATAGATGTTGAAATCCATAGTGAAGCATAGTGTAATACTGCATGAATGGACTGAAGGCTAACTCGTCTCGATCAAAATGTACATGTCTAGCTTCCACCTTTCCTTCCTGATCTAAATCTGAACGTTCATGATCGTGATGTTCCATGTAGCTTCAGGAAGAGGAGAAAGAAGGTTACGAATCTACACCAGAGGAAAAGGAGAAACATAAGAACATATAAACAAGAATCAGGGACCATCCGATCGGTTGATCAATGATGGTGATCTATTTAGTCATTGTGATTTATCCCACATTGGTTATGTGGATGAGTCTTTATGTGTTGATATATGTCGGTCCTCCCTAATTCTTTTGATGCATAGTGCAAAGGATAGGCAGGGCCACCGGGTGTTTGGACTCCATGAGAATATCACCAGCTCGGTGCCCGAGATGACCTGTCAGGCCCCCTATCCTTTTGGTACACGTGGAAACTCAATTGTTGACAAGGATAATGACGTGGCAGTGATGTGTTGCGAACGTGGCAGAACGTGAATCTGAGATGGAAAAATGGCGTGGCATTGAAAAGGACGACAAGGGGGATAATGAAGTGGTAGTGTATAAGAACCAAGAGGAGCCGAAACTATTAAATCCTAGAGTGTGTAATCGATGGTCCTATGCTATGTTGAAAAGGGGCTAAAAGAAAGCTAATGCAAAGAGCCGAAGCTCTTATAGTGCTAGTGTTAAAAAAAAGGGTGGGACATGAAAACTTTATTTATAAAAGCGCTAAGTTAGAAAAGTCTAGGGATAATGTTTTTTTTTTAAACAAATGTAAAATATCGTCGGATTTCCGATGAATGGAATAGATGTTGGATATTCTCCATACTAGGGAAATGTCGGACGTTCTTGCCATACCATCGACGGCTAAGAACGTCGGATGGCAGGAATTTTTTCATTTTAATGTCGTCGGTTATCCGAATTCAATGTTTAACTTTATTTTTGCTCATTATATGAAAAGACATGTTACTTCATGAAGAGGTGTAAAAGAAGGAGTATATATATATGAAGGTATTATGTGATGAAGTGTGACTACATAAAATGCATTATAGATCAGAAGAAAGAAAAGAATAAGTGCAGCAGTCTAAGAAGATTAGTAAAGAAATTTATCTCAAGGGTGGAAGGGTGGTCCTAGGGCAGGTCGGTGCCTGCAAAGGGGAGTAAGGGCTTCCTTGTTGGTCATGGATGACTAAATAGGGGGTCAAACTTGTCAGATTCTTTTGATGTCAGAAGTCGGATATCCGATGCCTCTTGCTGTCGGTGGTATGGTGAGGTCGTCGGATTCATCATCATCATCATCTTCCTTATTATAAATAATATTATAGGGGCCTCCACCTCCCAATCCTTCTAAGAAGTAGGATCCTATTGATCCCTCTTATAGCCATCTTAATGTTGTGGATAAATTCCATGTTGTTGACAATTCGTTTACGTCTCATTAGGTCAATGTCTATGCATAGATAAGTGCATGTATCATGTTTTTGTCCCTTCCCTCTTTTATTTACAATTCATTTTCAAAATATATTATCTTTTATAACTAGCATGCATCTTGTAGCATACCTTTGGGGCTTACTTCTTACTCTTAGCATATTGTAATGGGATGCCATATGACATCATCCTTACACAATTGTTAAGGAAATGCAGTTGAACTCAAAGGTTTTATAAAATGGAAACCATCTAAAGTGATAATATCCAACAACATGACAAAATTGTTAAAAAGGGGACAGTATGGCAATCGCACATTGTACTCATTAGATTTTCAAACATCCGAACCCTATGTTCTCTTGGATCTCCAAATTGTAATTGACAAACATTCAAATATATTTGTGCGATATTCCCAAAGGTATTCCACCTACTAGAGATCATGATCAAACTAGATCCTCAAGAATATTTCCATTTTCATTGATGATGATTAAGAAGATATTCTTAGATGGGAAATCATATGGAAAATGGAATTTAATGAATCATAATATAAACATAGCATAGTTACTTGCACTCTTTCTCCCTCTTCTTCTTCACACAAGTTTTTATTTAAATAAATTTGGAATATGTTTTTGTTTTGTTATGGAAAGGGAAGTTTTGGATATTGCAAACATGTAAAGGTGTTTTGGTGTTCATAAACTAGGCTCTAACTAAAATTTAATTCAACTAAGGTTAATCACCATAAAAGAAGGTTTCAAGTTTTAGAAATAGATTTTTGGAAAAAATATGGACATGCCAATGTAACTTTGGTTTTTCCTATAAGTTTTTGTTATACCTATGCATATAGAAAGTTTTCATTACCTAGGTGTGATAAAATGTAACACTCTCGTAGACTTTTTTAGCAAATTCAATAGTGTAGCAATCGAATATGTTTTCTAAAATTTATTTGAAATCACTTAATAGTAATTCCAATCCTTGTCTAGTGATACCTTGAATGGATCTACCCCTATCTATATCATTCTAAAAAAGTTAGATTCATTTTTTGAAATTTATCAAAATCACTTTATATTACACATCTTAAGACCGTCCACACTATCCATCACAAGCATGTATCATTTAAATCATTTCAAGCAACATATAATAATTATTTTTCATAATATTAGGCTTCATACTTTCAAATCTATCACATGTTAAGCTATGATATTAATTATTTTTTCAAACAAGAATATTTATGAGCTAACCACTTCACAATTGTTGGCATTGTATTTATAACATTAGCATTTTGGCATTCAAACTTCATGTTGATCATGCATATTTATGTACAAAATAGTGTTGGACTATTACCATTACTTTATACTATATAGATCTTGGTCATATGTTTGTAATATCCCAACAGGGTGTTGAAGGATCCCAAAATGTTTGCATTGCACACTGTTTCCCAGTGTTCCTTTAATACATCTTAAACTCAAATTTTCACTTCTACTTACACCAACGAGGCATGTGTCTTTATCTATTGCCTTATTTTTTATACAATTTTAGTATAAAAATATGCAAAATATGCAATGAAACCAATGTGAAGATTAAATCCACGCACTATTGCAATGCATATTATTTACTGCAAAGAGAAAGACAACCAAGAACAACACACATTCCAACATTTAGTTCCACTAGATCACTTAATTGGTTTACAACATTTTCCAAAAAATATCATGGATCACCGAGTGACTGCTAAATTCATTTTATTATTGTTTGATAGAACGAATAGGTTGTCAATGGACTAGGGCATATAATTTAATAGATGAATTAATGGATGAATTTGTAGGGCATACAATTTAATAGATGAATTCGTAGGGAATACAATTTAATACATGAATTAATGGATGAATTCGTCAGTTCAACTGTAGATTATATTAGAGATTAGAAAATGTAATTATCTGCGACCAATACTTAGATAGTAATGAATGAACTTTCCCAGGTCATACGAAGATTTTATTAGATTTTTATAAATCTATTTATGTGAATATCACCCAAGCAAAAATGGGGAAAGCACCCAGATCATTTGTAGTTTTCGTTAGAGACCAAAAAGATATAAATTTCCTGTTGAAATCCAAAGCTACTAGTGTTTTGAAATAAAATCGGATCCCCACCTCCTGCCATTTAACCACTATGAGTTGAAATCTAAAGCCAAGCCATGCAGAGTAGAAGAAATAAAGAATGAGGTAGTTTTATGTAGCTTGTTTAAATTCTTTATTTTGTTTGAATACTACATCAAACTCATTCCATTTGTTCTTTTTGAATGCTTGCTATGTATAGAATTATTTAGATACACTCTGGAAAAGGTAGTGTATATGATCCTGGTGTTTGAAGAAAAATTAGAACCACAAAAATTAGAATCAATAGTAGAGAACCATAATTTAAAGCAAAATTCATTGTAAAATATACAAGACTTAAGAAGTAAAATTTTCCAGGTAGTGTATATGAGCCTGGTGTTTGAAGAAAAATTAGAACCAATAGTAGAAAACCATAATTTAAAGCAGAATTTATTGTAAAATATACAAGAATTAAGAAGTAAAATTCAATGTAAAATATACAAAATTTAAGAGTATTATTTTTAAAAAGTTTTTCATTCCCTGAAATGCTGACTGATCAAGAACCAAATACGTCCCACTAGGGGCAATGTTAAACATTGCTATTTATTTATGACTATTTTTTTTTTTTTTTGAGTATTATTTTTAAAGAGTTTTTCATTCCTTGAAATGTTGACAGATCAAGAACCAAATACGTCCCATTAGGGGCAATGTTAAACATTGCTATTTAGTTATGACTATTTTTTTTTTTTTAATTTTTCCGGGGATTAGTATAAATAACTTTAGATGCTAAATTCATTTTATTATTGTTTGATAGAACGAATAGGTTGTCAATGGACTAGCGATGCTAAGAGGGTACATGATCCAATTCCAAGATGCAAATCAGAGGAAAAAATTTAAAAAATTGACTAAATAAATTATGGGGATAGAAACACGAAATACGAACAAGGTGCCCATAAAGAGCAGAGTTACAATAGATATTCTGGAAGACTGTTCCCAAAAGAGCGGTTCACACTTTTTTTTTTACATTAACGATTGACAAGATTTTATATTGAAAAAAAGAGCAGAGTTACAATAGATATTCTGGAAGAGTATTGTTCCCAAAATTAGAGAGCTGTCATAGTAGGCTCATCCATTTCAAGCCTTTGATGTTCAGTCACACCCTCGATTCTACGACAGCTATAGATATTTATATACTTTCCTAACAGTAAACAGAAAAGGAAATACATTATCCTGCAAATAGATAGTTAACTCACTTCTGAGCTATTATACACAAAAAAAACATCTAGAGAATCATGGTGAATTATGTAGAGCATTGATGGCTGATGTTCTCCTTGTTTCCATTCCTTGTTCCAGCGTTCTCCTCGTCGTTGCCATGAAAGACCATAGAGTTTATTTTGGTATCGTCGTTGCCATGGAAGACCATAGAGTTGCTTTTGATACCAGACTTCATTCCATCCAGCTTTGCTTCAACCATTTCAGACTGTTGTGCAACGATTTAATCTGGGTGTTGATATCCCCATAGCAAGGGCAGCCGTTGTCCATTTTTCCAGCAAGTACCTTAAAGTACTCCTTCATTTTGCTACAGATAGTCCTAATTTCCATGTTATAGATATGAACGAAAGTGGAAAGATGAGACAAAGCTTTATTCTAATCGGAGTATTCTCCCCTAAGCCTGCGGAGCTGACTCTCCAGCTCCATCAGATGCACAAGAACTTCTGATGGGTTGTCCACCCCACGGGGAGACTCTAGGTTGATAAGACCATTATCCATCCCATGCTCATGAGATGTCCAATTCTTTCTGCTTCCAGTCTCGCTGGAAATCCTGCACTGAGCAAAAGGGTGCAGTACCGCCCCACCCAGGTTCTGATTATTGCCCAATTCCACAGAGGCCTCCCAGCCCTTTCCATTACCTTTCTCGCCAAAGAGTCCCCATACTATTGGGTGTACAACCCCACCATAGTTATGAACAATGTTCAATTCTAACGACACCCATTTTCTGCCATTGACTGGCTCGTCCACCTTGGAGAGACCCCCTAAGAAATTCTGATCCGACCCACCATGCGCTTGCCCAACGAAGCCATTCGCTTGTCCTTGAACAACATCGAAAGAAGTCAAGTACCGCTTCACACCGGCCCCGTCTCCATTCTTCGGGATATTATTCATGCAACGGAGGCATTGCAGTGAAGAAAAGTTCGAGACCTTATCGGCCTCCATTGTTGGTTGTCGAGGATTCAAAATTCTAATCCAAACTACTCAGGGTCCTTAGAGCACCCAATTCTCAAGAGTTCGAAAATGCAGGATGGCAAGCTTCTCCCATGAAGCGTGATATAAGGTAGGGCAGAAGGTGGATGTAGTATTAAATTCATGCATGTAGGGCAGGTGGGATGAGACTGGTGAGGGCACCAAGTGTTCCAGAGGTACACGGGAGAGGATCGATGGCAGGAAGAAGATCCCAAGGCAATCTTGCTTTTACTCCATAATTTTTTTATTTATTTTGTAATGTTTGGGGGAAGGGAATTAGGATGCAAGGTGGTCAGAAACAAAATAGGAAGGGGACTAAGGAACCTAGTTGGTAACAATACTAATGCCATTGATGATCATTGAACCACAATCTAAACCAGCACCAATATTTGCCATGTGGTCTGCTTCTTTATTGTTTTTTCTTAGGACATGGAGGACGTTGATGGAGTTAAAATCCGTAGCTGCATAGGACAAGAGGGTCTGAAGAGTAGAGGTGGGTTTTTTCCTTCGGAGTAAAAAAGGACTCCTCCCACACCTGCCATCCCGGGAGTGGTTAATCACACTTTCTTATGTAAGATTATTCCTTGTTATTTTATTCTCATATCAATGATGAAAAATACAGAGAAAGATTGGATTACTATGGAGCATCATGAGAAATACTAATCATTTCCCCTTTATATTGCATTTAGTACCTTGACATCATCATCATCATCATCATCATCGGAATCATCATCGGAATCATCATCATCACCATCATCATTGGCATCACCATTTTCATTGTCATCATCATCATCACCATAATCATCATCTTCATCATCATCATCTTCATCATAATCATCATCCTCATCATCATATTCATCATCATCATCATCATCATCATCATCATCATCATCGTCGTCGTCTATGGATATCCGATGCAGATACCCAGAAATACCAATAGCATTTGGCATCGGTGTTTTAGCGAGATCATCGGATTCTTTTGTTCTAAGATGGGTAGAGTTTATAATTGAATTTATAATTTTAAGAATATAGTAAAATGGTTTTAACTTATAAAGGTGATAATAGAATATGTTTTGATTTTACATTACTAATAAATAGAATCATGAGATAGAAACTAGGGAATCACTACTAGATAGAATCCATTTCCTTGTTGTTCACAGTTTCTTGCATAAGATTGTTCCTTGTTATCGGATTCTCATATCAATGATGAAAAATATAGAGAAAGATTGGATTACTATGGAGCATCATGAGCAATACTAATCATTTTCCCTTTAGCTTGCATTTAGTACCTTGACATCATCATCTTCATCATCTTCATCATCATCATCATCATCATCATCTTCATCATCATCAACATTGTCATATTCATCGTCATCATCATCATCACCATCATCATCAGCATCATCATCTTCATCGCCATCATCATCATCACCATTATCATCATCATAATCAATCATCGTCATCATCATCGTGTTACATAGTTACATAGTTCTTACCCTTTCCTTATGATCAATTTATGGTTGAAATGGGATGTTTCGACGAGACCATGTTTTTAACCACTTGGTATTGCTAGGTGTTCCACACGAAAATAAAAATTGGGCATAATCTTGCTAAGCCACAAAAGAGTAAAAAGTGGCATTGTTGGGTTAGCATGGCCGGTTGATGTTTCTCTATAACGTCCAAGAATGAAGTACATATAAACCCATCACCATCATCCATGGTCATATTAAAAAAAAATATTGACACGGAATTTCAATTGAGATTAGACATAATATCATGTTGATTAAGAACTCACACTAGTGACTACACATGTTGTACTGAAAGAACCTCCTAGGGTTTATGTAACATTTGAATTGTGAAGAATTTAGTACTATTTGGTTTCAAGATGACCTTAAAAAAACTCAATGCCTCCAACCGAAGATATTGTATTTAAAGAAAAAAAATTAAAGAGTAATGAGACAAAATCTAGTGAGTGAACTTGAAGACCAAAGGGAGAGGAATAATTAATAAATCAAACATAATAAATATTACAAGTTAAATAAGTCAATGACATGGGTCAACATACATTTTCATGAATCGTATCAAGAAACTATCTTGATCTATGCACACTACTTGGAAAAACAATCTTTGTATGCTTTCCAAGTGCACAACCCTTGCATGTACATATTGGTAACTCAAGAACAACACGTAACTCCATATTGGTAACTAGATATGTGGAATCATTGCGTAAATCTACTTGTATGACAACTTATTTCTCTTTAAGTCTATTGAAATCCTTCTTATTGAATGTCACATGTTTGGATGATCCACTGTCCATATACCACACTACACTAGAGATGGTGTTAGTGGAAAGACACGATACCATGGAGAAGGTTGTCTATAGCTTTTTGTGCTAACTCATCCACTTTGAATGCTTTTACATCCTTGCCAACAACTTTTGTCCCTTTTTCTTTTCCTTCTTCCTAGGACATCGATAGGCACAGTGGCCCATCTTGTGGCATGAATGATTTCACGTGACTCAAATGGTTCTTCCCATGCCATGATAATTATGGATAAAAATATTAAATGAATGAAAGGGAGATTTCAAAGAAGTAAGCATAAAATTTCCATCACACATATACAATAATCTTGGCACTAGGCATAAAACTATTAATTGCATGTAACCACAAGAGCCTTAAACTCATGAAACTTATTGAATACTTCATCATTGGTCTTCATAAAGTATATATAGGTCTTTATGGAGGGTGACATAGTGTTAAGCGATGCTTGAGGTAGGAGGGAGAGGAATTCATGAACTCAAATACCAAAGGGAGAGGAATAATTAATAAATGAAACATAATAAATATTACAAGTTAAAGAAGTCGATGACATAGGTAAACATACATTTTCATGAATCTTTGTATGCACACTACTTGGAAAAACAATATTTGTATGCTTTCCAAGTGCACAACCCTTGCACATACCTAGCTTATAGATCACAAAGTTTGGAAATCCCTGCACTATTTCCTTCGAGGGTGGAAGTGCTCCATAGTGAAAGAAACCAAATCTCGTGTTCCAAATGTTCCAATAGTGCTACACTTTATTATGACTAATTACTTCTAATCAAACTCCACACTTAAGAGGTGTCATATCTTAATCTAAAACAAGATTATTAGTTAAACCAAGAACATACAAAACATCATTCAACTTAAGAACAACACGTGATGGAATCATGTGGAAAGAGCCAAATTCCATATTGGTAACTAGATATGTGGCATCATCGCGTAACTCTACTTGTATGCCAGCTTCTTTCTCTTTAAGTCTATTGAAATCCTTCTTATTGAATGTCACATATTTGGATGATCCACTGACCATATATCACCGGCCTACTCTAGAGATGGTGTTAGTGGAAAGACATGATACCATGGAGAAGGTTTTCTCTAGCTTGGGTGCTAACTCATGCACTCTGAATGCTTTTCCATCCTTGCCAACTACTTTTGTTGCTTGCTATTTTCCTTTTTCCTTCTTCCTAGGACATTAAAAAAATTTCATTTTACTATTCATATTGCCTAAATAGACAATGTAATGCAAATTAACTTCAACACTAGGAAGTTAAGTCGGTAATTGTTTGATGCAATGAGAACTATGTCTTAAGAGAGTCGGTTTCACCATTTATGTTTCTACGGAAGCAATGGAGTATGGTAGGGTGATGTCCATAGTTCAGTCTTGGCACTCTTAGTGCTCTAAGGTCTTCTCTTTAAGTACTTCACTTTTAAAGGTTTATATGTAGGTTTGTTTAATTTAAATGTTTAAACTGGTTTATATCACTAATCTAGGCCTGATGGACTTTGTGATAAGAGGGTGAGTCCTTCTGGGGTCTTCATGTTGATATTCATACTGCTGGCGGAGCTTCCAAGAGGTAAGGGTGATGTTTGGAACTATCCTGGCTTATTTAGCAAACTTGCTAATGCACTTTTTGTAATATGTCCTACAGGCATAAATATGATGGCTCCTTCCTAAGTTACCTACATCAAAATTCTAGCAAGGTCTAATGTTATGTTTTTAAAAGAAAAGGCTAAGGACTAACTCTTTGGAAATTCATGGCTTAAATAAATGTAGTTTGACGCCTTCACGATTTTAACTATAGCGTGGGGTAAGTGTATTGAAATGAAAAAAGAACGTGGTTGGAGTTTTAAATGCTGCATGTGAGAATCATGTGGTGTTGTGGCCAGCTGGGCACAACAGTTTTACCTTGGTCTTCATCCCTGCGTTTATCATTTTCATGGATTTTGGTTGAGAGTAGTCCCTTGCTGCGTCTGGATTGATAGTGCTATGAACCGACCATAGTGCACTCGTTGTTCACTATGTAAGGAGGTGGAGAGTGTCACGATTCACTTCCAGGTAACTTCTACCTACAACTTTTAAGATTTTCTTCCTCCATCCTATATGTATTTGTTTTATCTCAGGGTTTAACTTGTGTTTTTTCTTTGACTTTTACTGGTCGGTCATAGGTTATGATACTCACTGCGTTGGGTGCTAACAGGTGACTGAAAGCTTGGTTCTTGGCATAAGAATGGTAATTCCAGGTCCTCCCAATCATTCATCCCTTCTTGTCACAGCTATGGTTACAAGGATCTGAAGTTTCGAGCTCTTTCATTTTGTAACTTCACTGAGTCCTTTGGACTCTCCGTAACTAGATTTGTAATGTCCCTAAAAATAGTAAAAATTTAAATTTTTTTGCTAATGTAATAAAAGATATTTTAAAGGTGATGATTTGTAAATTAACTTCAGTACTGAATAAAATAAGATATGCATCGATACATGTTTTATGGAAATCAAGAATTTAAGTTTTCCTAAGTAATCATAGTCTCACTAACTAACAATCTTTTGGATATGCGGAACCGATGTGTAGGGTAGGTTAATATAATTCTGTCCCAAGTGTGCACATGCTAGAATAATTATAAAAGAACCTTTTACTTACTGTTCAAGAAAACAAGTGCATATTTATAAATGTCTAAATATTATCTTTAGGCGAGATGGACCTTCGATGAAGAAAGTATGAGGCCCAAGAGGGGACATTGTTGTTTGCAAAAGGAAGAATATCCCCAGCAGAGCTGCCAAGAGGTAAGGTGCAAGTTTTTGGAACTTTTGACTTACTTAGCGAGTTTCGCTAATGCATTTTATCATAACTCTATTTTGCAGGTGTGCTTATGAAGACATCCACCTCGGGTTCTACCTCATATTCCTAACAATTATTTAAATCTAGATTTTGTAAGGGTTGAAGAGTTGGCCCATTGAATTGTTTATTGGACCTTGCAATACTTGTTGGCACTTGAAATAATACTTGTGGTCCTTGCAATACTCGTTGATCAGCACCATGGGAAACGAATGACTCTCCTACTATAGAGAAAAATGTTAATATCGAAATATTTGGAGGCTAGTGGTGACATTAAATGCAGTAATATGAAGTCACATGGCCAACTACCAGCTATGCAAAGGGGTTTTCCCTTGGGTTTTACACCAGCGAATTCATTTCTCAATGTTCATTTGGCTTTGGGTTACTACATTGTGCGTTGAGGGGTCTGTGCTCTGACCTGAGCATTGCTCATGGTATGAGCACCTGTTAATCGCTTACTTGAAGGTGCATAGGGAGGCAAAATGCTATAGGTAATGTCCATTATTTAACCAAGCTCTTTTCCTATTGTTTTTATCCAATACGAAATCCGTATCTCTGTGATTTAACTTCGTGATGATGATTGTATGGCAGGGTGGCTACGTTTTCTTCTTTGCGTGGGTTGCTACCAGTTGGCCAACACTATTGGCATTGGATGGCTTGGGAAAAGGTAAGTTCAGGCTTCCCAAACCCTTGATCCGGCCTCTCGTAACTCTAGAGGGTGTAATGTTTTGGCTATTTGGGGATTTTGTGTTGCTGTTTGGCTCACTAATTGTATTGAGAAATCCTAAGAGGGTCACCTTTGGCTGGACCGGTTTATGGATGCGTTTATCTGGTTTTTGTAAAAGAAGGGTAACCCTGTAGTGGTTTTCATTTTGAAAGAAATGGCTTGACCATTCAGGTTTTATGTAACTAAAGCCTCCTTTAAATGGGCTATGAACTCTTGTTGTATAAATTGGGGTTTTGGGAGACAATACAATAACCTGCGTTTTCTATGGAGCTTTGAACATGTAAATGTCATACTGAACCTCTGCGTTTTCTTTATGGAGTTCAAGGGTTAAAATTTCTCTGCCCTTGGTGTTTGATTATTTGTTGTTATTGTTATGAAATCTTTCGGTTGGAAATGTAGAATGGACCATCGTAGTTCTACTATCTCTGTAACATTTAACTGTTGTTGAAGAATGCACTGATAGGGGGAATCATATCTCTCATACTGGTTTATCTATATG
Organism: Larix kaempferi; assembly: GCA_027924585.1. Taxonomy (NCBI): domain Eukaryota; kingdom Viridiplantae; phylum Streptophyta; class Pinopsida; order Pinales; family Pinaceae; genus Larix; species Larix kaempferi. Next base: position 3,967,268 of record BSBM01000729.1, on the reverse strand, counting down.
TCTGAGAGATTTAGTCCTTGGTTCTTACTGTTGCGTTTTCTGGTGTTTGTAATAAATAGAAAAGGGTTTTAAGAAAAGTGATAGAGGGATTCGATCCCTTACCCTGTGTTTAAATTTAATGACCGTCGGTATGTTATTTGCTAAATGATATGTAATTTTTGGTTAAGAAGGGATGGATTTGTAAATAGTCCTACATTTTAAATGCATATGTAACCCTAGTTGTTGATTTATTTGATGGCTGGAAAGGAAAAGGGTCTGCACGTTATTTCTATGATGTTGGCGTTTTGTAAGTTTGGCAGGGTCTTTAAGAAAACGTTAATGAGTTTTGACCTCTAGACCTGTGTTTTGATATGTTACATGAAATGTAGTTAATGATACGAAATGCTTGGTCATTGTGGGTTAAATATTAACATAAAACATAATGTAATAATGTCTGGGTCAATGTGTGGAATAACGTAACCTGTTGTGTCTTCGTTGTAAATGGTAGTGGGTTGATTTATGGTTGAAATCGTAATTAAGAGTTCATTGGACTCGTTAATGTTGGAAAAGCTTGACCACTATAATATGTTTCTTTTTACTACGGTGCACTGTAATTGATAAGGCTTCGAGAGAAATATAAAATATGGAAATGAAATTTCCTTTTTCTTTTAAAGAATAGATCTCTATTATGACTGTGTAACTACCTGTCTAGGTTAATAACACGAAGAGCAGAACTGAAACAATTTAAATACTTAACCCTATTAGGAAGTAAGGAACTCTGTTGTCTAAAATCGATATAGTGACGACTCTAGGTTTTCGGGTTGCATGGATGTCTAGCACAGGCTAGCTTGGCTAGACCTGCTAGACATTTTGCTGGTTTCTAAATCATCATTTCTGCACTTAATGAAATCCTAGTTACAGTATTTTGCTCCCATAGGTAAACTATGTTTAAAACAATTTGGGATAAAACAAAACATTGCTAAGATAACAAATTTATACTAATTGCTTGACTACAATTATAACTTGAAATGGAGGAACAATGATTCATACCTGGCTTCCTTGTGACTTGCTCCCCTCCTGTAGTAGCATTCACACTCAAACAATAATTAGTGTAGAAACTTTTGAGCTTAGCTGACCTGTTAGAATGATTCCTTAGCTCGATAACTTTGGGGCTACCATGTTCCTCCCAACCATGATCCTACAACCATTCCTGGTTCTATCTAGATCCCCTTGAGTTGGTTCCAACATGAAAATAAGAGATAGAGGCCCTAGGTTCACTGTTGGTTCAGATCTAGGATTTTTATGTGAGATTGCTTCAGTTTCTTGGAGCAGAAAACTTATCTCTAATTACCATAAGAGAATGATAATGAAAAAGAATTCCCCCCCAATCTTGGGATACGCCCTCTTTAAGTAGGGCAGTCTTGAATTATGACTGTTGAATATTTAGTTTCTTTAAATTAAAATAATTAATATTCTAAAAGATATTATTTACTTAATTAATATCTAGTCCTCTTGAACTAGGACTTTTCCCTTTATTTAAACTATGAAAGATTTTAATGTAAACTTTTCATAATAATAATAATAATAATAATAATAATAATAAAAATAAAAATATTATTATTTCCAACCTAGGTATTAATACATTATTAATACTATTTACTAATGTGGCAGCCCACTAAGTATTAATACCTTATTAATACTATTTAATAATGTGGCAGCCCACTATGCATAAACTATATGCAATAATATACTTTATAAATGAATAATAACATCATTATTACTAAAGTTCTTTAATGATAATATTTAGCCTTGAGGCTTTATGCATGTTATTCATAGAAGACTACTCTTAGTCAATCCATGCTTTAAGTGGTGGTAATTATCTTTTATTTAATTATGTATCTTCACATGATACCTCTTTTAACTTTTAAGGTCAAGGTCCAATTCCTTCGACGGTCTTTTGGTAAACTTGGATAGGCACCTCTAGTCTCTCTCTTTGCATGTTGGATTCCCTCGTTTAAGATGGTAGTTCCTGCAGTACTCGATGATAGATAGAAGAAAATTCATTTAGTCAATTTGAATAATTGTTATGCAAGTTAGAAGTGCTATTCAGAGTCTTTTGACTCAACACTTTCGAGATCTAGTAACCTCGAGTGCTCTTCAGAGCCTTTTAACTGAACACTCTCACATGGGTGTTACGCTAGTGCAATTCCAGAGCCTCTTCTCAACACTAGTGCTAGAATGTGGTTGTAAGGCACTTCTATAATATTTAAGTGGCCTCGGATCGAGTATTCATTTATCAAGCTTGGAGTGCTCCAGGGCTTATGCCCAACACTCAATGTACATCAGGGCTTACTCCTAGTACGTAAACATTCTTCTAGGTACATCGGGGCTTATGCCCAGTACGTAGGTCTCTTGTGTGTTTTTCTGAGTCCACTCTCAACAAACCATATAAGTCCAACATGTAAAATCATGGCTCTGCACAATAAGTAACAAAATATCATCTTGTTGATGTATATATAACTTCAGAATGTATTTCATCTATGTAGTTTATTGTACTCCTATAGAGATGTATTATTCCTCTATACAGAAGTGTCATCATTTGTATTGGAAAGTGTCACAATTGTCATAACTTGCCGATGGGTTATTAGACCACCATGTGTGGGGTCGGCCCTGATTAAGTTAACCATGGGTTATTAGTGTAAGTTAGACAAGTCGGCCCCACTGGTTTATTGGGCAGGACAGGACATGTATAAATAGAGATCGGGAGATCTCTATTTGATCATCTCATTACTGACACTTCTCTCATTCGGAAAGTGGCACAGTTGTGAGGAGGAGGATCTGCTGCTAGGAGAAGACTATCTCTTGTACTTTGGTTGTATCATTGCTCTTTCTATCTTTGAGGAAGTTGTGGGGGTTTTCACCTTCTTGGTTTTCCCCGGTGAAACTCTGTGTCTCTTGTGTGCTTGCATTATTGTGTCCATGATTGATATGCTGTAGATATGCTGTACATGTTATTCTCTCAGTTAAGATCTTAGATCAGATTGAAAATTCTGAAAAAATAACATGGTATTAGAGCTAGCCTGAAAGAAGGCATGGTATGGCATTTATGACACTTGTTACACTTGCGAAGCTAGGGCTTGATGTAGCAAAAATCAGTCATTGTAGAACTTTCACTATAAATCCATTTTGGAGAAGTTTTAGGATTTGAAACTTTTACAGGTCGAAGATAAGATCCCAATGTACCTTGTGTCTGAATTACAACTTCTAATTCATTGTACTTTGTGTTTTAATATCTGTACAATCAAGGTTTCTGCCTCTTCCAAATCTGAGTCATAAACAAGTGACCTAGGAAAAAAGGTCATAACTTGGGATAGGAAGCTCCAAATGAAATTTCCTAAAAAGAGATAGGTAGGGAACAGACTGTACTTTCACAAGACAAAGGTTTAGAGGCTGAAAGTGAACCAGTAACACGTGGCACTCTGTACAAGTTCGCTCTCCTGTTTTATCCCATAAACAGGTCACATTGTGACACTTGGCATAAATCTCTCTCAGAGAATCCAATTGAGGTCAGAACTGTGGGGTTGGAAAGATGACAGGTCGGGCTACCATAGGTAGAAGTTTTTGATCCTATGGATTCGTAATTTTGGAGTTACACTAGAAACAATCAGGTGCATATTTCTGTCAAAACAAAATTGGATTTTGAGCACCTTCATTCATGGCTCCGGGAATTAGGGTTTCGGAGAAAGTTGGAATTTTTATAATCGAAGACCCCAGTTGAACGCTACTCATCAAAATTGAAATTTAGAGACCAAGATCAAATTTTTTGGTTGGGTAGAAGGTCGGGCTTGATCAAACCCTAGTTCGGGACTTTGATCAGAAAAGTGGAAAATTAGGGCTTCTGCAAAAGTTGGAATTTTTGAAGTCTGTGACTACGGCTGGAAGATCCTCAGAAAAATAGAAGTTTAGAGCTTTGGATTGAACCTTTTGGCTAGGAAGAAGGGTGGGATTTATCAAACCCTAGTTCGGGATCTTGTCCAAAAGATCTGAAAGTTTCAAAGGCAATTTTGAGGGGTGAAACTTTGCAACTTTCAAATTCTGAGTATACCAGCTTGATCATCTCATCAAGGCGCATCTTTCTATCCTTTTAGAAGTTTGAAATTCAAAGTTTGATTTTTTTTATGGTTTATATGAAAAACCCTAATCTTGTTGATGTATATGTAACTTCGGAATGTATTTCATATATATATTTATTGTACCCTTATAAGAGATGTGTTATTCCTCTATAAGGAAGTGTCGTCATTTGTATTGACAAGTGTCGCAAGTAGATTAACTTGCCGATGGGTTATTAGACTACCTGATGTGGGTGTTGGCCCGATATATATGTAAATGGCGTTATTAGGCTGAGTTAGACAAGTTGGACCCATAAGTAATTAGGTAGGTTAGGACAAGTATAAATAAAGAGTCGGGATTCTCTATTTTGATCATCTCAAAACTCACTCTTCTCTCCACGGGGGCTTCACTAGAAGGCAATATAATACCACGTTCATTCATATTGTGGTATTAAATACTCATGAAAACCTAAAATTATATTGCTTATATATTAAGGGGCAAAGGGTTTTTTTTATTTAATGTAACAATACAAAAATACTTTGGGGTCTTTTTTATATGGGTGGGCTGACAAATATCCACTAAATGGAGATGGCGGGATCACGGCCGGATGAGAAATCGGGTTGAGGCAAGGCTCGGGCTTACCAGTACGCAGGGAAATCATGTCTTGAGGCATGCTTGAGGCCAAAGGGTTTCATGGTGAAGTGGGATTCCAGTCGATCATAGTCGAGAGACAGTGGTCATTGACAGCCAATTGTTACCAATAACACTCATCCAATTGTTATCAATAGCCTTGGGAGGCTCTAAGCCTCCAGTGCCTGTTATAGGCCCTCAATAGGCCTTGGGAGGCTCTAAGCCTCCAGCGCCTGTTATAGGCCCTCAATAGGCCTTGGGGGCTTGAATACCCAACCACTCGTGTCGATTACAAGGCCCTAGGGGCTTGGATACCTAGCCCACAATAGGCTTAGTTAGCGATTGCGAAACTGTAACATGCAATCTAAATGTTGTACTATGTGCATTGGTTCTAGTGACATACAAGAAGTGATCTCCTATCTCTTCATTAGACCATTAGATGTTGCAAATCATAATGATATGTGGTTGAATAATTGCATTATGGGTGAAGTAATGTGCATCCACAATATACATCGAAAGAAGCAAAGTGCATTGTAGAATGCATGTGGGGTCATAAGAGGGGTATCATATCAATATACTAGGTAGAAATATAAAGGGGTATAAAAAATGTTAATGAAAAAATTGATACATACAATATTTAGTGAAAATAGGGTTTTTTTTAAATTGGGAAGGCATATTGGGAGGGGGTTTAAAAAAATGATTTTGGAAGGTATTTTCCAATATTTAGTGAAATTAGGGGTATTGTTTCATATGCCACGAACGAACGTGCTATGATAGTGGTTTTTTGAGTGAAGCCCCCGTGCTTCTCTCACTCGGAAAGTGGCGCACATTGAAGGAGGAGGATCAAGATGCATAGTAGGAGACTATCTATTGTATTTGGTTGTACTTTGGTTGAGCCATTGCTCTATCAATCTCTGAGGAAGTTGTGGGGTTTTTCACCTTAGGGTTTTCCCCACGGAAAAATTTGTGTGTCCATTGTCTCATGCTTTTGATTCTTGTGATGCTTGATATGCTTGATATGATTGTTATGCATTGATATACTGTACATGTTATTCTCTCAGTGAAGATCTTATAGAATATTGAATTAATGCTTAAAATCTAACATGGTATCAGAGCAAACCTAAGAAGAAGACACTGTGCAGTTGCGAAAGCTAGGGCTTCTTGTTTTTGGGTTTCTCTCCACAGATTTTGGAAAAGTGATATGATGGATTGACTCTCCTCAGCAAGGTGAATCTATCTGTGCAATCATAATTCAATTTTGAGCACTTTCAGTTTTGGCCCTAAAAATTAGGGTTTCCTCAAAAATAAGAATTTCTGAAATCTGAAGACATAGCTGGAAGCTCCTTGGAAAATCAAAAGTTTGGAGCTTTGGTTCAAGATTTTTGGTTGTGTAGATCTTCAGGAAACTCAAACCCTAATCCGGCACCAGATCCAGTTTTTAGCAATCAATTGGTAAGACTCAAATCTTTTCTATTTCCTTTTGAAGTACTCTTTAAGATGTCTCACCACACTAAGCTTGAGGACAAGCTTGAAGAAGCTAATAACTTCCGAGCATGGAAGTATAGGAATGGGTTAATCCTTGAAGAGAATGAGTTGGATACTTATATAAGTGAAGAGGTCCCTGTCCTAGAGGGAGAAGAGGCTAAGGCTCTTCACAAAAGGAATTTGGTTAAGGCAAAGAGGATCATTGCCGATTCTATTAAAGATGATCTCATCCCTCATGTGTCACCCCTAAAGACACCAAAAGAGATGTTTGATTCCTAAATCAAACTATTTGAAGGAAAGAACATAAATCGGAAGATGACCCTGAGGAATCAATTGAAGAATATCAAGATCCAGAATGCAGAGACTATGTAGTCATATTTCTCAAGGGTCTCCCAGATAAAAGAACAACTTGAAGTTGTGGGTGAAGATATAGAAAATGGAGAAGTGGTGATGACCACTCTTAATGGCCTCCCTAGGTCATGGGATTCCTTCATCCAAGGAATTTGTGCTAGAAAGAAACTTATCTCTTTTGCTAGACTGTGGGAAGAATGCTCACAGGAAGAAGCTCGAATTGTAGCCAAAGAAGAGAAGATGGGGAGTGAAGACCAAGCACTCACAACTCACTCTAAAAGACATGGTGACAAGAAAGCTCATCATCATGGAAAGAAATGAAAATATTAGAATCAAAGAGGTAGTCCCAGACATCAAAGGGACATGACCCATGTACATTGCTATACATGTGATGATAAGGGACACTATGCCAGAGATTGCCCTAAGAATAAGAAAGAGGGTACTCATAAGAAGAAGAACTTCGAAAGAAGACATCATGCTCATGCTGTAGAAGATGATGAACCTCCCAGGAAGAGGGATAGAGAAGATAGTGAAGATTCTTCAAGTGATGAAGAATATGTTTTGATTTCTGCTCTCATCGGAACCATTACTCATGGAAGTAATGATTGGCTCATAGATAGTGGGGCTTCCAAACATATGACAGGATTCAAAGAATCCTTTGTGAATCTATCTGAACATGATTCACCCCACAAGGTGAAGCTTGGAGATGACTACCAGTATCCCATAAAACGGAGTGGTGAAGCCTCATATCAACTAGACTCTGGAAAGTCTATGAATATGAAAGATGTACTCTATGTTCCATGTCTCAAGAAGAATCTAATCTCAATATCTGCATTGGATGCAAAAGGCATGAGTGTTTCATTTATAGATGGCCAAGTCTTAATGTGGCCTAAGGGTAAGACTATAGATGATGCAGTGGTGATTGGAGAGCAAGAGGGAGGATTGTACAAATTGAAGGGCCATCCAGAACAAGCCATGGTCCATGATTTTGTAGAGCCAAGTGAACTTTGGCACAGAAGGCTTGCACACATGCATTACAAGGCATTACCAATTGTAATCAAAGTGGTAGAAGGTCTTCCTGAAATCCAGACAAAGCATGAAGGCATTTGCAAAGGTTGTGCAAAGGGAAAGAATACAAAGAAGACATTTCCAAGCAGTGAAAGCAAGGCAAAAAGAATCTTGGAGATTATCCACTCTGATGTATGCGGTCTCATGTCATCCAGTTCTCTGAGTGGGTATGTATACTATGTCTCCTTTATTGATGATTTCTCTAGGAAGACTTGGATCTAGTTCTTGAAGAACAAAGATGAAGTGTTTAACAATTTCAAGGAATTCAAAGTCTTGATAGAAAACCAAACTGACTTGAAGATCAAGATCTTTAGATCTGACAATGGTGGATAATTTACTTCAGGAGACTTCAAGAAGTTATGTAGTGATTCAGGGATTAAGAGGGAGTTGACTACTCCTTACAATCCATAGCAGAATGGGGTTGCTGAGAGAAAGAATAGAACAATCATGGAAGCAGCAAGGGCAATGCTTCATGACCAAGACTTACCTATGCACCTATGGGATGAAGCAGCAAGGACAGCTGTATATGTGCAGAACAGAACACCCCATAAGATACTTGACAACAAAACACCAGAAGAAGTGTTTACTGGTAAAAAACCAGAAGTGAGCCATCTCATAATATTTGGTTGTCCAGTATACACTCACATTCCAAAAGAGAAAAGGTCAAAGTTGGATCCTTCAAGAAAGAAGGGTATATTCGTGGGTTACAGTGAAAGCTCAAAAGCTTACAGAATCTACTTCCCTGGATTCAAGAAGATTGACATCAGTAGAGATGTAACTTTTGATGAAAGTTCAGCTTACCACAAATCAAGAAAGACACCTATTGAAGACAATGAAGAACCCAGAATATCCAAAACACAAGACACCACAATGAATGAAGCAGTTCCTGAAGAAGATCGAGAAATGGAAGATACACAAGAACCTGTGGATACACCTCATGAGAAGAATTCTCACAAGAGGAAACCTACATGGGCTAGAGAGATCATCCAAGATGCAGAGAGATTTGACATTCCAAAAGAAGAACACAGAGAAAGAAAAAGGACAAGGTCACATACTAGTTATGTTGCTTTACTCTATGACATTATGGATAAAGAACCTTCCAGTTATGAAGAAGCTGCAGAAAAGAAAGAGTGGAAGGATTCTATGATCGAAGAATACCAATATATTATGAAGAATGATGTTTGGGATGTGGTCCCAAGACCAGATGGGAAGTCTGTGGTAACTTCCAAGTGGATCTATAAGGTTAAGCATGCTGCAGATGGTAGCATTGAGAAATACAAATCTAGGTTTGTAGCTTGTGGCTTCTCCTAGAAAGAAGGAATTGATTATGAAGAGACTTTCGCTCCTGTGGCCAGATACACTTCCATTAGATCAGTACTTGCTCTGGCTACAGTAATAAAATGGAAGGTACACCAGATGGATGTCAAGACTGCATTCTTGAATGGTGTAGTTGAAGAGGAAGTGTATGTGGAGTAGCCACTTGGGTTTGAGACACATGATAGAGGAACACATGTGTGCAAACTAAAGAAAGCCCTGTATGGTTTGAAATAGGCACCCAGGACCTGGTATGGCAGGGTAGATGGCTTCCTATCCAGTTTGGGCTTTACCAAGAGTAAATCAGATTCCAACCTTTACTACAAGGTTGAGGAGGGAAATCCAGTGATTCTACTATTGTATGTGGATGACTTGTTTCTGATAGGTGAGGATAGACTGATTGCCGACACGAAGAGGAAGCTAGCTGCCTAGTTCGAGATGAAGGACTTGGGTATGATGCACTATTTTCTTGGTATGGAGGTGTGGTAGAGTGCAGATGGGATCTTCCTTCGATAAGGGAAGTATGTAGTAAAGATCTTGAAGACCTTTGGGATGATGGACTGGAAGTCCATGGCCACACCTATGGCATCGAACCTGAAGCTTCTATGTGATGCTTCTTCTGAGCCGGTTGATGCTACGATGTATCATCAGATGATTGGGTCCTTGATGTACCTGACAAATACAAGGCCAAACATTTGCTTTGCGGTGAACACCTTGAGCCAGTATCTGACATATCCAAGACATGTTCATTTGATAGATGCAAAGCATGTTCTAAGGTACCTGAAGGGTACAGTGGATTATGGGATCAAGTATGAGGTGAATCAAAAGTTTAACCTGGAGGGTTATGTTGATTTGGATTGGGTAGGTAGTGCCATTGTTCGAAAGAGCACTTCGGGGTGCTGCTTCAGTCTGGGATCAGGTGTTATCTCTTGGTTTAGCAGGAAGCAGTCCTGTGTGGCACTGAGTACAGCTGAAGCAGAGTATGTCATAGCTTGTTCAGCTAGTTGTGAGGCAGTATGGCTTAGGAAGCTACTGTCTGATTTGTTTGATCTCCAGTTGAGTGCTACCTGTATATAATGCGACAACTAGAGCTGTGTGAAGTTGTCAGAGAACCCAGTGTTCCATGATAGGTCAAAGCACATTGAGATCAAGTTCCACTATATCAGGGATATGGTGCAGAGGGGAGCTATGAAGCTCCTGTATGTTGCGACAGACGAGCAGATAGCCGATGTGTTGACCAAGCCGCTTGCCAGAGTGAAGTTTGAATACTTCGGAGGGAGACTTGGTGTAATTCAGATCAAGATGCCTTCCAGAGGGAAGTGATGAAGTCCGGAGACACATATGCACACTGGGCCATTCTTGCATGGTGGCAAGTTAGTCCTCCCATGGTAGGATGTAAGGGCCGGGCCATTCTTTCATGGTGGCAGGTTAGTCCTCCCATGGTAGGATGTAAGGGCTGAGCCATTCTTAAATGGTGGTAGGTTGGTCCTCCCATGGTGAGATGTAAGTGCTGGGCCATTCTCACATGGTGGCAGGTTAGTCCTCCCATGGTAAGATGGAAGTGCTGGGCCATTCTCACATAGTGGTAGGTTGGTCCTCCTATGGTGAGATATAAGTGTTGGAGCCTTTTCGACATGGTGGTAGGTTGGTCCTCCCATGGTTGTTGATGTAAGTGATGTGCCATTCCAACATGGTGGTAGGTTGGTCCTCCCATGGTCGTTGATGTAAGTGCTATGCCATTCCGACATGGTGGTAGGTTGGTCCTCCCATGGTCGTTGATGTAAGTGCTGTGCCATTCTGACATGGTGGTAGGTTGGTCCTCCCATGGTCATTGATGTAAGTGCTGTTAGCCTTTCCCAGATGGTAGTAGGTTGGTCCTCCCATGCTGGTGAGTGTAAGTGCTGTGTGTGTGCATCTGGGTTGTGTTCTGTGGACTTGGTGGTGATATGAAGACATTGATGTGACCATTTGGTACACAGGTTTTGCAGAGGCATATAATCAGTCCTGAGAGATCTTGCAAGTTTTGCAGAGGTAGTGTAATCAGTTCTGAGGTGTACCTACTTGATGGCTTGCTTGCAGATGATGATGATGATCAGGTTGATCATGTGATGATATACATCAGTTGGATGTATGGTGAAGTATAAGTTTGATACTCTGTGGTCGTGGACAGGTTGTGCAGTGGCATGTAAAAGATCCTGAGAGATTCAAGAGGTTGAGCTGTGTGCTCATAAAAGGCCTAGGATGCTCTTGCGAGGTTTTGCAGATGCACGTGATGAGTCCTGAGGATTCCACAGTATGACGAGTGATGATGAAGACCTACAGGTGGTGGGCCTACATCCAATATGAAAAAGTACTGGCTCTGTAGAACTTCCTATGACGAGTAGATTCAGAGATTGGACAAGATAGAAACAACTAATTCGATGACGATGATCTAGAGAAGAAGACTTGTGCCTGATGATCTGTGTTGAGAAATACCTTCCTAGTTAAGAGGGAGTGTTGATGTATATGTAACTTTAGAATGTATTTCATATATATATTTATTGTACCCTTATAAGAGATGTGTTATTCCTCTATAAGGAAGTGTCGTCATTTGTATTGAAAAGTGTCGCAAGTAGATTAACTTGCCGATGGGTTATTAGACTACCTGATGTGGGTGTCGGCCTGATATATATGTAACTGGGGTTTTTAGGCTGAGTTAGACAAGTCGGCCCCATAAGTAATTAGGCAGGTCAGGACAAGTATAAATAGAGAGTCGGGATTCTCAATTTTGATCATCTCAGAACTCACTCTTCTGTCACTCGGAAAGTGGTGCACATTGAAGGAGGAGGATCAAGCTGCATAGTAGGAGACTATCTATTGTATTTGGTTGTACTTTGGTTGATCCATTGCTCTATCTATCTCTGAGGAAGTTGTGGGGTTTTTCACCTTAGGGTTTTCCCCATGGAAAAATCTGTGTGTCCATTGTCTCATGCTTTTGATTCTTGTGATGCTTGACATGCTTGATATGATTGTTATGCATTGATATACTGTACATGTTATTCTCTCAGTGAAGATCCTATAGCATATTGAATTAATGCTTAAAATCTAACAAATCTAGCTCCAGATCTAGTTTCTGCAAATCAAGTGGATTGGGTTAATCCTAGAAGAGAATCGTTTGGTCACCTGCATAAGTGAAGAAGTTCCTGTTTCAGAGGGAGATGAGGCTAAGGCCTTACACAAAAAGATTACAAGCAATATCGACAGGTATGAATTATCCAGGTATGTTTCGAGATCTGTTCATGATTAAGTTTATGGTATGTTTGTCTTCATTAAGGTTAGTACAATCTTAATTAACTTTAGACTTGTCGTATCACCTTAATAAAATTATGAATGCAGATATTCATTGATTAGGGTTTTGACACTTATGATTGTACTAATGCATTGTGGTATTGTATGAGGTTGATGTTGTTCGCTAACATGGAAGGTACATCAAGAAAGACAAATCATGTTCAAGAACATATGACCATGGAGACATGAAGACAAAGATTCATCCATTATCATGGATCACATAGAAGATCTACTTACGAGGTATGTATAACTTGGTTCTATAATGGTTAACTTATGAGATATGTAGGTTACTAGCACAAGTCATTGAAGAATGAAGAAGACATCATGTGGGTATGTTAGACATAGCTAGCTAACATGCTAATCTAGGTATGTTTTTCCTATATCGAGTTAAAATCCTACCTTGTGTTAGGATGTCTTATATAAGTATACTTGGCATGATTGATTATGATTATTCATGAAGTTATAGGTTTGAGTAATGATGGCTTTAGCCACATTATGTTTCTTACTTTAATTGATGATATGACTAACCAGAAGAGTCCTATATAAACCTTGAATACTAATGTTTATTATATGTGTTTAAAATGATCATTACTATACATGTTTAAGATTATTGTGTTTCTGATAGTATTTAGATTATACTAATAAATGTATGATTATGTATGATATCTCAAGGATATCACAATAATGATACTTGTAAGCATGCATAGTGATCGAGGATGGATATAAGTTCAAGGACAGGTAATCCAAGAAGTAAAGATCAAGAGGGAGCACACTCCAGTAGTTTCTGCAAGAATGCAGATATTCAGAGAGAGTCGACCACTTCTCACAATCCACATCAAAATGGAGTTGCAGAAAGGAAGCAAACACTGAGAGGGAGTCAACCCAACAAACAAAAAAAGATAAGTATTTGAATTATCATTTCTTGCATATTTGATTGTTTAAATTATACTGTTCAATGATGTATATACTGATGTTCCTAGAATTAGGCTGTGTATTTTGGTATATTAGAATAATTGCATTAATGAATAGCATACTACTAATATGCATGTAATGGGTAAGTGGCCTATGGCAATGTACAACATTCCATTGCTACTTATCTAGAATGAAACCTCTTTGCTGACATGTTGGGAGTAGTGCAAAATCTTAACAATGTTCTAGTAGAGATTGGAAGGCATCTAGAAAGTTATGGGATATGGATAAATGTTGTATTGAAGCATTGGCTAAAATAATTCCATGACTATATGACATATTTATTTATGAGTAAGAATTTGTTCTGAAAACTATGAGATGTTTTCTAATCATGCAATTTAACTTGTTTTGTAGGAAAGATTGTATACCATCACCTACAAAAGAAGGACTACAACATTTGCTCAACAACAAAGTTATCTATTGAAGATATTGAAGTTCCCAAGATTCGGGAAGAACGCCATGATCAAGGAGTACTAGTCAACCATGAAGGATGATGTTTGGGATGCAGTCCCAAGACCTGAAGGGAAGTCTGTTGTGACTTCCAAATGGATCTACAAGATCAAGCATGCTGCAGATGGTAGCATAGAGAAATACAAAACAATATTTGTAGCTCCTGGCTTCTCCCAGAAAGAGGGGATAGACTATGAAGAGACTTTTGCTCCTGTAGCTAGATACACTTCCATCAAATCAGTACTTACTCTAGCTGCAGTGATGAAGTGGAAGATACACTATATGGATGTCAAGACAACTTTCTTGAATGGTGTAGTCGAAGAGGAAGTGTATGTGGAGCAGACACTCGGGTTTGAGACACATGATCAAGAGTCACATGTGTGCAAACTGAAGAAAGCCCTGTATGGTTTGAAACAAACAGCCAGGACCTGGTATGGCAGGATAGATGGCTTTCTATCCAGTTTGGGCTTGACCAAAAGTAAAGCAGATTCCAACCTTTACTACAAGGTCGAGGAAGGAAATCCAATGATACTACTTTTGTATGTGGATGACCTGTTTGTTACAGGTGAGGATAGACATGCAATGGAAGCTTGCTGCCGAGTTCGAGATGAAGGACTTGGGTATGATGCACTATTTTATAGGAATGGAGGTGTGGCAGAGTGCAGATGGAATCTTCCTTGGACAAGGGAAGTATGCAGTAGAGATCCTGAAGAGGTTCAGGATGATGGATTGCAAGGCCATGGCCACACCTATGGCAACGAACCTGAAGCTTCTGTGTGATGCTTCATCTGATCCGGTTGATGTCACGATGTATCATCAGATGATTGGGTCCTTGATGTACTTGATGAATACAAGACCAGATATTTGCTTTGCGGTGAACACATTGAGCCAGTTCCTGGAGAATCCCAGAGGTGTTCACCTGGTTGCTATAAAGCCTATTCTGAGGTACCTGAAGGGTACAATTGATTATGGGCTCAAGTATGATGCGAATCAAAAGTTTAACTTGTAGGGTTATGTTGATTTAGATTGGGCAGGTAGTGCTGCAGATAGGAAGAGCACATCTGGGTGTTGCTTTAGTATGGGATCAGGTGTGATCTCTTGGTTTAGTAGGAATCAATCCTGCGTATCACTGAGTACAGCTGAGGTAGAGTATGTTGCAACATGTTTGGCTAGTTGTGAGGCAATATGGCTCCGAAAGCTACTATCTGAGTTATTTGATCTCCCGCTGGAGGCTAGTGATATCTTTTGTGAAAACTAGAGTTGTGTGAAGCTTTTTGAGAACCCGGTGTTCCATGACAGGTCGAAGCACATTGAGATCAAATATCACTATATCAGGGATATGGTGTAGAGAGGAGCAGTGAAGCTCCTGTATGTTGCAATGGATGAGCAGATTGTAGATGTGCTGATGAAGCCACTAGCTAGAGTGAAGTTCGAGTACTTCAGAGAGAGGCTTGGTGTTCTTCATATTGATGACACTTCGAGGAAGCAGTGATGGACACATTTGCAGGAGCCATTCCAATAATGGAGAGAGGACAATCTTTCCCATGGCTGTGGATGTAAGCGCTGGATGATGAGCATCAAGACGATGCTTCAGTTACTACTCTATATATGCATCATGTTGGATGCTTGTTATGATCAGTAGGATCATGTATATGTATATGCATCATGTTGGATGCTTGTTATGATCAGTTGGATCATGTCTATGTATATGCATCATGTTAGATGCTTGTTATGATCAATTGGATCATGTATATGTATATGCATCATGTTGGATGCTTGGACCATGTATCTGTATATGTATCAGGTGGATACGTTGTATGATTAGGTAGATCATGTATGTTGATATATATAAGGAGGATACATTGTATGATCAGGTGGATCATGTATCTGTGTATGTCTCAGGTGGATGATGTATGATGATATGTATCAGGTAGATACTTGGTATGCATCATGTGGATGCATTGTATGATCAGGATGATCATGGATGACGAGGTTCAAGATGTTGCTCCAGATGACATGCATCAGGACGATGTAGTGATGATGATCAGGATGATCATGTACATCAGGACGATGTATGGTGAGTATCAGGATGATACTCTGTGGCCGTGGATAGGTTGTGCAGATAAGCATATAATCTAGCCCTGGGAGGTTTGCAGATAGTCTTTCGAGGTTTTTCCTATGGCATGTAATGTGGCCCTCGGATATCTGGCAAACACTCTTTCGAGGTTTTTCTTTTGGAGGACATATAATCCATCCCTGGGAGATCCAACAAGTAGAGTTGTGTGCTCGTAACAGCCCGGGATGCTCTTTCGAGGTTTTGTCCTATGGCATGTAATGTGCTCCTAGGAGATCCGACAGGTAGAGCTGAGTGCTCGTAATAGCCTAGGATGCTATAGCCAGGTTTTTCCATGAGCACATGTAATATGCTCCTGGGAGATCTGACAGGTAGAGATGAGTGCTCGTAACAGCCTAGGATGCTACAACCAATTTTTGTGGTGAGATCACATGTAATGTGCTCCTGGGAGATCCGACAAGTAGATATGTGTGCTTGTAACATCCTGGGATGCTATAGCCAGGTTTTGTGATGGGGTCACATGTAATGTGCTCCTGGGAGATCCGATAGGTAGAGGTGTGTGCTCATAATAGCCTGGGATGTCGCAGCCAGGTTTTGTGACGCACGAAATAAGTCTTGAGGATTCC
Source organism: Larix kaempferi (assembly GCA_027924585.1). Taxonomy (NCBI): domain Eukaryota; kingdom Viridiplantae; phylum Streptophyta; class Pinopsida; order Pinales; family Pinaceae; genus Larix; species Larix kaempferi. The sequence continues at coordinate 3,950,885 of BSBM01000729.1, read as the reverse complement.
ACAGTATGGCCAGTGATGATGAAGACCTACAGGTGGTGGGCCTACATCCAGTATGAAAAAGGACTGGCTCTGTAGAACTTCCTATGATGAGTAGATTGGAGATTGATTGAGATAACAGCAGCAGTGACAATGACAATGATTCACTGATGATGATCCAGAGAAGAAGACTTGTGCTAGTAGATCTGTGTTGAGAAATACCTTCCTAGTTAAGAGGGAGTGTTGATGTATATATAACTTCGGAATGCATTTCATATATGTATTTTATTGTACTCCTATAGAGATGTATTATTCCTCTATACGGAAGTGTCATCATTTGTATTGGCAAGTGTTGCAAGTGTCGTAACTTGCCGATGGGTTATTAGACCACCATGTGTGGGGTCCTCCTTGATTAAGTTAACCATGGGTTATTAGGCTAAGTTAGACAAGTCGGCCCCACTGGTTTATTGGGCAGGACAGGACATGTATAAATAGAGATCGAGAGATCTCTATTTGATCATCTCATTACTGACACTTCTCTCATTCAGAAAGTGGCACACTTGTGAGGAGGAGGATCTGCTACTAGTAAAAGACTATCTCTTGTACTTTGGTTGTATCATTGCTCTTTCTATCTCTGAGGAAGTTGCGGGGTTTTTCACCTTCTTGGTTTTCCTTGGTGAAACTCTGTGTCTCTTGTGTGCTTGCATCATTGTGTCCATGATTGATATGTTGTAGATATGCTGTACATGTTATTCTCTCAGTTAAGATCTTAGATCAGATTGAAAATTTTGAAAAACTAACACATCTCAGTATATTAGGGCTTGTACCCACATCATATGCTAAAGAACATAAACACAACATTAGGTCCTTCCCGCCCAATCATATACTCAATAAAGAAGTCATTCAAGGTCCATGCCCAGTATGTCAATATAAAAGGATAAATCACACGTGCTAGGGCTCATGCCCAATACTCAGAATAAATCATCTTTGTTGGGGCCGTGGCCCAATATAACATAAAAAATGGTCAGTCCAAAATTCAGGATATTACAAGATTTGAAGTTTCTAATGGGTTTCCTTTGGCTGGATTGGTAGTTAGAAGGAAGATGAATTTAAAGAAGAAGACTTGAAGAAATTGGGGAAGTAATCTGGTTAATGTTTAAGATGTGTTTTTTTAGGAACTGCGTTTGACCTCTGTCGGAAAGGTGGGGTTTCTCCTAAACCTGAGATCTAAAATTGATTAGAAGGGTACTGTAAATCCTTGCCAACTAGTTTCTAGGAGACATGAAAAATAGATAGACTGGTAATGATGGTAATTGTGGAACCGAAGCCTCTAAAGGTGGTTGCAAGGGATATCACACAAGAGGAACTGAGCTTAGTTGATAGTAGTATGTCTACAATCAAACTTTGAGCTTAGTTGATAGTAGTCTGTCTGCAATCAAACATTGAGCTAGGTTGATAGTACTCTATCTGCAATAAAATTTAGAGGAACTGAGGAAAATGAACATGACCATAATTTGATTGATGGGAGTTCTAGTATAAGGTAATTTTTTGCCAATTTAATTATTTGATATTTGAAATTCCAATTCTTATAAGGTTATCAATCATGATATGAAACCTTAAAATATTGTTATGGGCATTGGAAATGTTGCTTATCTTTGTGACTTTAGATATGTGAGAGCTATGTCTTGTAATAAAATGGTGCTCCATTCAGTCAAAGGAAATGCCTTTATATGACTCTTGAATTCGATCTTTTAAATTTATGGGAAATTTCTTAATAGAAGTTTTAGCTTTATTTGGAAAACATCCATGAGGTTCAATCTAGATCAGCAAGCATAATTTCTTGAAGTTGCATTATTCCAAACATGATTAACTAGTAGCATAGATGCACTCATTAATTTGAATGAGTTAGTGGTCTATTTTTGGTACCTCCCTAACCATTTTAAGATGTTGAGAGTCTTATGGGAGTGAAAAGCATCTTTTTGCAAAGTTATTATGGTTATTATTTTTGTATTAAGCTCATGAACATTTATATGTAGTTTATTGTTTCTACTATCACTGTGTTTTTGTGATGAATGATTGAAGAATGTTATTTAAGTGTGCCTAAAGAAGTATGAACATGGATGTATACAATTCCTTATATTTGTTATCACTTTGTTTTATGTGATGAATTCATTTGCATGACTTGAGTATATCTGAAGCTCTCCTTGAGGTCCCATGAATGAACTTGAACACTTTCTGTATTCTACAATTTGACATTTCCATCTTAACCCTTTCATTCTACAATTTAGAGAGAGAACACTTGCTGCATTTTTCTGTACCTCCATGGGTGTATAAACATGCCTAAAATGAATGGCTTCCAAACTTCTATTTGTTGACAATAAAACATAGGACTGGATTGTCGGAAATGAACATTGAAGACATCTTTCGGAATTTGATCATGAATTGTTGTATGTGATATGTTCCGATATTTCCTTGCTTTTGCATGCCAATCATTGTCTAGACCATGAATCATTCAATCTAGATAGGAAACCCATTGAATCATCAATCTAGAAAATGAAAATTAAAGGTGATAGAAGGTCAATTTATTTGACAAACTGGTGATTTCCGTGCTCACTTGAAAAATGTGTGATTTCCTTTTTCATTGTCTAATAATATGCAAAATTCCCATTGTAGTGATGTCACTAGGATGCCAATATCTAAATAAACCTTAGCATTAATCTTGAGATGTAGATTCTTCCTTTGCTTTTCAAGTTGTCTATTAGATGGGATTATCCATACATGGGATATCTAAAGGATAAGAGGACCACAACCAAATACATTGAAAACAATAGGAGGAAAACACTCTGTCAATTCTAGTTTCTGATCATGAAATTCTATCATGATGACACTTATTGACTCAACATGTAGACTAAAAAACTCAATTGATACACGTACGTAGACTCTACATTGAATGCCTACAATTCTTGCGTCAATAAGTGTCAACACTCCATATAGACTATAGATTCTGTGCCTTGTATTCTACCCCTTGTCCAATATGTAAACCCAAATGTGCCATCCATCCACCCACAATGTTTATGCATGCTCAAACATGACCTATTCCCACTAACTAGTTTTTTTTTATGCCTTTAAGCCCTTTGGTGACTTGTGTTAATGTGGAAATACAACCAAGGATCATGTATCCAACAATTTTATCCATTGGTTTCACCCACTAGATCAATCCAATAGTTTCATATAATGTTTATGTCCAATAATTTCCACCGCAGGTAATGGAGAATCCATATCCTTGGGTCAACATGCGGACCATGGCACCCTAGTATATATATCCAACCAAGTCTCTTTTCCGATGTGGGTGGGGTCTCTTGTAGTAAATCCACAATTTTCTTGCCTTAGCCAATATCTTTTTAAAGAATCTCTTAGCACATCCTACTACTATGAGATGTTACCCAATGTTTGTAGTGCACCTTGTCATTGTGCAAGGGCATTCGATGAGTTTGTATTTCACCATACCATCATGAAAGGGAACCTAAACCAAAATCATATTGCATCTATTCATGCCAATCAATAACCATTGAATTGATTGTATAGTAGACTTTCTTGAAGTTACTCAAGGATAGGGACTTACAACCTCCCTTTATTTATATGGCCCCTTTGGAAGATTTAGAAAATTTCTCTTCCTTTGGTTAGAAACCATGAGAACTAACTAAAAAAATGCATATCTAGTACTCAACATCCGAACATGACATAATCTCCAACGGTTCCTATGGATAAGGCACAACTGCATGGGAGTAAATATCTTGATTCTTTTGTAGTTAACCAAGTTATTCAGTGTGCAGTGGATAGGAGACAACAACAACAAAATTTCAAATCCTAGGCTAGTGTCACTCCCAACCAAAAACACAAGATATCTATTTCATCATGAATTTTTGACTCAAGAAACACTTTCTACACCATCATTGTTAGGATATTCCTATACTCCATCCTAGTCCTACTAGCATTTTCAGTCATGCATGCATTATTTAGGGTTTGCATGCATTTTCATGCATCCTAGTCATCAGTCCAGCAGCTAGCCCTCAGTTAGCCATCCCCCGGGAGCTTCTCTCAGATCAATTTTATCCCTCCTAGTGCTTAGTGCGCCCCTTCATGTAATTGCATGCATCTCATGCGCCCTCTCTCACCTACCACTCAGTTGCACTTCAGTTATCATCAGTTCTTTACTTGATTTAAGGCTAGACTGACTCTCAATTGACTATATCATTCTGATGGATCTCTAGTGAGACTAGAATTCCCATTCTGACTCCAGTTAGCTCCTCATGCGCCCTCCACTAAGCCTCCTTCATTTAGTTACATTCAGTTACCCTCAGTTACACCTACCACACTCAGTTAGACTCAGTTTGACTGATCGTTGACAGTTACTTGAGCATTGATGACTCCACTGATGATGAGATAGACTACTAGTTGTGCTCCTATGACACTCCATTGATCTTTTGATCACTCCATGAAGTCTAGTTCGAATTTCCACCTTAGGCATTCGAATCCTCATGCATTGTAGTATTTATTTGTCCATATTGTGATTAATTAATTAGTGTGTGTGAAGTATTTTTGCTTCTATCCGAGTTCTACTGTATTATTATTCTATTGCTCATTACACTGCATTGACCACTCTTCTTCTATCTTCCTGCTTAATCATAATTACTCTTGTGAGGTATACATCATCTCTTAGATCTGCTTTGAGGATTTTCACATGGTATCAGAGCTGAGGTCTCAGGTTTAATTCCCCCGAGCTACGCCGGAGGGGGGGTGTTGGAGTATCGATACAACCACATGGTATAACCGCCGCACCTCTGGGAATATAAAAATGTGGACTAACCGCCACTCTTGGTAATAGGACCTTGTGCTTGGTTTCAAATGTTCATCAACAATCTGCAGGTTTTGGTGTAACGGAAAACCTTACATGGTATCAGAGCAGATCTAAGAGATGATGTATACCTCACAAGAGTAATTATGATTAAGTAGGAAGATAGAAGAAGATTGGTCAATGCAATGTAATGAGAAACAGAATAATAATATAGTAGAACTCGAATAGAAGCAAAAATACTTCACACACACTAATTAATTAATCACAATATGTACAAATAAATAGTACAATGCATGAGGATTCGAATGCCTAAGGTGGAAATTCGAATTAGCCTTCATGGAGTGATCAAAAGATCATTGGAGTGTCATCGGAGCACAACTAGTAGCTTATCTCATCATCAGTGGAGTCATCAATGCTCAAGTAACTCCCAACCATTAGTCAAACTGAGTCTAACTGAGTGTGGTAGGTGTAACTGAATGAAGGAGGCTCAGTGGAGGGAGCATGAGGAGCTAACTGGAGTCAGAATGGGAAGTCTAGTCTCACTAGAGATCCATCGGAGTGATACAGTCAGTTGAGAGTCAATATAGCCTTAAATCAAGCAAAGAATGATGATAAATCAATTAATTGAAGTGCAACTGAGTGGTAGGTGAGAGAGGGCGCATGAGATGCATGCAATTGCATGAAGGGGTGCACGCACTAAGCACTAGGAGGGCTAAAACTGATCTGAGAGAAGCTCCTGGGGGATGGCTAACTGAGGGCTAGGTGTTGGACTGATGACTGGGATGCATGAAAATGCATGGAAACCCTAAAAGTGCATGCATGACTGAAAATGCAAAGGATGAAAATCCTAGTAGGACTAGGATGGAGTATAGGAATATCCTAACATACAATGCTTAAGTAATTGTCAACCATTAGTCAAACTGAGTCTAACTGAGTGTGGTAGGTGTAACTGAGTTTAACTAAATGTAACTTAATAAAGGAGGCTCAGTGGAGGGTGCATGAGGAGCTAACTGGAGTCAGAATGGGAATTCTAGTCTCACTAGAGATCCATCGAAGTGATACAGTCAGTTGAGAGTCAGTCTAGCCTTAAATCAAGGAAAGAATTGATGATAACTCAATTAACTAAAGTGCAATTAAGTGGTAGGTGAGAGAGGGCACATGAGATGCATGCAATTGCATGAAGGGGCGCACTAAGCAGTAGGAGGGCTAAAAATGATCTAAGAGAAGCTCACGGGGGCTGGCTAACTGAGGGCTAGGTGCTGGACTAATGACTGGGATGCATGAAAATGCATGCAAACCCTAAATAATGCATGCAAACCCTAAAAGTGTATGCATGACTGAAAATGAAAAGGATAAAAATGCTAGTAGGACTAGGATGGAGTATAGGAATATCCTAACACCCCCCCTTAATCCATCTTGGGCCCTAGTAACTAAGACCGAAGGTCACCCAATACAATGAAACTGTCAATAAACAGAGGAAATGGGGAAAACCTCATGGGAAAAATACCCCCCCTCAAAATAGACTATAAGGCACACACAAAAATAAATGCTCAAAAATCAAGCAGGTGTGATGCTTGGTCATATGTCTGGAGGTATATTCTTCTTGGGAAGAAGTGGATCATGCTCAGAAAGCATGTGCTTGTACTTTCTCTTCTTCTATCTTCCTGCTTAATCATAATTACTCTTGTGAGGTATACATCATCTCTTAGATCTGCTGTGAGGATTTTCACAATCATTTGGTGCATTGAAAACTGCGCCTATGGTGTCGTTTCTAACTTAAGAGGACACTAGAGACACTTTCAATCTCAAACTACGATTCAATACAACTTTCTTAAGACAATCCACATTTATTATATATATTATTATATTTCATTATTTCATAACACATTGAATTAATAACTAGATATTAATTACTAGGTGTTTCCTTATCTTATGTGCATTAAAGAATTAGATATAAGTTTGATACTTTTTTATATAACCATTTGACCTTCTCTTTTAAATGTTTACATTATAAACACAAAATTGAAGCAGAAATTGTAGGTGCTTATTAAACCAATCTTAGTGTTGTTTTGTTTTCTTTTTCTTGAAGAAGAGTGAATGAACTTCAATCTTATTCCATGTATCAAGAACCATTTTTTGGGTGTGTGAAGGTTTAGCTTAAATGGGTTTTGTAGGAGATGCGTGGAAATTTGGTAAACTTAAAGATGTTGGTAGCATTGAAAAACACATGCTTGTTACATGTATCAATAGTTTTTTTTTAAATAGGGAACTCTCAATGGTTAGATGTTAGTTAGGGAGTGTTGAGATTATACAAATAGGCATCCAACCATCTAGCATTTTGAATTTATTTTGTTTGAAAATAAGGTGTCTTGTTAGAATAGAATATTTATATTTAGTCCATGGGAGACCTAATAGGATCTTTGGGATCATATAAAGAATTATAAAAAGTTACATTATGATCCTTAATGTATATTCATTTCCATTATGTATCAACATGCAATATACTCTCTATTTTTATGATGTTCAAAGTCATCAAATCCTAATTTTTTAATCCTTGTCATCTCATCAAAGTACTACCCCTTATCTTTAGATATTATATTTTCTTGAATTATGCTCACATGCCTTATTTTGATTATATGGTTTTTAAATTGAAATAATGTTTCCTAGCATACATGATTATGCACAATATCACAACGTCATGCTTATGCTTGCTAAGGTTTAAACATTGTCATGCATTTTACTCATTAGAAGTAGAAGAAAGTTATTGTTGGATTCAATTAACTTGAAAGACTAGTTATAGTTTGAAAGAACTCTCTCCTTACCATAGCTAGCACTCATTGAAAGGAAAGGCTTATTTGATTCATATGCATTTGCATTGTTTGAGTCAGTCATCTCACCACGAGTTGCACTTCCATCACCCGATTGAGTAATAAAACCATTAAAATTTAACTCGTTAACTCAATGCACTTTAACCTCGTTTGAGGATAAAAAAAATTTGGTAGTTAGGTAGGACACTGGGAATAGGCATCCAAATAATTCCCCCTTTTCATTCTTATCCGAGACATAGATGTTGTCCTATAGTGTACTAAAATCCTCTAGTAGTTATTGACACGATCATTGACTAGTTTGTGGAGGGGCCTCCCGTTTTTTCGGGGGTTAAGCCACGATGATTGATTTTGGATTGACTTTGTGGAATGCCGCACTCCGCTTAGCGCCTAAGGAATATCGATCCATTTTCTTCCTTGCACTCTACCATATTGGTGATATAGGGGCGATAAGACAGAAGTGCTGAAAACCTTCTTTGACGTGGCATGAATGAGGTAGCCTAGTAAATTTTCTTCTAGGGATCTTTTACCCAGCATCCCTTTCAGTAGAGGGATATCCTTCAAATTCGATCTCTCACTTCGTATTGTTCAACTTGGATTTCATCACCTTGCGAAGGATATGATTTGTTGAGGTCTCCAGCTCCTAGTTAGGAAGTTTGCTTGCTATTTCACCTTTTTAGAGGGTCTTTTTCTTTTTAGTGCTGCTTGTTGGAATTCTAACCACTTTTGTTTCAGCTCGCTTACTGTGACACCGATCCCAGTATAGTTTTTTGAGCTTGCCTTTTTTCCCTGCAATCCTTGTCTTTTCCTATCTCCCCTTCTTCACACTCAGTTGGTTTAGGGTTTTTGAGTTCTTACACCGTCAGTTACCAATTATTTGATGATCTGTGATGTCCTCTTCTCCTATGTCTTCGATATGGTTGAGTTAGATGGTCTTCTCAAGCGACTGAACACCCCTTGATGGATCCACTAATGCTTGACCTTAGGAGTAGTCTAGAGGACCACGTGATCACATCATCCATGTGGAATTTTCCGTTTACTCTGATGATGGACTTTCAGGTTATATGGAACAATGGTACATTTGAGAGAGAGATGATTGGTTGTACCCCACCTTGGTTGATTGTCTTATGGTCCTTTCATTTTGTTGATAATATTTTTGTGGTACCTTGCCTTTTACCTTTTGGGTCTTCTACTCATCTTGGGTTATCTTTTGGTTTGAACCACCTTTTATGTTTTTGGTCTTGTGGGTACTATGGTAGTTTGTCCACATTTGAGGTACACCCCCTTTGTCCAAGTTGTTATGAGTCTTTATACCCACTTTGTACCACCCTCCACACCTTAGTTAGGAAGATTACTTGCTATCATACCTTTTGGTGGTCCTATTTGGTTACAAGAGGTAGTTACAAGGAGCTATTGCATATAAGAAGTAGTTACAAGGATCTATTTCATACATTTGACATTATTTGACCTTCCATCTCTTTGGCATGTCAAATAACAGGTAGTTAGAAGGAGCTATTGCAATATATTTTGGACTTATTTATACCTTCCCCACAATGGTTGATTTACTTTTGGTCCTTACATCCTGTTGTTTATTGGTCTTTTGGTAGCTTGTCCTTTAATTTTTTTGTGTTGCCTTGCCTCTCACCTTTTGGGTCTTTTACTGATCTTCAGTTATCTTTTGATTTGTACCACCTCTTATGTTTTTGGGCTTGTGGGTATAAGTTTGTCCACATTTGAGGTAGTACGCCAACTTAGTCCCAAGGGTTATCAGTCTAATTTATACCCACTCTTTTCTTTTTGACTTGTACCTTACTGGTTGGTTTTTGTACCCTTTGGTTGGTCCTTCTACCTTACTGGAGGCCATGAGTCTCTTTGGCCTCAGTATGCTAGCTATCAGATCATCTTTATTGTGATTGTACTAACACTTTTGACTGTCATTTACTTTCTTTGATTGACAGTACCATAGCTCACACATCTCTCTCTCTCTCTGGTTTGTACTAACCCTATAATAGGGTCACTTGGTTCCTAGAGTTGATGAGCCTCTAAGAGGAACAGTCATTTCTGAAAGTAACTCTTCTGAGTATATTACAGGAAACATCTACACCAAGGTAATCAAATATGTATTGGTTATAAGACTTAAGTAATCAAATTGTTGGTAATCAAATATGTGGTAAATAATTTGAATTAAGTAGTTAAGACTTGTCCTGTCAAACAAAATTGTTTGTAATCAAATTATATTTGTTGGTAAAGAATTTTAAGAACGTGAACACTATGAAAAACAACCGTCTTGAATATAAGAGCAAGGTAAAAATGTTACTCATACTACATGTCATCAATTATAACCTTCCCAACATTATAGAAACATAAGCTTCATACATAGGATGAGGGCGAGTTCTAAAACAGGTAAGAAAACCTAAAGAAGAGGAAATAGTCTAGTTTGCATCAAGAACTTGGTATAAAACTGAGCAGAACTATGCCACTGTCGATAAAGAAATCCTTGTAGCATTGAGATGCATAGAGAAGTTCTAGATTCATTTTTTGAACCATGACTTTATCATAAGAACATATTTCTCTAGTCTTCCATTTGTGCTAATCAAAACACTAAAAATTGCAACAACAAAAGGAAAGTTAGCAAGATGGCAAGTGTTGTTTTGATGTTATAACTGTACTGTTCATGAGCACATTTCTGAGAAAGCAAAAAGCATTCTTGACTTTTTAACAAGAGAATATTTGACACAAAAATATGATGTTAATTTTTCACCAGCGAGCCTGAAGCAAGCGAGCTTGAAACAAGCGATCCTGGTGCAAGAGAGGCCGAGGAATGTAAGCGTACAAGGTCAAAGCGGAATCTAGTGGGACCATAACCCACAAGTAAACATGGAAATCTGTCCTTGGACCAAAGGAAGACATAAAATCTATACTATTGATGGTAATATGAGTTGGTTGGAATATATGCAAGATTGGAAACCTAGATGGGAGTTGAGACATAATGAAGTATTAGATGCTAACTTACAGGGATCTGATGCTTTTATTAGACTAGTGCCAGAACTCAGAAGAATTCCTACGGGATCCAGTATTGTACCAGAGATGATTTACAACAACTCCATGAGAAAATAAGTTGATGCAAGCAATTGGTTAACACACATCTACCATGATATTAACTTAATCACGATAGAGGTCTCAACACATTAGCCCAGGATAAAACTAGACCATCAATACTACTGTGTTAACTAGATACATTCCTTGAAAGCATGGCCACATCAAGATGCTAGTCTCCGGTTTCCAAGTACTACACACACTTATGAAAAATATAAAAAATTATTGTGGCAATTCTTGAGAAAAGAAAATACAGATAGAACATATTATACCATGCTAAATTTTGGACTTCAAAGTACACATGATATTCATGAGGATCCAACTACATTCTACGACGTCCCTGATTGGATGAGAGAATGGTGGAAGTCATTCGGCATCAAGCTGACAACATTAGAACCAGCTGTTATTTATAATCTAAAACGGGACGTTGGAGAATCTCTCAAACAAGTGAAAGATATTTTGCAGACAAAGATTACTGAGGATAAAATCCTTGGGTAATACATTAAATACAAAGAACAACAGCTTTTCAAGACCCGCATAGACGTCCACATGCATCATAATAGACACGTGGCCCTAAGGTCTATTTATTCAAAGGCATGGAGCACTGAATCCAACGTTTTTCGCGAAATATAGGGTCCCCCATACTCCGATGATTTGTAAATATCTCAAAAGTATTTGGCTATGAGTGGGGCCTGTCCATTCAAATTGTCATAAAGATTGAAAAGAAAGTCTTTGTAACTATATCATGATAATATAAAGAAATCCCTACTTTTCTCTGTGTCAATATGATTGAAAATCTATGTTATGCAATAAATACCCTAAGTCAAGTTTACAAGTAATTGTCCAAAGGTAGCATTAGTTGGGAGTAGGACTAAAAGATACAATTTTTCAAAACAACTTACATGTTTATGTTTCCGTTGTTTCTTGATTCAATTAGTTTCAGTCATCTAAGAAGACCATGCTTGTTTACAAAACTACACATGTCTTTCCAATATTCAATGAGTTCATCCTTTTCCTTAAGAATATTTCATTTTAGATTTTGAATAAGATTATACAAGTTCCACAACATTATATAAAATATTGTTTTTGAAGATTTGTGAACACTTATTAACCACCTAAAAGATCTTACTTTTGAAAGTCAAAAAAATTTTTAGTAGTTTTCCATAATGGTTAGTTATTTTTATTTTATATTATTAATTCTAAATATAAATATCTTACTAAATGTGAGTGTACTTCAATTACCGAGGTGATGAACCCAAACTGATGGGATGAGAGAGACTTTAGGGCCATGACAACAAAGCTGATAGTTAGATGGTGTGATATGGGACTCAAGACCCAAAGGAGCAATACAAGACAACTCATAATTGCTTGAAGTTTTACTCCTAAGAAACATAAAGTGATCCTCTTCCTCAGAACTTGAATGCCTACATTTTGAGAAAGGGAATGCAGTACAAGTCACCTTATAAAAGGCGCTACACGTCACCTTTTAAGAGGCGCTATGCCTTGCGGTCATATCTAAACTTTTCTCCCATGGTGCAAGTAGAACCAAACAGGTATTTTTCAGATCTGTCTTCCTCGAGCGAGCAGAGTTTAGGAATGCTAGAGGAAAGTTAGACATCCAGTAGGTCTACAAGAGTTTTATCGACTAGATGTCAAAATACTAGAAGAAAATTCCATAAATGCATGGAATATTATCATACTCAAGGGGGGTCATGTTCCTATGATGATGAGACAATAGGCGATGACGAGGTGCACTTGAGGTACATACATTTAGTGAAACAATGGGACATAGCCAAGGATCTTCCTAAACCAAACACAGATTTTTGTGTGGACGAGAGGATATATCGAACTGCATCGTCGTCAATACATGGTTTCGGGTTGTTTTGCATGGATGGCATAAAGGTCCCTGACGGCACATGTACAGAATTGATGGAGTATGTTGGACTTTGTTACAACTACAACGATTGGATGCTCTTGGTACGATATACAAAAAGTATGCGTAGATATGGATTGTCAGCAAACTATTTACAGTTGAAAGACAAAGATCAAAATAAAGGAGCAATGCTGTACATGGACGGAAGGCCAAAGGCCACAGGTAATATTGCAGGGTTTATAAACAATACACAACCAAGGTCTACAAATAAGCAACCAAACTGCGAATTTGAGGGGCGTGAAGGAAACTGTGTTTTTGTACGTTCCATTAAATCAATATATACTGGGGAAGAGTTGCTTATTAATTACAATTTGAATCGAGTAGATACAAACACGGTTACTATGGGAGTGGTACATATAAGAATTTACCCAACCTTTTATTAATGAATTTAACATCTTAAGGATTTTTTCATTAGTTTATTTCATTTAGATTTTCCATATTTACTTCGTAGGATAGTGATCGAGAAAAATCCAAGCCAACAGATGGTCGGAGGAGTACATCTTCCTCGAGGGAGCAGGTATACATCTTTGTAATAGTAAAAATATAATAAGAAAAATGAGTTTTTTTTGCTTTTTTTTTCATTATTAGTATATTGGTTTGGTTTAGATAATGTTATCTATTTTTGATGCAGAACATTGATCGGGAAAGCCACCTAGATGTTCATTGACATACGACAACAACCTCAGGGAAACAGGTAAACCTGATTGTAATTGTACAATTTAAATATGTCACAATGTTTTCTCATTATATTAATGTTTCAATGAATATTTTGGTTCCGTTTAGGTAATTTTCTCTATGTTTTTTATGCAGGCCAGTTCTGTAAGGGTCACAGTAGACCATACCATACCTGCCTCGATGCAATAGGTATACATCTTTGTAATAGTAAAACTATAATTATATGAATAATAGTTTTTTTATGTGTTTTTTCATGAATAGTTTTGAATTCGTTTAGGTGAATTTCACTATGTTTTTGATTTAGGGTTCTGTAAGGGGCAGCTCCCAAATATTAGCAAATCGGGGCAAGTCAGCTATGACCATTGATCCAATGAGTGGATCACGATCCTTGAGGTTGTAGGTATAATTCATTGGAATTGTACCAATATAATACATAACATAATGTTTATTTTGTTCTGTATTTTTCGTCTGTATACTGGTTTCGTTATGATAATGTTTTCTACTTCTTTTTTGCAGGGTCCCAATGATTGGGGCAAGTCCACAGCTGTGGATCAGATGACACTATCATCCAGGAATCAGGTAAACCTAGTTGTAATTTTAGGAATATATCATGATAGATATGTTTTGTTAATATAATTTAGGAATCTATCATGATAGAACTCAATAGTGTTTTATATATTTTTGTTGCAGCCCAGTGAATCGCTGTATGAAACAACATCGCAAGAATATTAAATAGATCCTGAAGTGGCTAAGATGCTAGTTAATGATACCAACAAAATTGGTGAAGCCACAGACCCGTTTAAGATGATAGAAAAAATGTTGAATAAATATAGTGCGGAAATCGTTTCTCTACTAATCAGGGTTTCGTAGACAACCGAGATTAAAGCAAAGATTGAATTGTTGGGACAGAAATATCAAACCTTGCAAGTAAGTTGAGGAATCTTGAATCATAAAATAGTTCATTTATAACTTTATAATTTTCTCTTTATATGATAGTACTGAACATATAAAATGTGATTTGTATTTACAGAATTATGAGGGAGCACACAATAGTGGTCAAGGCGGTGTTGGCAACAGCGAGGCTCGTGGAGAGACATCGCATCATGGGAAAATGACTCCACGTGCATCAACTCGTTTTCCATTGTTGTCGACTGAACAGTTGGAAACACGTTCCCAAACACCATCGACCCCATCTATGAGTGCACCGGCCACTAGTGACAATCCTCCTCACCTTATAAAAGGCGCTACACGTCACCTTTTAAGAGGCGCTATGCCTTGCGGTCATATCTAAACTTTTCTCCCATGGTGCAGGTAGAACCAAACAGGTATTTTTCAGATCTGTCTTCCTCGAGCGAGCAGAGTTTAGGAATGCTAGAGGAAAGTCAGACATCTAGTAGGTCTACAAGAGTTTTATCGACTAGATGTCAAAATACTAGAAGAAATTCCATAAATGCATGGAATATTATCCTACTCAAGGGGGGTCATGTTCCTATGATGATGAGACAATAGGCGACGAAGAGGTGCACTTGAGGTACATACATTTAGTGAAACAATGGGACGTAGCCAAGGATCTTCCTCAACCAAACACAGATTTTTGTGTGGACGAGAGGATATATCGAACTGCATCGTCGTCAATACATGGTTTCGGGTTGTTTTGCATGGATGGCATAAAGGTCCCTAACGGCACATGTACATAATTGATGGAGTATGTTGGACTTTGTTACAACTACAATGATTGGATGCGCTTGGTCCGATATACAAAAACTATGCGTAGATATGGATTGTCAGCAAACTATTTATAGTTGAAAGACATTATCAAAATAAAGGAGCAATGTTGTACATGGATGGAAGGCCAAAGGCCACAGATAATATTGCAGGGTTTATAAACAGTACAGAACCAGGGTATACAAATAAGCAACCAAACTGCGAATTTGAGGGCCATGAAGGAAACCGTGTTTTTGTATGTGCCATTAAATCAGTATATGCTAGGGAAGAGTTGCTTATTAATTACAATTTGAATCGAGTAGATACAAACATAGTTACTATGGGAGGAGTACATATAACAATTTACCCAACCTTTTATTAATGAATTTAACACCTTAAGTATTTTTCGTTAGTTTATTTCATTTAGATTTTCCCTATTTACTTCGTAGGTTAGTGATTGGGAAAAATCCAAGCCAACAGATGGTCGGAGGAGTACATCTTCCTCGAGGGAGCAGGTGCACATCTTTGTAATAGTAAAAATATAATAAGAAAAATGAGTTTTTTTTGCTTTGTTTTTTCATTATTAGTATATTGGGTTGGTTTAGATAATGTTATCTATTTTTGATGCAGAATGTTGATCGGGAAAGCCACCCAAATGTTCATCGACATACGACAACAACCTCGGGGAAACAAGTAAACCTGATTGTAATTGTACAATTTAAATATGTCACAATGTTTTCTCATTATATTAATGTTTCAATGAATATTTTGGTTTCGATTAGGTAATTTTCTCTGTGTTTTTTATGCAGGCTGGTTTTGTAAGGGTCACAGTAGACCATACCATACCTGCCTCAATGCAACAGGTATACATCTTTGTAATAGGAAAACTGTAATGATATGAATAATAGTTTTTTTTATGTGTTTTTTCATGAATAGTTTTGGATTCGTTTAGGTGACTTTCACTATGTTTTTGATTTAGGGTTTTGTAAGGGGCAACTCTAAGATATTAGCAGATCGGGGAAAGTCAGCTATGACCATTGATCCGATGAGTGTATCATGATCCTCGAGGTTGCAGGTAAAATTCATTGGAAATGTACCAATATAATACATAACATAATGTTTATTTTGTTATGTATTTTTCGTCTGTATACTGGTTTCATTATGATAATGTTTTCTACTTCTTTTTTGTAGGGGCCTGATGATCTGGGCAAGTCCACAGCTGTGGATCAGATGACACCATCGTCCAGGAATCAGGTGAACCTAGTTGTAATTTTAGGAATATATCATGTTATATATGTTTTGTTAATATAATTTTAGGAATCTATCATGATAGAACTCAATAATGTTTTATATATTTTTGTTGCAACCCAGTGAATCGCTGTATGAAACAACATCGCAAGAATATTCAATAGATCCTGAAGTGGCTGAGATGCTAGTTAATGATACCAACAAAATTGGTGAAGCCACAGACCCGTTTAAGATGATAGAAAAAATGTTGAATAAATATAGTGCGGAAATCGTTTCTCTGCTAATCAGGGTTCCGTAGACAACCGAGATTAAAGCAAAGATTGAATTGTTGGGACAAAAAAATCAAACCTTGTGAGTAAGTTGAGGAATCTTGAATCATAAAATAATTCATTTATAACTTTATAATTTTCTCTTTATATGATAGTACTGAACGTATAAAATGTGGTTTGTATTTACAAAATTATCAAGGAGCACACAATAGTGGTCAAGGCGGTGTTGGCACCAGCGAGGCTCGTGGAGAGACATCACATCATGGGAAAATGAATTCATGTGCATCGAATCCTTTGCCATTGTTTTCGACTGAACTATTGGCAACATGTTCCCAAACACCACAGACCCCAGCTATGAGTGCATCGACCGCTAGTGACCGACACATGCCATATCGTCCAGAAGAAGGGGTCAACACCGAGACTCTTAGTAATTTTGAAATCGCCCTAGCTACATTTCCAGGATCTTCCTGTGTCACTAGCACGGGAACAATGGAAGCAACATTTTTGGTGGACAAAAATATCGTCCCAATAAAGATCAAGAAGATCCTAGGTAATTAATATACATTGATCAAGTTACTGTTTATAATTTCATTGTAATATATCGATAAAACATTTTTTTTCAAATAATTATGATCATGGCATGATCGTTTTGCAGGAAATGATGTTTTCTATAAACAAATGAATGACTCGTCCTTGGATATATTCAGGCCCACCATCCGAACAAGGTGTAATAAACAACCGAAATATTTAAAAATGACCTCACTAATCGATTGGTTGGCATGTTCGGCGACAAGACCTTCAATCAAGCCGAGGTCCTGAAAAAGGTTGGACAACATATGAAGGATGTCCGAGACCAATATAGGGCCCACCTGGAAAAGAACCCTAGGTATGAGCGCCCTCCAATGATTCCTGCAATGGAGTGGAAAGCTCTAATGGACGATGGAAAGGAGAGGTCCCAAAGAAAAGAAGGAAATATACCACCAGGCACAGGGAGGTATGCAATACTTTCCACAATATAATTCTAAACCTTATTATTATTGATTTCTATATCAAATTTGGAACATCTAATGTATTTCAACACTTGCATAGGCTGTTAGACACTTCAAAGGCCACAAAGGCAAGACTGGAAAAAATAGGTCAGCACAAGCTTGGGCCTAGTGGTTATTCAAATTTGGCGGCATGATGTGTAAGTTTCGAAAAACCAATAATGCATACAAATAATAAATTGCAAATTATTTTTCATTTTATTGCACCGCAAAATGTTAATTAACAACATTATGCAAATATGCAGGCTGACCGATTCAATGAAATGCCCACTAGGGAAGACATGAAGCTTGGCTTCCAACACGGCTTTGGAGCTGTTGTTGAACGCCAAAAAATATTATCTGGGCAAACATGGTCTTCTGGTACCAATCCATCTAGTGCACAGGTATATAAAATCTATATAGTTTAATGAAGATTTATTGCTTGTGGAACCTATTTGTTATAAATACTTGACATAAAATATTGACTCTGTTTTGAGCAGGAAAGTAATGGTCCCCCTAATGTCGAGGAGGGACAACAAAAATAGAAGATCATGCTTCGAATCATGGTAAAGAATTTATTCATATGCTACAATTTTATGTATAGCATTGCAAATTGTGAATATTAATTATAGTTCACCATATTTCAACTGCAGTGCATGTAGAGGCTGAAACTACATAGGTTGAGCCTAGATATGGACATGAACAACATGATATGGCCACAATAGGTTAAAAAACACCTTTGTAATGTTTTTTTTAAATGAAATACTTGTCATTACAATATAAAAATATAACGATGTAACATTTTCACATTGTTGCAGCAAATTCGAACCCCTTGCCACAAAATCCACATCTGGATCAAAACTCTAGGATGCAGACATCACAACAAGGTCCTAATGAAGAACCAAGAATTGGAGGAGAAAGTCCAGATCAAGATGGTCCTATTATAGAATTATTGGAAAAACATAAGAGAAGAAAAACTAAAAAGAAGTGATTGGAGAAACGTCGTCTAATCATTTTTTATAATAATATATCGTCCATGATTTTTGGCCTAATGAATGAATGAATGGTTTAATGGTTTAATGTTTCAGTGGAGTAAACTGTTACCTTTATTGAATGTCATCTTTTATTGAATGAATGTGTTGACTGAATGAATGAATGGTTTATTGAATGTTATCTTTTATTGAATGAATGTGTTGACTGAATGAAACAATGGTTTAATGAATGTTAGCCTTTATTGAATGAATGGTAGATGAAATTTCATGATGATGTATGCATGAATTTGCACGTCATTTTTTTTTAGGTACATGCATTGGGTATGGGGAATTGAGAGTGATGTGAAGGGGGGGAGGGACCATAAGAGCTTCCACCTTCATGTGGTTGGCCCTATTCAGTACAAAATATTAAATTATTCTCGAAACAGAGAGGAGCTCAATGAATGGCTATGATGCTGGCTTTCTACAACCCATTCGCGTGTCATCTAAATTTTGACAATTTCTTGGAGCTTGTTGTGATTTTTGGTTTCTCCTCGTAACCAATTTCGAGTTTCCACAACTTCAAATCCTGAGTAAATGATGCACTGGAATCAATATCCTTAACCTTCTCTTTAATTTCCTTGGAATCAATATCCTTAACCTCACATTAAACCCTTCCAAAATGGTATATTTACCTTTGAAGCATGATATTTGCAACTAATCTAGCATACACCAACAACAATTAGAAACATGCTGCTTGTTGTCAATGTTCATCATTTTTTAGGGCTGCAACTTGCCCATAATGGCTCCTCTTATGCTAGGAAATTAAAGAAAACATATAATTTGCATCGAAAAAATAACAAGGTATGGACTGAACTGAGGAGATTCGAACCTGCGACCTATTTCTAGTCCCAAGGCTACCACCTTCAAGATTGAAGTGTAGTTGACAATGGGAGACCACCTTCAAGCAGCTTGATTCATTCTGCATGCATTCAAAGTGGGATACGGCAGGCTACCACCTTCAAGCTTGATTCATTATGCATGCATTTAACTATGCAACCATCTCAAATTATCACTGTGTTTTCCCTCAATTAGTTTCTCAATTCAGCATGACCCACACCCGCCGTCTGAGGAGTGTTGCCAGTAGTCTTGAGTTTCATCCTGGAAATGGTGACGATTCATGGTGTTATGTTTCCCTTCAGCTGCAATATAGAAAACTCAAAGTTCACTATGAAGGTTTGTCTGACAAATGTGATGGTTTGGGTTCCATTACCCCGATGCCATTCAGGGACACTTTGAGGAATTTCTCTGGGGTAACGAAACCCAAACTGTCACATTTGTTAGACAAGCCTTCTCAGTGAACTATAAGTTTTCCATATTGCAGCTGAAGGGAAACATAATACCATGAATCATCACCATTTCTAGGATGAAACTCAAGACCACTGGAAGCACTCCTTGGACAGCGGGCGTGGGTCATATTGAATTGAGAAACTAATTGAGGGAAAACGTAGTGAGAATCTGAGACGGTTGCATAGTGAAATGCATGCAGAATGAATGAGGAGTACTAGGTGTCGAGAGAAATGGTTATGGGACGTCGTATGAGAGGAAATGGCGATGAGAATTGATTGATAAGGTCAGGATTGAAGGTGGTAGCCTTCGGACTAGACATAGGTCACAGGTTCGAATCTCCTCACTTCAGTTCATACCTTGTTATTTTTTCGATGCAAATGATAGGTTTTCTTCATTTTCCTTTGTCAACTTTATGTATCCCTTTATATGTTTTCTTTATTTTCCTTTGTTAACTTTATGTATCCCCTTGTGATAATGGAGATTGTTAATATCGAGTCACATGAGAATGAACATAAAGAGGATTTCCACAGTAATCTGTTCCATCCAAACCTATCAAGTGTACTTTTAGGACAATAATATTCTTGTAACAAGGTGATGAAAGATCTTAGAAGCAAATGTAACAAAGCCCTGAAAGACGTCCACGTAACATAGTGGTTTGTATTTGCAGGAATCCTTCAATTTACAGGGTGAAAATGGCCAAAGAGCTTCCACAGTTCGCAAATGACAATATTGCTAACCTAAAAGTGCACTTGATAGGTTTGGATGGAATATATTACCATGGAAATCCTCTTTATGTTCATTCTAGATTTTTGAGAAAACCAGAGATATATGAAACGATGCATTATGACAATTCATCTTCATAGCCGCCTCTTGAAATCAAGGTAAGACTTGGATATGGCGGGAGAAGTTCATATGATAGGGGGAGTAGTTGAAGCAAATGAAGTAAAAGTTCATTTGCTTCAACTACTCTGCCTATTGACTGAGCTTGATATTGTGTCTTGTAAATTATCCTTGTACCTTGCCATCTTCATCAAAATTTTGCTACTGGTTTTTTCATGCTAAAATGCTCCCCCTTATGCTACTTCAAACTTCAACAAGGTTTTGTCTAGTAAATTCATAAAAGGTAAGCATGCATCATCATTCCATACTCCCCCTATCAATCATATCATTTCTTAGTCATACTTCTTGTCTAATCAAGCTAAAAGGATATTCTCTTCAACAATATCCAGTACATTGCTTCACTGAAGCTTCCTTTTGCCAAGAGTAACAAGCCTGAGCTTGTCCACTTTATCCTTACCGAAAACTAATTTGACATTCTCCAATTCTGTTATAGCATGTTAAGCACTTAGAGATGTGTAATATTCAATTTGACCATGTCTTCCTTGCATCGATAACTTCTAGCAATCCTAAGTTTGTCCACTATCGCCTTCAGCATTCTTCATTCTTTGAGTACAATTTTAAGGCTTCCATGTATATGCTTACTGATCCACACTTTTCACATTAGAGTTGAGAGGAATGCTACTATTTTTTCCATAAGGCATAGCTTACTACCATGGATGCTACCAATCACTCAATACCAATTGATGAATATAATTGTGCCATATTTCTTGAACTTACTTGTCAATTATATCTAGTAAATTCATAAAAGAAAATCCTCCAATCATCAAGTTGCTTTTATTTCATTTGATTCAACTACTCCCCCTATCATATGAACTTCCTCAAGGGCATCACCTTCACATAGGATGAAGTGACTAAATTAGAGGTAACTGTAGCTAAACTTGTATAGATGTCAAATGATGAGGATGAAGAGTCAACTTTGAATCACCCACAAGGTCTAGCTCCTGCCTAGACTTTTATGAGACCTTCGTGCAAACAACAATCTCTAATTAATAAGACCCACCCTACAAATTTGATCACAATATAATACTCTTTTTTTTTTAATTCCATAATGACACCGGATATCCAAATTCCATTGCTAAGCCATCCGACGTTCTTTCCATACCACCGACGGCTAAGAACGTCGAATGGTTTCGATTTTTACATTCTGATGTTGTTGGATATCCGACTTCCACGAGCTATGGTATCCGACGTTCCTTCCATACTAGTGACGGATAAGAACGTCGGATGGAAGGAATTTTTACATTGTGATGTTGTTGGTTATCCGACTTCAATGGGATAAGGTATCCGACATTCCTGCCATACCACCGACGGCTAAGAACGTCGGATGGCAGGAATTTTTGCATTGTGATGTCATCGGTTATCCGACTTCAATGGGCTAAGGTATCCGACGTTCCTGCCATACCACTGACGACTAAGAAAGTCGGATGGCTTCCATCTTTACATTCTACCGTCGTCAGATATCCGACTTCAACGACTATGAAATCCAACATTCCTGCCATACCACTGACAGCTAGGAACATCGAATGACAGGCATTTTTGCATTGTGATGTCGTCGGTTATCCGAATTCAACGGGATAAGGTATCCGACATTCCTGCCATACCATCGACGATTAAGAACGTCTGATGGCTTCCATTTTTACATTCTGTTATCGCCGGATATCCAACTTCAACGGGATATGGTATCCGACGTTCCTACCATACCACCGATGGCTAAGAACGTCGGATGGTAGACATTTTTGCATTGAATTGTCGTCAATGATCCGACGTCCACGTCTAAGATATCCGACTTTAAATTAAGTTTTGATTGTCGGATAACCGACTGCCTAGACGTTGGTTGTATGTGTCGGATATCCGACGGAAAGTCCTATCATCAGATTTCAGCTGAAATTAGACCGACGTTTAAAAAACATGGAGATTGTCAGATGGCTGACAGCAAGATGTAGAAAATATGACGTATATGCCGTCGAATTTTGGGTCCAAAAAGCTTAGTGAATGGTCGATAAATAATTTTATATAATAATAATATATATTTTAACAATCACATGGTCAACATGTGGTTGACAGTAATGGCCAACCATGGTTGTCCATGGTTGACTGTGGTTGACTATGGTTTCCCATGGTCAACCATAATCAACTATTATCAACCATGACCATGGTTGACAATGAGAAACCATAGTCAACCATGGTCAACCATAGTAAACCATGTCAAACATTTCCAACCATGTGGTCAACCATGGTGAATAATGGCCAATATATATTTTTATATAATTTTAATATATATCTTAATTACTAATTTATTTCTTATTTAATTTAGTTTATTTATGTAATATTTAATATTTAAATAGATATTTGATATTTATTACAAATATTTAAATTTATTTATTAACTATAAATAAATTATTGTCATTTAAATAAATATACTATTATTAATCAATATTATTCTTTAATAATATTAATTATTATAAAAATAATAATTAATATTAATTCGTTCGTCATGGTTGGCCAACCATGGCCATGGACATGATTGACCATGGTTCAACCATGGTCAACCAAAATAAACCATAGCCAGAAATGTTGATTTTGGTTGGGGTTACCTTACCATTATTTTTCTTTACTTACATTTATTTAATTAATTTTAATATCAATTATCTTCTTCTTGATTTATTTTTAATATTATGTATTTCAATTATTTTTAATATGAGTTATTTTATTTTCAATTTACATTTAATATCTATTATTTTACTTTTTTTTAATAACAATTATTTTACTTTTTTTTAATATCAATTAATTATTTTATTCTGAATTTACCTTTAATATCAATTATTTTACTCATCTTTAATTATTTGTACATTTATTTAATTTATTTTTTCATTTTTATTTAGAAATAACATTTTTATCACCGAGACAGTTGTCTACTAGAAACAACCACATTTTTAAATGTGGTTGATATTCGTCGATACGACGAATATCAACCACTTTTAAATGTGCGGTCATGGTTGATATACGTCGATGACAAAGATCAACCACATTTAAAATGTGGTTATTGCTAGTAGTATTAACATTGATGAAAGCAATCTTTAATATCTGTGATGGCATATTCAATTGATCCCCCTAAAACGCCTACGCCCATGTGTAGCTGACCCGTAGAGTGTTATGCCCGGCCTGATATCCTTTGAGATAAGCCAATGACTTGTATTAGAAATGTTCTTAATTTAAATGAACTATGTACTCAAGAGGAGATCCACCTCTACTCGAGTCGCTTACTGACTGCAGAGTGGTTACCTGAGACTAGACACAGACCATGGTAGACCATGATCGGCGTGATATCCTGAGTTCAGTCACAACAAGGTTTGGAAGAGTGACCTGGTGTTGGTCGAAATTGATTTTACAAGGCAAGACAGAACTCGATCCGGACATTCACTTCACTCTGAGTTTACAAAGAAATGATTCAGCCGATGTATAAGTAAACCAAGTTTGTAAAAAAGGAAAAAAATGCAGCGGGTTGGAGAATAGCTAATGATTAAATCACACGGATGAGATTATATCATTATCACTCCATTACGGATTCATTTAATTATTTTGTCGAAGGAAAATTTGTATGGTTATAATTTCCATTGTTCTCCAAGTGGAATTGTTATATTGGCTATTAAATTGTCAATGGAAAACAATCCTGTATATTCCCATTTCTTTTTTTTTAAGTTTAAGTTCGTATGTTTATTTAATAAGTTTGTTGAAAGAAAATCGATAGGATATAATTACATTTTTATTCATGCTTAAATTATGTAGTGTTTAATCATGTTGAAGAAAAAAAATAAAATTCTAAGGTTAAACAAAGTACCTGTTTGCTTTGGTGGATTTCATTATTAGTTGTTTTCTCTGTTCTGGGTTGTAGGGAACCTCAAAATGTTTGGTTTGAAACTTTACACAGGTTCCGAACGTGAAACTCTTAATACTTTGCATTTTGGGAATAGGTATTGGTTTGGCATATGACTCTTAAAATGAAACCATGCATGAAAGAGAAAAACTTGTTTCATAAACGTTTTAAAATCAACAGAAAACATGTTAGTCCAGTGAACTGCAACTGTAGCCTTTCATTATGTATTTATTGTAAAGTGGGTGTCAGTCGCAGCCAATCTAGGGACCATAGAAATCGACGATCTAGCTGTTGGATTTTTTAATGTTTCCACCTTGACATCCCTGCCATGATCCTCCCCACACTAGAAATCCGTCACCATCAGTAGATAATAAGGCAGCAGAGCCAGTTGAAGCACATGTTTAATAGTATGAGCCAGTCAATCCAAATGAACCTGCAGCATACCTTACCATCTATATCCAAATTATTTTGCTCGAGCATAACCAATGGATTAAAAAATCGTAGCGTATCCAGTAGTGTATCCAAATTATCACGATCTACGTGGTTGTAGTTGGTAATAATCCCTTGAGGAATGGTCGCATCCCACCAATAATTTATGTTTGACATTGGTTGACCCTGTGTTCGATTCCACTGATTGAGTTAAACTCAGCCACTTAACGAAGTACTATTTGTTGCCAATCTTATGTATTTATTGTATTTATTCAACCTTGATTAAATTTCGAGAGTCTATAGAACCAGTGTTAGAATCCTTACCTTGCCCGACAAATTTTCTGGTTTGTTCTCATACTTTTCCTTTTCGCCGATGTTGACAATGGGTAGTCCTCTATGTTACAATGAATGCAAGTAGAGTGCTTAAGGGGGAATGTCGATTCCAATATTTCCATACTTAGAAACTCTTTGGGGTGAAATATCCTTCATGATAACCCGCGCTTTATTCATTTAAAGAAGCTTTGATATAGGCACCTCACTAACTGTTGGGTTTTTATCACTGAGGTTAGGTATGAAATTTAAATTTTTGTCCCTTTAATATCCACTAAGATCTCGATATCTACCCTAATGAGCACTTTCTTGGAATCATTGGGTGGAATCTCTGCAAAAAACAAATTCGCATATGTTGCAGTTTGGATTTGGGAATAATGCCTATCCGCTTAACTGTGGGTAATTGGGCATAAGCCCTAAAAATCATTGTGAGGAGTACCATAGGAACCCCGAAGTAGCTGGCCCATTGAGAGGACCTTCCAACGAAAATGGAAACGACCCCTACCTGATTGACTAGTTCCCACTCGTGAGGTAAATGAAAAGTTGTCGTTTGTGGCAAACGGTTATCAGTTTTACCTGAGCTGTGGAGTGAGGGGTACTGCCCCAATATGCAAGTTGTTAGACACCATTGGTGTCCGAGTGAAACTCCTAAACCATTAGGAAGCCGAGCATACCTGGGGTCTATATCTATTTTCAGTTGAACTGTTACCAATCACTTCCGTGTCGTTGCAAATCCATCTATTACTGATCCATTTTGCGTCGTTTCAGATCCCTTTCAGATCAAGCCGTTTCCGATCAATTCTGAAAGTCGTTTTAGATCCAACCACTTTCAATCCATTCTAAGTCATTTCAGATCCCGTGATTTCAGATCCGTTCTGAAAGCCATTTAAAATTCAGTCATTTTTGCTCCATTGTGAGTCATTTCAAATCCATTCCGAAAGCCATTTCAGATTTATTCCGAGTATAGATTTTCGTTTTTTCGCCATATCTCCTTTTTTTTTCGCTCTGATTCCCTTGAAACTTCATTAAAACCCATGCAATCCCATTCTTCATATTGCAATCCTGAGGATCCTATCCCAAATTCCACTTCCTAAAGCCAAAAATCCCACATTTGTCTATTTTTAGGGTTTGTCATAACTTCTTCAATTTTCACCCAATCGCCTTCAAATTTTTCCATAGTGTTCATTCCCTATTTCTGCTTCTTTGTCCCTCTTTGACCAATTTTCTCATTCCTTCATCACGCTTCTAAAATCCCCATTTTTTGCTTCCCTGTCCATTAGAAAGTGTCCAAAACCTAGTCAAACCCAAATTACCCATCCAAGTTTTTCCCAAATCCAAATTTTCCTTTACTAAAACAGTTTCTTTTTTTTATTTTTCTACCCGTAAAAAAAAAAAATCCTGGTCATGGTTGTCACCCTTGCAGGAGCAAAAATCATGGAGGAAGAACTTACAACCCTCAAAACCAAACTCCAAGATCTGGATGAAAAAATTCTCAGCCTCCATCTTCAACATTCAGCCATGAACAATAACCGACAGCCAGAATCTTTTGCAGCCACTGGGTTCTCTTCTTCTAGCAATTTTTGTGGGCCGAAGCTTGATTTTCCTCGCTTCAATGGTATTGATCCGACTGGATGGATATACCCGGAAGAACAATATTTCAGTCTACATATTACTTTTGTTGTCTAGAAAGTTCCACTTGCATCCTTTCATTTGGAACACGAAGCCCTTCAATGGTACCATTGGTACATCAAGGCGTATCACGAGCCAAAATGGACAGATTTTTGCCAACTCCTTTTGCAACGATTTGGTCTTAGTGCTTTTGATGACTTCACAGGAGCGCTCACTAAACTTCGCCAACTTGGCATTGTGAGAGAGTATTAGAAAGAATTTGAGAAACTGGCCAATCACATAGAAGAATTTTCTGATGAATTCTACAACAGTTGTTTTATCAGTGGTCTCAAGGATGAAATCTGCTCAGAGGTCAAAATGCTCTGTCCCAACACAATGATGGAAGTCCTAGGGTTGGCTAAGTTGGCAGAGGACAAGATCACATCTCAACAACGCTCCAAAACCACCTTTGTTCCCTTCATAAATATGGGTTCCCAATGACCTCCCATCACGCCATCTCCTCGACCAACTCCTATCAAGAATTTGTATGAAACAGAGATGTAGGCACTCCGAGAAAAAGGGCTTTGTTATAATTGTGATGAGAAATTCACTCGGGGACATAGATGTGTTGAGAAAAAGCTCTATCTGTTGGATGTGGATTCTCTTCCTACCTCTGAACTCGGTGAAGAAGCTCCAGATACAATAGATGATCAGGTCGACATTCAACACCCTTCTATTGACCCCCCATCTTAGGACGACCCACTAGAGATATCTCTCCATGCTGTAACTGGCGTCACCACCCCACAAACAATGCGGGTCAGGGATTACTTCAAGAAGCTCCCTCTTACCATACTCATTGATTCTGGTAGCACTCATAACTTCATTGACCCTTGGATTTCCAAATAGGATGATTGGTTTGTCCATCCTTGCTCTAACTTTGAAGTCATGGTTTCCAATGGGGGCACCTTACCTTGCAAGGGGAAGTGTCAAAATGTGTGTATCTCTCTAGAATATTATAACCTGCACTCTGACATTTTTTCCTTATCCTTAGGCGGATGTGATGTGGTTTTGGGCATTCAATGGTTACGCACTCTTGTCCCCATTTTATGGGATTTTGATGAACTTTGGATGTAGTTTTCAGTCAATGGAAAAAAAACACAAATTTACGGGCTTACAACCAGGGTCTCTTCACATCATCAGTTCACATCGGCTGGAAAAGATCCTTAAGAAGAACTCACATGGTTTCATCCCTTAGCTCCATTCCATTTAGATGCACCCATCAATGGTCTCCACTACTTCCTTGGATAGATATGTAGGTGTCTTTGCTGAACCAGTGGGATTGCCGCCTTCAAGAGACATTTTCGGTAAGAATTTAGCCGCATCTCCATCTCAGAAGGAACTGATGGCTATTCAGGATGTAGTATAGAAGTGGCAGCTATCCCTATTAGGGAATTATTTATGCATCAAGACTGATCTCCAGATTCTGGAAAATTTTCTGGAACAACTAGTCTCCTCCGTAGCACACCTGGAATGGGTTATCCAACTCATGGGTTCTGCCTATGCAATCACTTACAAGAAGGGTAAGGACAATCTGGTGGCAGATGCTCCTTCTCTCACACTTGATGAACTAGTTTCTCTTACAACTATTTCTCTGATTATTCCAAATTGGTTGCAATCTGATCAACAGGGATTTTCCTTCTATGAACTCGATGCTTCTCCATTGGTAGGGCACTCTGGGCTCCTCAAAACATATGAGCGGGAACAATGTAACTTCTTTTGGAAGGTACTAAAAATGACAATTTAATAGATGATGGCTGACTATGATACTTGCTAGGTCACCAAGGGTGAAACGACACTCCTTTCGAGACTGTTTGAACCCTTGCTCATCCCTACACAGATTTGGACAGCTATTTCTATGGATTTTCTTGAAGCGCTCTGGTGGTACAATAGCACATCTAAAATGACACCATATGAAGCAGTCTATGGACAGGCACCACCATTTCTTCTTCCATACACCCTCAGCAGTTCCCCTGTTCAGGAAATTGACTTGGTTCTTCGAAACCGCGATCCGATTCTTCTCATTCTGCAGGACAATCTTCACATGGCAAGAATTCGACTGAAAGAACATGCCGATCAGCACTGTTCTGAGCTCCATTTTCACGCAGCTAATATGGTTCTTCTTCTTCTACATCATTCCAAGCAATCCTCCCAGAAACTCAAAAGGCATCAGCTTCTCTCTCACTCTATCACAAAGGCATTAATTCAGTGGCACAGAATGCAACCCGAGGATGCTATAGGGGAACCACTCCTTCAGATTCCACATAAATTTCCACATCTAAAGCTTTGAGGACAAAGTTTTTTCTAAGGGACAGCGGATGTTAGGAACCCATGTCAACCCTTCCTTTACTTTGTTAGTATATTGTTGTTGAACGCATATGCTTTGTAAGTCGTCCCGTAGTATTTGTTGATCCATAGTTTGTATTAGCCCATGGTATTGACCCATAGTATTGGATGCATATGCTTTGTAAGTTGTCCCATATTATTATATGTACCATGGTATTAACCCATAGTATTGGGCATAGACTTAGTATATAAGTGTGTGTTGAGGCCAATGAAGGTACCATGAAGTTATTTGCATTGAGCTTGCTCAAAGGAGGTTGCCCCCTCGAAGTGGCCTGTGATCAATAAAGTGATTTTGAGTTCTGTTCTTACTACTATCTCGTATATTTTCATTAATTAATTGTTGCACGTTCCTCACAGTAATGTTTTCTTACCTCTGTTTTATGATAATTCATATCTTTTCCAAATTTAATGCCCAACAAAAATGGGATCCATCATGCCGTGGTTATTGAGGATATGCTTTACTTATATATTGAAATATGTATAGTATATATAGCAGGACGAGCTGCTAAACTATAATCTATATTTATGACTTGGAAAATAACTTTATGCTATTAAATTAATATACCTTAATGAAATTTTAATGCACCAATTGCTAGACATAATTTTCATTATAAATAAGTAGGTTAAACCACATAACCGATCATGAGAAAAGATAAAGGATTTTTTTTCATGCGTAGGATTATGGGAAAATATATATTTAGAGAGAGAGAAAGTTTAGGTTATATTGGTATTGTATTTAGGAAGCTTGATACGAAATTGTGCTCAGAATCTAATTGGTATATGGAAGGATAAAATAAATAAAAAATAAAAAGATAATAAAATTTATAATTAAGTTTATAATCGATGAGTGGGTATATATATATATATATATATATATTAAAATGAAAAATCATTGGTGAATCTCTTGAAATGAATCTAGTTTGGTTATGAGGAAAATACAAGTACCTTAAAATCGGGTTGAATAAAGCACTTGTTTGTTAAAGCTATGTATTTAAAAGCTAAGTCACCCTAGGATTGTGAAGTAAAGGGATACCTTGCATAAAAAAGAAATCCAATTATATTGTAGGATTAAGAAAATGGAATTTCACTTCAATTTAGTTATGATATGATATGTATTAATTGAATTATGTTTTCGTTATACTTGAGCTATGTTATGAATAAAATTCGTTACATCATCAATATGTTACAATAAAAAGGAAGTTTCATTATATTTTAGTTATACTAAGAAGATGAAAAGAATGGTATAGTGTGTGTTAAAGGAAGAAGCTATATTATGTATGAAATTATAAGAGTTATTTTCAAGCATTCGAAAAGGGGTGATCAATTATGGGCACTTTAAGAATATATGGAAACTTAAAGAAAAGTGTACAGACTATATTTAAGCTTGGAATGAATTAGATATTCTATATATGGACTTCAGTTAGAAGTAGATTTGACATTGAATTTATTATGTTTACAAATAAATAAATTAAATCATGATCTTACACTATTTGGTAAGGAGGGTGCTACTTTTTTGTAGAGAGCATGGGTGAGTAATGTAGTATGACTCTGCATCGCGGGGGTCAAAATCCTTAAATAAAGGTTATGTAAGTCTTTCTTGCAAACTTGATTTTGGGTACTCAATCATGAAGGAAGAAAGTGGCTAAGAAAGATTACTTCCTTAGCTAAAATGCAATCATGAAGCTAACTAAGATCAACTAATGTTGGTTAGGTTACATGGAGAAAATATGGGTGATCTTGGTCATTGTTGATGAATATCATATACAACAAGGGAAATAGTAATAGTTATAAAGAACCTATAATATGCCAACTAAGAGAGGAAATTGTTGTATAGACATTGTATCGATAACATAAATTTGAATTTCAAGGAAAATGTCCCCAGGGAAAGGAGCAAAGACCGGAGATATTTTAAACTTTCCTACATATCCATGATAAGAAGACAAGTAGATGGATAAATATGTGGTGAATTTACTAAATGATGGAAAATCAATAAATTTGAAAGGGTAAGACACCAAGATGTTCATATTGACGAGACTTTGACAGATTGTCAAGGTAATGAAACATACTTAAAATTTGAAAAACAAGATATCAATGTTACTAGCATGAGGAGCTAATTACACTAAATTTATAGCATGACAATGATGAAGGAGTACAAACTTGATGTGACCATGACATGGTAAATGGAAAACTCTTAGTGGAAAGATCCATTGAAATGGTCAAACAAGGACAAGAGTCGTAAAAACAAAGTATGGAGGCAATTAGCATAATAAACTGAACACAGTGATGTTAACCTTAGATCATGATCAAACCTTGATGAAAGGACAACCATCCTTGAGATGGAACTCGATGAGGTTAAGAAAACACACATAGTGCGAATCGATGAGTTTGACGAAGTGGTATTATGACAACAGAAATGACGAAATGAGGAAAGAATATGATAAGATCGTTGATCTGAACATGATGTTACTAAAGAAAGGACTAAGAGTTAAATTTTTATATGTTCAACTAAGTCACTAAATTTCGATGACTGGAATCTTATCAAGTTAAGAACCAACATTATTAAAACATTTATGAGTTTTGGAAGTAGTCTTATGGGAATTGGTTTGGACTATTTGAAAGTCTCTCTTGATTTGTTAAATCCGTGATTATATCTCGGGTCCATCTATATTTGATTGAATATTTTATGATGTTTACCTTCTCGTCTTGGGGGGATGGATAACCAAATATATTTGAAGTCTTGCTTGGATTCGTTATGCAAAATGATGATTTGATAACTATTGGGTGGCTATTAATGCAATATGGTTGGTAGCTAATTCGGATATTGTATATGTTTGCAAGTGAATAGGAGATATAGGAAATTTGGTTGGGACTAACAATTATTGAATATATTATTGGATTTGCATTACACAAAATTACTCTTGAGTTCCTGAGGGTATATTGGAACCATGTTGAATGAAACAGAAAACTAATGATTTATGAATGTTTGAGAAAAATAGAAGTGAATGGCATGAAAATTGATTACGAAAAGAAAGTGAAAGTCTTTATGAATGTACGATAAAGATTAACTTCGGGACAAAGTTCTATATAAGAGGGGGTTTATGTAATGCCTCTAGAATTCTTGTAGACTTTGGAATCACTCGTTGAGTGACCCGACAGAATAAACTTTAATATAGTGGTCCTCCGAGTTTGGATGTGTCTTAACGATTGAGAAAACACATGATGAATTGCTTAATGACCAAAATGATAAACAAAAACAACGAAATGAATGATACTTGTGGAAATGGATATTTTACTTAAATTGATGGATAAATGTATGCTTGCTTAATGATTAGCTATTTTATGAAATATATGAAGTGTATACATGAATATGTTGCTTAATGGTTAGCTGTGATATGAAATATATGATGTGAGTGAAATAAATGCATGTTGGATGAACGATTAGAAGACTGACGAAACATATGATGTTATGGGTAAATTATGGTTGCTTAACGATTTGTAGATCATGAAATGAATTATGATAAATGATAACAGAGCTGTAATGTCCCCATTTTGACCCCCTTTGTATTAAATAGTAAATGATGTAAATATTGATATTTAATCATGGTGAGGAGCTTAAGGCCAAGGCCCCACCATTGATTTAGCGTTTTATGTATCGGCAATTAAAAATAGATGCCTATGGTTTTTGTGCTAGATAGGAACAATGTAAATAAGACATCATGTAAATACGAATTTTAATGAAAAATACCCACAACTAGCTATGCAATGCAACAAAGAGATGGGGGCATGATTCTACAAGGAATAGGGAGGGAAATTATTCAAACCCTTGAGCCAATGGTGTTAATCCATGTGTCAATGAGAAAACCCATAAACTACCAACTACCCATTTTGGGTTATGGACCCAATCATTTAATTCTTTCAGAAATTGGTTGAGGCAGTTAATGCCTTGGGAATGAAGAGGTATGGTAGCCAATTTCGTGCATGGGCAAGCCATCAACCTGGGAAATCGTATTTTGTCTCCTTGGGCAAGAAAACACCCACGAAATGGTGCCCAAAGCCATTCTGAACAGTCAGTCTCTCCTCTCTCACGCAGTCTGAACTACTGGGTCTTTCCTCATCATGTTTTTACCAATTTTTCTGCATTTTTCCATGCCTGGGAGCTCGTTTTTGCATATATAGTAGCTGGGAGAGAAGGGCCACGATTTGGGGGACTGTTATGGAGGCCGTTTCTGCCTAGAATGTCCATGGACGTTTTTCTGAAAACGGATTTGGCTTCCCAGGGTTGTTCCCATCTTCCAGTTTCGTTTTTGGGTTTCCCATGTTTTTCTGAAGCTAATAAAAACCCCATCTTTGGCTATCTCACTGTAAAAACGTTTTCTCATGCCCAATAAGTGTGGTTCTACTGCTATGTGCATCCCGGTTTTGATTTGAACCTGTGAGCAAGAAACTTGGACTGGTAGTGGACAAAATTGGCTTGATAAACCTAGTGGAGGGAGTAACCTATCAAGAAGATCAAGAGGGCTTTGGCTACTTTTCTATGCACACCCTGAGAGCACTAGAAAGGAAGGTATGGCTTGAGGTACTGTGTGGCAATGAAGAGAATACTTCCTTGTGCTGGGTGTGTAGGCATTGTGAGTGACAAGCTGAATAGATCTAGGAGGGGTATCCTTAGCTCTGTGGTTGAGCTCACTAGCTTAGCAATTCTTCCTTTCCATTTCCTAGCAGCCTGATAAACCCAATTTGTAGATTGGCTTGGCTCATCTTGGTGTATGCTTGGCTATGTGTGAGTCTACTGTTCCCTGGTTCCTTGTAGAGATCATGCCCAGCTCGGGGGTGGCAGTTGTATCAAGAGGTTGATAATCACAACTGGCCTATGGTTGGGTGGAACGTTGCAGCTGCATAAGCAGTTGCTTGGGACTACTTTGTTAAGATAAGTATTCTCTTGTGTTTACTTTGAAATTATTATTTGATGAATATATTGAATGTATGATTGATGTGTTATTGATATTATTTCCGCTGTGTTGTTCTTATAATCATACATCCCATACGTCTTTTATATTATGTGATTGCTTAGTTAAAACTGCATGGGGCTAGATGCCCGGTTTTAGCATCACGTCCTCTCTATCATGTTGGTATGGTAGGAGGGGATATTACAAGAGCTATTAATGTGTGCTTTGAGCATGTGTGTAGAGACAGGTGAAACGGTTTACCAACTGACTCACAAAGGAAATATAAGGGATGTAGAGTACGAATACATCACACACAAAAGAACAATGAAGGTATCGACTTCCTACAAAATTCCATGCACGAGTTGAAAAGCACCTATCCGCTTACGCGGGGAAGCGTGAAGTCGTGTGAAGTGGACCATGATGGATTTGGTCACGTACGAGGTTGGGGGCGCGCAGTAAGAACAGACTTACTCCTCAACACCATTAGTCTTCAATAGAGTCTAGATGGAGGATTGAAGGTAATGGATCCTAAATCCCTACACGAAGTTCCCGCAAATAAGATGCAATGAAGAAGTATCGACGGAAGGATCCAACGATGTGGTACCTTGTCGATCAATGAAAATGATGGACAAAAGGAGCCAACGATGTGGTACCTTGTCGATAAATGGAAATGATGGACAAAAGGACCCAATGATGTTGTACATTGTGATAAATGGAAATGATGGACGAATGGACCCGACGGTGTGGTACCATGTTGACAAAAATAAAATGAGGGATGGATAGACCCGATGATGTGGTACCTAGACCCTAGATGAAAACAATTGATGAAAATTATGCATTAAACATGTAAATTGCATTTAGGCCATTTTCACATGAAATGTATTTTAGTAATCAAACTAATGGAGAATATTGTTTTAGGAGAAAATGGTATACTAAACTCTAGCATTTAGTCAAACCCACTTGCACCCACACAAATATAAACTAGATTGAACATCAAGGGGGGCATACTTGAGTAAATCTAGGAAGGTAGGTGCACTCTCTTAAGAAATCTGACACATGGATGGGTGAGCTAAATTATAATTGAATAATTTAAAATTAGGCATTTTTGCATGAAGTGACATGTGCCGCAGTGAATTTTTCTATTTAAGGAACGAGGAAGGGGAAAAGGGACCCTATGGCTGGATGGTTACCGTAATCAGTGCAAGTCATTGATTTGCTTCTATTGTGAGTTTGGAAAGGGATCTTAGTGGGGGAAATCCCACTTTTGGATCCCTGGTTTTTTATGTGTGAGATCTACGGCCCTATTGGTCGGGGGTTCAGGAAGAAGGAGAGTATTCTCGAAATTGGTAGGGATGTCAACCGAGTGGTCAGTTGGATGTCTGGATCAAAGCGACAAGGAGTGGCAGCTACAACAATATTTGATGGGTGGATTCTCCCACAACCATCGGAATCAAGTATATTATTCCATTTTTATGAGCTAAGTTAAATTTTTGAATTAATTTTATAGTTTCCTATCATTGGAAAGATCTAAACTGCTTTATATGATGTTAGAATTATTTAGGTATTCTTTTGGGAGAACCCCGGAAACGGGGATCCCTACAAAAATCAACCAAATCTAAGGAATATGAAAGAGATAATGTTTGACATTGGGGAGAATGACCCACCTTCTTCAAATTTTCCTCCTGTAGAGATTGAGAAGGATACAGTAGGTTGTATATGGAAATGTAGCAAATCATCAAGCTCTAATAGTGATTATGGATTGTCTTCTACTAGTATGGTCCCTATTTTCATTTCCATCCTTTATTCAACTCATTTTATATTATATTTTATTTGAGTGCTTTCTTTTTTTGGTAGATTTTGATTAGCAAGTTCTTCAAATAGTGATTTTGTTGTAGACATGGAACCTTCTTGATTTGCAAGCCACAACGTGGTTATGGGTTGTGAATTGCAAGTAAGAGTTCATGGGTCAAGTCGTCGACTAGTTCCCTCTATGAAGTTTGTGGCCCTCAATAATTCGGTCATACATAAAAAAATGTCAACATCAACCATGAATATGACATGGTTCATCATTCAACTCCCAGATGATATTTAAATGAAGGGAAGGTAAGTTTAAATGAAGGATAGAATAGAGTTAATTGTGAGAGGGACTGCATGTTAGTTGATGGATTTAGTTTTAGTACAAATGTTTTCTTGTAATTCTATAGCTTGGAGTAACTTAGCAAAGCATATTTCAATTTTGGAGACTAGCATTCTCATAGATAATAATATGTGTTTTTAACTTTCTAATATTATACAATGTTACATTCCTATTTTCATAATGTTAAATCCATGTTTGATTTTCCCAACAAGGTTTTCATTCAACTGCCAGGTTGCAAGGAGAAAAAGAAGACAAGAAAGCATCACAAGTAACAAGTTATACAACTTGACGAGAACTTTATACTCAAAATGAGAACTCTATCCACAAAAGTCCATATTTTTGCATAAAAAACACCAAAAAACAACCTTGAATCAAAAAGTGGTACTACCGCTAGCACCACTTTTTGAATTGAGGTAAAAAATATAGAAATGGACCAAAACAATTGTTATTGTTGTCTGCAAAAACCTTAAAACTAAGCTCTAAATTGAAAAGTAATGCTACCGGTAGCACACTTTTTCAAAAAATGGCATTATTATATCATTTTATCATAATTTAAATTGTACTTATTTAATCTCTTAGTAACACTGTATAAAACTTGCACCGAGTTAAATGCAAATTGTCCAAGAAATTATTTCACCACTCTTTCTATATAAAATAAAAAATTTATGCTATTCATCTTAAAATCATGTATTAAACCATAAGACGTAGAAGTAATGCATATCAAAATTCAAGCACTTCTTTAGAGTTTCCATACAAAAAATTCCATATTAATAAAAAAGACAAAATGTTTTATTTGCAAATATTCAAATCAACACATGGATTTTGACACACAATCATAAACTACATTTTCTTCAAATAAATGACTGGATGAAGATGTAGATGACCCGTATTCTCCTCCACTCTCAATGAGTGCACCATCTGAGTCTTCTTGTATGCCTAACATTTCATATGCCATTTTCCTTGTAGATATACACCTTGGTTGAGTAGACTCCCATGTTGCAACTATTTCGTGTCCCAACAATCTTTTAATAATCTCTATAGTCTTGGAGCGAAGAGTGCCTTTCTTTGTCAGTTGGAAGTCATAAACTAGTATGTCAACATCTTCTAATTTCAAAATGTCTATGTGATGATGATTTACATTTTGACCCTTTCTTTTTCTCTTTTTGCAAACCTTTTTCTCAATCACCATCTCTAGATTGTACACACCATCAAATGCGTGTGTGTCTATTGCATACCAGTGTACTTCAACAGATATAACTTTTTTATTTTATTTATTGACCTTCATAACTTTTTCAATCCAGAATGGATAACCACATGGATATCTTGTGACCAAAATTGCAATCATGCAACCCTCCTTAATATATTGTACTGAGCCTACACTAGTACAAAATGAGAGATAAGTGACCAGGCGACCAAAAAATTTGGTCAGCACGGCTTTTTCGTGGGATAAATGACCAAAATTGAGAAATTTTAAGTGAACGGACTAAAAATGACCAATTTGGTCACGAGATAAGAACTAAACTAAAAATGACCAAGATAAATGACCAATTTAGTCATGAGATAAGAACTAAACTAAAAATGACCACATAACAATTGGTCATTTATGTGGTCATTTTTAGTTGTGTCATTCCAACAGTGGAGAATTATAATTTTGATAATGAATTTGCACAATTTACTAAATTTTAACACTGCAGATGGATTCGGAGACCCCCGACCAAGATAAATGACCAATTTGATCATGAGATAAGAACTAAACTAAAAATGACTACATAACAATTGGTCATTTATGTGGTCATTTTTAGTTGTGTCATTCCAATAGTGGAAAATTATAATGTTGATAATGAATTTGCACAATTTACTGAATTTTAACACTGCAGATGGATTCAGAGACTCCAAATCCATCTGCAGTGTTAAAATTTAGTAAATTGTAACATTAATAGTATACAACTTGGATTATTTTTCAATATATGTCTTCTAAGGGATCGTTTCTTTGAGGCCAACAATATAAAGTTTCCTGAGGGTACATACATGGATTTTAGAACAAGGCTAAGAGCATTTGTGACATTTGGGGATTTTAGACCAAGGATAAGCACATTTGTGGCATTTGGGATTATAGGGGGTGTTGTGAAATGTTGGTGAACTCTTTGGGATATTACAAGTATGAACTTACTAAAATTTCCTTTGGGATGTGCGGTGATCCACCTTACCCGCCATATATGTGTTCACCCTTCTATGTGTTAAAGGGATATATTTAACTTATCTTTTTTATCATGTGCCTCGGATATATTTAACTTATCTTCGAAGCCACATATACACTTCAACTTCACCTCTAAAACCATATTATGAAATCTTCATTTAAATGTTATAGGAGATCTTAGAATTGTCATTTCTTTTCAAAGCCTTTTTAGGTGATATCATTATCCCCAAAAACATTTAAGATGATGAATAAAATTCATTCCATGAAAGGGTTTTGACCCGAATATATATTAAAGGAGAAATTTATATATAACATTTTACTTCAAACTTTTATAACTAATTTTAAAATGCACAATAAATTTTATTTTTATATAAAACTAATTGTACAATACATATTACATTTAAAAAGATTTCTTATATTATTTTCATTCTATAATGTACATTACATCTTAAAAAATTATTTAATTTTATAAAAATTAATTATTTTCACACTATATTTTTTATTTTAATTCTATAACACATTTTATATTTTAAAAATTAATTAAAAAAAATTGATTATATATATATATATGCCATGTTCTCCCCTCTCCTCACACAGTAGTTTGACTATCCCAGGGCCATTACTGGGCGCTTGGTTTACATGAAGGAAGGAGTCTCTCAATACTCTTGGACTATTCTTGCTTACTCATAGCCTCTAATTTTGGATATGCTTTAGCTAGTACACTATGCTCCCTAATATTATATCATTGATCAGGTATCATTTCAGCTCACTAGTTGTATAACATGGAAGTGTACCCAACAATTGGATCATCCCACTTCAGGTAGGAGTTTGGAGGCTTTAACTTAGATTCATTTCTAGTTTACCATACACTATCTCCATTTCTATTGATTGAATCCTTGACCCATTTTACTCATTTTAGTTAGGTTTAGTTAGTTACATATCTACATAATAATTTCATTTCATAATTTATACCCTGATTATGATAATCTGGCCATAATCAAAAGGTTCATCCTTTCAATGGAGGAATATCTAATGAGCCCTTTCTCAAGGTGAACTCATAATCTTAATAAAGGTATTTTGCACATATTAATAACGTACCAAACATGTAAAGTTTATAATTAAAATGAACGTGCAAAATATATAAATGTACACAAGTTTATAATTAAAATGCGTGATAATATCATTACCCATTAGAAAGTATTACCAATGTTGAACAAATTGAATATCATACACTTATGTTGAAGGCATATGAATAAAATGGAGCGGGTTGAATATTTGTATAAAAATGTTTAGAATTTAATATGGAAATTAGGATTTAGAAAAAATTCTAAAAATAATAAAAATAAATATACAATATAAAATAAACACACATATCAATGATTTAAAATTCCTCGAGATGGTGGCCCAGACAAGTCCTTTGTCTGTCCTGCCTGCTAATTCCTTGCCTCACTCGAACACACATGAAGTGAAGAGTAGCGAGGAATCCATTGTGGATCTTCACATGCTACTGGGGATCGATCCTTGGTAAGTCATACTTCGACCCGTCTGTCTGTAGTAAATAAACAAGGTTTTTTATGCATTTTTGTTTTTGTTTTTGTTTTTCTACAATTGTGCAGTTTTTCAAGCCATTTGATCGAGACTTTTGGTTAGAAGCATTTCTGAGTGTTGATTTTTATTTACATTGTGTTTACTTTACAATGTAAACGAAATAATTGTAGGGTTTTGTCTCGGCAAAAAAAGATCATAATTAGGGTTTGAAGAGGTTGAAAGCTCAATATTTTTCAAATTTAGGGTTTGAAGAGGTTGAAAACCTGGTGATTTTCAAATTCAGTGTTTGAAGAGGTTGGAAACCTAGTATATTTTAAGTTTAGAGTTTCAAGAGATTGAAATCCAGAATTTTCAAATTTACGTTTGAAGA
The DNA here is from genome assembly GCA_027924585.1 of Larix kaempferi. NCBI lineage: Eukaryota > Viridiplantae > Streptophyta > Pinopsida > Pinales > Pinaceae > Larix > Larix kaempferi. Next base: position 3,910,216 of record BSBM01000729.1, on the reverse strand, counting down.
GGGTGAGGGCTTAGTATGTGCAATTTTTGTTAGAAACGCTTGTGTGTTGATTGAAGCTTTTGAAAACTTGGTATTTTGAAATTCTTTTGTAGGTGAATGTCTGGACCTTTTGTTATTTTTAGGGTTTAGGAGTTTCAAAACTACAGTACGTTGATTGAAGGATTTGAAATCTTAGTATTTTTAGTTTTATTGCAGGTGCGTGCCCATTTTTAGGGTTGAAGAGTCTTGAAACCCTGTCATATTTATTGGAGGATGAGGGTTCGGGTAATTGGACTTTTTTTCCTTTGAAATATTTGAGAAGAAACAGTGGCAGTTTAGAAGAGTGTTGGAGTTTGCATGTCCCGAGTGTTTATAAATGATGGAGAAGATCACTGCAAAGCGTGGGTGTGGAAGGCCCCCAAAGCAGCACCTGAAATTAGCGACTGGGATCGACTCTACCCCTAGCGCCCTTGAATTACAGAAGCCAAATGCCAACAACAATAGTTCAGTAGAGGCCTCTCCCAATGGAGAAATTGAGATGTTAGATAGTATTGTGTTGGGTAGGAGTGGTAGAGAAAGGGGAAGGCCAAGAAAGCATCCATTGCAGAGTGGTTCAGCTCCGGGTTTTGATAGATCCAGGTCCCAAATCCCATTAATTCCCTTTAAACAATTAACATAAGCAGGAGAAGAGGCATTCGTAGTTGTTTCACCCGTTTACGCAGGAGTAGAGATGAGATGGAAGACGGCAAGGTACCTAACAAGGCTATAAATAAATTGAATGCCATATCAATGAACCTTACCCATGATCTTGCAATGCAATTCTATGATACAATCTTATGATGCAATATTATGATGATGCAACCTTCTATGTTTGCCGACCTTAACTAAAAGCAACGGTTGGGGTTGATGCCTTGCAAGCCCACTGAGGGTAGTCGCCTCAAACACCTACAACGAGGTTTTAAACTCTTTTGGTCTCCCCTTAAACACCTCCCTTCAGTCGAAGGTAGTTTTCCTCAACTGTAACTCCTTACCCAAGGATTGCCAGTCTCATGGTCGAGTAACCTTTATATCTTAAGAGGTCGCCTAGTGGTTTAGCCTTATAAGTGGGTTACAATTCAACTAGCTAACAAAGTAGGAGGAGCCAACATAGAAATAGGAGAACTAGATAGAACTATTCAAACGAAATAGAGTTTTTTGGAGAGGCCTGTTAGTCCTTCTTGAAGGTAGAAGAGGAGTTAAAAAAAGAGAGCACGCAGAAGACTTATAAAAGAAATCCCTCTTTGGATTATGATGCTCCTTTTACTGCTTTATACATGACTTTGCACCGCTTCAATTGGTAACAACCCTCTCCTCTCAACTCTAAGAACTTGTGCACCCTTGTGGTCAAGAGATCCCTCGATCATCACTAATTCTTCCAACCTATAACCATATGTAGGAAATCTAAAATGTATGAAGGCGGAGGAAAATAAATAGATACATTTCAATGCTAGGAATCAACCAAGGTGGCGATGCCGCTAGTAATATATAAGATGCTACGGTTTTCAATTAAAGTAGAGGTTTATGGCGGACTTCTCAAGAGGCAAAGGAAAAAGTTTACAGGTTCCTCCTTGCTAAAAGCTTTTGGGTTTACGGCTAATGGTTCCTGGTGAATGGCTTAAGGCCCTTGCCTATTTAAAGTATGGGCGCCCAAATTAAAAATTCATTTTGGGTCTGCCTTTCATAAAAAATCAGCTTTTGGCTTTTCACTTTTTTAAAAGTGCTAAAAAGTGCTTTACAAATAAACCTTATATCAGTCAAGAGAATGTCTCTGGAGTTGATCCCAAGGACGTGAAAAAATTGAAAAGCGATCGGTATTTGGAAATATCTCCTTTACGGAGAAGTTTGCAGTATACTTTATCATCCCCTCATGGTCTAAGTGATGTTATCAGGCAGAATGCGACTACAGATACAGTGGCTGATGATTTCAAGGGTTCTCCATATATGAATCAGTAGTCAAAGTTTTTTTTGTGCATACAGAACCAAAATTTTCCCTTCCATGGCAGCGCAAGAGTCAATTTAGGTCGAATAGTAGTGGGTTTATTATTGATGGATGCCAAATTCTGACCAATGCCCATTATGTAGAGCATCATACACAAGTGAAGCTCAAGAAGCGAGGATCAGACACCAAGTATTTGGCTACTGTGCTTGCAATTGCGACTGAGTGTGATATTGGTAAGAAGAAAGCTATTAGTAAATTGCAATGCTTATATGGGAAATTTGCTGAATGAATGTTTAAGCACAAGTTATCACAGTTAATAAATGTTTTTTCATCTGATTTTAACAAGGATGATAACTGTGAGCGATGATGAGCTTTGGGAAGGAGTATCTCCAGTGCAATTTGGAGCCCTTCCCACTTTGCAGGATGTTGTTACTGTTGTGGGTTATCCAATTAGTGGTGACACAATCTCTGTGACTAGTGGATTTGTATCACGCATTGAGTTTCTTTCATGTGTGCATGGAGCCACAGAGCTTCTAGGAGTGCAGGTGACTTGTTGAGTACTTTTATTTTGTTTTGAATGTTTCATATGCAATTAGAGTGTTTTGTCATTAGTATAACTGAATCTTTTGCACTGCTTGCAATGACTGGAAAGTTTGTACCATATGGGATTGAATCTTAATTGGTTGTTTCAATTTGTGCAGGTGTCTTGTTTGATTTGATCAATTCAGATTGATGTTGCCATAAATGCTGGAAATTCTGGGGGACCTGCTTTCAATGACAAGGGCCAGTGTGTGGGAATTGTATTTCAATTACTTAAACATGAAGATGCATAAAATATTGGATATGTTATACAGAATCCTGTTATCACACACTTTATCACAGATTATGAGCGCTCAGGAGACTACACAGGTTGGATTTTTGTGTTTTATTTACGAGTTTCAGAAATTTCTGTTGTTCATGGTGGATTGCTTATTTATTATATACTTGTTGCATTTGTATCTTGTTCCTTGGATGCAAGTTCCATGTGCATTCATATTGTAATAATCACTGAACATAGAACATTAAAAATAGGGAACAAAGTACCATCCCGTGGTAATCGGGTAAAGTATTAGGAGTATCTTGACAAGCAAATTTTGTTCAATGAGTTCTATGCTACCATTATGGCTAGCCATACTGACACCCACATTCTTTGCACAAAAAACATCCCAAAGACAAAAGCAGTAGTCTTACCACTCATTTAAATAAACTTGATACATTGTTGCATGCTTGCTCATTTTGTTTATAGTGTTTGGATGAGATTCCTATCCTTTACTTTCTCCTATGTAAGCACCAGTTTGTATTACTACCCTTTTCAGTTTTTTCTCTTTATTGCACCAAGAGAAGAGAGGTGCTCTCAGCCCAGTATGGGGGAGATGTTGTCACAACCTCATGGGGGATGTTGCATATTTTGCATGTGTAGGACTGAAGTCGGCTTCTGGGTAACATTATCATATATTTATACATTATGATTGAATATTATTTATTATTTCCAGAATTCCCATCGACCAGAAAGTGTAGATGCTTTTCTTGAACTTGCATACGGATAGAAGCATTCTACAGGCTATAATGACAATGATTTCAATATTTCCCCATTGAGGATTAGAATTGGAAGGACTATGTCTACCTTGTCAAGGATGGGAGTTGGAAATCCTTCCTCTCCCCTCTCCAAGTTAAGAAGTGGAAGGGTTTCCTCTCCACCAAGAGTTGGAATTGGAAGGGATCCTCCTCCAAGCATTGGAGGAAAAAGTGCTCCTCCTCTTGCATCGTCAAGAATTGTAATTAAAAGGACTCCCTATTGGTCAAGGATTGGAATTGGAATTGGAATAATTCCTTTGCTAAGGATTGTAATTGGAAGGATGAATGACAGGAGTGCAAATCATGATAATGGATGGGAAATTCCTTCATGCAGGAAATGTCATGGAGATCTCTTCTGGAAACTTAAAACCATTGATATAAGTGCATCATATTGTCAAAGGAATGGCTATAATTGGAGACATTAGCCAATTCCTGGTGCTTTGGTTGATTCCTATGGAAATTGCAAGGTTCAGATATCTTCACATGGACTACTGTCACATGTACAACCAACTTAGGAAATTTATATAAAAAAATAGTAGACTAGTGTTTATAAATTGGAAAAATTTAGAGGAAGAATACTCATGGGAGGATATGATCTTGATATTGGAGAATCATGGCAAATGAGGTGATAATTTGACGAAAGATTAATATTTTCCTAGTAACCTAAAGAAGTGGCCACGTTTATAGAGAGATAAAATAATGGGCTTGGAACTTGTGACAATAGGCAGATGTATGGACCCTTGTCTCATATGGATAGACCTATGATGAGTGAGAAGGAAAAGAGACTTCCTATAAGGATATTCTTCTTTTCTTCCTTTTGTATTTTTTATTTAATTAGTTCAATGCTAAATTATTTTCATTTTTGTTTTTCATTTATTTCTTTATTAATGATTTCCTTATCATGGAAAGATAAGGGATCTTTGATAGAATAATTGTTTTCTTAATGTTGGAATTAGATGAGCATCATCCATCTTCTCTTTTGCAATAAGGTATTATGTCCTGAAATATTAGAGATACTTGCACTGAGACATTATCTCTACTGCAAAGTAGTCAAGTTTCATTGAGACATGGACCTGTAATGGGTCATGATCCTCCTCATATGGAACATCAAAACCATATCCTAACTTCACAATCAAGGATGGGACACTTCAAATTTCTATTCTTGGCCATAGAAATTCAAGTTCTAGCTTGGCTTCTTCATTCAATTTAACTCATTTTTCTGGTCACTATGTGGCTTCAGCAAATGACTTTAGGTCGGGAAGTACATAAATGTCATTGGGAATGGTATCAAAATATTGGGAAAATGCTAGATATTCCCTCGGCTTTGATCCCTTGAGATTTCCATTCCTGGATCATCTGTGACACCATCATCAAGCAGCATTCCTTTCCCACAAAGGATACAATTACAGAGACATGCTTCTATGTATCCAATCATACAATCCATACAGCCTTCTATGCAAGCATTGCCATTGTTACCTCCATCTACATTACACCTTCAACATCCACAGTTTCAATCACTACACCATCAACATCAAGCTAATTTCATGAATCCTGGTCAATCACAAGTTCAATTTCCGACTCTTCATTCCCAAGGTCATTCTTCGCAGTCCTTTCAACAATATCCACATGGATCATAGCCTTTTCAACAAATTCCTCAAGAACTACCATAGTTACAGCAAGTGTCACAATCCCAAGCTACTTCAGAGTTGTTGAATCAGTTACCACACAATATTTCACAAGGTAATCCATATAGCACAGTATTTACAAGCACTTGAGGAAGTACAACCAAATATTTCCCTAAGAGTGCAATTCAGAATGGCTTTAAAGCTAAAACATTGCCAGTCCCCATTGATAGGTTGATCAAGAGTTCAAGTGCAAACGCTCGAGTGCTTTTCGAGTGCAACATTTTTAAATAGGAGAATGTTGAAAAGAGATGCATGAATGCATATTTGTATATTTAAGTTCATACAAATAGAAGGCACATCAAATATACAAGACCTTGAGATACTTAGCATCTATGAGGTGGAAATCAGACCCGGGTTGAGATAAGCCTGTGCTAGCCTGTATAGTTATTGTTGTTTAGAAATATAAATATATTGAGACAAACCTAAGTTCGTCATAAGCGATAAATTGTAAGTATGGTCATCTATATTGATTGCCAGATTGCTTCTGAACTTAGAAAATGCTTCTGCAACAAGGAGTTCAGAGGCAGTATGGAGGCCTTTTTAACTATCTTGTTTTTTATAGATTTATGTTTCTGTATTTGACAATGACATTTTTTAATTTGATTAACAACATAAGTCTTCTCTTCTGATATTATGGAGTCTCTAGAGAAGCAACAGAGATAAAACATAGAAAGCATATTGGAGAATGCCAGAGCCATCGACAGCGAGAAAAATGTATGACCATTTGCAGGGAGAAAAATGTATGAGTTCTTTCAAGATATCATATTAAGATTCCCTTGAATTACTAGTGAAATATTAAGATAGATTTTATCTAGGATATCTCCAAAGAGAAACATTATGATACTTGGCCTTTTATGATGGCATTGTTACAAATGCAGAGTGCTAACACTGTAAATTTGAATATATAGGTTTAACACACAGTCATTGAGAATCTCTTCACTGGTACAAGATGCTAATTATTTCAATAATTCCAAACACAATATAGCAGCAATTGTGTACCCGTGAAACTCATCTATATTGAAGTGGGAAGCCACTATAACTACTGCTGAAACTATTACATATGCTTGTCTTTCTAGAGGCAAGATTCTCTTCAATGACAAATTGAAGTTTAAGATTGACCTTTCTAATCTAGTATACAAATCTGCCAATAGTTGTACTTAAATACATTACCTTCCATAATGTCATCGTTCCAAATGTAATGTGATTACATTAAAAATTTGAGCACATAGTCGGAATGCAGAAATCGAAAATACAAATATTCTAATTATTTCAAAGATTCGAAATCCATAATTCTAGCTTCAATAGACCAAGAACTGGAGTGATGATTCTTAATATATAATAAATTCATTAATTGTATGGGTCTGTACCATAGAAATTCGAGTAAGGATATTTCTGCAATGCACAGAAAACTAGTAGAGTTTCACATGTGACAATATTACTATCAAACGTGTTAGGAATCAGAGCTTTCTATATCAATTTATCGAATGCAACCTTGACCTTTCAAAGTCGAATCTAGAATATATTGTCCAATCAAAGTTTTCACCAAACTCTAGAATGTGTGTGTGAAACTTAACTAATGATAACTTATGACCAATGGATATGTAGGTCTCAATATTTCTTTTTAACAAAGAATACAATCGATACTCGTTTTCCAAATATAGTGCACTTGTAGCTTCATCCAAGAAATCCATGTTGGGTTCATGCAGGAAGAGCCTAGCAAATGCCAATCTAGGTTTCTCACCAGTACTAAGTACATCTTCCCAGTCACAAATACCACCAAATCCCTCTGTTCTTCTAGGCATATCAGCCAATGAGACATCCTCAAGAAATCTCAACATATTTTCATCGCTTAGATATTTAAAGCTATTATCAGATACTAGAAAGAGTAATTGATCCCGAAGTGTACCAAGTGGCATATATGGATTTTGTGGGAGGAAAAAATTTTCCTTTTGGGATGGTCCTCAGATTATCCCTTCACCCACATTTCACAGTCCTGCTATAACACACAACAAGGAAGACTCGCCACATCTTGAAGGCCCCATTATCAACAATGATTCTCTAGGTGAGAGAGAGATATTCATATTTCTTATAAGAGTAGTTTGTAATTTGGGAGTTGTTATGTGCAATCTCGTGATAACTAAACCTTTCCCCTTCTCTCGTGAGATATAACCTGTGCAAGAAATGTTTAAAAGATTATACACAAAACAAAATAGTTGGTTTAAAAGTGGAAGCTTAAAAAGCATGAAAATCATTTATGCATTCACATTAAATATGCAAGGGGGAAGATAGAACATACCAGTGGACTCCTCAGTTAGAGGTGTTAATTCATCATACACCTGCAAAATTTTTGAGCTTTTCTGCGCTTGTAGGTCAAGATGGCGGCGAAACGTTTGGTTGCCACAATGATTACCTAGAGCACTAAGAAGTGCATCTAACCACTCTGTCTATACATAAAGACCACTACTAAGTTCATGATTGAGTATCAGTAATTAAAAATGACAAGTTGAATTTAATGTCCTCACGCAACCAAAATTTTTCAATGTGACTAAAATACATCTACAAACAGAGCACAACTAGTGAGGGAATGCCCAAGACATCTACAACAAGCAATACATCTGAGCTACATATGGTGGTTGAACAACAAAACAAAGAAAATAATAAAATAATGTATTCTGTGAAAAAATCACTTCAAGTTTTTGTGGGGTGCTGACATGAGCACAGTGGATAGTAATGCAAAATACATAAAAGAAAACAAACAAGAAAGTAAGGATGCAAGCAAAATAGGAGATTGCCAAACTGTGCTCTATATTCATTATGTATTTATAAAAGTAATAGAGTCCAAAAATGGAGTGGAATCAATCAAACAGAGTGACTGATGGGTATCTGTCTCCTTGACTCAGGGGGTGATGAATGAGCAATTAGTGGTTGTCTCTCAACTCTAGAGGGATGAGTAAAGTGGATAGTGGGTGTTTAATTCCTTGTCTCAAGAGTTCAAATTAGAAGTTTACAATTACAATAAGATAAGTGAGAGTAAGGTGGAGTAGTATGTGAAATTCACATTTAAATCTTAGAACACATATATACTACAATACTACATTGTTGAATAATTCAACTATCTCATCATTTCCTCCATGTTGAGAAAAATTTGTCTCCATCTTCCTCTAATGGTATACACTTTACACTTTCCAGCAAAGGACATATTAATCTGTAGGAGTGATGTAAGCATGTTTGCTATATTAACACATGGATGCTTGTGGATGTCGGAAAGAGATACTTTTGAAATAGGCAATTTCCACTTTTGCATTGAAAATGTCAGCCTCTGTTATATAGAATGAGTTTCCTATCTTCAAAGGGAAAGAAGAGGAAACTCAATTAGTTAGTACTAGTAGACTCGGTGATTGGTACCTCCAAAACTTATCCAAATAATTGATAGAATAAATTTAAATGTAATGAGCTGTAAACTAAACAAAATTTATTAATTCCTTGGATAATTGTATGTTGTGGATATAGGATTCTCAATAAAATATGATGTTTATATCCTCTTCTATGGACATTGTTACAAACTTAAACCCGGCTTAAGATAATTCACATAAACAAGAATGCCATCAATTATATATTAAAAATACTAGAAACAATCTAAGCAAAGACGAAAGAATCTATATATTTATAAAAAGAGACAAATGTTTTTTAATATAAAGTGGCCACGGGATTTCTGAAAAGTGGTCATAATATAAAACACTATAAAAATTGAGAAAGCTGGCAATTTCAAAACTACCACCTTGAAGTTCTTGTTGTTTTTCTTTGACCACTCAATTTAGGGAGTGCCTCACCTATTTGGTCCACATGCCATATATTCTCCACTCGAGGAAAGTGTGCCCCCCCATTTTTGGCATGCTTTATCATCTAGAGATGCTCTCTCTTCTTCGAATGAGGATTAGTTGGATAATCCCATTGTAATAGTACTTTCCTTACTAAGTGATACTCTTAAAAATATATATACCTATCATATGCAATATATGTCCCATGTGCAATGCAACCCTTAATATAAAATGTCATTAATCCTAAGACCTCTCCATATACTCCTATGCTTAGTAAATATGTGAATACTAGATGATATAATAGGTGACTATCATCCTGCATACATATTAATCTTATATTTTATTGAATGAGGTGCACTTGATTTTTGAGAGATTTTGACAAAAGAAGGTTATCATTAACATGACCATTTTTTGTGTCTATTGGGTAATCTTTGTTTCTTACATAGGTATGTCACCATTTTCCAGAATTTGACAAGATGGGTGTTAACTGTTGGAAATTTTGTTCTCATATCAATCCATAAGGAATTCTATTTAAGGGTGCTAGCTCAATGGTAGAGCACCTGCCTTATAGGCAGGAGGTTGGTGGTTCAATTCCACCGTGCCCTATTTGTATTCTGAAAGCACTAAAAAGAGATAAATTACTAAACAAATGACCAAAATTTGCATATAAAAAACCACCATTACAACATGAGAGATAAGTGACCAAAAAAATGACCAAAATATGCATACAAATGACCGCTTTTGAGTTGGCGACCGCTGGTAGCAAATTAGCGGTCATTTATCATGTGACCATTAATGACCAAATATATTACCAAATTAATGAACAAATATATGACCACAAGATAAGCTATAAATGACCAAGATAAATATGACCACATTTTTTGTCGCATGATATATGGCCACTAATTTGTTACCAGTGGTCACCAACTCAAAAGTGGTCATTTATATGTGGATTTTGGTCGTTTTTTTGGTCACTTATGTCTCATTTTGTACTAGTGCTATGTAAAGGTCTTCCAATGCCTCACGTCGTGCAGATGATCTTCTAGACCCCATGAAAATTTCCCTTTCTTCTGGTTTAGAAGACTCGACACCTTTAGGCTCAACATTTATCTCCTCATTTTCATTTGACATACTTTGTGGCCAACTAAATGGAGTCTTCAAAAAAATATCTCCATTTGTAGAGTTTGAAATTATGTCATTTTGCTCCATGAAAAATGAATCCCACCAAACAGAATCGACAACATCAAAATATTCATATGTATCTTTGATAGAATTTTTTATTTCTTCTAAGCATTGAGAAGAATCAACATCTCTATTGTGTCAGTGTGCATTTTGAATCTCAATAGTTGATTGCAATAGCAATAACTTTGAAGCATACATTTGACAACTTGGGACGAATTTCAAAAATGCTAAACTTGATGTAGGCCCCCATTTTGCACTTGTTGAGTACTTCTTACCCCATATTAGTATTTTCCCATTAATATTTTTTATATCAAATTGATGTTGAAAGATAATCTCATTAAGTTTTCAAATGATGCACCTTTCTTCACCATGTGATACCAAAATAAATCTTCGCATGTCAATAGTCTCCTCCAACGTTAGTACAACAGTATCTGGACTATATGTTTTTCTAATAATTTCAGTTAATGATGGAAAGCTCCCAAGATTCTCCCTCCCCGATGTCACTGCAAAACAACTAAACATTTGATCAATATGGTCATGTGTATGCCCAACAAGAAGGAAACCAAATTTAACCTTCTGAAAAATTCCCAATTCAACAAGCATGTGCAAATAACCAAACAAAATCTGATTTTTGTTTCCCAACTGGTGTTGTCCAATTGCAGATATAGAACTCGAGGGAGATTACCATACCAATGAGTCAGCACATGGTGAATTATGGTGATGGTCAGGTTTTTATCATTATGAATATTGGGATATGTAAAGTAAACCCTTGGAGACATTTGACCATTAAAAACCATACAACCAACCAAGTGAAACTAAATAAAATTTTCCTCCTCTAAATTCTTTGGTACACGAACAAAATGTGGAAAAAGTGTTTTTTTTTTATCCATGCCATCAATTATCAATCCCATATAATTATGTGGTTCATCATAACACTTCTTGTGATGTTTGTATAACTTTTTCCATTCAACTGATTGTTGATTGCGATGCGCTTGATGTTCTTTAATAACGGAATATATAAATAAAATAAAAACAAAACATTGATGACCTTTCATAATTGATATTTGTTCCAAAAAATTAAAGTTGTTATAGACATACCTCTCTCCATCCCTTTCGATTTATCCCTTCTTTGTTTAAGAGAAACACATATACTGTAAACCCCCATCCTTGACCTCTTAGGAATATGGACATTGTTGAACTATGTTTTCCATAGTCTTGTAAAATATGCATATATGATAAAATTGTTAATTCCTTCGGCATCTTGAACAAATGCATTGTACAAGTTGTAGATTTTTTTCCCTAAGAAATTATTTGGAATATGTATGGTTTCACTATCTAGCATACTCTCTCCATGCTTAGAAAAGAATTCACACATCCATGACATTGCAATTTTTTTTATCGACCCACTAGCTCGTGCATGATATTCTTTAGAATAAAATGTAGGATCCTTTTCTAGCCTTGTTTGGATTCTTTATATTCAAAGATTACCAATTGATTGGGTTCTTTTGATTGCCCTTCTTCAAAGAAAAATACTTCCAATACGATAATCATAACCTACCTTTGTAGAAATCATGCACCCTACCAAATGTGAATTTTGCATATTTTTGTTAATTGACAGATATGCTCTCCTCTTCTCTAAGGAATAATTGTAGTGTATTTGTTTCAGACAATTTGTTTGGAAACACTCAGTTGAATTCAAATCAGTAATACAACTAGTACTTGTGAGCAAATCTTTCCTAGACCTTGTATAACTAGAATGCTTTGAATTGATATAAAATGGCCTACTACACTTAATATTGCTCATTGTTACAATTTTCCTTTGTGTTTTGTGTACCATTAAATCATCCTCATTAGAATGAATATCCTCATCACTATGAGGAATATCATCCCTCTCATTGAGATTATCATCACCAAAATTAGTAGGATAATGATTATCCTCATCAATATCAAGTTTAGCACTTGATATTAAATAAACACCATTGGTGGGTTCATGATCAACAAAATTATCATCTGTCTCATTAAAATCCTCATTTGGAGTAAAATCATCATCAATGCCATCAAAATCCTTGCTTGGAGGAAAATCACCTTCACCATCATTGGTGCCTTCATCCTCACCAGAATCATCATCTGTCCCTTTAAAATCTTCGCTTGGAGTAAATTCATCATAAGTTCCATCAAAATCCTCGCTTGGAGGAAAATCATCATTGGTGGCATCAAAATCCTTGCTTGGAGGAAATTCATCTTCACCATTATTTGTGCCTTCATCCTCACAAAAATTAGCATATATACCATTAAAATCCTCGCTTGGAGGAATATCAGCATCGCTGCCATCAAAATACTTACTTGGAGGAAAATCATCATCACTACGATCATAATCCCCGCTTGGAGGAAAATCATCTCCACCGTTATGTGTGCCTTCATCCTCACCAAAATCACCACTTTTCCCATTAAAATCCTCACTTGGAGGAAAATCATAATTAGAGCCATCAAAATCCTAGCTGGGAGGAAACCCATATTCAACATTGTTGGTGCCTTTATCCTCACCAAAATAATCATCTATCCCATTAAAATCCTCACTCAGAGGAAAATCATCACTGGTTCCATCAAAATCCTTGCTTGGAGAAGAAACATTCTCAATCCCATTAAAATCCTCTCTTGGAGGAAAATCATCATCGGTGCCATCAAAATCCTTGCTTGGAGGAGAATCATTATCAGTCCCATTAAAATACTCGCTTGGAGGAAAATCATCATTGGTTCCATCAAAGCCCTTGCTTGGGGGAGAAACAATATCAATCCCATTGAAATCCTCGCTTGGAGGAAAATGATAATCTATGCCATTAAAATCCTTGCTTGGAGGAAAATCATCTACACCATCATTGGTGCCTTCATCCTCACCAAAATTATCATTGGTCCCATCAAAATCGTTGCTTGGAGGAAAATCAAGTTTGTTGTCTTGTAAATCCTCACTTGGAGGAAAATATTGGCTTCGAGGAAAATCATCGTTTGTGCCTTGAAAATACTCACTTGGAGAAAAATCATTGTTAGTGCATTGAAAATCATTGCTTGGAGGAAAATCATCATTGGTGCCTTGAAAACCATCGCATTGAGAAAAATCATCATTGGTGCCTTGAAAATCATCACTTGGAGGAAAATTGTCATCATCTTCCTTAGTGTCTTTAAATTCCCCACATGGAGGAAGGTCTCCATCATCATCATCATCATTATTTCCTTTAAAATCCCCACTCGGAGGAAAATCATCATCGGTTCCTTTGAAATCCTCACTTGAAGGAAAATTCCACCATCTTCATGTACATCTTTAGACATTGAGATTGATTCAAATGAGTCCATGACTTTTCACTAAAAAGTATAATGATAACTCAAAAAAGAAAAAGAGAATGAAATTTCCTCACATTCCTCACCAAAAAGTACAATGGTGCAACTGTCAACCCCCAACAATCTTATAGCTAAAAGAGCAAAATTTTACCTCCCAAATATTCCCTCCAAAATTTTCTCTCCCAAACATTCCCTCCAAAATTTCCTCCAAAATTTCCCTTCAAAAGTTTCCCTCCAAAATTTCCCTTCAAAATTCCCCCCCAAAATTTCCCTACAAAAATAAATCACACATTTCTAACGCAATCATAACACTATTAAAATAATTTAATCTATCGTATAAAAAATTGTAATAATACTAATTAAATGACATGTAAATAATGTTATACAAACTTTGTAATACAATATTAGTTATTTACATTAATTTTTTAACGCATAGTCATAACACTAGTCAAATATAATTTAATGCCATCCTCTTTAAATTTGGAAATAATGCAGTAGCTAATTACACCTTTTTGAATCCTGCATTCAAGTAAAATGACTAATGTTAAACTTAATATTAACCATATAAACCATTTTTTTCTTTCTATTATTCACGTTTGAAATTTCGAGCAATCTAATGGTGCTTTCAAGGTTAGCTTTTTTTTTGTTTATAATAAATCTTTCTATTTTATATTTCTTTTGGCAACGTTTTTTCTATTCTTATATTGTGTTTTTTAATCCCACATCCACAAAGCAGTAAAAAAAAATTATTTTATGTTATATAAACATAGTTTGGTTTTCTACAATCACTCTTTGCAAACAACGATCCAAAATGCTTTTGAAGATCATCGAAGAGCTTCAAACATTATCAAGGTTAGTTAATTTTTTGGGGGGGAATGTAATTTTTTTTTGAATACTTTTAATTTCTAAAGTTTGATGTAAATTTAAAAAAAAAAACTGTTTGGGCTTCGACATGCCCTTTGTAAAAAGATGGGTAAATTTAAATTTTTTTAGGGGCCCGAGGGCTCATGCACCCAAAGGATGGCCCTGGGGCATTCCCCTTTGGGCGCACGAGGGAGGATCTAAGCTCCTACCCTCGAGCCCCTTTGGACGGGAATTACCTAGCCCTCAGGTTATACATATCCCATGGGCTATGCATTGGGATTCCCTATGCAATGGGAACCCAAAGGGAATCCCAATGCATAGCCCATGGGTTATGCATAGCCCAAGGGCTATGCAATGGGCGCCCTTTGGGAGGTCCATTGCATAGCCCGTGGGTTGTGCATTGGGTTCCCCTTGAGCACCCATATCGCATCCTCGATGACGGGCGGTGCGATTCTGGGTGTTGTGGGTGACCAAAGGGGGCGCGAGGGTGGAGCTCTACACCCCCCCATCCCCCTTTGGGATCCCACAGTGCCTTCCAGACGCGAAACGTGATTCTTTGGGTAGCGGGGAGGAGCTATGCTCCTCTCCCGGGAGATCGTAGTATATCCCAAGGGATATGCATTGGGTTCACCCAAAGGGGTGTCAATTCATAGCCCATCGGCTATGCATACTGGCTTGTATGCATATCCTGTGGGCTATGTATTGGGCCAAAGGGGAGGGCACTCAATGCATATCCCATGGGCTATGCATACCCCAAAAGGAATGCATAGTCCATGGGTTACCACACATTGGGAAATCAAAGGGACCAAGGGGAGGATCCATATTCCCAAAGGGGTGAGTATTAGGGCCATCCCTTTGGACACACGAGAGTGGAGCTAAGCTCCTCTTGAACCCCTTTTAAAGCTAAAAAATAAATTATGCTTTATGTAACTATATGTTTACTTTTTTTTTAAGTGCAAGTATTTTTTTAAAACATATACTAAATATTTTTATTTTTTACTATAGAGAAAATGGCATCAAGAAAGCTATTTGTAAACATCTCTGGAGCGAGATCCTCGATGAAGTCATCGAAAAAAACAGTTGATCCATCTGCGAATGTTGCATGTGATGAAGTTGTATCCTATGATTATTTAAAAACCAAGAATGCTAGAGAATGGAAACACACACCAGATGAAAAGAAAATGGACTATTCTTGGTTTCTAAAAGAGAAATATCAATGAAACCAGACAGTATTCACTTATATTGTGCTACATTTTCATATCTTAAAAATGATTATCACTCATTGGGATTGTTGCGAGATATTTGTTTGGTGCCAGGTAAATACATTGTTTATGCACTATTGAAACAAGCTAAAACCTATGTCAAAATCTAATATTCTTTGAAAGTTTCAAACTATAAGGTTGACGCAATTTTCATAGAATTTTGTCCAGGAGTTGTGCATGATATTGAGCGCAAGAGTGTAAGTTTTTAATATTTTTACATATTTTTGAATTTCTTATAGTTTGGATTATATGACAATGTAATAAATTTAATACAATAATGTTTTTATTTCGCAGGATTTTGCTATGCCACTTTCCCATATTTTGAATGGAATTTATTCTACAAAAGAACATATGATGGATGTCATTAATGCCACTCTTCGTAATGGAGAAGCACCAAAAAAGGGAGAAACACCAAAGCAGAAATGAGTGCAAAATATTCATACTGAAGAAGTACAAGCACCAAAAGGAAAAGGCGTCCAACAATCAAATGAAGTGCCTAGGAAGGTTACATTCAAAAGGATATCTCTCCCAACTGAACATGATCGATGAATTGTTGCTGATGAGGATGTTACTTTTCTTGGTAAGAGTTCTTACACTCTTACAAAAGACCTATGGATGAGAATGTTTCCATTCCTTATCAACAAGTTTTTCTTTTAGATACAACTGCTTCAAGACATAAAAGAAGGAGACAAGATGTTCAATCCAATGTTGAAAATCATAGTGAAAACATGGGGGATAGTTTGGAAATCATCACTCTAGGCAGTGATCTAGATGATGGTTTTTTCAAGACAACACAAAATGCTATTCGAGATCGATTGTGGAGGGATAAGTTGGTTCAAAATGGGAATACATTTGATTTAAATGTGAAACAACTTCATAGACCCACAGAAGACTAGGAGAAGTATCAAATTAGGAAACCACATCGCCTGCATGTGCATAACTTGGAAGCATAGGTGAGGCACAATCCCTATGCACATGTGGTTGACTACTTGGTTCTTGTTGACACAAAATATGTTTTTGTTAGAGATGCATTTGATGAATCAATATGTTTTGATTACAGCTACTATGTGTTGGGGGATAATCATTATGTGGAGGCTAGAAATGAATTGATGCAAGAGTTTCCCAAAAGCCCTATTTTTCAAATAGTGAAATGCATCATTTACGATGGTTTAATAGATGTGAAATAAAAACTATTGCCATGGGATCACAACATAGATAGTGAATATAGGATGTCCATGAAATTCATTCAGAGGGTTATATTTATCCACAATGAATTTGAACAAATATGTGGTGGGGATAGATCGAAAGTTGATGTAGATTTCCGGAAACAATTTTGTATGGAAATAGGTAATTAAAGAGGACAATGTGAAACATAAATGTTTGAAAGGAAGTGATGCATTCAGAGTTGCAGATAACTATTTTCAGTTGGAATTTATAATGGGGTCCATATGGGATTTGATTGATGACATATTTATCATGTGGGAGAATATTGGCGTAAAAAATCAAAAGGTAAAAAAAATAAAGCAACTTTAGCTCATAAGCCACTTCACCGATCTTTCTCAAAACTTGGTAGGGACCATAAAACCTTGGCTGCAACTTATCAGCCCCTTAGACATCAATGATGATTGTCTATAGGGTTGCAATCTCAAATATACTAGATCAGAAAAATTAATTGCATCATATCCATAAAGAGTTTTAAAAGGAGTCATTCCAATCAAGAGATGAAAATTAGTATGGTAACAAAATTCTCCCAAATGGAGACAAGTGGTCCATGACTTTTGCTGACCAGTGACATAGTTTCGTAGGTACCCTTCCAACCATTGGCTTACTCTCTCTATTTGGCCATCAGTATGTGGATGGTAGCTTGTGCTCATGTCCAAAGTTGTTCCTACTAGCTTGAACAGTTCTTGCCAAAAGTTGTTATTAAACTTACTGTCTCTATCACGGATGATGGATTTGGGTATGCCATGAAGTTTGAATATTTCTTTGTTGAAAAGTTCAACCACTTGGATGGATGCAATATTATTTGTGACACCAAATAAATGTGCATATTTATTCAACAGGTTGGATTTTGGGAAGCCTCGTGATGAAATCCATTGAGATACTCTCCCATTTTTGCTCAGGAATGGGGAGTGGTTGTAGGAGCCATGTTGAATAAGTATGTTCTACTTTATTTTTTTGAAATTCCACACATGATCTGACATATTCCATCAACTATTTCTACATCCCCTTCCATGTGAACCTTTCCCTCACTTTCTTGTAAGTCTTCACAAACCCCGGATGCCCTGCCAAAGGCACATCATGGGCAGCTTCAATTCTCTTTTTCTTTAGTATGGATTCTGGAACTAAAAAGATTATATCCTTATAATAAATGACATAATTAAGAATCGTATAAGCATCATCATGAATCAATCCATCAAATAAATCACAAGCAAACTGGTTCTTGGTGTATTCTACTCCAAGCTGTATTTTCCAATCATCATGAAATTTCAACAGTGCAAGTGTGGGTTTTCTAAAAAGTGCATCAGCTACAATATTCATCCTACCCTTCTTATACTCAATATCAAAATCAAATGCTTGGACCTTGCTTACCCACTTCTGTTGTCTATCATTCCGCTCCTTTTGGGTCAAGAAGTGCCTGAAACTATTATGGTCAGTTTTGATGATAAACTTACCTCCCACCAAATATTGTTTGAACTTGACTAGCGCATGCATGATGGCTAGCATCTCTTTGTCATAAACTGAATTTAACCTTTCATGTGGATACAATTTTCTAATATCAAAGGCCAATGGATGTTTATTTTGAATTAAGACAACCCCAATACCATTCCCTAAAGCATCACACTCAAGAAATAAAGGTTCAGAAAAATCTGGAAGTGCAAGAATAGGACAAGTGTTCATTACCTCCTTCATTTTGTTGAACACTTTTTTAGATTCTTCTGACCAATGGAAGGCTCCCTTCTTAGTGAGGTATGTCAAGGGATATGTCAGCTTGGAGAACCCCTTGACAAACTTCCGATAGTAGGTGCATAGCCCAATGAACCCTCTCAGTTCAGTGAGACTTTTAAGACTAGGCCAATCTAGACACTAGTACATGTGGACATTTTTCCCACGAAAAATCGTTGCTATTACAACACTTTTTCGTTGCTATAGTGATGAACATGACCCCTTGTTTTCATGGGAAAACTTTTGTCATTGTAGCAATACTTTCCAAAGTTCGTCGCTATAGCGACACAAATGGCATTGCTCGTGCTTTGTTTAAAAAACCAAATTGTGTCACTATGGAAACACCTTTGTCGTCGCTATAGCAATGAAAATACCTTACAATTTCCAATGAAGGGTTGTCGCTATAGCAATGGAGTCTCATATATAAAAAAAATTAAGTCAAATGAACGTCGTCGCTATAGCAACAAAGTTCTGTCGCTAAAGCGACGAAAATGCCTAACAAATTCCGACAAAGGGCCGTCCCTATAGCGACGGAGTCTCATATTTAAAAAAAATTAAGTCAAGAGAGCTCTGTCACAATAGCAACAAAGGTCCATCGCTATAGCGACCAAAAGGCCTATCAAGTTCCAACGAATTTGCTATACTAGCGACAGAAATGTTCGTCGCTAGTATAGCAAGTTCGTCGGAACTTGCTAGGCCTTTTCGTCGCTATAGCGACAGACATGTCTATTTTAAAAAAGAAAAATAATAAATAAATGAATGTATTATGTGGAAGATTATAGCACCATGCTTATTTCTTTTCAATAGTTTTGGTTTTTAGACTTGTATTGAAAGCATTTGTATGTATACACATAGCACATTTATTCTAGATAGGTTTGCGTTATCAAAAGAAAGGACGAAATATAAAAATGCCTATCATAACCATGAGTTTGAAGATACAAAAAATCAAATTCAAATTCAGTCCTACACGTTAAGTTTGAGGGATATAAAAATATTTATCCAATCTCACACTAGGTAACAAAGGACCAATTAGGAAATCCAAACACTAGCAACATAACTATTATAAAGTTCACTTTGTCAAGAAGGGGTCATTTATCAACCAAAAAAACAAAAATCATGTAACTAACATTGTCAAGCATAAATGAATTTAAATAAAGTTGGTCTGGAGGCAGTTTTTCCAGAATCTTAAACCATTGAACAAGTTAATTGGTTTGTTTACCAGAGAGCTCTAGACTTGAAAAACTATTTTCCAGTATTTTTAAATGTCTATTTATATATTTTCTTTCTCGTAATTGTTTTTTTGGCAGTATGTCCATAGTAAAATATTTTTAAAATGGCTTTTAATCACTAAGGGGAAACATCATAGTTGGGAAATTTATGAAAGGAGCAAGGACAATTCACAAGTCTAGCAATGTAACACTAGTACAAAATGAGAGATAAATAGCCAAAATCCACATATAAACGACCACTTTTGATTTGGTGACCACTAGTAGAAATTAGCGGTCATTTGTCACACGACCAAATATGTGGTCATATTTAGCTTGGTTGTTTATAGCTTATCTTGTGGTCATATATTTGATCGTATATTCGGTCATTAATTTGGTCATTAATTGTCACAATTAATGACCAAATATACAACCAAATTAATGACCACAAGACAAGTTATAAATGACCAAGCTAAATATGACCACATTTTTAGTTATGTGATCAATGACCACTAATTTGCTACCAGTGGTCACCAACTCAAAAGTGGTCATTTATATGCAGATTGTGGTCATTTTTTGGGTCATTTATCTCTCATTTTGTACTAGTAATTGAAATACCAATATTTCAATATCATGAGGACATGAAGGAATCGAACCACCCACCTCCTACTTGTAAGACATTCACTCTTCCATTGAGCTAGAACCCTTTAATAATTTAGGAGAGGATCAATATTAACACCCATATGAGCATCAATTTGGTAGAGGGAATTAGTTTTTCTCTTTCACCAGAATAGTGTTGTTGGCTAGTGTAACCTTAAGATGCCTAACCTAATGAAAACAAGAGTTACGTTTATGATTAATTTAAGCAATGTACTGACCTCATCCACATTCTACTTGTTATTGAATTGGAATGCTGCCAGAAAATGGAAAAAGATGTGAAAAAGTGTTGGAGTTGAGGAGTTGAAGAGTTTAGGATGCCTAGCGTTCTCGCAACTCCCGACAATCCAATTATGCCTTTAAAAGTTTGTACATAGTTGGAGAAGGTGCTCTTTGGCAGAGAAGAAAGGGATTGCATTAAAAAATTTATGGGTTTGCAATCTATAATGCTGCAGAGAGCCAAAACACCATTATAATTTTGCAATTGTTGTAAAGTAAAGCCGAGCAAAGTCATTTGATGCTGCACATTTTCCTTCTAGTATTCTCTAAGGTAAATTATTTTTTTAATGGTGTGTTTCATTGATGTATGACCCATATTTTATGTATGCCTATTGTGTTATGGTCATATCAAAATCCAGCAACCACGAATTTCACATCTAAATTACCATTCATTTGTGGGGGTGATGTATATAAATTATTTGCATCTAGACCTCTAAATGGTGCTTCCATTGAAAATGGAAATTGATACTGAATTATATGGATCTGCTTTGGCATCGGTGCTAATTCATTCCATTTATAATGCTCCATTGGAAGCAGGTAAGATGTGGGCACAAAGACATCCTCAATAGATCCTTATCTTAATAGCAGTCCACTTGATGTGAAGTCTGCCATGAAAAAATCAAGTCATTTACATTGATATTCCAAAATTTGTTGTTAATTATTATGTATGAGTAAATGGGTAAAAGTGAATGAGCTAAAAAAATATAGATTGTACATGCATCTACACAATATCATCAGATATATATTACCTTACAACATTTAGAAACTATAATATAAAACATTTTTGTCGTGCAACTAAAGTTTCTCTCCCTATGGTACTCAAGCAACTTGTTCGTCACCCTTTTTTGGGTGAGTCACTTAACATACCTCACACACAATGGGTAAGTTACTTAACATACCTATCATTTTATTTTTTATATGTATGTGAAGTTGCAAACAAAACAAGATAAGTGAAATAGATGTTGCATAAATGGAGCATTGCTATTTTTAAATTCATAACACAATGTACCACAACGAATAATTAAAATTTCCTGTAACATAGATGTTAAAGGAAATATTGATCAGAGTAATATAAAGATATAGAAAATCTCAATAAGGTGACACATTGCAAGAAGCCCCTAATTTTAGTAGTGAAATATCTTTCTAGGTGGATGAGATTTTGGTTGCAATTACTTTTGTTATTTTGTATTATGATGTTTATGGGCTAAGTGAGAATTTATATTTTGAATCAATCAATCCTTAATGCCTTCCTTTCTTGTGTTTTACATTATGGTATCTCCTACAAGTAATCATTGAATACATTACATCTGTGATTACGATTCAATCAATTATATTGCATGGTATCCCGTCCAAAAAAATACTGAGAATTGGGATTGTGGATTTATACTATTTGAAAATATAGCCACATTGGTGAACTAATTGTTTTGACTAAAACGTATTTAAGTTTTTGTTTTCCAACACAATTAACCAATAACACCTATGGAAAACGAGATCATTATATACTGTATCCCTCAATTGCATTTTGAGTTTCAGTTGCAACCCATTGACCAAAAAAGAATCAAGGATTACATTTTTCAAACTATTTTAGGGTCTGTAAACAATCATTTTTCCAATAACATACCTTGAAACTTATTGGTATTTTATTATCAACATGGTTCAATAATTGTATTCAATTGATCCCATCCCCTCGTATTCTTTTTATAGCTCTCAAGCATTTTATTTATGTTCAGAACTACATCATATACTTTGTAAATGGCATGCTTTTATGAAACCTAAATATGGGTAGTCTTTTAAGGTGTAACACTAATAACAGAATTTATGCTACTAAAGCATATGTTTAAGCTGTGATGACAATGAAGTTGAATCACACATTACTAGAGATTAAAACATGGACATAAATATAATAAGGACACCTTAAAGTTAAAGATTAACATCTGAAGTTTCATCCTTTTCTTTGACGAGTGAGCATGTTTATTGTCTTCCCCTCAATAGCTTTTATATGAAAATTATCAAGACTTCTGTTCTTCTACGAATTTCCCTCACTCACAACTAATCATCGCTAGCCATTTGTTCACTTCAACAACTTCAAAATTTTGTAGACAAATATTGTATGTAAAGTGGTAAATCCGTAACAACCTTAATTTATTTATCTAAAAAATATTCCAATGCCATTAGTTCAGAGTTGGTCTAAAATGCTCCATTACTGAATCACAACCACTGCACATGCCACCACTCCAAGGTTATGGTAAAATGAATTCCTAGGCATGATAAATCCTTTTAGGTTATTTTCGCTCACTAAGAATCTGTGGAGTTTAATCATTTCTTTTTATTATGGAGGTGCCAAGAAGTGAACAGAATGTATTGATAAGCACTTTAAGGCTTCTAAAATAAACATGGTAGAAAGAATTCCCTTAGAATGTAAGCCTTGTCTTTGAAGAAAGAAATGTCCAATACATCCACAAAATCATCAAAGACATGAGTATTCATAATTTTTTGACCTGTATATTGGTCAAAAAAAGGTCTTAAGTTCGTATTTCGCAAGCCAAACTCCAAATGCATCATTGAAGTACCTCTTGTAATAACACAAGTTACAAATCAAACCTTTTTTTGAACTTTTTCTGAAGATGATAGAAATAAACATGTGCAAACTAAAGCAAAGTTTCTCCCCATGGATGTACCTCTAATTTGATTGTAAGACACTATCGAATTCCAAATTGGGTCCTCTGAGAAGTGAGAACCAATTTGGATGAAGCCATAGTCATCTCTATGAATCAATGATATCCTTCATTTACACACTCTAATCATTTCTCTTGAGGTAGCCAAGCACTCTACAAAAATGATACCTGGATAGAGAGATGCAACATCAATATTCAAAAGGATGGTGTTGGTAGCAACTCAGATCAGTTGAATTTGCTCAATCAAGGTGAAGGAGTGGAGGAGTCTCAAAGATGACTTTTTTGCTTCACAAGGATGGACCACAGAAGATGGTGCAGAACTTTGGATGCGGGCTCCAGCATATATGCAGCAGCATGGATCCATATTACCATGAAACTATTAAGAAACAAGAGGGACCAATAAACTGATCATTCCAAGGGTAGGATAGACCATATGATAACATTGATTCCATTTCATCCATAAATATGTTTATGTAGATATGTGTCATTGTGTATTTTCCATTTGTAGTGTTCCAATTTTGAAGCTTTGGTGGGTGGCTACCCCGCCTAAGACTCAAACTACCCTACCCCAAAAGCAAGCATTGGTAAATATTCTCGTGAAGGACAAGCAACTAAATATGTCCTTCCTTCGAAACAGATCATCTATTAATATAAACGTGATTGACTACATTTTTTGAGCATATATAAACACACAAGCTTCATTGTTTCTGTTACAAGATAAATACTGTAAAAGGTTACTAAATTTTATGTCAAAACCTAAAATGATAGCATGAACCAATATATAGAAAATCCAACAACAACTAGCAATTTTGTAAGATTATGAGTTTACATAGGTTATAAATTTGCAAGCTTACATGCTTGTATATTGATGCGTATGAAAAAGAAGCAGGAGCTTGTAGTGACGTGCATTTACTTTCATGAAATAGATTATGATATATGTTCAGATCCCATAAAATACTCGGTGGTGAGAAAAGTACTTATCAAAGATATGTTCAAGGAAGATTATCGGGTTCCACCAGTGGTGGAAACTATTTCATTATTTGGACAATAGAATCTTAACAACAAACTAGTTTTTACACGTAATCATATTTTAGTCATACAATGCCAAATTCATTAAATTTGGACAAATTAGGCAAATTTTGGACTAAGAAAGCGTGAATTTAGACTTTGAAAGTGTCAATATCAACCTTTCTAAAGTGCAAAAACGGGTTCTAAAAGTGGCAATATTGGATTTGAAAAGTGTATTTTTCTATTTGAATAGTGTGTTTTTTTACTACTTATGAACCTTAAAATTGCAATTTTTTGTTATAAAACTATGAATTTCAATTCAAATTGTGTGAATTTCAAATCAGAAAATGCAAATTTTGATTTGAAAAGTGTGAATTTCAAATAAAAAAATGCAAATTTTGATTTGAAAAGTGTGAATTTCAAATCAAAAAATGCAAATTTTGATTTGAAAAGTGTGAATTTCAAATCAAAAAATGAAAATTTTGATTTGAAAAGTGTGAATTTAAAATAAAAAAATGCAATTTATGATTTGAAAAGTGTGAATTTCAAATAAAAAAACTGCAATTTTTATTTGAAAATTGCAATTTTCATTTCTAAATGTTCAAAATTTTAAGGTGAAAAGTTATAACATATAAAAACTATTTGTCCTGACTTCCATTTTCCTACAAGAAGGATCGGGCGCCCCTTCTTTTCGTAGTTAATTGTGA
Source organism: Larix kaempferi (assembly GCA_027924585.1). NCBI lineage: Eukaryota > Viridiplantae > Streptophyta > Pinopsida > Pinales > Pinaceae > Larix > Larix kaempferi. The sequence goes on along the minus strand of BSBM01000729.1, from coordinate 3,885,024 downwards.
AAACATTTATCCAGCAATTCAGCTATTTCCACAATGGAGAACACAAGAAGGATCGACCAACCCTTCTTGCAGTGTCGAAATATTATGAAAATAATATTGGGAATACGAAGGGTCGACCGACCCTTCTTGCAGTGTCGAACTATTATGACAATAATATTGGGAATAATAAGGGTCGAACGACCCTTTAGTTACGAGGTAATTGTAAAAATAAAACACCTTGGAAGTTATATTATATAAAAATGGCTTGTTACGACTTCCATGGTATGGCAAGAAAGATCGGTCGCCCCTTCTTTCGTAGTTAATTGTGAAAAGATTTATCCAAAAATTCAACTAAAGCCATAATGGAAAATACAAGAAGGATCGGCCGACCCTTCTTGCAGTGTTGAACTATTATGAAACGAATATTGGGAATAAGAAGGGTTGGCTGACCCTTCATTTAGGAGGGAATTGTAACAATAGAAAACCTTGGAGAAAGAGCGGCCGCTCTTTCTCTGAGAATATTTCCACTTGCCAGCAAAGTCTTTAAAACAAAAATTATATAAATTTTGTTGTTAAAATTTTGATATCTGGTATCCTAGGGTGACACGTGGAATGATCATATTGTGACAGGTGGCATATTTGATTTGGAGCTTTGAGCAGACCCAAAAGTATATTGTTTCTATTTAAAAAAATAAAATAAAAAAGATTGTTTCTGTCTGGTTAATCGCAGTCAAAATCATTCCAACTAATGGCATCACTATCTGCAATGTCGTCGAGGAATATCCTTTTACAACACAGTATCCTGCTTAAATTTTAATTAGCATTATGGTGTGTCTGGGAATGCATGCATGTGTTGCTTGTATTTGAAATTATACATGGAATCAGTGTTGAATATAATTGTCATTGATTTTGTATCTACTGTTCGGGTACATAGGGTACTCCCAAAAGAGCAAAAACCTAGAGCAACCACTTCACACAAACAGATCACAGATCGATACACCGATGTTTTGACGTGGTTTAAACCCTCGTGAGGGAAACACTCCACATCCCTATCCAAATAGCTTCTACAGGACAATTTATTATGCAAAGAAATAAAGTTACAAATGAGCTTCTCATAATTGATCAACTTTCCAATGACCCTCCATGCTCTTTAAATAGAGATCATGGACCAATCGAGTGTTAAGCCATGAATCATGGGTAGGTATGATCTAAGGGAAGTTGAGCCATCGGATCAATCTATGTCGGGAACATATCGTGACCATCGGATTAAGTATTTACGAATGCATACTAATGCATACTAAAGAAACACACTTTTCCTAATGGATATATTACACAAGTTGATCTTAACTAACTCCTAAGTGTCTAAATATCCTAACATCCCCCCTTAAGAACAACTTGGAATAGTATTGAAGGATTTACAAAAGTGATACTATTAGGAGAAGGAAGGAAGCTTTAGAGCATATCCCCCCTTAATGATAAGTTCTTGAACTCGTAACATAGATTGAAGTTTAGAAAACTTTGCTTCTGTAAGAGACATGGTGAAGATGTCTGCAACTTGATCATCTGTAGGACAAACGAGCACTTCAAGAACACGATCATGAACAAGATTTCTGATGAAGTGCATATGAAGCTCAATGTGTTTGCTGCGTTGATGTAGGACTAGATCTTTGGCAAGCTTGATGGCACTTTGATTGTCGCACCAAAGTGGAGTAGGCTACTGCTGTTCAAATCCAAACTCTGAAAGGAGCTGTCGAAGCCATAAATATTCCTGATTAGCATTAACTGTGGCTCGATATTCTGCCTCTGCTGAAGAAAGAGAAAGAGCTTGTTATTTCTTACAAGCCCAAGTAATAGGTCCAGATCCCAGACTGAAAACATAACCTGCAGTAGACTTTTGATCATCAGGATCACTGGCCCAATCTGAATCAGTGAAACCAACCAACAAAGGTTTCCCCCTGTACTGTAATGAATCCTGAACTAAATTGTACCTCGAATATATCGAAGTATTCTTTTAGCTACTTTCCAGTGACTTTCATGAGGTGTTTTCTTATAACGGAAAACACGACCAATGGAAAAGTAAAGGTCAGGATGGGAATGAGTCAAGTATAAGAGACTACCAACAAGCTGACAATACAAGGTGGCATCTACTTCAGGTGAAGCACAAGTGGCAGAAATTTTGACTCTGGACTGGAAGGAAGAAGGGGCTGGTGTACAATCTTCCATGTCAAAGCAACGAAGAAGGTCACAAGTATACTTAGACTGAGAAAGAAAGATTCCTTCTTTGGTTTGCAGGACTTGGAGACCAAGAAAATAATGCAAATGTCCTAAGTCTGACATTTCAAAATTTTGCTTAAGACTAGATTTCACATGGGTTATAAGCTTAGGGTCACTACCAGTAAGAATAAGGTCATCAACATATAGAACAAGTATGATGAGATGGTTTCCTAATTTCTTGGTATAGACATTGGGGTTAGAATGGCATCTAGAAAAACCAGTGTGAAGGAGAAAGCTATCCATTTTGGCATACCAAGCTCTAGGAGCTTGCTTAAGGCCATATAAGGATTTCTTAAGGTGGCAGACAAGGCTAGAGTTATTCTGAACATATCCAAGAGGTTGTTCCATGTAAATTTCCTCTTGTAAATCACCATGTAAGAAGGCAGACTTGACATCCATTTGATGGACTTCCCAGTTATGTAAGGCTGCAAGGGAAAGAACAAGGCGAATGGAGTTCATTTTTGTGACAGGAGCAAAGGTTTCATTGTAGTCAATCCCTTCCACTTGGGAAAAACCTTTGGCAACTAACCTTGCCTTAAGCCTTTCAACACTTCCATCTGATGCACACTTAGTTTTGTATACCCATTTACATCTGACAAGTTTTCTTCCTTTTGGAAGAGGTACAAGATCCCAAGTATCATTCACCATTAAGGAATGATATTCTTCATCCATAGCTACATCCCAATCTGGATTTCCTGAAACTTCTGCAAAGGTTTATGGATCATGATTCTCGGAAACTTGAGCCAAAAGAGAAGAGGCTCGTTGAAACTGAGAACGTGTTCAACGTTGATCTCTAGGATCACCGGCAAGATCACAAACTGCTTCACATGTTGAACGGACCCATCGAGGAAGCACTTGTGCTAGTGTAACTGGAGGAACATGAGAAGGCGGAGATGGATTTTCATCCTCACTGTCATCATCAGAAACTGGAGTTGGAAACCTATCAAGGAAGTTGGAAGAAGAAGAAGAAGGCACAATCACCAAATCAGGCTCGCAGGCCAAGAGATTTTCCATCAAATTTAACATCTCTTCTAATGATTACATCATGAGAATGTGGTTGAAGAAGTCTATAACCTTTTACATCTTCAGAATATCCAACAAATATGCACTTTTCACTTTTAGGCTGCAATGCTTTTTGTTTTTCATCCAGAATGTGAGCCCATGCTTCACTACCAAACACACAGAAGTGACTTACATCAGGTTTAGTTTTACTCCATGCTTCTTCTGGTGTGATACCTTGTAATGCTTTATTGGGGGTGAGATTAACTATGTAATTTGCACAATTAATGGCTTCAGCCCAAAATTGAAGACTTAGTCCCTTAGATTGGATCATACAATTAGCCATTTCTTTTAAAGTGTGGTTCTTTTGCTCAGCTACACCATTTTGTTGTGGTGTATATGGAACAGTGTGTTGTTGTTGGATGCCTTGTTCAGTGCAGAAAGTAGTGAACTTTTTGTTAACATGTTGTCCTCTATTGTCAGATCTTAACTTAATAATTTGATGACCAGATTGTTTTTCAACAAGGGCCTTGTAGGCCAAGAACATGTTAAATACTTCGCTCTTAAGTTTTAGGAAATAAACCCAAGTGCGTCTAGTGTAATCATCAATGAAAGTTAATAAATATTTGAAACTAGAAAAGGAAGCAGATGGAAGAGGACCACACAAGTCACTATGCACAAGCTCCAAGGGAACCGAGGCGTGCCAAGAGGCACGTTTGTCAAAACTATCCCGATGATGTTTTCTTTGTACACAATCGGAACAAACACCATCCCTGCAAGATACCATCGGAAGACCTGTCACCATATTGTCTTTACATAGTTGTTGCAATGAGTGATAATTTAAGTGACCAAATCGCTCATGCCAAAGTTTGCTCAAGTTATCACTATGAGCAACAAAAACTGAAGGAAAAGTTGATGACCCAAAGTTGTTAAACTTGTACAACCTGGTAATATCATCAACAATTCTGGTAGCTAGGACCTGTTGAAGATCTTTAAAATCCTTGATTACAACTTGGTGAGGTGTAAACGTCACAGTTTTACCTTCACCAGAATGAGTGATTTGATAGACTGATAACAATTGCAGAAAATTCTTGGAACACATAGTACATCACTGAAATGACCATTATCTACTGGAACTGTTCCATCTCCTACAACACTTAGATATCTATCATCACCAACAAATATTTTTTTGGTGTTACATTCATGCATAGTAGAAAAGATGGCTTGATCATTAACCATATGATAAGATGCTCCAGAATCAATGAGCCAATCATTTGAAGTAGAAGAAGAAAATGCTTTATAAGAATAACCAGAAGCACAAAGTGCATGTCCATGAGAGATAGATTCTAAAGGCGAATCTAGGCTGATGTGGTGCTTCTTCATTGTTGCTTCCAAGGCTGCCATCTTCTTGAAACACTTAGATTCATCATGATTATCTTTCCCGCAATAGTTGCAATGACACTCAGTCTTCTTTCCTTTTGGCTTGGATCCTTTGTCATTTTTTAAAGAAGTGTTAAATTTTGAGCATTAATTGACAATACTCTTGGATCTTTACTGAGAGAATAACATATACAGTATATCAATGCATAACAATCACAATAAGCATGACAAGCATCACAAGAATCAAAATCATGAGAGACAAGAGACACAGAGTTTCCGTGGGGAAAATCCTAAGGTGAAAAACCCCACAACTTCCTCAGAGATAGAGAGAGCAATGGCTCAACCAAAGTACAACCAAAATACACTTGAGATAGTCTCCTATAGCAGATGATCCTCCTCCTCACTAGTGCGCCACTTTCTGAGTGAGAGAAGTGTGTTTTTTTGAATGATCCAAATAGAGATCTCTCGATCTCTATTTATACTTAACCTGTTTTCCTAGTTATACTATGGGGCCGACTTGTCTATCTAGATACATCCACAATATAATATATATTTCAGGGCCGACCCCACACATAGTGGTCTAATAACCCATCAGAAAGTACACACACTTGCGACACTTGTCAATCCACATAACGACACTTCCTTATAGAGGAATAGCGCATCTCTTATAAGGGTACAATAAATATATATGAAATACATAGATGAAATACTTCCAAAGTTACATATACATCAACACTCCCTCTTAACTAGGAAGGTATTTCTCGACACAGTTCTGCTAGACAAGTATTCTTCTTGGGATCATCGCCATCGATGCATCGTCATCATCGTTGTCACTGTTGCTGCTATCTCAACTAATATCTGACTCTACTCATCATAGGAAGTTCTACAGAGCCAGTCCTTTTTCATACTCGATGTAGGCCCACCACCTGCAGGTCTTCATCATCTGTGTGAACGGTCTGATAGAGGTGGCCTCTCAGGACTAATTTTATGTGCAGATGCAATACCGGAAAGAGTATCCCAGGAACATTTATGTGCCTAAGCACAACCGGCAAGATCTCCCAGGACTGATTACATGCATCTCCTCCACAATACCTTTAAAGATCATCCCAGGAACATTTATGTGCCGCAGCACGACCGGCAAGATATCTAAAGAGCATCCCAGGACTTATTACGAGCATACAGCTCAACCTCTTAGATCTCCAGGACTAATTACATGTGGATAGACAAAACCTTTAAAGAGCATCCTAGGATCATTTATGTACCGCAGCACGACCGGCAAGATATCTAAAGAGCATACTAGGACTAATTACGAGCACACAGCTCAACCTCTCGGATCTCTAGGACTGATTACATGTATCCATAGTAATACCTCATCCTAGGACTGATTACGAGCACACAACTCAACCTATCGAATATATAAGGACTGATTACATACTACATAGCAATACCAGAAAGAGTACCCCAGGAACATTTATGTGCCACAGCACGACTGACAAGATCTCCCAAGACTGATTATATGTTATTTGTACAACCTGCCACATATCATCTCTGACCTCCAAGTATCAATTTGATACTCATGATCCAATGGATCATCATCTCATGAGGCATCATCCTGATGCCCATGATCATACTGATCATCATCACTGTACCATCCTGGTACATATCATCTGGAGCAACATCCTGAAGCTCATCATCATGATCAACCTGATCATACAATGCATCCACCTGATGCACTCCAAGTATTTACCTGATACATATCATCATACATGATCGGCTTGATCATACAGTGTATCCACCTGATACAAATACAAATACATGATACATATCAACATACATGATCTAACTGATCATACAATCTATCCACCTGATAAATATACAGATACATGGTCCAAGCATCCAATATGATGCATATGCAAATACATACAAATGATCCAACCAATCATATCCAACATCCAACATGATTCGTACATACATATAAATGATCCAACCGATCATATCCAGCATCAACACGATGCGTACATACATACAAATATAAATGATCCAACTGATCATATCCAGCATCAACACGATGCGTACATACATACAAATATAAATGATCCAACTAATCATATCCAACATCAACACGATGCGTACATACATACAAATATAAATGATCCAACTGATCATATCCAGCATCCAACATGATGCATATATGGAGTAGTAACTGGAGCATTGTCTTGATACTCATCATCCAGCACTTACGTCCATAGCCATGTGAAGGATCCTCCTTCCAACATGCTTGGAATGGCTTTAGCAAATGTGACCATCACTTCTTCCTCGAAGTGTCATCGATCTGAAGAACACCAAGCCTCTCTCTGAAGTACTCAAACTTCACCCTGGCTAGTGGCTTTGTCAACACATCTGCAATCTGTTCGTCCATCGCAACATACAAGAGCTTCACGGCTCCTCTCTGCACCATATCCATGATATAATGATATTTTATCTCTATGTGTTTCGACCTGTCATGAAACACTAGGTTCTCATATAGCTTCACACAACTTTGGTTATCGCAGAATATACCAGTAGCATCCAATGGGAGATCAAATAACTCAGACAATAGCTTTCGTAGCCATACTGCCTCAAAACTAGCTGAACAGGATGCAACATACTCTGCCTCAGCTGTACTCAGTGCTACGTAGGACTGCTTCCTGCTGAACCAAAAGATCACACCTGATCCCATACTGAGGCAGCACCCAGATGTGCTCTTCCTATCTGCAGCACTGCCAGCTCAATCTGAATCAACATAACCCTGCAGGTTAAACTTTTGATTCGCTTCATACTTGAGCCCATATTCCACTGTACCCTTCAGGTACCTTAGGACATGCTTTATAGAAACCAGGTGAACACTCCTCGGATCCGTCAGGAACTGGCTCAATGTGTTCACTGCAAAGCAAATATCTAGTCTCGTGTTCATCAGGTACATCAAGGACCCAATCATGACGATACATAGAGACATCAACCGGCTCAGATGAAGCATCAGATAGATACTTTAGATTCGATGCCATGGGTGTGGCCATGGCCTTGCAATCTATCATCCCGAATCTCTTCAGGATATCTACTATGTACTTCCCTTGACCAAGAAAGATCCCACCTCAATTCTGCCACACCTCCATACCTAGAAAATAATGCATCATTCCCAAATCTTTCATATCAAACTCAGCAGCAAGCTTCCTCTTAGTATCTGCAATTAATCTGTCATCTCCTGTTACAAATAAGTCCTCCACGTACAGAAGTAGAATCACAGGATTTCCTTCCTCAACCTTGTAGTAAAGGTTGGAATCCGCTTTACTCTTGGTAAAGCCCAAACTAGATAGGAAACTGTCCATCCTACCATACAAAGTTCTAGGAGCTTGCTTCAAGCCATACAAGGCTTTCTTCAATTTGCACACATATGACTCCCTGTCATGTATTTCAAAACCAAGTGGCTGCTCCACATATACTTCCTCTTCAACTACACCATTCAAGAAAGCAATCTTAACATCCATCTGGTGTATTTTCCATTTCATTGTTGCATCCAGGGAAAGTACTATTATGATGGAAGTATACGTGGCTACAGGTGCAAACGTTTCTTTATAATCTATTCCCTCTTTCTGAGAGAAGCCATGAGCTACAAATCTTGCTTTGTATTTATCTACACTGCCATCTGCAGCATACTTGATTTTGTAGATCCATTTGGAAGTCACAACAGACTTCTCTTTAGGTCTTGAGACAACATCCCAAACATCATTTTTCATTATTGATTGGTATTCCTCAACCATAGCATCCTTCCATTCTTTCTTTTCCACTACTTCTTCATAACTGGAAGGTTCCTTCTTCATAATGTCACAGAGTAAAGCAACATAGCTGTTATGTGATCTGGTTCTTTTCTTTGCTCTGTGTTCTTCTTCTGGAATGCCAAATCTTTCTGCATCTTGAATGATCTCTCTAGCCCATGCAGGTTTCCTCTTGTGAGATTTATCCTCATGGGGTGGATCTACAGGTTCTTGCGGATCTTCAAACTCACAAACAACTTCTGGAATTGCTTCAGTCATGATAGTGTCTTGAAATCTAGATTCCTTAGGTTCTTCATAAACTTCGATAGGTGCCTTCCTTAATTTGATGAATGTTGAGTTTTCATCAAATGTTACATCCTTGCTGACATCAATCTTCTTGAACCCTGGAAAGTATATTCTGTAAGCCTTCGAGCTTTCACTGTAACCCACAAAGATACCCTTCTTTCCTGAAGGATCTATTTTAGTCCTCTTTTCCTTTGGGACATGAGTGTATACTGGACAACCAAATATTCTGAGATGGCTGACTTTAGGTTTCTTACTGGAAAAGACCTCTTCTGGTGTCTTGTTGTCCAATATCTTGTGGGGTGTTCTGTTCTGCACATAATCAGCTGTTCTAGCTGCTTCTACCCATAGATGCATAGGTAGATCCTGGTCATGTAGCATTGCCCTTGCTGCTTCCATGATTGTTCTGTTATTCCTTTCTGCAACTCCATTCTGTTGAGGATTATAAGGAGCAGTCAACTCTCTCTTAATCCCTGAATCACTGCAAAGCTTCTTGAAGTCACCTAAGGTGAATTCTCCACCATTGTCGGATCTGAATGTTTTGATCCTTTTGTCAATTTGATTCTCCATCAAGGTTTTGAATTCCTTGAACTTATCAAACACCTCATCTTTGTTTTTCAAGAAGTATACCCAAGTCTTCCTGGAAAAGTCATCAATAAATGAGACATAGTAAACATATCCACTTAGAGAACTGGATGACATAGGACCACATACATCTGAGTGGATGATTTCCAGGATATCTTTTTCCTTGCTTTCACTGCTTGGGAAAGCCTTCTTAATATTCTTACCTTTTGCACATCCTTTGCAAACACCTTCTTGTTTGGTCTTGATTTCAGGAATACCCTCTACAGCCTTGCTTACAATTGGAAGTGCCCTATAGTGCATATGAGCAAGTATTCTATGCCAAAGTTCACTTGACTCCATGGATTCATGCACCATGGTATGTTCAGGTTGTCCTTTTAATTTATACAAACCTCCCTCTTGCTCTCCAATCACAACTGCATCATCTATTGTCTTTCCCTTTGGCCACATTAGGACTTGGCCATCCACAAATGCAACCCTCATACCTTTTGCATCCAATGCAGAGATGGAGAGTAAGTTCTTCTTGAGCCCAGGTACATAAAGGAATTCTTTCACCTTTAAATATTTTCCAGAATCTAGGTTGTAGGAGGCTTCACCACTTCCTTTGATGGGATATTGATAATCGTCCCCAAGTTTCATTTTATGGGGTGATTCATGTTCAGACAGATTTACAAAGGATTCTTTAAACCCAGTCATGTGTTTGGAAGCCCCACTGTCAATTAACCAATCATTACAACCATGGGAGATAGTACCTGTGAGAGCAGAGATTAGAACATACTCTTCTTCACTTGATGAGTCATCATTACTATCATCACTTTCTGCCCTAGCCTTCTTCTTTGGAGGTTCATCATCTTCGACAGCATGAGCATGGTACCTTCTTTTGTTACCCTTCTTCTTCTTGCTGGAGTTGTTGTTGTTGTGGTTGTCCCTTTTGTTCTTGGGACATTCTGAAGCAAAGTGACCCTTCTAATTACAAGTGAAACACCTTAGATATTTCTTGTCTTTGTGAAAATGATGAGAAGATTTATTCTTGTGATGGGATGGCTCCCTCTTGAACTTGCCCTTCTTAGTGTGAGCTATGAGAGCTTGATCTTCAGTTCCCATCTTCTCTTCTCTTGCCACAAGCCTTGCTTCTTCTTAAGAACATTCCTCCCATAATCTGCTGAAGGAGATTAACTTCTTTCTGGCACAGATCCCCTGGATAAAAGAGTCCCATGACCTAGGTAGGCCATTCATAGTAGTCATAAAAATTTCACCATTCTCCACCATTTCATCTACAGCTTCAAGTTGTTCCTTGATCTGAGAGACCTTGGAGAAATAGGATTGAATGGTTTCTCCATTCGACATCTTGACCCCTTTCAATTGATTCCGCAGGGTCATCTTCCAATTTATGTTCTTTCCTTCAAATAGCTTGGTCAAAGAGTCAAACATAGCCTTGGGTGTCTTTAGAGAAGACACATGGGGTATGAGATGGTCTTTGATAGAATCAGCAATGATTCTCTTTGCCTTGACCAAGTTCTTCTTATGCAATACCTTAGCCTCTTCATCCTCTGGGATAGGGATGTCTTCTTTTATATATGAGTCCAACTCATTCTCTTCCAGGATTAATCCAATCCTATACTTCCAAGCTCAGAAGTTATCATCCCCTTCAAGCTTATCCTCAAGCTTGGTGTGGTGAGACATCTTAAAGAGTACTTCAAATGGAAATAGAAAAGATTTAGGTCTGACCACTTGAAATGCTGAAAACTGGATTTGGTCCCGAATTAGGGTTTGTCGAAAAAAACCCTAAAAATTCAAAATGTGAATTTCAACTTTCTGAAAGGATAGAAAGATGCACGTTGATGAGCTGATCAGCCTGGTGTATTTAGAATTTGAGATCAGCAAGGCTTTACCCTTCAGATTTTCCTTTTTGTCGTCCCGGGTTCACTAGGGAGAGCCCTGAATTAGGGTTTGAGTTTTCCGAAGATCTATCCAGCCAAAAATCTCGATCCAAAGCTCTAAACTTCGATTTTTGCAAGGAGCTTCCAGCAATGTCTTCAGATTTCAGAAATTCCTATTTTTGTGGAAACCCTAATTTTTAGGGCCAAATCTGAAAATGCTCAAAATTGAATTCTGATTGGACAGATAGATTCGCCTTGATGAGTAGAGTTAATCTACTATATTGCTTTTCCAAAAACTGTGGAGAGAAACCCAATAAACAAGAAACTCAAGTTTCCGTCACTACAAAATGTCTTCTTCTCATGTTAGCTCTGATACCATGTTAAATTTTGAGCATTAATTCACAATACTCTTGGATCTTTATTGAGAGAATAACATATACAGTATATCAATGCATAACAATCACAATAAGCATCACAAGCATCACAAGAATCAAAAGCATGAGAGACAAGAGACATAGAGTTTCTGTGGGGAAAACCCTAAGGTAAAAAACCTCACAACTTCCTCAGAGATAGAGAGAGAAATGGCTCAACAAAACTACAACCAAAACACACTTGAGATAGTCTCCTAGAGCAGATGATCCTCCTCCTCACTAGTGCACCACTTTCTAAGTGAGAGAAGTGTGTCTTTCCAAATGATCCAAATAGAGATCTCCCGATCTCTATTTATACTTAACCTATTTTCCCAGTTACACTATGGGACCGACTTGTCTATCTAGATACATCCACAATATAATATATATTTTAGGGCCGACCCCACACATGGTGGTCTAATAACCCATCGGCAAGTACACACACTTGCGACACTTGTCAATCCACATGATGACACTTCCTTATAGAGGAATAACACATCTCTTATAAGGGTACAATAAATATATATGAAATACATAGATGAAATACATTTCGAAGTTACATATACATCAGCAAGAAGGAGCTGACTGAGAGGGTTTGGGACCCTTGTTTGACTTATTATTGCGAAAATTTTGTTTCTTGGGAGCCTTGGACTTTTCTTTCTGTTGGGACAATAAGGCTTTCCCAGATATATCTGCATTGTTGATTATTCCAAGATGGATGAGCTTATCTTGCTCTCTAATCAAGGAATCACAAAAGGATTCAAGACTAGGATCTTGATAGCTAGCTACATTCAAAGATTCTTTCATGGAGTAAAATGTAGATACAAAAACATAATATGCAGGTCCAAGTTTTAAAAGAATATGATAAATGCTTTGTTTGTCTTCCCTCTTAATCTTACATTCTGCACATAAGAGTTTAAGAGTTTTGTACGTAGATAAATAATCTTGAATACATGAAAAATCACTTGGATTTAAAGAAATCAACTCATTTTCGAGTTGATGACCTCGAATTTCATTGGGTTTACCAAACACAGATTCCAACTTGTCCCAAGCAGCATTAGGTTCATCAATTCCAGATATGTGGAATCGCAAATCAGTAGAGATTGACATCTCAATCAATCCATGAGCTTCGTCACATATATTTGCACATTTGATTTTCTTATCATCATCAGTAGGTTTTGTTTCTTTCCTTGAGGTAATTCTGAAAAGTCCTCTACTTCGTAGAACATCCTCCATACGAGATTTCCATGAGAAATAGTTGGAACTGATAAGTAGAATATCACAAGGGGTGGCTATATTTGTAAATTAATAGCTGTTAAAGTAGAAAACAATAGTCTGGATGCAAAGAGCTCAAAAAAATAGGCGGTTTAAAAAAAAACGGCACTGAAAACTGACTCCGTATAATGAAGTTATGCTTGAACAAGGAAACTATTGAAGATGTTCCCAGTAGTGACGTGGTAGATAAAAAATGATTAGCTAAAAAAAAAGAATCCGCCTCTTCCCAAGATGAACCTTTTACAATCACTTTAGAAGAAAGTTGTTTTAAGTGAATCACTTTTATAAAATAAGTGATTTCACTTTTACAATGATGTTACTTTAAATAGTGCAACAATAAAAATGAACTTAAGTGACTCACTTTTTATATTTATTTTATTATTTAAGTGAGATGCACTTTTACAATAAAGTAACTTGAAAATAGAAATTGCATGCACTTTTTCTTTTAAAAGTAACTTCCTAAGACTTGAACTCAAGACCTATTAAGGGATAAAACCTCTTTGAACTAAGTAAGCTAGATTAAAATGTATGTAAAATATGGGAATGAGGAAGGGGGCTTTTTATTATTAATTTTTTTTTTACTTTTCTTGCTTGGCTTCCGTGCTTGCATTTTTTCTTGCAAATCACACCACAAACCGAAACAAAAAAAAACTTTTCCACACTTGTGGAGTTAGATCTCGTTATCTTTCCCGGAAAGTCTACGTTTTCTCCCTATTTCTGATTTGTCAAGATTGCGCAAGGTGCACGGCAAAGAACATACGCAGCCGATAAAAACCCTTCCCCCTTCTGTTTCTGATTTGCCAAGATCACTCAAGGTGCACGGGAAAGAGCATACGCAGACAGGGAAAGCAACAATTCGAAACCAAAAAAATATAATAGTAAAAACTGATAAAATATGAGTTTTTTTTTCTAAAACAGAAAATAAAAAAATGCGTCACTGTAACATTATACCTTCAAATATGATGAAATATGCATTTTTGAAGCAACCGGGAACCGTTTTCTATCAAACAAAAACTATTTCCCAATGGAAACAGCACTCCGAACGCAATGGAATACCTCTCACATCCCAGAAATGCACAAAAATACCATAACCAGAGACCCTTTCAAGTTTCGGCAACAACAGTTCAAGATCTAGATCATAACCGGAAGCGGTTCTTCATAAAAGATCTGATACCATGTTCGGGTACATAGGGTACTCCCAAAAGATCGAACACCTAGAGAAACTACTTCACACAAACAGATCACAGATTGATACACTAATGTTTTGACGTGGTTTAAACCCTCGTGAGGGAAACACTCCACAGCCCCAGCCAAATAGCTTCTACGAGACAATTTATTATGCAAAGAAAGAAAGTTACAAATGAGCTTCTCATAATCAATCAACTTTCCAATGACCCTCCATGCTCTTTAAATAGAGATCATGGACCAATCGGGTGTTAAGCCACGAATCAAGGGTATGTATGATCTAAGAGAAGTTGAGCCATCGAATCACTCTATGTCGGGAACATATCGTGACCGTTGGATTAAGTATTTACAAATGCATACTAATGCATACTAAAGAAACACACTTTTCCTAATGGATATATTGCACAAGTTGATCTTAACTAACTCCTAAGTGTCTAAATATCCTAACATCTACCCCATTGCAATAAAAAGTAAAATGTTTCTATTTAAAAAAACAAAAAAGAAAGAATGTTTCTCTTTAAAATCTAAAATGTTTCTATTTAAAAAAAGAAAAAAGAAGTAAAATGTTTCTATTTAAAAAAAACAAAAATAAAGAATGTTTCTTTTTAAAAAGTAAAATGTTTCTATTTTAAAAAAAAAATGTTGGGGCATCCAGCAAGTTGGAAAGAATCAAAATGGAAGACACAATTACTGAATACAATTACAAACGAGTGGCTAGCAGCTCATGCCATACTGAGTATGGTCAAAAAGCCAGAAAAGATCAAACTGAGGAGCATACAACCAGGCTAATTGCAGAAAAAACCCATGTTGACTCAACTCTTTTTGACAGGGGTTCTCTCTGTCATCAACAAGCACGAACAATCCCTTATACACCGGCCCGGAAAGGAGTTACCCTTCCCAGCAACACCTGCAAAGCAAGTGAGGTCTCAACCGAGGCGGATAAGGGTGCTGCAGGAACCAAGTTTCTGCAGTGGCGTTGAGAATATGCTTTACCCACAAATCTCTTATCGCCGAAAGTTAACCAAAAATCATCAACTTGACAGCATACTATTTACTCATCATTCTCATATTATGTAAGCAATTCGCAGATTCAACATAAAGTAAACATTCATAATAAAATATCCATTCTACTTAATCGCATGAACCATTATCATTAAATCCACAACATAATAGACATAATGCAACATTCACCACCGCACAGAGACAGAGACAAAATTAGAACAATAATCGAACATCTTCATGCATTCATTAAACTCTGCGGTAAACCCGTTGCAGGAATAGTCAAAACATAATGTTGCGGATCCAAATTAGACCAAAAAGAGCATTTCTCCACTATCGCTCTCTCTTCTAATCTTCCCTTAGGCTTACAATTCACTTCTATTTATATGCTATTCAATGGTCCATATTGACCGATTCTAACAATTGAATATTCTAAACTCTTCTTGTGCTTCCTTAAGCTTCGCGATTATCCCTTCTTTCGCAGGATTTATCTTTCACACCTATCGGCTTCTGCACTTGTTGCGAACTGATCTCGTGCTAACAACCTGAGATTACAATAGACTGAAGATAAAACTCGAGATTACAATAGACTAAAGATATCATGGCCGATAGACAGGTAACCGCGAAAAGAACTAAGAAGACCCCAACATGATCAGAAGAGCAAGGAAAACATTAACAAAAAAGGAGGAGGGCTCTGGTCAAACAAACCCCATAAAAAAACCACGCTAACATCTGGAGTCTGCACCGAGACTGAACTTCCAAAGACATGGCAAAATACATAGAAACAATAGTGAGCCACCAATGAAAAATCCACAGAAAAAACAATGAGCCACCAGCGAGCCAGACGCTGACCACCAAGACCGGTACGAACGCAGACCGGGAATACCAATCAGCGAGCAGGGTGCTCCCCCCATGGGGAAACTGGTTCTTCATGAGGGAAGTCCCTCGAGGTATCCATGTAATATTTCAGAGCATACTTGAGCAAGCGAACACCGGCTGAATGAGTTTGTTGGCCACCTTTTATAAATTGGAGGGCTTCACGGAGGCCGTGAGCCAGCTGGTTCCTCACTTGAATTTCGCAAGCCAATAAGATCCTCACCTCCCAGTAGGGGTTGGAGATTAATTTTTGGCCCAAGTGGGCTTCGTATTCCCAGAGAAGGGATAATTCATGGTGTGCTATCTACACCTCTATCGGAGCAGGCGTGTCTGCTAGATACTGATCCCCCCAATTGAAGGTCTACGGGGCAGACTCTTCCATCCCCATGGTGTGCTGTTGAGATGACCCTTCTCCCTGAGAGTGACTTTCCCCCCCAAGTCGTGAAGACCCTACACCCCTGCTGGATCCTTTGCGACTACACGCCCTCATACAGGAAGCCATGATATACCAATTAAAAAAATTGAAGCACCAGAAATCCACCTAGAAGTTTAGCCAAGCTTTAATTTGCATCTCTCTCGAATGGAGCTCGAATGGAGGTTGCCTACTCCATTGAAATTATTTATAGGAATTTCTATGGAAAGTAGGGCAGAGAGCCGACTTGACTCCCAAATATTTTCACAGAATCCCACACATACGAGAGGATTGCCATTAATGGTTTTGTAGAGATTGAATGACTCAAAATCCATGTAAAAGGCCATCTTATACAATTGAAAATAATTTTGCAGTACTTGCTCGACAGCACGGTATAACCAGAATTACTGCCTTTAGCACGGAGGCAGTTATTCCTAAGGAAGCAATGATAGAAATGAATTGTGTAAACCGACATCGGCATAATGATTGAGGGCATAATTTATTGGAGGTATGACATTATAGGGTGTCTGGCTGACTCCTGCCCCGTGTCATCCTCCACTACCGTCCCTTCAAATGAGCCTGCATCTATTTGAATAGTACTGTCATGATGGTTGATAGTACTGGCATGATGGTTGATAGAGGTGTAGATGGCGAAAGCTAAACATTGAGCTGGAGAGTATTAAATGCGGCAGCTCCACTACCGTCCCTTCAAACAAGCCTACATCTGTCTAAATAAAAGATGCTACCAACATTCAACGATTGACAAGGACAATCTAAAATGTTGAGCAACTTTAGCCTTTGAAAGTGTCAATATCAACCTTTCTAAAGTGCAAAAATAGGTTCTGAAAGTGGCAATATTTTCTTTGAAAAGTGTGTTTTTCAATTCAAATAGTGTGTTTTTTTACTACCTATGAACCTTAAAATTGTAGTTTTTTGTTATAAAACTATGAATTTCAATTTAGAAAGTGTGAATTTCAAATCAAAAAATGCAAATTTTGATTTGAAAAGTGTGAATTTAAAAAAAAAAATGTAAAATTTGATTTGAGAAGGGTGAATTTGAAATAAAAAAAAAGTGAAAATTTTCATTTGGAAACTGTGAATTTAAAAATAAAAAATGCAATTTCTGATTTGAAATGTGTGGATTTCAAATATAAAAATTCAATTTTTTATTTGAAAATTGCAATTTGCATTTGTAAATGTTCAAAATGTTAAGGTGAAAAGTTATAAAAATGGTTGTCCCAACTTCCATTTTCCGATAAGAAGGATCGGTCGCCCCTTCTTTTCATAGTTAGTTGTGAAAACATTTATCCAACAATTCAGCTATATCCATAATGGATAACACAAGAAGGATCGATCGACCCTTCTTGCAGTGTTGAACTAATATGAAAATAATATTGGGAATAAGAAGGGTCGATCGACCCTTTTGGGAGTGTCAAACTATTATAAAAATAATATTGGGAATAAGATGGGGCGGCCGACCCTTCAATTACGAGGGAATTGTAAAAATAGAACACCTTGTAAGTTATAACATATAAAAATGGTTTCTGATGACTTTTGTCCTCGATCCTTGTTTTTAAACAAGAAGGATCAGCTACCCCTTCTTTTCGTAGTTAATTGTGAAAACCTCTATCCAGCAACTCAGCTATATCCATAATGGACAACACAAGAAGGATTGACCAACCCTTCTTGCAGTGTCAAACTATTATGAAAACAATATTGGGAATAAGAAGGGTTGGCCGAGCCTTCAATTTAGAGAGAATTGTAAAAATAGAACACCTTGGAAGTTATAACATATAAAATTATTTGTCCCGACTTCCATTTTCCGACAAGAAGGATCGACCGCCCCTTCTTTTCGTAGTTAATTGTAAAAAAATTTATCCAGCAATTCAGCTATATGTATAATGGAGAACACAAGAAGGATTGACCGACACTTCTTGCAGTGTCGAATATTATGGAAATAATATTGGGAATAAGAAGGGTCGACCGACCCTTCTTGCAGTGTCGAACTATTGTGAAAATAATATTGGGAATAAGAAGGGTCAACCGACCCTTCAATTACGAGGGAATTGTAAAAATATAACACCTTGGAAGTTATATGATATAAAAATGGTTTGTCCCAAATTCTGTTTTACGATAAGAAGGATCGGCTGCCCCTTCTTTTTGTAGTTAATTTTGAAAACCTTTATCCAACAATTCAGCTATAGCCATATTGGAGAATGCAAGAATGATCGACCGACCCTTCTTGCAGTGTCGAACTATTATAAAACGAATATTGTGAATAAGAATTGTCGGTCGACCCTTCATTTAGGAGGGAATTGTAACCATAGAAAACCTTGGAGAAAGAGTGGCCACTCTTTCTCTAAGAATACTTCTACTTGCCAGCAAAGTCTTTAAAGAAAAAATTGTATAAATTTTGTTGTTCAAATGTTGATATTTGCTATCCTAGGGTGACATGTGGAATGATCTTATTGAGACATGTGGCATATTTGATTTGGCACATTGAGTATAGCGAGGTTACTATTTTTTCTTTGATTTGGCACATTGAATATAGCGAGGTTACTAATGCTGGTTTAACCACAACACAATTAGGAAATAAAAATTCATTGATAGTAGTTTTAAGGATTAGGCACATGCAAGATTACCCTGTAGTTGGAAATGCTAATTGAAAAATTAACATGAATTTATTAATTTATGTTAATCATTTGTAGAAATAGATAAATGTTTTAATTAAATAAATTCACTTAAAACATAAAAGACACACATATCATTAGTAAAGACAAATCCAAACTGTAGATCAATGTATGGATTATTGATTGCAAATTAATTACTTATCTGCTCAAATTACTATCAACCAATTAAAATTAACTGATGGAAAATTAAGGGTTCAAGCGCATTCAAGATTGATCTATAACTGACATGTCAATTGAAAAATTAACATCAATTATAATTTGTTGTAAAAACCATTTGCAGAACTAGCTAAAAGTTTTAATTGAATAAATTCTTTTAAAACATTAAGGATACATACATCATAAGCAGAGAAAAATCAAAACTATAGATCAATGTAATTATAGATTGCAAAAGGTTAAACAGTATTGATAAACAACCTAAAATTGAAAATCAATATTGATCAAAGAAATTTGATTAATAGACAAAAGAGTATGCAAGAGAATAACATAACTGTATTACTGAAAGTTTACAAGAAATTACAAGCCCTGCATTAACCAGAGTATGCCTAGTCTCTTTTGCTGATTTTTTCCTCCAAATTCCATCATGATCCCTAGCCTACGAGAGATCTACCCTTTAAATAATAATACAATTTTGTTACAAAGGTTAAATTCCCAAAAAAACGGGTATTTCAAAAATCTAACTAGACTAATGGCCAAGAAAATCTTGCCACTTGGATGCAATTTCTAACAATTCATCTATATTTGGATAATTGACTAACTCAAGCCCTAGCTAGGCATCACACATAAAATTTTCCAACCCGTTTTTAGCCAAATTATGCCAAATACCAATAAAAATGTGGATCATTCCCTCAATGGCAACAGGTTGCCTGAATAACTAATGCACGTCATCAATCTTGATATGCCTAGTCTCTTCTGCTAATTTTTTCGTCCCAATTCCATCATGATCCCTATCCTACGAGAGATCTACCCTTTAAATAATAATTACAATTTTGTTACAAAGGATAAATTCCCAAAAAAACAAGGATTTCAAAAATTCGAACTAGACTAATGGCCAAGAAAATCTTGCCACTTGGCTTCAATTTCTAACAATTCATCTATATTTAGATAATTCACTGACTCAAGCCCTAGTTGGGCATCACACATAAAAGTTTCCAGCTCGTTTTTATCCAAATTATGCCAAATACCAATAAAAATGTGGATCATTCCCTCAATGGCAATAGGTTTCCTGAATAACTAATCCACGTCATCAATCTTGATATGCTCGAGGTGTTGGATCTTCTCTTTAGCTTCCTCGCATCGGCGTTCAACTTGTTCTAGCATCAACTTCGGTGGACAAGCGCTTTCAATGAGGTCCATGGTAGGGAAATGCAACTTCTCCATGATGCTATCCACAGCGTACCATCTCCTTCCGCAAACACCTTGTGCTTTTTTGGATAGTATCTCCAACCTTATCATTTAGATCATGCCAAGCGCACAACGCAGTTCTGATTTTCTTCAGTTGGAAACTAGTGAGAGTAGGAATATTCTCAGGTCTCTCCTTAATGGACCTCTACCATTCTACAATATCTTCATTGGCCTTAAAGGCCTGTTGTCTTTTAGCTACCTATTGATCAAGAGTAACAGACATCTTCCCAAAAACAATGTGAGTCTCATGGATATTATTCAAGGTGTGAAACAATTTAGCTAGCAGCTTACAATGTTCATCATTGACCTGAATGGCCAAATCCTTAAACTCCAGCTAGGAAAACCTAGAAAATGCAGAGGAGGATGCACTTGCAGTTTCATCCTCACATTGTTCCTGAGATCAGTAACATAAGATTCATGTTCCTCATTGGTTTTGGCCAATTTCTCTTCAAGCTTCTTTAGCTCTTCTTTCTTTAAATCAATCTCCCTATTCAGTGTTGTCACTAAATCATAGTTTGCACCTGCAAAAGCACCCATGGCTACAGCAGCATCCAATGCTTCTCATTATATGTCATCAGACTGCTTGGTCCAAATTATTTTATTAGGAGTAGGTGCCTCCAATCCACCTTGATCATTGCTTCTCTTCTTACCTTTTCTTACCACTGACGTGGAAGCTCTGTTGTAGAAGTAATCCCCAAGAGGGACTACAATGTCTTCTTCAAACTTAGCTACCAATTCAGTAAATGATGAAGTCACATTTACTGTTGAAACCAATGAAGATTCTGAGTAGTAGAAGGAGTAGGTATAGACATAGTTATTTGGGAAGTAGTTGGGGTGGAAGGGATATTTTGAATAATTGCTGGTACAGGAGTTGGGAATGGAATTAAAGTGAAGGATTCAAAAAGTGGAACTTGGATATCATCAGCTGGTAATGAAGAAGGAGGAACTAGAGTCTTCTCATCAGTAGCTGGTGGTGATAAAATGAATGGAGGTGATTGCAAAGGGACAGTCAAAGACTGGATCTCTACAATAGTAGATGGAAAAATAGGAAGTGGAACCGAGATGGCTGGGAATGGAGCAGTGATGTAAGTTAGAGTATGGAAAAGCTGGGATATGGGGAATGGAGGTGTTACCCCAGATGACAAAGTTGAAAGAATTTGAATAGATAGAAGTACAAGTGCTGAGGTTGTGGTGTCAGTAGCAGGGGTAGTTTCAAGAAACTGATGGTCTGGGATAGAATCATCCACTTCAATAGCATTCAATAAATCTGTAATTCTTTGTGAAGTTTCAGTTACTTCCTCAATCACAGGCACAAAAGAATGTACCTCATCTTCAACATCACTGTTACTAATATTGAAGGTAGGGATTTGAGAAGCAAAAATCTGAGTTTTCTGCCTTTTGGCTGGCTTGGTGACAGCCATCACTTGATCATCACAAGTCTGAGTAACTACAATAGTCACTTGAATATCAGCAGTAAGCTTAGCAACTGCAACTACTTGAGTATCTAGCATTGAAGTCATCTGAGCTAACTTCTGATTTGATTGATGTGATGCTTGCATCAATACCTTCAATTGTTCAACAGTCTTTACCTCTCGAGCATCTTCCATGAGATCTTTTCCTTTATCCCCTTTACTGTAGGTTAGAATTAGTGGAGCAGGTGCTTTTTGACCTTCTTTCTCCTCTCTATCCTTTCTTGCTCGCTCAATGAGGTTTAGTTCCATTGCTCTGCAGCTCAAAACCGTAGTCTTAAGGTCATGTTGATACTACATGATATGGTTTTGTTCATCTTTACTCTTAGCCCTTGCCAAGACTTCATCAAAGGTATTTACTCCTTGATAGATGGAGTTGATGGGTCCATTTTTCAGGTATTTGGTAACCCTTTTTCCACAATCCAGCTAAAGCAATGGTAACGAAACGCACTCAATTGTGGGAAAAGTGTTTTACTTTAATGGTTTAATGAAATTGTTTTTATGATTAATCTTGTATGTTAGAATGCGTATCAATTAAACTGATTATATGGAAACCAAGTGTGATTGAGAAGGTTCAGGTTTATTAAAGGATGGACATGTAGAAGATGAAAGGATCACCAAGCTTGGCGCCCTATTTCCTGATTTATAGAGGACACACTCCCACTTTCAAGATGAATAGGCACTTTGACAATCTGTTAGGATTAGAGTTAAATCGTATAAATATGGACCTCTCGGGTAGCGAGAGGCCCCTACTGTTATTTTTGAGAAAGACATTATTTTTAACGTTTTCTACACTATTGAGATACTGAAGTACAGACTTCTATTTTGACATGGATTTTATATATTAATGAAAGATTGATGATTAATTCCAGCAAACGTTTCTGAGTTTTTATTCTCTCTTGAGTACAGGTTGGAGACGGCCCCTCCAACACGTAGTTCAGGAGATTCCTATTTGCAGGTATTTTTCCAAGTATGCATTTTACATTGATGAATAGTTCTATGATATATGGTAGCATTGAATGATTCATTGTTTTCGGTAGTAGTTTAGAATGCATTCCGTAGTACAGTAAAACAATTCCAGTAGTCCTGTAGGTTCTTTCTTGCAACACATATTTTTATCAACGATTTCATGTGTAATAGATTTGCCTTCAATGTCATGGTTTAGACTTGGAGTTCACTGCAGTTTCTCATCATGATTAGTTTCTTTTAGCGTCTTAGTAATAGATGGGAAAGCATAGAATGATTGTATTTCAATTCTAGATTGCTAAA
This sequence comes from Larix kaempferi, assembly GCA_027924585.1. Classification (NCBI taxonomy): domain Eukaryota; kingdom Viridiplantae; phylum Streptophyta; class Pinopsida; order Pinales; family Pinaceae; genus Larix; species Larix kaempferi. The sequence continues at coordinate 3,861,850 of BSBM01000729.1, read as the reverse complement.
ATAAGTTAGATCAAGACTCCAATTTTGTGCGCAGATAGTAGTTATAGACTTCGTTCCCCCAATAGTAGAATAAGCCTGTTATGGTATTTTCATTCTCAGCATTTAGTTATTTCAGCAATTTAATTATTTCAAATAGATTTACTGTTTTTTTGTATCTTCATTTCTTAGAATAGATTGGCATTCAATCATTTCAGCATTTCAATTATTTCAAATACATTTACTGTCTTTGTATCTTTATTTCTTAGAACAGATCAACATCTAATTACTTCAGCATTTTAATCATTTAGAATAGATTCCATGCTTTACTTCTCAGAACATATTTACTGCTTTCAGCACTTTAATTCTTTTAATTAGATTTATTGCTTTCCAGTATTCAATTCCATAGCATAATCAGTTTTCACATTTAGTAGACAATCTTTAGAACATCGATACCGCCCTTTAACTGTGACAAGAGATTATCCTATAAAGAGCATAGTGCATGCATCTCTCAAGTTTGTACGTTCCCCGAGTTGACATTTAAAGTAGGCTCTTGGTATAGTTGCCCTCATTAGGCATCCATATTAGGAGCTCACCACTTTTTGGTGCCGTTGCCGGGGAGGTGCTAAATCGTTTAGGAGACATCACCTAAAAAGCACAAAAAGAAAACAAAAATTACATAAAACAAAAACATAAATATCTTCTACCAATGAATGCCTCGTCGGCAAAGGGATAGGTTTGGCCGCTTTCTTCCCAAGCATTCCATGAGCAACAACGGTAATAACAATTCTAACCATTCTCAGTTTGAATTTCTACATTCTGAAAACACTAACTCCACATATGATCCAAACAGAAGCAACTTCACTACCAGTTCCAACTCAAACACCTCAATGGCAAATGAAGAGGAAGAACCTAGGGAGCTTTTCACTTTTCCCATTAGCATACCTCTCGGAGATGCCAGAATGAAGAACATCAATCCTAATAATCTGCCAAACTTCCATGGGTTGACTTCAGAAGATCCTGACACATTCCTATTTGAATTTGAGGTAGTTTGTAGATCATTTGATTACACTGCTGATGCACAAAAGCTTAGGCATTTTCCTTCCACACTGAAAGACCTATCACTCCGGTGGTTCATGAGCCTTGAAGGAAATAGTATCTTTAGCTAGGATCAAATGAAACAGTCATTCTTAGAAAAATATAGGGACTACTGCAAGGCCAAAGATACTAGGGATGAAATCTTTAGAATGCAACAAGGAGATAGAGAGTCATTAGAAGATTATGCCCAAAGATTTCAACTCAGCTACAAATGAGCCAACCATTGCACATTGGATCCTGAATCACTAAAGATTGTCCTTCTCAGAGGTGTAAAAGAGGAGAATTTTGAAGTCTTAAATCTCCTTGGAGATGGAGACATATTCCAAAAATATTTTGACCAGATTCTACAAATCTTCAAAAACTACTCAAGATCTAGGAAAACTAAGAATGGGACAAGGGATACACATACAACCACCAGTGGATCATCATCCTCACTTACAAAATCTGATTTAGGAAACCTGTTGGATGACATGAAAACTGACATACTGCAATCCCTAGCCATGCAACTTGATGCTCTTCAAATAAAAAAGAAACAGGATGAAATTAACCAAGCCTTGGCAGTATTTTGTCCTCATTGTAGGAAGAAGCATGAGAAGGGGCAGTGCACCTTGAACACAATAGAAGTATGTGGTCTCTTCACCGATGACCATTCCACTGACAAATGTCCCCTCTTACCCTCATGTAAGGCAGCCATTCAAGACCCAGCAGCTGAAGGAACTATAGAACAACTCTGTTTTATAAATCAGAGGAGGAATAATTTTGTTAGGCCATATCAGCAGGGCAATCAAAATTACTATAATCAAGGACATCCAAATTGGAACTCTGCACCGACTCCATGACAAGAACAGCCAAATCAAAACTAATGGAAATAAAACCAGCAAGCATATCAACCATCCTATCAACAGCCATATTATCCACCGTCTTATCCTCAATACCCCCCACTGTTTCCATCCACCACAAATTATGCAAACCAGTACCCCCATCCATCAAATTGGAGGGTGCTATTATAACAACCACTCATTATGCCACCCCCACAACCTCAACCACCCCCCAGACCTCCACCTATTCCAACCCAACCGATTCTAAATCCTAATAATAACAGGCCCCCACAACAGCAGCAGGCTTATAACAATGATATCACACAATTCCCAACTTATGTTGTAGACACCATAGAAATAAATGAAATAAACCTACGATCTGGAAAAAAGTTGCAGAATACACCCCCACACAACATCCAACAACCTGTACCTGAAGCTCAAGACCACACATCAGAAACCTATGTTCAGCATCCTGATGAACCAGAACCTCCTGAGGAAGAAATTATACCACTCACACCAACTAGAAACCCTCCATTTCCAGAAAAACTTGTCCGGAATACAAAAGAAGAGGAACATAATATAATCTTAAACGAATTCAAACACTTAAACATCCAAATCCCAATCTTACAAGCCATAAGGGATGTGCCCATCTGCAACAAATTCATTAGAGAGAATTTCCTAAAGAAGCTAGGAAGGAGGAAGCGTGACCCACCAACTATTAATGTAGTGGGACAATTGGCCGATTTGATGCTAGGTTTCATAGTAAATCCTAAATGTCTTGATCCTGGTAGTCCTGTAGTAAGCATCACCATAAATAACAAGCAAATAAATAAAAGCTTAATCGATCTAGGAGCTGCGATCAATGTCATGACTAAAGAAACCATGTTATACCTAGGACTCCAATCAATGGTAAGACCAACTACAACAGTACTCCAACTAGCAGACATGTCCATTGTGAAGCCCGAAGGAATGCTAGAAGACATTATGATTAATATCGAGTCCTAGGAATACCCAGCTGATTTTATAATAATCGAAATCAAAAGCAAACTTAGTGGCTACCCAATTATCCTGGGTAGACCTTGGTTAGCAACTGCGGACGCTTACATAGGTTTCCGTTCAGGAAATATGACAATCACCAGTGGACATACCAGGAAGAAGATAACAATCTACCCACCAGTAATGAAATCCTCAGAGTTAGAATATCAAAATTGGACTGATGATTACCAGAACACGCCAAATCAAAACCTCCGACCTATCCTAACAATTGATGCTGCAATATCTTTAAAGGCAATAGATGAAGATGGCCATATAGATAGATTTATACAAAATATATCTCCTAACAATCATGTTATTCAAGAATTTTTTTCTACAAAAACAGGTGAAAGTTCAAAACAGAACATGGATGACTTATGGATAGAAGTACTGCCAGAACAGATTGAAAAAGTAAAAGTCGTGGAAATTAACCCTGGCAAAACAGTCAACATAAATTCCAATTTAGAACCGGAGCAAGAAGAGAAATTGATGAAGATACTAACACAACAAATTAAAGCATTTGCCTGGACATATACAGATATGAAAAGAATACATCCTGATATATGTAAACACTACATTTACATCAAAGAAGGTTCTACTCCCATCAGGCAACCACAAAGAAGGCTGAACCCTGCACTAAAAGACATAGTCAAAATGGAATTACAAAAGTTATTAGACACAGGGTTCATCTATCCAATATATGATAGCGAGTGGGTCTCACCAATAGTCATAGTGCCCAAAAAAGGAGGAAAATGGAGAATTTGTGTGGACTATAGGGAGCTGAATAAAGCAACAAAGAAGGATCATTTTCCACTTCCATTTATATACCAGGTGCTAGATACATTATCTGGAAACAAGTACTTTTCATTCCTAGATGGTTTCAGTGGTTACAACCAAATTTTAATACACCCAGCTGATCAAGATAAGATGACCTTCACATGCCCATGGGGAACTTATGCCTATAGGGTCCTGCCCTTTGGTCTATGTAACGCGCCAGCAACATTTCAAAGAGCCATACTGAGTATTTTCTCCGATTTTCTGAATAACAAAATGGAAGTATTCATGGATGATTTCACACCTTATGGACAGAGCTTCAAGCAGGCATTGGAAAATCTTGAATTAATATTAAAAAAATGTATTGAGATGAGCTTGTGCCTAAGCAATGACAAATGTAGGATGTTAATGGAAGAAGGAATTGTTATAGGACATCATATATCACAGAGAGGTATAGAGGTGGATCAAGCCAAAGTATCAGTAATCAAGGCACTGTCCCCACCTGTCCAACAAAGAGATGTGAGAAGATTCCTTGGACAGACAGGGTACTACAGAAGGTTTATTGATAATTATAGCAGAGTTGTTGCCCCCATGTTTGCACTTCTCACAAAAGACAATGAGTTCATATGGACAAGCAATTGCATGTCAGCCTTTGAAAGTCTTAAACAAAAAACCATCACAGCACCGATACTTCAAGGACCAAACTGGGAAATTCCATTTCACATTCACACCGATGCATCAGATAAAGCAATCGGATCTGTGCTTGGGCAAGAACAAGACAAGAAACCCTATGCCATATACTATATAAGCAAAAATTTGGCTGGGGAAGAACTCAACTACACAGTCATAGAGAAGGAATTTCTGGCAGTCATACATGCAATCAACAAATTCAGGCATTACATTATAGGATACCAAATTTTTATCCATACTGACCACTCAGTGATCAGATATCTTATGAACAAGCCTAATACCAGTGCAAAAATTATTCGATGGATGCTACGTCTACAGGAATTCGACATCACTATAATAGATAAACTAGGCAAGCATAATGTTGTAGCAGACTTTTTGTCAAGAGTAACACATGGGACATATAATGAATTGGTCCAAGATAACTTCCTTGATGAGCACCTTTTTTCCATATCAATAAAAAGTCCATGGTTTGCTGACATAGAAAACTATTTGGTATCTGGGAAGTTTCCAGAACATTATAGTTATAAAGAAAGGACAAAAGTAATAAGACAAAGTGCCACATATACATGGATAGAGGGCATGTTTTTTAAACAGGGACCAGATCAAGTACTTAGAAGGTGCATTTGGGAAGATGAGGTACATGACATAATGCATGCCACCCACAATGAACCCTGTGGAGGACACTACGCTGCAAAAAGGACAGCCTACAAGATCTTGCAAACAGGGTATTATTGGCCAACACTCCACAGAGATGCTTATGAGTATGTGTCCCATTGTTACGATTGCCAGAGAATGGGAAAGGCAACACAAAAACAAGAAATTCCACTTCATCCACAAATCTCTTTAGAGGCATTCGATAAGTGGGTATTCGGCTTTGTTGGCCCATTCAACCCACAGTCCAATAAGAAGAGCTACATCCTTGTATGCACTAATTACCTTACAAAATGGACAGAGGTAGTAGCACTGGCTGCTGCAAATGAAACCAGTGTGGCCAATTTCTTTACTGAGCAGATCTTTCACAGATTTGGGGTGCCAAGAGAAGTAGTTTCAGATCAAGGACCACAATTCACATCAAATTTAATTGAATACTTGATGAAAAGAAACAATGTAAGGCACAGACAATCATCCTCCTACCACCCTCAAGGAAATGGTCAAGCTGAGGTAACCAACAGGGAATTAGAGAGAATCTTGACAAAAACTATCCAACTTCACAACAGAGATTGGGCTGACAGACTTAGCGAAGCAGTCTGGGCTTACAATACTACATGGAAAACAACAACAGGATTCACACCTTATGAGCTGGTCTATGGGAAAAAGGTCATGCTACCAATCGAATTTGAAGTAAAAACATTAAGAATTGCGGCCGATCTAAATATGAACCTATCATACATTCAAAAAGAACACATGCTACAGCTAAATCAACTGGATGAACACCACCAACAAGCACTAACACATACTAAAATCATCCAACAACAAAGAAATAAATGGCATGACCAACATTTTAAGGATAAGAAATTCAAAGAGGGTGATTGAGCATTACTCTACGACTCCATATTTCACACATTCAAAGGAAATCTAACCACTAGATGGCTTGTACCTTACAGTATACAGAAAATTTATGACAATGGGGCTGTGAGAATTATTACAATTGATGATGATGAGTTCCCCATGATCGTGAATGGGCATCGCCTAAAACTCTTCAAAAAACCAAAGTCCAAAGAAGAATTTACACAAGTACTATACTAGCAACAATTGATGCTGATAGAGCATGCTCCAAGACAGTAAGCTTCAGCACATTTCATGAAGAAAAAAAAAACACAAAAAAAAACAAAACAAAAAAAGAACAAAGGGATAACATGAAGTACAGATCATCAACCTATTCAAGCAAACCTACACAATAATTCAAGTGAGGCTACCAATAATTCAAGCGAGGCTGCCATCAATTCAACCGAGCCTACAAAATATATCAAGCGAGGCTGCCATCAATTCAACCGAGCCTACAAAATATATCAAGCAAGGCTGCCATCTTTTCAAGCGAGCTTGCAAATTAAATCAAACGAGGCTTCCATCTATTCAAGTGAGGCTGAAATCAATTCACGCGAGCCAGCCACATCTACATGCAAAATAAGTCTTCATCTACTACGAAATTCATAAAAGACACACCACGCCAACCTTTTTCAAACATATTCAAGAAATCCTGCAAAGTTATTCAAGGGATCCAATTAGATCCAACCATGCAATCATCCAAATATAAAGCACAATCGCCTGAGTCGTATCAACATCTGGCACAATTTTCAAAAGCACATACTCATCAAATTCAAAACCGGCAAAACGGAAAAAGCACCCTACGCACATAACTACTGACATGCAGAAATCAACTACAGACACTGCCAAGATATACTACAGAATCCACCGTGCATGAAAAACGGACTAGATCATCAATGCAGGTATGCATAAATACCAAGGTAATCTCTAAAACGATTTTATTTCATTTTTACGGCAAAGCACCTTCCCACAATAGAGTCGTTTCTAGTCAACTGAGGACAGCTTCAATTTCAAATCGGCGACATGGTGGAATGACCTTCATAACTCATGATTTCTACCAAAGTCCCGTCACCCTCAGCAAATCATGATCGTAACCTTCACCACATGAAGTACAGAGGTCAATTATAAGAAGGAAAAGATCGATCATGAAAGATAGGGGATTAGAAGTGGCAAGTACCAGTATGATGAAAAGAATAGGTGTAGAAAGGAAGTGAATTAGGGTGCAGCATATTCCATGATTTTGCATATAAGTAACCACCCGAAATTCCCAAGAAGTAGCCACAGTTGTACTCCTTGAGCCTGTAGGCAGAGCCCAACCAAGTTAAAAGTATAAAACTGCATTCCAAAGCCCTAGTTTTTCTAGTTATAGATAAGACTCGAAAATGACAAAGGGTTTTAAAAATTGTGAACCGGAAGATCACAGTGCCATTTATCAAAACCCGAGAGTCCTGTAGATCATTCGCAACTTAGGCTAGATGCCATTTATCTTGGGACTGAGAGGATACCATACAGGGGTAGCCCAGGAGTTCACAAGAAACTTCAAGCATATAAAATATGAACAGTACGTCACCCGGGTGAAAGGGTTACGCATAAAAGTGGATGAGGACATGATAACCAAACACACTGGTCTTCCAATGGGCCTACATTAGAGCAGGAACAATCGGGAGGCAAACCACACAGCAAAAGCAGCATTCTTTGAGCGTGGAGAAGTTTATGATGAGGACAAAAATGGATTCAAGATACCCTCCATGCCTGCACCATGGGATGAAATGGTTGCAATTGTCCTAAGGTATATTACATGCATCGAAAGATTAAGCTATGTTCCCATTTTCCATTTTCGTATTTTAGAGCTTCTTAGGCACACAAGTCACATTTCATCAAACAACAATATTAGCATTCCATTTTTCCTGATCCAATCCCTAGCAGAGATGAGCAGGAAGGTGGCTAAGGGAAAAGACAATGCTTTGGCCCATCATGGGCTGATCAAACTAATAGTTGGTGAGGAGCTAAAAGCTAAGATTCCAAAGCTCTCCTAGGAGGAGTTCATCGTGGTATCTGCTGAGGACATTCAGAGAATGAGGACTACGCCCTTGCCACCTGAATCAAAAAGTAAGACCACCTCTATATCAGGGGAAAAAAGAAAAATCGACTTGGACAGTGTGGCCGACACCTTGGTCAAAATAAAACACTCCAAAGAGGAATCCCCCAAATCAGACCCAGATATTCCTACCAGTAGTCAGGGGTCAAAGAGGTGTAGCAAGAGATTTACACAGGTATCTAAAATTTGAGTCTCGAAGGAGAAAGAAAGGGAACCTAGCCCCCTGATTACCAATGTGTCTGATGATGACATTGATCCTTTTATAGATCAAAAGGATCCCACTACGGATGAAGAAGAGGACGAAGAAGAAAAAGAAGAAGAGGATGAAGAAGAGAAAGGGAATGAAGAGGAAAAACAAGATACGGAAGAAGAGATGGATAAAGGGGAAGGGCAAAGCTTACAGGAGCAAGGCAACTCTCAAGAAAACCCTCCAGAACATAATGAAGACCCCGAGGTCATTTCCCAGCTTGCTAAAGCATGAGCAGAATTGGAAAAGCTCAAAAATGAGTTGGCAACATTAAGAATTTGGCCAGGAAGCCAGGCCACACCTCCCCCATTCTTAGCCGAGAAGACACAAATCCTAAAGATGCACCATGCAGAAGAGATCTAGCTGGCCGAATAGAAGAATTTAGCGCTGCAAGAAAAGTTGGCAGAAGCACAAAGCGAATTAGCAAGGAAGGACCAGGAAATTATCAAAATTAAGGATGTTTTTGCCACTACTATTGTTGAGCCCAGAATTGGCCCTTTTTAGTCATCATTAATCATCTTTCCTGCCCCTGTCCTACACCACTTATCATGGCAATCAGACCTATTGTCCTTACCTTATTCCCCAAATTACCAAGGTATGGCTGATCATTGTTTTATTTTATTAATGCTTATGATTGTGATAATTAAAGCTGTGCATCTCTCAAATTGTGCTAACATGTTGCGATTTATGAAGGTAGTTGAGACAAATGGACTGCAGGAAGATCGGGGCTGAACAAGTCATGAAGGAAGGGATGTTCGTTGCTTGTAGAGGGATCTTTGGGGCTCAAATCATCAATCAAAGCACAGCTGTGACAGGGCAGCTATAACAGAATTCGCTATCTTAAGTATGTTGCTACTCGAGTCTAGTTGTGAGCTGGAAGGACCGCCACTCTTGGGTCAATTAATAACTTTCTCATATTTGGATGTTTTTGTTCTGCCACGCATTGTAACAGCTAGTTATTTAGGGCGCCTGAAGATCAGATATCTTCATGGCTACCCAATTATAGGATTAGATGTTACGATTTGTATGTATAAATATGGGGAGTTGCCTCGACCCAGGGGTTGGACAGCAGACAATTAATTTGTTGTATTAGCAGCTGAGCAAAACTGTGTACTCATTCTTCTGTTAATATAAGGGGTTACTTCTGAGCTAAAGAGTTGTGTCGTTCAGCCAGCGTCTCTGTGTGAAGGCTGGTCCCGTCTTCCACAGAGATTGCTGAGTTAAAATAGGATTTTGAATTTATTATTGTGTGATGCTTTGTTCTTTCCTTTTGTACGCAGCAACAATATTTATTGTGTGGATTTTCAGTAAAAGATTATATTTCTGTGAGATTGGTGAATGGTGTAGAGTAACAGTCGATTGAGTAAGGTTTGCTTTATGCATTTCAATTGCTGTTATACACAGCCGTGTTCATCTTACAGCTAAGTTGTGATCCCATGAGCCCTTACAATTTATCTTTCCTGTTGTGTGTTGATTGATTTCCATTCTGCAATTCAATTTCTTAGAACAGTTGATTCAATCTTTTGCAATTGGATTTCTAGATTAATGTTCAGCTTATGCTTTATGATTTCCAGATTGATTAGATCAGACATGTGATTGTTCTAAAATACGAATGAGATTTCTTTTCTGCAATTGTTGATTAGATCTGATACTATTTCTTATTGATGCATGATAGAGAGGAATTGAAGTATAGTAGTTATAAGGCAATTGGGATTGCATAGATTTTTGGGGATGAACATGGATGATAGAAGATAAAAGTATTCACTTCTAATGGTTTGGTGTTTAAGCATATATTGTGCACTTATCCTTTGAAATAAAAAGACTTTCTCGGGTTGACAATAAATTTCATATGCTCTGCGTGTATTGGTAACAATTTATCTGCATATAGAGTCCTTGACATTTTGGCGTCGTTGCCGGGGAAGGATAAAAATTAGTTGTCGGGGAAGGATAAAAATTAAACATTGATCATTAGTTGCATCTGATAATTAATTCTTTGCTGAAATGATTTGGTTCGCATGAATACAAGGAGGGTAAAACGCGATCACCTCCCAACTCCCAAAACCCCACAAATTACTAACAGCGCATGTGGTTCGGGTCGTGGTCGAGGACAACAATTGGGCAGAAGAACATTCATCGACGATCTTGTTGACAGAACTGATTCATCCACCAGGGCTCGTCATCAAGAAACCTATCAGACAAAACCCTGCCGGTTCTGGAATGCCAACATCCACAGTGGAGAATACAGGAGCAGTTGTGACTCCCTCATACACCCCTGCTAAGGAAGGAGCAGCTGACGCAGCTGTCACAACTGAAGAATACGCAGTTGCTACAATTGAAGAATACGCAGCTGTTACAACTGAAGAATACGCAGCTATTACAACTGAAGAATACGCAGCTGTTACAACAGAGGATAAAGAAGAAAAGATGGATAACAGACATGAGAACGAAGAGGAAGAGGCAATGGTAGAAAACCATCATGAAAATCACTCCCTGCCAGAAGGAACTACGGCTACATTACAATTTCCAATTCAGTAGCTAGAAGGGACAACTCCTATGAATAACATCTCACCATCAGTGTTGCCTCGCTTCCATGGTAGGGCGGCAGAAGATCCAGACGAATTCCTTTTTGAATTTGATATCCTCTGTCGCAGCTATGATTACGTCACAGATGCCCAAAAGCTGAAACTTTTTCCTGCCACCCTGAAGGACAATGCATTACGATGGTTCATGAGCCTTGGGGGAGGAATTGTTGCTAATTGGAATAAGATGAAGCAAGTGTTCCTGGAAAAATATCAAGAATATTGCAACACCAGGGACAAAAGAGAGGAATTATTCAAGATGGTGTAGAAGGAGGATGAAAGTCTGGAGGATTTTGTAGAAAGGTTGCTATACAATGTGCAAAGAGCTGGGCAGACGAACATGGGGCTGGATGTGCTCAAGATAATCTTACTTCGAGGGATCAGGGATAACTGTTTAGACATGTTAAATTTGTTAGGAAAGGGAGATATCTCCAAAGATCCTTTTGAGATGATTGTGGAATTATGTAAGAGATACTCCAGGGGATCTTCCAGGAATAATAAGCGAGATAAACGAGACAAGCTGGAACGTGATGTCTTCAACAGAACTCAGAAGTCATCTAATGGAGGAGCTACACGTGCAGAGATAGGCAATCTCCTTGAAAATTTTAAAACAGAAATGATGAGCTCCATCTCTTCGGAGATTGATGTCCTAAAGGCCAAACAGAAACAGGCAGTGGAGGATCTCACACTAGGTGTGTTCTGTCCCAGATGTAGAAAGAATCATCCACTGAAGGAATACCCTCTTGAAAAAATACAAGTATGTCAGCTGTGTGAGCTGAACCATGACATGAAGGAATGTCCCACACTTCCTCAAGTGAAGGCTGTCCTGTAGGCATCAACTCCAGAAGTAGAATCAGCTTATCTCATTGTGCAGAAGAAACCTTGGCAGCCTCGAAATCAAGGTATGCCTCCAGACTCGTTTCCATTTTTGAATAACATGAACAATTGGAATAATAATATGCAAAATGTGAATACACAATTCCCTTCAAATTATGCTTAGTGGAATCCTTCTCAACCTGCAATGCAAAATTATAACTCATGGAGTCCTTAGGCACAACCACCACATCAACCTACGTCATGGTCTCCTGGATGGAGAAACTTCCATCTTGGGAACCAGTTTCCTCAACCACCTCCACCTCAACAGTCACCATATTCTCCTCCATATCCTCAATTTCCTCAATTGCCACCTCAGCAGTGACAGCTACAGCTGCAGAATAATCCTGTTCCTAGTATACCAATATGGCCTCAGCTGCCTTCCCAACCCAATCCTAACCCAAATAATAAAACAGTCCATCAATTGGAGACTGTCAATATGCCGGCCTACTCTCTTTCCCCTGTACCTTGTAATGATATTCGTCTCCGATCTGGGAAGATAATAGAACCTGTAATTACAAAAGATATTCCATCTTTTGTACATGAAAAAGGAGAGAGTTCACAGCATCCATCTGATCCGGTTCCTATCACTGAAGGTGCTGGACATCCCTTAGATGGGACGACTGAAACATTAAATGAGAAATCAGATAATACACAGCCTACCCAGTTGGTAAGGCAACCACCATACCCTGAGAGACTAATGCTACCAAAAATAGGGGGGCAACCTCAGTTCAACCTCCTAGGAGAGTTGAAGAATCTTTATGTTAAAATCCCCCTTCTTCAAGCCCTTCAAGACGTGCCTATTTATGCTAAAACAGTTCGGGACCTGTGCACTAAGAAACCAGGGAGGAAACCTAGAGATCCTCCCACTGTTCATGTCATAGGGAATTTATCTGCTTTAATAACAGGAAAGATCCCTATGACCAAGTATGACGACCCTGGCAATCCTACTATCACTGTACATATAGGACAAACGCAGATACCCAACGTGCTAGTCGACTTAGGAGCAGCGATCAATGTCATAACAATTGAGACTATAAAGAAGCTGGGACTCACTAATTTTAGGCCAACTCCTACCATTCTAGAATTGGCAGACAGGTCCACCATTAGACCCGAAGGGATTCTGGACGACCTTGTCATCTCAGTGGATTCGTGGGAATACCCTGCTGAATTTTTTATATTGCAACCAAAATCACAGCTGGGAGGACATCCATTGATCCTGGGGAGGCCTTGGTTGGCCACAAGTGATGCTTGCATCAGTTGTCGATCTGGGTCCATGACTATATCTGATGGTATGGAAACCAAAAACCTCACCCTGTATCCTCCAGCACGGCTGAGCTTAGAAGCCGAAACTTCCCTTTAGATAGAACAGGAAGAGGAGGAGGATGTTCAGCCACTATTAACAATAGGGAAGGCCTTAACTTTTAAAAAAGAAACAAAAGACGATGCCATCAGTAATTTCATTAGCGAACCTGCTTTAGTGGATAAAGAAGTCTATCAAATCCTGAACATTACCCTTGGTAAGGAAGAACAAGAAAATCTTACGGAGGAAACATTGGTTGGTGATACAAACATAATCCCAGTTTTGAAACATTCAAAAAGCATTCCTATTGAGGTAGAGCCGGGAAGAACTTTGAACATCAACCCTGGACTCTCCTCAGAAGAACAGATGCGCCTAATCAGTCTCTTGAAGGAACGTAAGGGGGCATTCGCCTGGGAGTATACAGACATGAAGGGTATCCCTTCTAATCTGTGCACTCATCATATTTACATTAAAAATGACTCCTGGCCTGTATGTCAACCCCAACGACGCATGAACCCAAATCTGAGGGATATAGTGAAGGAGGAAATCCAGAAACTTTTGGAAGCAGGCTTTATCTACCCTATTTCAGATAGTGAGTGGGTTTCGCCACTTGAATTGTGCCCAAGAAAAATGGTAAATGGAGAGTCTATGTTGATTATAGGGAGCTGAACAAAGCCACACAAAAGGATCATTTTCCTCTGCCCTTTATTGACCAAGTACTTGATACCCTATCAGGAAAGAAGTTCTTCTCCTTCTTGGATGGGTTCAGCGGGATAAGACCACCTTCACCTGCCCCTGGGGAACATTTGCCTACAGGGTGCTTCCCTTTGGTTTATGTAATGCACCAGCAACGTTCCAAAGAGCTGTAATTGGCATATTCTCTGAATTGGTTAATGATAGTATGGAAGTCTTTATGAATGATTTTACTCCCTATGGCAAGGACTTTGAGGAAGCACTGGAAAATTTAAAGAAGGTTTTAATTCGCTGTGAACAAGCTCGCCTCTCATTAAGCACTGAAAAATGCCATATGATGATGAGTGAGGGGGTGGTATTAGGACATTTCATCTCTACCAATGGCATTCAGGTGGATCCTTCAAAAATTAAGGTGATAAAAAATATACCTGCTCCTTCAACGCAGAAAGAAGTGCGAAGTTTTCTGGGACACACTGGATATTACAGAAGGTTTATAGAAAATTCTCCAAAATTGCTTCCCCTTTGTTTTCATTGTTAATGAAGGACGCACAGTTTGTGTGGAGTGAAGCATGCCAGACAGCATTTGATAAGCTTAAAGAGAAGCTGTCCACAGCCCCTATCCTAAGGGGACCTAATTGGACCATACCTTTTCACATTTCTTCAAATGCTTCTGATACTGCCATTGGAGCAGTATTAGGACAGTAGGATGGTCAAGTACCTTATGCCATCTATTATGTTAGTAAAAACTTAGCCCCTGTTGAACTTAATTATACTGTTACTGAAAAAGAATTCCTTGCTATTGTTTATTCTATTAATAAGTTTCGGCATTACATTACTGGGTATCCTACATTTGTGCACACTGACCACTCTGCCATTAAGTATTTGATGAACAAACCTATCACCAATGCCAGAGTAACCAGGTGGCTTTTATTATTACAGGAATTTGATATTACCATTATAGATAAACCTGGAAAAGAAAATGTTGTTGCTGATTTTTTATCACGATTTACTAACAGTGATGACAGTTCGCCTGTTGAGGGTTCTTTCCCAGATGAACATTTATTCGCACTCTCAGCTCATTCACCCTGGTATGCAGACGTTGCTAATTATTTGGTTGCAGGAAAGATCCTGCCACATATGTCTAAACGAGAGAAGAGAAAAATCATCCAGCAAAGTGCCAGGTATTGTTGGCTCAATGGTCATCTCTTTTACACAGGACCCGATCTTGAGATTAGGAGATGTGTAAGGGAAGATGAGATCTTTCATATACTAAAGGCTTGTCATGATGAACCTTGTGGAGGACACTTTGCAGACAAAAGAACAGGGCATAAAGCGCTGTGGATGGGCTACTATTGGCCGACACTATTCAGGGATGCTAAAAGATATGTTCAGTCCTATGACAGCTGCCAAAGGATGGGCCAACCTAATAAAACAGATCATATGCCTTTACAGCCCCAAGTGGTACTAGAACCATTTGACAGATGGGCATTGGATTTTGTTGGCCCTATCAGCCCTCCTTCCAAATAGAAGGTTTACATCCTGGTGTGTACAGATTACATGACCAAGTGGGTGGAAGCTGTAGCTTTGACTAAGGCTAATGACCAGGCGGTGATTGATTTTCTGTACAGTGAAATCTTTACCCGCTTTGGGGTACCAAAGGAAGTAGTTACTGATGGGGGACCGCAATTCATTTCACACCAATTTGAGTCCTTGCTCCGGAAGTATCATGTGTAGCATAGGATAGCTTCACCTTACCACCCCCAGGCCAATGGTCAGGTGGAAAGTACTAATAAAGTTATTGAAGCAATCCTTACTAAAACAGTTAAAAGCCATCGAAAGGATTGGGCTGACAGGCTTCCAGAAGCACTGTGGGCATATCGCACAACTTGGCGCAACACCACAGGGTTTTCTCCTTATGATCTGGTGTATGAAAAGAGTGCCCTCTTTCCAATTGAATTTGAGATCAAGACCCTGAAAATAGCCACCGAAATGAATCTAGATGTAACAGAATCCCAGAAGAGAAGATTGAATCAATTAAATGAACTAGATGAGAAACGGTTAGCTGCAGTAGACCAGACTGTGCTGCTCCAGCAACAGAGATCCAACTGGCATGACCGATTCATCAAAAAGAAAATCTTCCATGAAGGAGACTGGGCACTATTATACGACTCCAGATTCAAGAACGATTTTAAAGGAAAATTACGTACAAGATGGCTGGGTCCATATTTGGTCGACAGGGTATTTGACAACGGCACTGTTCGCCTGGTGACCATTGATGAAAACCGTATACCATTACTTGCTAAAGGCCACAGACTGCAACTGTATCATAAGCCCATCTCAAAAGATGCATTCGTTTCACAAATTGCTGCCGATCCAGATTATCAGTTGGCACCGGAGCAGGAATTTTTCTCTGCCTTTGCAAATCCTTAAAACTGGAAATTGTATTTGCTGTACATAAATAATTTCCTGCTGTAGCGTATAATTGTTGTTTTTTTTTCCTCTTTGCATTTGATCTTTTCGTTTGCTGTCATTTTCTAAAAATTTCAGGGAAGCGCCAAGAGAACGACCAGTTTGGGCCCGTCAAGCGAAGATCTCCCTGTGCCATCCTTGCCAAAAAAAAAAAAAAAATCTGGCAGCTGCAACATCGGCGGTTACAACATCGGCAGCTGCAACATCTTTTTCCGCAGTTACCACCTCATTTTCCCGCAACTGCCACCTCATTTCCTAGCAGCCGTAATACCTTTTTCCCGCCTACTGTCAATCCTTTCTGGCAGCTGCAACATCGGCGGCTGCAACATCGACAGCTGTAACATCTTTTTCCGCAGCTGCCACCTCATTTTCCCGCAGCTGCCACCTCATTTCCCAGCAGCCGTAATACCTTTTTCCCGCCTACCGTCAATCCTTTCTGGCAGCTGCAACATCGGCGGCTGCAACATTGGAAACTGCAACATCTTTTTTCGCAGCTGCCAACTCATTTTCCCGCAACTGCCACCTCATTTCCCAGCAGCCGTAATACCTTTTTCTTGCCTGTCGTCAATCCTTTCTGGCAGCTGCAACATCGGCGGCTGCAACATCTTTTTCCCACAGCTGCCACCTCATTTACCATCCACTGCCACATCATTTCCCATCATCTGCGTTATCATTTTCCATTGACCGTAAATCATTCTTCCCGGCAGCCGTCAATCCTTTTTCCAGCGGCTGTGAATCATTCCCGGCAGCTGCCATTTCTTTCCAGCGGCTAAAACATCATGTCACAGCGGCTGCAGCATAATTTCCCAATGGCTATGTTATCATTTTTCGTCGACTAGTAATATCTTTTTCCCAGCAGCTGTGAATTTTTTCCGACGGACGTGAATTATTTTCCGGCAGCCGCAACCATTTTCCCGTAGCTGCAACATCATGTCACAGCGGCTGCAACATATTTCCCATAGTCGTAAAAATTTTCCCGCCAGCTGTAATTTTTTCCCGCCGCCGTAAAACTTTTCCGTGACAGCCGTAATTTTCCCCGATACCGTAAATCCTTTTTCCAGCTGCCGTGAATTCTTTTCCGGTGGCTGCAACTCCTTTCCCGCCGGCTGCAACATATTTTTTTTTGGTGACTGCAACATCTATTTCATCGGCCGTGCTATCATTTTTTTGGCAACTTGCAGTCGTAACTCCCGTGTTAACAGAAGAATTGTTTCAAACCTGCTAATCATGGTGTTGATTCACCTCAGTCATGCCGGCGAACTCATCATTCCGACCCCGAGGACGCGATGGTTTGTATTTCACCGGCGGAAGAAATTATTACCTTATCCGAGTCATCATGATCACACGTCTGACTGTGCACAAGCTTGGCTCCGTGATGTCACCAACTGCATGCTCCACCAGTTTCCTTAGCTTTCCGATGCACAGTTTTATGAGGTATGGCTTTCATTTATCACGTGATTAAGCATTGATATCATTTAAACGATATTAGTCATACCTTCACTCGTACCACCATTTATACCTGATTAAACCTTTCCCTCGTACGACGTAACACTAATAACTACCACCTTCCCCAATTCGGCATGGAAATTTCAAACGCTTTTTTGTGCTCAACTTTCCAAATTTGCTCATTCGCTCAACGTCTCCGCTCAACGATTCGTGCATCCTCTGTGCTGCAACTTCCATTCTGGGATCCTGTAATATATGGAATAGCAGTTTCAGCTTGCAGCCAGGACCATGGGGATTCCAGTTCACCATGAACCTTTCAATACCCAGGAACTTAGGAGAAATCTTCAAGTTCTTGCCATTTTTCAAGCTGCTGGCTGGCTTGAACTCTTTGAGCGATTGGACGGATTCGATCGGGACGCGGCCCTGCAATTTGCCTTGAATCTTACCAAAACTCACTCCACAGTGTGGGGGCTGTGTATAGACGTCTCCGAGATCATTATATCCGAGGTTACAGCCATCCCGATGGTGGGAAAACCATGGTTTAACCGACGAGTCCCTGCAACGGTTGCACGAGAATAATTTTTACTTCCAGGGGAGCAAGTTGAAGCATCCAGGAGAGGGATTGCACTAAACTCACTGCCGCGGCCATGGGACCAGGTTGCTGTCTTCCTCAAGAAATACATTACTTGTGAATCCTGTGAAGCACCCACTTTCCTCTCTCACCCACCATGGCCTTATCAAAATAATTATTCTAAGAACCCTTGCCCAACATAATATAACTTGGGAACAATTTATAACCTGACCACAACAACCTGTTCCCTTGAGGGTCATCCCATTACAAGAATTACAGGTTCCACCACAATAGGAGGACCGGAGTTCCTCCAGTGAAGTTGGGGGGAGGGATGAAATGGGAGAAGAACAGCAATCGTGGGCATAGGCAGGACCATCCGGGGTGGGTGAAACCACAGTAGAAGAACAACAACCGGGGGCACAAGCTGGGCCATCTGGGGGGGAAACTATATTAGAGGAAGAACAACCAGGGGCACAATCAGAGCCATTCGGGGGAGATGAATCTCCAGCACAAGCAGAACCAGTGGGGGATGACACTTCATTTGAAGGAGAGCAAGGGGAAGCACAAACAGAGCCATTAGGTGACAGTGTAGATGAAACCTTTGTGGAAAACCTAGATAACAGGATAGCTCCGACAGCAGAAGGTGAAATTGGAGCAGCATCAAATGCTGCGACAATGGAACCTGAAGATGACGGAGCTAGGGAAATGGAAGAAGACATTGAGCTGGTAACAATTGAGTCTTCACCTGAGTAGGTAGGAGGAGGAGCTGTGATTGAAGAAGAACAGCATGAGGGGCAAAGAAATATTCCTTCGACCTCAGTTTTGGTTCCCTATATCCCAGCTCCACAGGAGGAAACACCACAAAAGGAAAAATCACAAAAGAAAATGCCACAGAAGAAGAGAAAGAGAGCCATCAATGAATTTGACCTAATAGCACCAATCAGAAAGAAACGAACTTGATCTACCACAGCAGCAGAGGCAGCTAGGAACAGATGGACAACCTTAGAGACACAGGTTGAGCCCCCAATCCTTGCACCAAGACCGATGGATGCTCCACAAAGGCCAACGGAGGAAGAACCTAGAATTGAAGGACTTCTGTATGAGAATGCAATGCTGAAAGAGGACCTCCAAGTACTCAGAAGGGAGTTGGAAACTTGGAAGGAAAGCTGCAGAAAGCAGGGTGAAAGAAAAATGTACACACTGATAGAGGTTGCAGACCAAGTGGAGGAATCAGATTCTGCTGGAGCTAGGGAGGAGGATGAACGAATACTCTGCCCCACCTGTGGAGAAATCTTTAAGGAAGCAGGCCATAAAATTCTACTTAACACTTATTCAGCACAACAGCCTGTGGCCACAGTGGGGGAAGCAGTGGAAAAAGAAGGTGCTTCCACACAAGAACCAACACTTTTAAACATCCTTGCTGAAGCTGTTACTTCCCACGATGCAGAAATGATGGAACAGGTAGGAGAAGAACATGGAATGGGGGACACTCTGGAGCTTATAAAGGAATATAGTGAAACCCCAGAGTGTTCCCACGATACAGAAATCATAGATCAGATGGGAGAAGAACTTGGAATGGAGGTCACTCTGGAGGCCAATGAAGAATTCCATACTGTGACCCCAGAATGCTACCAGGACACAGAAATTTTGGAAGAAGAGTCTCAAAGGCAGGACAGTGATAAACTGGAATAGGATGCTGTAACACAAGAACTAGCAACCCTGAATTTACTTGTCCAATCAGCCGAACAGGTGGGAGAAGAACCCTGAACAGAGGACACTCTGGAATTCAATGATGAACTCTGGGTTGTAACCCCAGAAGGCTCCCATGACATAGAGCTCCTAGGAGAAGAATTGCAACAATAGGAGGATGAAGAGGCAAGCCAGGATGTTGCTACACAAGAACCAACATCCTTGGAATTTGCAACAGGAGCTCCTGAATTTCATTTAAAAGATAAACCTGGAGTGGATTTCATTCCCGATACACAGTTGGGAGAAGATGAACAGGTATAGACACCATGCTCAGGTGACACCGAAATTTTGGAGGATGAGCTGCACAATGAGAAGGAAATCCAATCTCAGCAGCAAAGGGACAAGGAAGACACTGTTACACAAGAACCAATGTCTCTAAAAGCAATGATGGTAGCTGCTGAAGAGAGCCTAAAGGATGTTGCTGTTACACAAGAACCAACAACCCTTTTATTAAACTTAGAGGTGCTAGAAGACACTGCCCCACAAGAATCAATGCTTCTCCCTCCTAAGAATGTTATTGATGTAGATTTAGATTAAGGATGGCCCTCTAAGCTCTCAGGCATAGCATAATGAGACTGCAGGAAGATTCCCACTACATTAACTGCATTTCCAGATACTAGCAATTAGCAGAGGAAGGGGAACAGTGACTCACAGAGGCTGTTCAAAAGACAGATAAGATACCTGGGTTTCCTACAATTCTTTCTCTGTCCATGGATAGAGCTCACTACAGGATTCAGATTGTAAATAATGCAGGTTGTTGCATGAGGACATGCAACAGGGTAGTTGGGGGGAGATGTTGAGCCCAGAATTGGCCCTTTTTAGTCATCATTAATCATCTTTCCTGCCCCTGTCCTACACCACTTATCATGGCAATCAGACCTATTGTCCTTACCTTATTCCCCAAATTACCAAGGTATGGCTGATCATTGTTTTATTTTATTAATGCTTATGATTGTGATAATTAAAGTTGTGCATCTCTCAAATTGTGCTAACATGTTGCGATTTATGAAGGTAGTTGAGACAAATGGACTGCAGGAAGATTGGGGCTGAACAAGTCATGAAGGAAGGGATGTTCATTGCTTGTAGAGGGATCCTTGGGGCTCGAATCATCAATCAAAGAACAGCTATGACAGGGCAGCTGTAACAGAATTCGCTATCTTAAGTATGTTGTTGCTCGAGTCTAGCTGTGAGCTGGAAGGACTACCACTCTTGGGTCAATTAATAACTTTCTCATATTTGGATGTTTCTGTTCTGCCACGCATTGTAACAGCTAGTTATTTAGGGCGCCTTAAGATCAGAGATCTTCATGGCTGCCCAATTATAGGATTAGATGTTACGATTTGTATGTATAAATATGGGGAGTTGCCTCGACCCAGGGGTTGAACAACAGACAATTAATTTGTTGTATTAGCAGCTGAGCAAAACTGTGTACTCATTCTTCTGTTAATATAAGGGGTTACTTCTGAGCTAAAGAGTTGTGTTGTTCAGCCAGCGTCTCTGTGTGAAGGCTGGGCCCGTCTTCCACAGAGATTGCTGAGTTAAAATAGGATTTTGAATTTATTATTCTGTGATGCTTTGTTCTTTCCTTTTGTACGTAGCAACAATATTTATTGTGTGGATTTTCAGTAAAAGATTATATTTCTGTGAGATTGGTGAATGGTGTAGAGTAACAGTCGACTGAGTAAGGTTTGCTTTATGCATTTCAATTGCTGTTATACACAGCCGTGTTCATCTTACAGCTAAGTTGTGATCCCATGAGCCCTACAATTTATCTTTCCTGTTGTGTGTTGATTGATTTCCATTCTGCAATTCAATTTCTTAGAACAGTTGATTCAATCTTTTGCAATTGGATTTCTAGATTAATGTTCAGCTTATGCTTTATGATTTCCAGATTGATTAGATCAGACAAGTGATTGTTCTAGAATACGAATGAGATTTCTTTTCTGCAATTGTTGATTAGATCTAATACTATTTCTTATTGATGCATGATAGAGAGGAATTGAAGTATAGCAGTTAGAAGGAAATTGGGATTGCATAGATTTTCGGGGATGAACATGGATGATAGAAGATAAAAGTATTCACTTCTAATGGTTTGGTGTTTAAGCATATACTGTGCACTTATCCTTTGAAATAAAAAGACTTTCTCGGGTTGACAATAAATTTCATATGCTCTGTGTGTATTGGTAACAATTTATCTGCATATAGAGTGCTTGACAACTATCAGCATATATGAGAGAATGCGTGACCTCAAACCACCATCAGTGGTCTATGTAGTTTATTTACAAGAGAAATGGGGCGAATTCCAGCTCTAGAGGTTGAAGAAAGATCTCCCCATAGAGGTAAGCACTCCTAAAGAATTTATTGATGCATCATTGAACTCCACAGAGCTGGAGAAAGACCGATTGAGTGAGTTCTTCTTGCACAATTTCATAATTTATGGCTTGCCCAACTGGTCGCCAAACCCATATGTGGGTGATTTCTAGTAAAGGGCATTGTGTTCGTGGATGAACCACGAAATCGAGCAAGCCCAGGACTATCATCTCTATGTGGCATCCAAATGGAAAACTCCATTAATTATCAAACCTGAGCCAACTCACCCTGAGGGAATAATTTATAATCACAGGATCCTCACTCAGGACGAGGATTTGATACCCATTCTCCTTGCAAAACAATAGGAGGGGATGAGTCACTTCGACATTACACTTCGCAGCACGCAAAAGGAAGCTGATGAGTCTATCAGGGAAAGGTGGAGTAGGGTGGAAAATGATCTAAAACGAAGAGAACTCCACTCTCCCCTCAGGCTTAAGGATGCTCTCTTCAAAACAATACTCTACAAAGAATCCTTGGCAAGAAACCAACTAAGGTGGATTGGGATGAGACTGAATCCCCCATTCTTTCTTTCCCCTGTCCTCAAAGAACAGATTAATGAAGAGGAGGAGAGGAAGGCATGGGCCAGGGAGGATCAAAATTTTGGGTATCTCAAACAGGCAGGGGCACCTAGGGTGGCAGCATGGGATATCAGAGAGGTCATCGACGAAAGGAATAAGTCACCCAAGGATGGGTGAACCCTTCAAGTAGGGGAGAGAATGATGGGTCCATTTTTCAGGTATTTGATAACCCTTTTTCCACAGTCCAGCTAAAGCAATGGTAACGAAACACACTCAATTGTGGGAAAAGTTTTTTACTTTAATGATTTAATGAATTTTTTTTTATGATTAATCTTGTATGTTAGAATGCGTATCATTTAAACTGATTATATGGAAACCAAGCGTGATTGAGCAGGTTGAGGTTTATTAAAGGATGGACGTGTAGAAGACTGAAGGATCACCAAGCTCGATGCCATGTTTCCTTATTTATAGAGGACACACTCCCACTTTCAAGATGAATCGACACTTTGACAATCAATTAAGATTAGAGTTAAATCGTATAAATATGGACCTCCTGGGTAGCGAGAGGCCCCTGCTGTTATTTTTGAGAAAGACATTATTTTTAACGTTTTCTGCACTCTTGAGATACTGAAGTACAGACTTCTATTTTGACATGGATTTTATATATTAATGAAAGATTGATTATTAATTCCAGCAAGCATTTCTGAGTTTTTATTCTCTCCTGAGTACGAGTTGGGGAGGGCCCCTCCAACACGTAGGTCAGGAGATTCCTATTTGCAGGTTTTTTTCCAAGTATGCATTTCACATTGATGAACAGTTCTATGATATATGGTAGAGTTGAATGATTCATTGTTTTCTGTAGTAGTTTAGAATGCATTCCTTAGTATGGTAAAACAATTTCAGTAATCCTGTAGGTTCTTTCTTGCAATGCATATTTTTATCAACGATTTCATGTGTAATAGCTTTGCTTTCAATGTCATGGTTTAGATCTGGAGTTCACTGCAGTTTCTCATCGTGATTAGTTTCTTTTAGCTTCTTAGTAATAGATGGGCAAGCATAGAATGATCGTATTTCAATTCTAGATTGGTAAAATAAGTTACATCAAGACTCCAATTTTGTGCGCAGATAGTAGTTACAAACTTCGTTTCCCCAATAGTAGAATAACCCTGTTATGGTATTTTCATTCTTAGCATTTAGTTATTTCAGCAATTTAATTATTTCAAATAGATTTACTATTTTTTTGTATCTTCATTTCTTAGAATAGATTGGCATTCAATCATTTCAGCATTTCAATTATTTCAAATAGATTTACTATCTTTGTATCTTCATTTCTTAGAACAGATCAGCATCTAATTACTTCAGCATTTTAATCATTTAGAATAGATTCCATGCTTTACTTCTCATAACATATTTACTGCTTTCAGCACTTTAATTCTTTTAATTAGATTTATTGCTTTCCAGTATTCAATTCCATAGCATAATCAGTTTTCACATTTAGTAGACAAACTTTAGAACATCGATACCGCCCTTTAACTGTGACAAGAGATTATCCTATAAAGAGCACAAATAGTGCATGCATCTCTCAAGTTTGTATGTTCCCCAGGCTGACATTTAAAGTAGGCTCTTGGTATAGATGCCCTCATTAGGCATCCATATTAGGAGCTCACCAGGAGTCATCAGGAAGTTCTTCATGAACAGATCCACCCCTCACATGGTTGTGCTTGAAATGGGCATCTAGAACACCTTTAGGATCATGTCTTATTTTGGTCACAGAACCCAATTTTAAAGCAACAATTTTGTCACCCAACACTATAGCCCAAGTTGAATTTGGAATGGGCAATGGCCCAAGGTTCAAGGGGAACTTAGGCCACGCCTTCCTCTTAGGACCACTTAGATTTAAATACACACCATTGGTAATAGTTTGATAGGAAACCTCTTCAATGACCAATCTGTCAGGAACTATCCTGGGTAGCAGATGAATAGTACTGCCTCCCCAAACTCTAACATATGAGAAGGATTCACACACATACAAGTCACCAATTGTGGCAATGAAGGTTCTCGCCTCAACTGAGAAAGCAGGAGCCTGTTCTTTGAAGATTTTGAAGTAAATACTTCCGAAGAAGTGATCACAAATTTCATATATGAAAGGCATATAATTGTTCTCCCATAATGTTGAATGATAAATATGGACAGGAGGATCTGATGGAGTCCAATTCCATCCCATGTTGGGATATTGGAATTCTGCACAAAATATATCAATGACAAAAGCTGAAAAGAAGAAATGTGGCTTCTTCATAGCCGTGCCTTCTGATATGCTTGAATGGCTATTTTGAGTTCAAAAGACAAGATTGACGCCCAAGCGAATGACTCACCAATCATTAGAACATGATGGGCTACAGGATCCCACTCAGCTTTAAATACAGAACAGTTTGGGAGACCATAGAGATTGCATAGCATGGAATACAATAGGGAATAAGGTTCTCTAAACCAGGAAACTGGGTACAAGTTATCATTCCTATAGATGAAACTGTCAGGTTTATTCATCCATGACTTCAACATTTCATTTAAATTGTACTTGGTCTTAGAAGATTCCATGAACTTAGCGTTAAGGGGTTGCATAGACCATTTAAGAGAATAAACTCTGATGAAATCCTTAGGGAGGAAGGTAGCCAATTGTGACCCTGCACTGTCATTAAATGACCTATCTTTAGGGTTAGCGTGGTCCACAATCCATTTAACCGCATCAGTATAAGGCAAGATAGCGGGTCTGGCAGCAATGGAATGAAGTTGGGAATCGCTAATTTTTTCATATGCCAGCTAGTCATTCTGAATGTATGATAGGTAATCATTATCGAAAATTGAATAGATTTTGGACCAGTCTAGCTGATAGGTTTCAGTGAATTTATCACTAGTGTCCAAGAAAATACCAAAATTTGGGTATTTGTTTAGTAAATCCTTCTAAGCGGTTTTACAACGTGTATTGCTCGACATGTTTGAAATTGGAGGTTTTCTGATAAACGAATGAACAAAAGTAAAAAACAATTCAAAATCTCGAAACAGTAGATAACTGAATAAGAGGAATGAGCAAAACCAACCTGTTTCAACTGAAAGTAATGGGTAACCGACAAGGTAAAAAATTTGCAGTAAAATTCAAGCAGCAAGGTAATCTCCGAAAGTAAAAATGACAAGGAAAAATAGGGAAAATCACATATTTATTGCTTTTCGACGGGCCAAATCTAGACCATAGGATGAAAACGAATCAACAACTGAGATTAAACCTTGCGGGATGTAGGGTCAAGTTGCGGGAGTTTTATTTTGGAATTATGTACATTTTTCCCCCAATCCGCAATCCACAATTGCGGGTCACGGGTTGCAAGATCGCAACTTAGAAAACCAACAATAAAAAAGTTCACGCAATTCGCAATCCGCAAATGCCCGTTGCGGGATGCGGGAGCACAAACAACCTTCTATAATTCAAATAATATTTCACAATCCGCAATTGTGGGTTGCGGGTTGCGGGGCCACACAACACACCTTATTACTTGAACCACTTTTTCGCAATCCGCAATTAAGGGTTGCGGAATGAAAAGTTCAAAATCTATTTACAAAGTCTTCCCACAATAAGCAATAAGCGGGATTGCGGGATGAAAATGACTTGGTGGAAAAACTCAAAGCTTCCCGCAACTTCAGAAAAACAGTAAAAAAATGGACAAACTAAACTTCATTTAAATCACCCAGTGTAATCTCATCCACAAGATCAAGACAAATCGACGGTTAAAACTTAAACATGTAGGAAGGAAAAGAAGGGTTGCGGGGTTTTATTTCATAAATGTTCTAAATTTTAAGGTGAAAAAATGAATTTCTAAAATATTTAAGTCATTGTTAGAATAACAAGTCAATCGTATAAGTTATAAGATATAAAAATGGTTTGTCCCGACACCAGTTTTCCGACATGAAGGATCGGTGACCCCTTCTTTTCGTACTTAATGGTGAAAACGTTTATCCAACAATTTATCTATATCCATAATGGAGAACACAAGAAGGATCGACCGACCCTTCTTGCAGTGTCAAAATATTATGAAAAGAATATTGGTAATAAGAAGAGTCGACCGACCCTTCTTGCAATGTCGAACTATTATGAAAATAATATGGGGAATAAGAAGGGTCGGTCGACCCTTCAATTAGGAGGGAATTGTAACAATAGAACACATTGGAGAAAGAGCGATCGATCTTTCTCTGAGAATATTTCCATTTGCCAGCAAAGTCTTTAAAGAAAAACATCTATAAATTTCGTTGGTAAAATGTTGATATCTAGTATCCTAGGGTGACACGTGGAACAATCATATTGTGACACATGGCATATTTGATTTGGAACATTGAGTATAGAGAGGTTACTATTTTTATTTATTTGGCACATTGAATAGAAAGGTTACTAATTCACTGATAAAAAGAGAAACTTTGTATTATATACTGGTAAAAACGGTTAAATTGGTCTTCTTTTCACATTGCACTTCTGAGAAAAGACCTGTGCCTTTCCAAATGGCCTCTTAGCCATGTGAGTTCAACACTTAGCCAGATTTTTGTTCTTTATATGTAAAATTCATTTGTTCTTAATATGTAAAATACAATGAGTTATATTTAGAAAAATATATTCATCATTTGACCATATTTATCTATAAAATACTTCTCTGTAGTTATATTGAAGCATATAGATGGATTTATTCAAAAGGCTATGCACAGCCATTCATTACAAAAAGCAGAGCCTGGGAACATAAATAGCTTTCACAGTATGGCTCTGTAAATTTAACAAGTTGATGCAAAAAAATTTCCAAAATAGATGTAACAACTCATCCAAGTAGGGATCTCTTCTACAAAAACTTCTGTCGCTGAACAGAGGTTTCCTCAACAATTCTCATGTCCATGACCACAGGTTATATTCTCCTCTTCCTCCTAAGGATGGTGGTCGATAATGCTTCTTGAACTTTTTTTTTTGTATAATTGCACAATATTTAATTAAGAGCATTACAATTTAGAGAGTTACAAACCATCTTGCCCCAAAAAACAGAGTGTTGCCAATAGTGGCACGACCAGAGAACAAAGGATTATTTGAGCATGGACGCAAAACTTGCAGAAAACCAGAGTGAAGCAAACACCAAAACCAGAGGAGAGAGACAGGGTCCTCTCGTCGAGCTGCACAGAAGTCATGACAACAGTTACTCAGGTGGGAAGTCTTCCAGGATGGGGAAGCACCCCGGCAGCTTGAAGGGAAGTGGCTTAGTCCTCCTGGTAGCAAGGAGGTCGGGCTCGGCATGGCTACACAGGCATTTGTGGGGCAGGGATCTCATCGTGGACAAAGTCAGAAAATGCACGGGAGGAGCCACAGGGGTGACTAGAAAGAGATCCGAAGTGCCCATGGAAGCAGCTATGATAGGCTCTTTAGAAGGGACGGCAGAGACATAGGAAGGGCCGCCATCGCCTTTGCCAGTAGAGTCGGCCTGGACTAGGATTTGACTTACAATCACGTGCTGGCTCTAGGAGAAGGTGGCGTCAAGATTATCCGTGGTGGCTAGCATTTGGTTTCGAGTAGAACCCCAGTTTCCCAGCATGTCGTCCAGAATCTTCCCCAACATATTCTTCATGAGCTAGTAGTAATTTATTGAACCGCCATTGGAGTCGGAGGCCAAGTGATCCGACACCAGTTGCCCCTCCTAGTCTTCAATCAGGTTGCGACTGGAAAAGGAAATGCCAGTGTCAAAACCATCACTAGAGCTTGGGGCGCTCTGGCTCCTAGAGCAACGATTCGCTCCACCTCGATGTGAAAGACCATGGGACTTGGTCATGGCGGAAGAAGCCATGAGGTACCAGAACCAAAAGTGGAGCTGAATATAAGGATGAACAGAGCCGAACCAAAGGTTCTAGGAGGCACACTAAGTTTCATCTATGGTGTGCATGGACTCATTTAAATAGCGAGGATTCTATATGTTGTGGCTGGTGTTCGCACGATCCATAGTTAAGAGCAGAGAGCAAAATTGAAAGAGCCGAGGGTTGAAATGAATGCATAGAGGGCCGAGGTGCGGTCGATCTATTTCAAGGTGGCGGCCAAAGTAAATGCAAGGGGACTTGTGAGCGATAGTGCAGAGGGATGCCATTAAGCCACAAGTGTGGGGGTGGCCAGCTATGGAGGCAGACAGATGGTAGGGCAGGTGGATGGGTGGGAATACAGGTGTGGGGGCGTGCATCATCGTGGCCAGGTCTGAGACCGGGCATGGTAATGTGTGCAGCGTTAAGGGCACGAGGTGCGAGGATCCCTCCCCTCGTGCTCTCCACGTGCTGGGGGGATGGCCCAATAGATCATGCTGACATCCGTAGCCGAGGGATAATGCTCCTCGAACTAAAGTTTACTTGTGGAAGTAATTGTAAATAAGTAACTTTACACATTTACATTAGTATCATTATAGTAGCATTATACAAAAACTATTCTATTCTTTCTTTTTCTTTTTTTTAATAGAAACATTCTTTTTTTTAAATAGAAACATTCTTTCCTTTTGTTTTTTTAAATCAAAGCATTATTTCTTTTTTCTCTTTTTCTAAATAGAATGAAATCTCATAAAAAGAATCAAAAGTGTTTTTAGTTATTATTATTTTTTAATTAAAGCCCTTCATGCTAGAAGGGAGGTATGAATATATAACCTTCAAATGTGAATTTAAAATAAAAAAATGCAATTTTTTATTTGAAAAGTGTTCAAAATTGCAATTTTCATTTGTAATTGTTCAAAATTTTAAGGTGAAAAGTTATAACATATAAAACTAGTTTGTCCCAACTTCCGTTTTCCGACAACAAGGATCGGCTGCTTCTTCTTTTTGTAGTTAATTGTGAAAACCTGTATCCAACAATTTAGCTATATCCATAATGGAGAACACAAGAAGGATCGACCGACCCTTCTAGCAGTGTCGAAATATTATGAAAAGAATATTGGTAATAAGGGTCGACCGACACTTCTTACAGTGTCCAACTATTATGAAAATAATATGGGGAATAAGAAGGGTCAGGTGACCCTTCAATTACGAGGGAATTGTAAAAATAGAACACCTTGGAATTTATATCATATAAAAATGGTTTGTCTTGACTTCCATTTTACAACAAGAAGGATCAGTCACCCTTCTTTTTGTTGTTAATTGTCAAAACCTTTATCCAAGAATTCAACTATAGCCATAATGGATAATACAATAAGGATTGACCGACCATTCTTGGAGTGTCAAACTATTATGAAAATAATATTTCAAATAAGAAGGGTCAGCCAACCCTTCATTTAGGAGGGAATTGTAACAGTAGAACACCTTGGAGAAAGAGTGGATGCTCTTTCTCTGAGAATATTTCCACTTGCCAGCAAAGTCTTTAAAGCAAAACGTCTATAAATTTTGCCATTAAAATGTTGATATCTAGTATCCTAGGGTGACACGTGGAATGATCATATTGTGACATGTGGCATATTTGATTTGGCACACTGAGTATAGAGAGGTTACTATTTTTTATTTGATTTGGCACATTGAGTATAGCGAAGTTACTAATGCGGGTTTAACCACAACACAATCAGGAAATGAAAATTCACTCATAGTAGTTTTAAGGATTAGGAACATGCAATATTACCCTGTAGCTGAAATGCTAATTGAAAAATTAACATGAATTTATTAATTTATGTTAATCATTTGCAGAAATAGATAAATATTTTAATTAAATAAATTCACTTAAAACATAAAACACACACAGATCATGAGTAAAGACAAATCCAAACTGTAGAGCAAACTAATCAAATGCAGGAGGCAGGATATGATTAAACATGACAGTGCTTTGCAAAGAAAACTTATCAGAGGTAGGATAGCCACTCGCTCACAGTCAAAGAGATTTTGTTTTGTGATTAAACAAGAAGATATGAACAACCCATCAATATAGAGCTTATGACAATGAATTCTATACCGACTTTAGCAGAAAATGGTAGTGGATGCTTGAAATGAAAGCAACAGAGCATAATATTTATGACTTCTGTCCCGATACAACACTTATCCAAGCATGAAAAAACATAAGAGTATGAATTAAACAGCGAGAGAAACATTCACATAAGAGAAGAAGTAAACATACTGTAAGACGAATAACACAGGAATCTCTGATAGAAAACCTTGCTCAGCCTAGCTAGATTGTATTAAAATATATCTCGGAATGCTTAATAGCACAGGGAATTCACAAGTCCAACAAAAGTTTCCAACCCTTTCTCCTTCTATTACATTGCTTACATATATGCTCAGAGCCTTCCGGCTCGAGCTGTCTCAACAGGAAGTTGTTAAAATGTAGGTGACACCTATTCAAATAGGTTCGCCACCCTCAGAAATTAGTTATAAAAAAATTACAATGCTAGTAAGACTAGCTCAATTTCCTTTTACAAAATTACTGAGCATTTTTACTGAAAGACAACAGACTCTAACAAAATAAACAAAATGTTTCAGCGAATATTTCCTCCATGCTGCTATCCCACAATCATCGAATCTTTAGGGGTTCAGTATCAGCTTTCCCTTCCCATATTTCTCAACGAGCTTCCATAGCTCGGTAGCTTGAAGCTTTGAGGTGGCCAACTCCTTCATTAAGACTCAGATCTCAATGTGGTCCCTATAAGAGTAGCTTCGCAGATGTGCACTAGCCTCCTTCAACATCATGCTTAACTCAAAATCCTTTTCCATTTTCTCCACCACTGTCTTCCTTGATAGAAACTGATCCATACCTACAAAATTGTTGAAATGCACTTTACATCCTGCCAATTTATTTTGATATTCTTCTTCTGTGAGCATTGTTCCATCCTCCTCCCAAAAGAGAGGTAACCCTTTCTTGAACAAAGGGTCAAACATGTCTTTGAAATACTTGATCTGTTGAGCCATGACATCTATTTTAGCTTGAATAACCTTTACCTATTTGTGCTTGTGCATCACTTTTTTGGCTCCAATGATGATGGAAACCCTATCTGTTACACCAGTTGTCTTGACCTACTCCTTAGATAAGCCATTCAGGAATTTGATGGTATTCTCAGTATACTCTACAAGTTTTTTGTTAAATTTCTCATTTGCTGCTGTCACACTATTCTTGGCTAATTTTATCACTGCTTCCTTGTCCAAGACAAAATTGAGGAAGGGCCTCAATTTTCCTGCTTATTCAATGATTTCATCCCAGATGACCTTCTTGGCCTCTAGCAAGGAAGTCTGCCCTGTAGCTTGTCTTTCCATCTCATCATATTTACCTTGCAACTCCTTTTGCTTGGCTTCCCTAGCCTCCTTTTCTCTTTCTGCATTCAGGGTTTTCAAATTCACATTCTTCTTTTTTAATCTTTCTATTTCCACGTCTTCCAGACTAGCTTGGGCTATAGCCCCTCTCCTGCAGTCTCTTCTCAAGCTCTTCCACTTTGGCCTTTGAGATTTTCTCCCTTGCCACCATAATGGCTATATCTATCTGTCATTGTTTTTCCTTCTCTTCAAGCTTCAATATATTGGCCCTAGAGTCTGTCAAGTCAGTCTGCAATTTTTCCTTCTTTTCCTCCAGTTCTGTTAGCTGAGAGACTGCTACTAACTGGGTAGAGGGGATTTTCAACCCCTTTTTAGAGATTGGATGATGTTGTCTTTTTTGTTGAGTAGGTTTTGAATGTTGGCTCTTTTATCATCCTGGCCCTTAGTGGCCACTATCTCACCCTGCAATTTCTTGATCTGTGCATTATGAGTTTTGTTTTCCATCTTTTCCTGCTTGAGCTGGATGGAAACCTTAGTCTTACTGACCTGTACCTTTGATAGCTCCAAATTTTTCCTCAACAGTTTAGTATAAATAACATCCCCAGTTTCTTTGTGCAATTTTATTACATCTGGGACATGGATGTCCTCTAAATTCATCCTTAGTTCAGTGGCCTTGCTCTTGGTGTCCAAGGCCAAACTCAAGTTGTTCTAAGCGAGGCTCCTACTAGTCACTAGAGACACTTCCTTGCTTGAAATTTGTCTTACTTCAGTATATAACTTGGACTCCTCTGAGGCTGCCCATGAGTCCACCTTGTATTCATCTATCAACTCATCTCTAGTCTTGCTTAAGGCAGCAAGCTTAGTGGTTGCTGGGTTAAACACATACTCTTTGATCTCAAATGCTGGTAGCTTATCCACTTGTTTCTTTTTTCCTTTACCAGTCCCCACAGGTACTAGCTGCTACTTAGATTTGTCATTTTTCTGCCTCTTTGGGGATCTCTCAGCTTCCCCTTATGTGTCCATAGGGACACTATCAGCTTCCTTGTTGGACTTTATTAAGTTGATGGCCATAGGCATGGCAACTGGCACTGATAGGACTAGGCTAGAAGAGCCAGACACTATGGGTGTGTTCCCTTGTGTCAACAGAAAGGAGCTCTTAGGTGTGTCTATTTCCATCTAGCTCCTGCTAGGACATTCCAATAACTTTTCAGCTTCTTCCATGCCTGGAATTTCAAAATGCACAAAAGCCTTCCTATTGCTTTCCTTCCTCCTGTTGGAAATGATGTGGTGGGGATCATAGTTTAAGGGTGATTCTATTTTGAAACCCATCTCCTTATCTTTCATTCGATGGTTGTAATAGATCCTTTGTTTTTTGTTAATAATGGACCTACAGTCCATGGAAACACAATATCAGAGCCCTTTCTATTGTTTAGAAAGTGCTAAGCTTCTACCTTCAATTTTTGTCTGATGAATTCTAATGCAAAAATTCTGGGGGTCAAGAAAACTGGTAGCACATAGGGTGCATAAGCAAACCCATAAACCCTGATGATTGTGCCATGCACTGAAATGATCCAATCTTCGACCCTCTTCTCAGGAGAAAGTTGTAGTAAATCCTGCATTTTTGGTAATACTATAGGAAGCTTCTTTAGGAAAATGACTTGATAAACCTCAAACATGAGCTCATCATGGAACATGGTGTAATCAGTGTACATATCCTGAGTAAGTAGTACCTCAAGCATTTGCAATTTTTCCTCATTCAATGCCAGGAACATTTTTAGTAAGTAGGAATGAAATCTGAAAATCCTTGTTTCCTAGAAATTCTTTAGCTGGGAGTGTATACTTTCAACCAAAAATACATCAAACCTGAGGCATGCACGTTGCCTATACTGGCTTGGGTCATCTGATTATAGGGGTCAGGTGCCTAGGACAAAAAGAAAACTTATTAGAGGTTCTGTGACATACATATCAGAGTCTAAACCTAGTAATTGGCTCATCATGGCGATAACACCTCTGGATTATTCCGTGAATAGTCTGGATTCAGCTAGGAAATCCTGCTCTTGTATTTGGATAGTAGGATTCAGACAGGACCTATAGAAATTACGTTTTAATTCAACAAGGGATTGTCTAAAAAACCAGATTAGGTCTTCCTCGGTATACCCTATAGGTTTCTGGAAAAAGTCTTTTGGGACTGACAGGGTTTTTCTAAGGGTTTGGGTATCGATTTTGCAAAAGATATTGGACTTGGAAATGTCCATGATTTCCCTCTTGGTAGAAGAGTAGTTAGAGGCGCACCATTCAACAAATTTGGGAAAACTAGGGGTTTGGCCGACTGTAAACAGATGGAAATAGGACTGGTGGACCTGGTGCACGTCTATACCTCACTCCCTAACCAGTTTCAGCTTGTTTTTTACAATTTCCATGGGGTCATCGGTCATCATAGTGTCGTAGACCTTTGCGTCTTTGTCTATAAACAATGTTTCTATGGGTTCTCTATCATTCAATTCGGCCATTAAATAGTTTATTGTAGAGTAGATAACCTACCTATCTTTTTGAGGTTAGCTAGGGCCCCTGGTTGACTTGTCTGTTTCTTCATAGCTTGCTCCTGTCACTTTCGGATGCAAAATAGGAATCCATCTCTCCATGCAGGAGAGTTCTTATATTATTTATTCTTTGCTATCACCCCTGCATCTGCTATGGCGTGGAAGCTTCCCTGGTCGTCCATTTTCCTGATCCCTGGTGGCCTCAAATCTTGCCACATGTCACCTTGAATCCTGGCCGTCAAACGCTGCGCCCTTTACCAACTTTGCAGATTTGGCTTGCATTGATGTTTCGTGCAAGTTAGATCCACAAACAAAACCTCAGCCATAGATCTCGGCCTCCTCAGATCTGCGCCATCCAAACCCACGACCTCTACCAAAAGTTCACGGATCTGAAAGTTTGTTTGCTCTGCGCATGTCGTATTGAAGAAGTAGTTCCCGACCGTCGATCTGCTCCATTGGTCGTTGATCTACTACTTAATATTCTTTTTGGATAAACCTCCTGCCTCCGTCTAAACCACCTCACCAT
Source organism: Larix kaempferi (assembly GCA_027924585.1). NCBI lineage: Eukaryota > Viridiplantae > Streptophyta > Pinopsida > Pinales > Pinaceae > Larix > Larix kaempferi. Next base: position 3,826,671 of record BSBM01000729.1, on the reverse strand, counting down.
TTTTGCATGAAGCGTGCTCATGACTGTAGATCTTCACCACCACCGATCTAGACCATTTATTTGCGCAGATATGTAACTGTAGGTGGACCTCAGCAATTTAATTCTCCTTGCAAAGTTTCGGGCTTGGGATTTAATCAGTTCACCCTTGAGGTCGTCAATACCTACCCAGATGATTCTATTTTGCTCAGACCACTGAGGCTTTCTCCATTCTTTTTAGAAATTGAGCCTCCTAGTTTCATCCAGGACAACACTAGTGCTAACACCGACAAGCTAAATGGGCAAGCTAAACTTCATTTAAATCACCCTGTGTAATCTCATCCGTAGGATCAAGACAAATCAATAGTTAAAACGTAAACATGCAGGAAGGAAAAGAAGGGTTGCACAGTTTTATTTCATAAATATATACATTCTTTCCGCAATTTGCAATATGCAATTGCGGGTTGCAGGTTGCGGAAAGAAAATATATCAAAACCGAAAACCAAGATTCCACAATCGGCTAAGTTATAACATATAAAAATCGTTTGTCCTGACTTCTGTTTTCCGAATAGCCAGTCAATTGGCTAAGTTATAACATATAAAAATCGTTTGTCCCGACTTTTGTTTTCCAACAAGAAGGATCGGCCACCCCTTCTTTTCATAGTTAATTGTGAAAAAAATTATCCAACAATTCAGCTATATCCATAATGGAATACACAAGAAGGATTGACCGACCCTTTTTACAATGGCGAATTATTATGAAAAGAATATTTAGAATAAGAAGGGCTGAGCTACCCTTCTTGCAGTGTCGAACTATTATGAAAATAATATTGGGAATACAAAGGGTCGGCCGACCTTTCAATTACGGGGCAATTTTAAAAATAGAACACCTTGGAAGTTTAACATATAAAAAATGGTTTCTCCTGACTTCCGTTTTCCGACAAGAAGGATCGGCCGCCCCTTCTTTTCGTAGTTAATTATGAAAACCTTTATCCAATAATTCGGCTATATCCATAATAGAGAACACAAGAAGAATTGACCGACCCTTCTTGCAGTATCAAACTATTATGAAAAGAATATTTGGAATAAGAAGGGTCGGTTGACCCTTCATTTACGAGGGAATCGTAACAATAGAACACCTTTGGGAAAGAGCGACCGCTCTTTCTCTGAGAATACCTCCACTTGCCAACATAGTCTTTGAAGCAAAACGTTTATAAATTTTGTTGTTTAAATGTTGATATCTAGTATCCCAGAGTGACAAGTGGAACGATCATATTGTGACACGTGGCATATTTGATTTGGCACATTCAGTATTAGAAATATAGTTGGCTCGCATAGAATATTGGCTAGTATAGAATATTTTCTCCTATGAGCACCGTTGAATTTGGTAGTTTGAGTATAGTGTACTACAACAAAATAGCCCTTTAGGGGCGGTTTTGTCTTGTGGGGATCTTGGTAAAACCCCCCCTAAAAAAATTTTCATACCTTTGGAGGCAGTCTTTTAAAACCACCACTAAAAGTCATGTAAATTGGACTTTTGGGGGCATTTTTTTTAAATCCGCCCCAAAAGTCCTGAAATTTGACTTTTGGTGGCGGTTTTTGGAAACCCCCCCCAAAAATCTCAATTCGCATAACTTATGGGGGCAGTTTGTCAAAACCCCCCTAAAAGTCATGAGAATTGAACTTTTGGAGGTGGCTTTTTTGGAACCCCCCTTAAAAGTCATGAGAATGGAACTTTTGGAGGCGGTTGTTTGAACACACCCCCTAAAATCCCAATTCTCATAACTTTTGGGGCGGTTTGTCACACCCCCCCCTAAAAGTTATGAGAATATAATTTTGGGAGGCGGTTTGCTTGGAACCCCCCTTAAAAGTCATGAGAATTGAACTTTGGGAGGCGATTGTTTGAAAACCCCCCCTAAAAGCCCAATTCTCATAATGTTTGGGGGGAGGTTTGTCAAAACCCCCCCTAAAAGTCATGAGAATTGAAATTTGGGAGGTGGTTTGTTTGGAACCCCCCTTAAAAGTCATGAGAATTGAATTTTTGGAGGCGGTTGTTTGGAAAGCCCCCCTAAAAGCCTAATTCTCATAACTTGTGGGGGCGTTTAAGTGGTTTATAAGTTATCATGTTATTCGGTTTGGGGCTAGATGTTAAGGTTAGGTACGAGGTGAGGGGGTTAGAGGTTGAATCTTCCTAGGTGCATGGATCAAGTGTGCCAAGTGCATGAGTCATTTACATGGGTTGGTTGTGTTAGGTCAGTGTCTAATTAGTGGCATTATTTATGGTGGCCATTTCAATATTTGTAACAAAAAGGATGGTTCTCGTGGCCTATACTATGGCATGTGAACTAAATTTAGGGTCTAATGCCATATTAATTTTCCATGGGGTTGATGGTCCATGCATGTTAACCTGTATTACCACATAATAATCTCTAGTCTACATGTGAGATCGTCATGATCATCATTGTCACCATTGTCGATGCCATTGTTTTTTTTGGTTTGTCCATGGTTATGTAAACCAATAAACCAACGATGTTTTAATATTTATAGGTTATGTAAACCAATAGTGGTTCTCATAACCTAAATAATGGTCCATGGTTAATAAATTTACTATATGATTCATGGTCCATTTGTAGGGCCCTACACATAATTACTTTACCTTACAAGCGAGATATTGTGGCCATTTCAATGTTTGTAACATTGATGATGGTTCTCGTAGTCTATGCCATGGCCTATAAACTAATTTTAGGGCCTAATACCATATTAATTTGCTATGGGGTTGATGGTCCATGCATGTTAACCTAGACTACTACATATGACCTACATATGGAATATCTAGCCTATGTGTAACAATTCCCTTTGTTGCTCTTGAGTGGTGATTAAGGCCTTGCGACATCACATAATCTCTAAAGAGTGAATCTAATTTCAACTACAAGTGGGGTATGTTGGTAATTTTTAGATCTGTAACACCAAAAATGAAAATTTTCCTGCCAATTTCAACATGCTAGTAATTTTCATTCCATCACCCTTTCTTCTCATTATTTTCCCTTTTTTGTGAAGGGTGACTTAAGTGGATTCCAATGGACAACAATGGCAACAAGAGAGAATAACATATAAACACACGCATGCCCATGTCCAAGGCCTAGAATATATTGCAAACTAATGAGTTGAGTGAATTCAAGATGCAATTACAATAATTATTAGACAAAGGGTTCATATGACCAAGTGCATCACCTTCGATAGAACACATATTGGTAGTAAATAAGAAGGATGGAACCTTTTGGATGTGCATTGGTTATTCAATGTTAAATAAGGTGACAATTAAGAACAAGTACCTCCTACCCAAATTGATGATCCTCTTTATTAACTTAGATGGGAAAAGGTTTTTTCAAAGTTCGACTCAAGTTTTGGGTATCATCAATATATGAGAGCAAAGACTTGTCTGCATTATTTAAGATGTGCCACCACCTATCACCTTGATGTAGACACATGCCTCCTTTCTATAGACACATGTTAGTGCATACCACCGGCTCAAACTGTGTGAAGAATGAGCTCTCCACCATCGTCATTGGTGCCTATGATCGGAGACGGCCAGGGGAGAACTTTAGGTTAAACATGCCCGATAATGGCATGGTTCCAAACTTTACACATACTGTTCTTGAGGAGTTGTTGTTAACACGAAGCTTTGGACCCAGTCTAATAAAATACGAGGAGGAAGAATTTTAAAGTTAACCAAAATTTAAATACACTAGTTAGGGCTTCTATATTCAACTTCATCAGTTTCCATGTGTGCCTTAAAACAGTGAGTGGAGGTGTTGTTCACCAAAATCCTGATTCCACTTTGATCCTTATTTGTTGCGCCATCGACGAATCCCATCGGGGCCGGATCTCAAACCATGGGATCCTAACTATGAAGCAAATGTAAAACTATCCAGGATTAAAATCATATACCAGAGGTAATGTGGCCATGTACCTTGAATTCTACTGGGTAAAAATAGGCCATCAACACCCAACTAGAAAATTGAATTCCCTAAGCATACGTAACATTCCTTAAGACATAAAATTATCCACTAAGGTTCATGGTTCACACTTGAAGCCCTAGGACATCACACATGCCCTGTATGATGCAATGGCCATTTCGATAATAGCTATGCCAATGAATGTTCTCATGGTCTAGGGTCAAACATCATAGTATTTCCCATGCATGTTGCCATAAAAATTGCCTTAGGGACTCATGGGCCAGGTGTAATGTGTTAAACCACCACACATGCCGAAAATAGAGAACCTTAAGCCTACGAGTGATATAGGTCACCATTTCAATATTCATCGATGCATGAAAATATGGTTCTCTAGGTCCAGTTCATGTTTTATGCATGAAATATTGGATATTAAGCAATAACACATATTATTTTATTACTCATGGAAGTAGAGCCCATGCCACCACTTAAACCCTCCATAGGGAATATTTGGCTAGCTTTGAGTGGTATATGGTTGTCTCTTTAACACTTACGTTATAATATTTAGCAAGTCCAAAGACATAGTATTAGGCAATAACATTTTCCTTTATGTAGGTTCACCAACCATGGGTAGGGCCTCATGCCATCGCATGGGTCTCATTAGTGTTCCTCCCCTCACCATTCATTGTGAAACCATGTCTAGAACACTTTCACGGCGTGACATCTCCAAAAACAATGCATAGTTGTTTCTTTTGTTCCTACATAGAGAACAAAACAATATTGGGCTAAGGCTTGTAGGTGGATTGGAATAGCCACCCTTATACAATATGTTGGGGCTCTAACAGATCTCAAGTTAAAGTCCAATTGTTGGAAAATGATTTGATGATGCTAGCTAGGTTTTGTCGACAAGTTGGCCTGTTTCTAATGTAGTAGGAGGATCTTCAATCCGCTAAAAGATATGACCCCCCAAGTGGAAACCGGTCAATAATTTATCACTTCCCGGAGGACTTAGACCAAAGCAATTGTATAGGTCAAACATCTCACTGGAAAAAAAAGAAAAGCAACATATGTCACCCTTGTGTTATGGAAACTATTCTTGGCAATGCACCTTGTCAGTGCACATCAGACCCCTAGCTTTTTGTTTACAAGAAAAATGGGATTTACATATGTAGTAACACCTCATCCAATGTTCCATAAGATCCTTCACCCCACACATTTTGTTCAAGTAGGGGACTATGTCATGGTTTGGCATATCATATCATAAAGATACTTTTTTGCGTACCTTTCCTTTTTCCTTCCACTCGTTTAATTGTGAAATTTTGGACAAATTGGTTCAATCCCGCAAATTTTTGGACAAATTGGTTCAATTTCGCACAATTTGGACAGATTGGATCAATACTGTCTATATGCACTTCTTATCCTTCATCGCTCTCTCGATATACTGTATTTCCAGTCCAAGGTTATTGGAAAACCAACTTATACAGATAAGTTATGAGTCTTTCTAGCTGCCTTCATCTATAGCTCTATCGATATCTAGTGACCTTTATCCGTAGCTCCTTTACCCTGGAAATATACTAAGATTAATTTTCTCAACTAAGCCTCCTCTAGGATTCTTTTGAAGCCTCCTATAGGATTCATTTCTTTCATAGTCTCCTTGGACCTTTCTTATCTTAACTTGCAAGATTCTCGCCCTCTTTCTAATCCTTATATCATTTCACCCACTAAACCTCTATGTGGGCATGCTTCAACCTCTCCATCAAATCTACCAAGCCACTGCTGGAGTTGTTCTTCTATATATAAATTGTTTTATTTGACACCACCTAATAAAGGGAGGGTTGGGGATGGTCCCACTATATGTTAATTTAACACACACATAGGAAGAAAACTTTGTTTCTCTACTCAATAGAGCTACTATATTAACCCCTTCTCCAACTCACAAAGCTTAATAGGCATTTGACTGATCAAAGTGCATAAGTAATCAGTAACAAATAAAATCAAACACAAACTCATTCATTCCTACATTTTCATATAATAGGCTATTCGTTAATATTCTTCATTAATATCAAAAGTAAATAATTTACAATAGCCTCTATGGGATACCAAAATCAAAATTTAAACTCTTAATACCTACTAGTGTCAGTCTTAGCTAGGTTTTTACAAACTACAAAATTTACATTGATACCTAAATTTACAATTGCCTACATGTTTTACTCCTGGGACTTATTTTTCTTCTCAAGTGCTTGGCCTCTACTCATTTTATTTCATCTCTATATTCTCCTCTTCTTAGTATTCGTGGCCTCTTCTTCTATCTTCTCTATTTCAATGTTCATTGTCATTATCTTCATCATATTCATCATCATAATCATCACCATTGATCTCATGATGATCTATTTTCATCGTACTTATCCTTGTGATCATCATCTTCCTTCTCATATGTCATCAACTTTGAACTTAAATATGTACACACATCAATCCACTTTACTTCCATGCAATATTTGACCTCTTAAAACCCAAACTTTAGGATCTCATACATATTAAAGGGTAGTGATAGAAGTTAAATTTTGTTAAAATTGCCCCTTCATCGTTTTCAAAGAGGAGGGCGGCAAATTTTGTCAAAATTTCCTCCCTGTGGCACATCGGCTTCAGTCATTCAATCAGGGTTTCGACTAGGACTACAGAGCAATGTCATGCAATAATTCATTGGGTGATCCAAGAATATTTGAAGGAGCCTTGTTACTTAAGAGATCAACGAATGAATGTTGAATGGCCAAGGGAAAGGCCAAAAAAAAGCTAGGCTTGGTACTGCACCAATATCAACCTTCAATCTACCTCGCGAGTTTATGGAAACCAGTATAGGCCTTCAAATTGATCTATAGGATCTCTAGATAGTTTCCCATTCATCGAATTGATTCAAATCTAGAAACTTTGTTGTAGATTTGGTGTATTTCACATTAAATGTTGCAGTGATTCTCCATCAATTAGTGTTTTAGGGTTGAATTTGGATGCGTTGAGGGATCGATGGATCGAGGAGGATCTATCCAATGTTTCACCCATATTTTCGACCAATTATTCATCCCTATTTTCACAAGGAAAATATGGACCATGATGGCAGAATCAGTAGCGCTTAAGCCTTGGTCTTCTTCCAGGAAGTCAAATTACCCAAGAAAATACTTACATAGGTACTCATTGTCTGCTTGCGTAATAGTTTTGTATTGTTTGTTGTGTGTACTTGAAAGTTTCAATTTGTCCGAGAGTGCTTGAGTAAATGTTGTAAATTTCTTCGTTGAAGAGTTATTCTTAGAGAACTTTGAACAAAATTTCACTTTTATGTTTTTGAAGGTAACATCAAACTCTCGAGCTTAGGATTTTCATGAAAATAATAATACCAGCGTTTAGTCCATCCATCATTGAGAACCTTGTAAGATATAGAAAGGGTTGTTCCTCCATAATATGGATATGTAGTTCATATGAACCTTTCATATTCATTATTCCCAAAATGCCTTATGGGAACCTACTTACTCAGCAAGAGACTTGTATAAACAACCCTCTGATACTCAATTTTAATTTGGGAAATACCATAAATATTAGGAACTTGAAAGAAATAGAAAATAATCCTTTGTTTCCATGTGACTATGTCTTCAGAATATAAGGGCTTGTCATGCAAAACTACACTTGAATGTCATCTACTATAATTGAATCTTAAGGATGATCAAATGACTCATGTTACACCATATTTTTCAATTGTTTCCAATCTAAAACTATATCAACCATTGGATCTTGCCCAACCTAATTTGATGGTCACATTTTATTAGATCTTTTCCCAAACCTTTGATGGCCATTTTTAGAGTGATAGAACCATCTAGATTGTTTTACAAAGTCAAATCAAGGTCAAACCAGCCTCCTGATGGCCTGAGAACCTCCCCAAGGCAATTTCCTAACTTTGTGAACACACAGTGCATGGCATAATGCAGGACATTAAGGAAATGCAACATGAACACAAGGAAACTATGAAAGCATTCTACCATGAGAAATTCCATCCATTTCAACCAAATGAAAGAAGATGATTCAAAGTTGAGTAATAGTTTTGTAGTTGAAGAAGATGATGGTCTCATACACTCATATATTACAAGGTTTTTCTTCAATTCTATCCTTCATCTAGACTCAAGGTAACAAATATTTCCATAAGAAGATACCTTTTCTACTAAATCTCAAAGCTTGAAATCTAGGGGTTTTAGCAACAGATTGATCACCTCATATCTAACTCCAAATGAGCTTGTTAGCTAGGTCCCACCTGTCTTTGTTACCAGAGAAGTTCCAACATAGGTGCTTGGTGACCACCCCCCTGAAAAGCACACTTGTAACACTAAGAGGATGGGGGGGTGAATCAGTGTTATTGGTTCAACAAGTTACACACGTTTAAATTTTGATTTTAATAATCGAGTTAGTCTCCAATCATTTAACACATCATTTAAAAGGATACAAGTATCATATCAACAAATTGTAAACACTTTACTTCTATCAAAATACTGATTGTTTTTAATATTACAGAGTACAATCACCAGCTACAACTTGTGTGAGAGAGGCTTCAACCTCAACAAAAGAGTCTCAGCTTCAACTGAGAAAAATGGGTCAGGCTGCAACCTGAATTTACACTAAGAAATAGGTAATGCCCTAGATCAATCTTACCATGTGTAAGCTTAACAAATCTGTGTCTTGACCAAAATTAACAAAACAAAAATCTGCTCCTTAGAAAACTACAAGTTCGTTGCTCCTTTGTGGACTTCAATCTTTGCTGCTCCTCAGTCTACAGATTTGCTGCTCCTTAGTGGGATTTAACTTTGCTGCTCCTTGGTATTCATATTCGTTGCTCCTCCATCTTCATATTCGCATCAGTAGATCACTCTCTTATCTTCACATCAAAATGCATACTCAAAATGTGTTCTTCACTTGTATATTTATACACAACGAGTTCCTTAAAAAATCCTTTATGGGTCGACCAAATCCTTTTTTATGTCAATTTTTATTATTATTACAAATAGAGTCGACCTGAGCTTAATTGTTATGGGGCCAACTTGAACTTTCTTCAAGTTAATTGACTTGCTTTTAATATTCCTTAATACAAGGATTCAAGAACCTTATAACTCCATGTCGATTCATAAGTCAAGGGCTTGATGCCCATTTATGGGCTTAAAGTCTTATGCTTGATAGGTGAGGGTCGGCATAATCCCAAAATGAACATCAACGAGCTTCCTTACAAGATATTAATCCCAATACGAATAGAAACAAGACTGAGCAGCATATTTGGATCATCCGAGCTGACCATAGTTGACTGCTGAAAATTTTCCATCTGAGTTGACCATGTTGACTACTGAAATGTTGTTGAGATATCAACATATTAGGGTATTCAGGTTGACCACAATATACTGCTCCAATTTTTGTTATTTGACTTGTGGGTTTTAATGCTATGATTTCTTCATGAACATTCAACAACTACCCTTGTTTTAGCATAATTCTCAACCAACTTTGACATAATCCAAGCACCAGTCTGCAATCGCTTACACTTTGCAAGCAATATCTTGAAGTTTAGCTTGATTTTCATCGCCCATGCTCCGGATATCATTACGAATATCAATCACTTTCTCTATTATGGAAACCATTTGGTGTGCCAAAGCTCGATTGTTAATTTCCATGCCCTGATGTCTATGTGAACCGTCACGACGGGATGAAGCATGTCGATGCCCTCTCACCATCGTTGCATCGTTACTCAACACATCGACAAAGAGACCTCTGCAAATGTCCACACCTTGAGATGTTGAGGAATTATGGTGAGTCTGCTCTCTCCAAATGATGTTTAAACCATACAAAATCGCCATGAATGCACTCAGTCTTGTCTCTGTAATGATCAGGTGCAAATTAACTGTCGACGGGCTAGCTTGCATTCATAAAGCGGCGATGGATTAAATGCAAACTGTCCTCAACTCTTTGTCCCATGTAAAGGTCCATCTCATCGTGGCAGTCACTCTAAATTTGGCAATCATTCACCCCATCTGGGATTTTTTTGTGGGGGTGAGAAAGAGTCGGGGCTAAGCCCTAACCCCTTGGTGTGTAATGTAATGTGTAACCATATGCCATGATCCACAGGGTCTATATATTTATATCATATTCCAATGATTGGACGAAGGCTGAAACCTTGTGTAGCTACGCTCAACTATACAATTATAATACAAAAAATTATTTTACTAAAATTACATATAATCATTTATATACAATTTAGTTTAAACATTTGGTGATTTTGCTATTTCGAAGAGTTTCCACTAGAATTCTAGAATTTTTTTAATAAATCCAATTTTTGTATTATTTAAATCGTATTTTGAATGTATAAATAGATTTAATGTCCTCAAATACCCCAAATCAACTAAATTATGCACCAATTATAAAAACTTAAACACTATTAGTTTTATGGATATGAAAATGGTTGAATATATAGGAAAAGAAGAAAATACCTCGATATTTCAACAAAATCCACGAAGACAAAGATTCATGTTGTAAAATATTTGAGCAACATGGATGTTCACATTCTTTAAATCAAATACAAATGAGAGTCGAGCCGCATGAAATACCAACGGAAAATATCCCCATCCATAATAAATTTTAACGGTAAGCTTAAATTAGTGACTTCAAGGCCAATTATGATACCGAAATTACCGATGGGGAAAGGAATCTACAGGGAGTCATCGGTGCCTCCTTCAAAGTTGTTTTATTCTTTCTCTCGGTTGCTGCAAAATGCACTCAGATAGAAGGCACCGATAAAGACAGAAAATTTAGAAACCATCTTACTGTCAGCGCGATGGAAGCATAGAACCTTTTGTGCTGTGTTCGATCCTGGTGGAACTCCAATTTCCACTCGATTCATCGAAAATAATCGTTCAAAGAATCCGAAAGATAAGTATTGGCCCTTTCGTTTCGATGGTTTTAAAGAAAATTCAAGATAAGGTTATGTGATTATCAGATTGATTTCGCAATTAGAATCCATAGGTAGGCATAATTTTGCATTTTTCATAGAGTAACTAGTGTAAAATTGAGCTTTTTTTATTGAGCCAGGGCACTGTATCTATTAGACCCTAAGTTGGAAAAACTAAATGGTTATAATATATTTTAACCCTCTTCTAGGGAGGCCTTTTAGATTTATTAGACATTCTATCTACCAAAGCCTAAGTCGAGGTTCTGTGATTTAAACAAATAAACCCCAATTCAAGGCGCTGCAACCTATGGCTACGTCTGGCCAACTATCTATGACTACGTCTGGCGAACTACCTAACTATGGCTATGTCTAGCCAATTTAAAAACCTATGGCTACATTTGGCCAACTACCTACCTTTATCGTGTCTCCATCATCCCCCAACAATGAGGTCTACTCAATTTTGGTGATGGTATAAGACAGCAAGCTTGGCTTAGTGAATCAGGAGCTCGATTACCTTCGGAGATTGACAATTTAACTCAAGCTTCTGTACAGATTTAGTATTGTGCTTGTGCATTGTAACAGTAGCTCCAGAAATTGAAGGTATTATTTATATTCTAGACGTCAAGGGCAGATCAATTGTTTGTTCTTCTTAAAATGGTACAGGTGAAATTTCTTGCCTGTATAGGAGGCAAAGCATCTGGGTTTCATATATTGACCTATCAAGTGGATGTTATAATAGTTAATGGTTGATAATTATTAAAGAAGTCTCCTCAACCAAGGTATTGTTCATAGGCTTCTTCAGCCAGTCATAAATAGGTATTTGATGTGCCCAATTCATCATTTCAGCCAATGTTGTTTACGTTTAGAGCGTGAGAATCCATATTCAGTTATATATTGGTTTATGTGAGTCTGTATGCTTTATATTTTTCTTTCCTGGTTTTCAGTGTTCCAAATCACATTAATTTGATGCATACATATTTGAACAATATTGAGACTTCCTTTCTACTATTACTGCTTGCAAATCTTATTCCTTTTTTTTACAAGAACAGATAAGTCTTTATATTAAAAAAGGGGGGGATGAGGAAATCCTTACAGTCAAAATATGCAATCTGTTACAACCATACAAAATTCTGCTCTCAGAATAGAAGTCATCACAAAATTTTCCTCGGCATACATGTTCAGTGTTGGTTTCCTTTTTTTCCACAAAAAACTTATAAATATACTGCTTGATGAACTAGACTAATAAAACAGTACAAATGAAATGCATATGACATTAAAGGATTAAGGGAAAACATGGACAGTGTGTCCCTCCTCCATTGGTTGTTCATTTTGAGCGTGACCTTGAACAATCGACACTTTTATAACAGCTAAAGCTATTTGTTGAACTGTTGCCTCTTCCATTTTCCTCGAACCAGCATAGTGACTAACCTGGGACTAATTCCCCTGAGCTAACTCCAAGAATATGTTGAAATGCATCTCAGAATCACTGGCCAGCTTTTCTATTTTTTTCTGTTTGTTCCTTGGACCTTAACCCTGCTTTCCAACTCATCTTGCCTGGTGGTTTGTTGCTCCATGTACGAGATAATGTATTCAATGGCTAGTTCATGCCATCCATCTAAGAGTTAAGCTTGGGAAGCATCCTCTTTATATCCCTGATTTTTCCAAGACCATATTCCCCCCGACTGCATCCCAATTCAAGGGATTTTCCATTGCAGTTCCATTCCAAGAATTCAACCAAGAAATCGTAGGTCACTGAACCAAAAAATTACCCACTTCAAGTTAGAACTTGCAGTCAACGAAAGAGGGACGAAATGACTAAAGGCTCAAGGCCTCAGTTTCATAGTACATGAAAGAAAAAATACCTATCTCACAACCATTGAATAGTCAAGCAAGGTAGATCCCCAGAGATCTCACCTTTCCAAGAGGCCGAGAAACTCCAGTGAGCACCACCTACTGCACATAAGCCGACTTGAGTGTGCTCCTTTAAACCACGACCATCCAGATTTCCGCCAGCGCCAACAAGAAAAATCCCACCAGCTTCACAAGTTACCATAGTGAAAGCCATAAACGGTTGCAGAATAGAGCAAGTGAATGAGGGATGGATCCCTTTCTTAGAGTTAATTATAGTTGATGATTCATACAGAGGGGAGGATGAATGTGCCGGGTGTATCTCATGCTTAGGCCGTCACCCTCCCCCAAAATAAAGTCCTTCCAACTATTTTGAGAACAAACTAAATCAAACTCAAACCCAACCTTGATACCAATTCTACAGGAGCCACCTTCATTCCCCATTTTGAATAAGGATGCCCCTATCTAGGTTGACTGCTTTGTTCCCAAAACTGTCTGTAATTGAGTTATTATGATGCCTAATATGCAAAAGTTGGGCGTTTTTTATGCCCTTGAGATTCCAGATGGTTCTATCTTGAATAGTTCCTTCTTTCACTACATTCTTCTTCACTTGTTTTATGACAAACAGAGAATCTATGAAGATTAGGACCTACTGAATTCCAAGGCTCTTCACGATTTCTAATCCATTTAACAAGGCATACATTTTAGCCTGGTTATTGGTCACCACTCCTACACCCCAAGAGAATGTCATTTCTTCTTTTCCATCGAGATCCAGAAGGACCCCCCTACACCTGCCTACCCCATTGCAAATTTTGTTTGTTGACAACAATGCAAGACTCATGTTTTCTCTATATGGAAACTATACTTACACAAAATTTAAGAAAAGGTGCAAAAATTGAAATGATGCTCAACTGTTGTAATATTCTTGTTTTGAAATGCTGTGTTGCTTTATCCTACCCTGGTGAGTCTGGGCTCTTCCCTAATAAGAATATCCTTTGAATTCCTCTATAGACTTAAAAAGAACCTTATTTTCCAAAACCTGAACGCGAAGGATTAGTCTTTTTAAATGCAGCAATTGAATGATGTTAATATATATCGAATGTGATGCATATATGAATCCAATTTTTTTTATCCAATGGTTTTTTAACTCATCCCTTGTTTTTAATGTTTCATTGTTAATAGATCAATATTTACAGATATGTATTAATTATCAAGGCCACAAAGATGGTGGTTGTGCATTATTTTTATTAGCTGGAATTTTATTTCATCTTTTGATTCATTTTCTTTGCTGAATAGTGTATGCACCAAATTCTCCCCAGTTGAACTTGACAATAGCTCAAGAAGCCAAAGAGTAAGAGTCAACCTATTACTTGGCAAAACTTAATAAACCATGGAAAATAAACTTAAAAAACATGAAATATTCAGAATTTAAGAAAAATAGTCAGAGACAAGTCCATTCCATAACTTTTAACTGAGCTTCTTTTCAAATTGACAGTGAATTTTTGCACCAAGAGTAGTGAGGTGCTTACAACCCAGTATGGGGGAGATGTTGTAACACGTAACATTGTGTAACATTATGTAACATGACATTCCTATAAAAAAATGCAAATTGTAATGCCTGCCCTAGTACATTGACTGACCATAGACTTGAGGACACTTGCCAAGTGACCCGACCGAATAAACTTTACTAATTGGTCCTTTGAATATTGAAAATGCTTGAATGACAGTTATAGAAACTATTACTTTACTTAATAAATGAATGCTCGATTGATTGAGATACAATGATTGAATGTTAGATATGCTCAACTGATTGAGATAGAATGACTAAATGTTAGATATGCTAGACTTATTGAGATAGAATGACTAAATGTTAGATATGCTAGACTTATTGAGATAGAATGACTAAATGTTCGATATGCTCGACTGATTGAGATAGAATGACTGAATGTTGGACTTGACTGATTGAGATAGAATGACTAAATGTTAGACATGCTCGACTAATTGAGATAGAATGACTTGATGTTAGATGTGCTCGACTCATTGAGATAGAATGACTGAATGCTATATATGCTCGACTGATTGAGATAGAATGACTGAATGTTAGATATGCTCAACTGATTGAGATAGGATGACTGAATGTTACATATGCTCGACTAATTGAGATAGAACGACTGAATGTTAGATATGCTCGACTGATTGCGATAAAATGACTAAATGTTAGATATGCTCGACTGATTGAGATAGGATGACTAAATGTTACATATGCTCGACTGATTGAGATAGAATGATGAATGATAGATATTATTTACTGATTGAGAGAAAAGGATTAATGAAATATATGCTCGACTGTTTGAGATATTATGATGGATGATGAAATATTTCATAGTGCAGCGCTACTAATATGCGTTTGTATGTGTGTGCAGTGGCAAGTAAGATGATTTACCGACTGACCCACAATGGAATTATCGGGGTCATAAGAATGGAAAGAACACTTAAAGGTACGATGACTAACTGTCAATCCTGAATTAGAAATCCATGCACAGGTGAAGCCACTTCAGCTCACCCGGGGAAGCGTATGCTGTATGGGCAAGGCCATAATGATTTGGTCGTGTACGATGAGTTGAGGGGCATGCAATAAGGAGAGCCTTATCTATCAACATCCCTTAGTCTCCAAGGAGCGTAGTTGATAGATCGCGGTAATGGTTCCCAGTCGCTACACAGTACTCCCCATAAGAAGGGAGAAATGAAACTGTCAGAAGGGCTCGCCGAAAAGGTACCTAGACAAGAACGAGAGGAAGAAAATTAATCAATGGTATAAACAAAAATTTCACATAAGATTTAAGAAATACTTTATTTCATTTTGTTCTATTTTATTAATTTGAATAATTCTATTCAAGATTTTATTTTTAATTGATTTCATTAATTTGAATTATTCATTTTAATTGATTTTATTAACTTGAAAAAGAATTGAAGAGATTGATTTTATTCAATATTAAATTTGATTAATTATGTTGATTGAGAAAGATTAAATAAGAGAATTATTTTTATTCAAAGATGTTAATTTAATGGATTTTATTATGTTGAATTATCCTATACAAATTCTATTCTTGATTTCATTAATTAAATTTCTTATTTTAATTACTTTTATTATATTGAAAAGGGGTTAAAAGATTGACTTTATTTATATTAAATTTGATTAATTTTATTATTAAGAAAAATTATTATTTATTCAAAAGATTTCATAGATTTTATTATTTTAAATCATTCTATTAAAGATTCTATTTAATTGACTTCATTATTTTGAGAAAGAATTGAAATCGGTCATTAATAAAAGAATTGTTTTTCTTTTATTATTATTCAAGATTTTACTTTAATTAATTTTATTATTCATTTAAATTATTTTATAAAGAGGAAATTTAAAATAGATTATACTTTTAGTAAAAGGAATTATCTTTTAATTCAATCTTAATATTAGGAAAATAAAGAAAGTAGAAAGCAATAAGTCTAACTAAAAGATTGTTAAGTAAACTAAATGAGAACCAAAAGAGAAGTAGAACTCTTCTACACCTAACACCCACTGATCTAGGGATTTAGGTGCACATTAAAGACATTAAGAAGACACATGTGTTTGAGAACATTGGAAATTAAAATATTAAACTAAATTAAATATGTGCATGGACAAACACATGGCACACAGGCTTTTGCTATATAATGAAGGAGGAGAAGGAGAGAAAGACATCTCTTGCTCCCTATTGCTGGATGGTCATCATAATCTTGGATTATGTTATGATCCTTGGATTTGGGATTAGCCGGAACAGGGATTGGGAGATCCTTTCGGGAGGCTAGCTTGTGTGTTCTTATGACCCCACATTCTCGGGGGTTCGGGGTGAAGAAGAATAACCCTGATACGGTAGGGAGGTCAACTAAGTGGTCACTCGGTACTTCGTCAGGAGATCGGATTGGATCGTGTGGAAACCACTTCGAGGACTCCATCAATTCACTGGACCAACCGTCGAAAACAGGTTTGAAGTATTTAGTTGTTTATTTTGCTAACTCTTGTGATGGAATGAATAAATCTGGGTATATAGTTTTATTTATTGGCATTCATGTACTGCAATAGATAGAACTAGATCTATGGTCTCTATATCTTCTTCTAAAAAATCATACTGGAAGTTCTAAAATTTAATTATACTTATATTTTCAAATTCCGTGGAAGTCTTTTTGGGGAAACCGAAATGGGGGTCCCTACACAAATGATGCCGGCTTAAACAAAAAAAATTAAATTATATTGATTTGATCTTAAACCTAGATGTATCAAGAATCGAGAAGGATCAAATTTCTTGAGGTGTAAATTTTTTCTTAATGTGTAAAAAGTTAAGATAAAAAAAATTTACACCAAGAAAAATTGGATCCCTCTCGGTGCAAGAAAAATTGCATCCCTCTCGGTGCTTGATAGATATGATTTAATATGGATCTATGCCAGTAGTTTATCCATCCAAGCTAGCCTGGGTTTAGCCAAGTTTTGACTGCATTGATTGATTCAAGCTGAGCCTTATACTATGTTGCAGGTAACGGCTCATGAACGTTTGGGATGGGAAACATCTTGGAAATGCAAGGGGTATGGCGAGAAATGCCCCATGTTTTGCGTATTGTTGGGAAATGTTTCCTGACCTTACACTGATCAGAAATGGCATCTCTGGCCACAAAATGGCTGCAATGCCATTTTCTCACCATAAAATTGGCTTGAGTTGATGTTGTTAAAATGGCATTGAAAAATGAACATTGGCTGAGATGTTGATAGTTTTGTGGCCTGATTTTTAAAATTTGTTGACAATGCTGGTATTTTTTATGAACATAAATTAGAAACTATGATTTGATCTCTCTTTTTGAAGTTTGTTTCTTGCATTGATGAAGATGGTACGTTTACTGAATATAGATGGCATGATTTTTTAATGAATGTGACAAAAACAGCACTTGGTACATAGCCTAAACTATCTCATACACTTTTTTCACAACAAACATCTCTAATTGGGGTTGCATGGAGGATCTTCTAAGTTTAAAGAGATACTTATGTGAATGGTTCATTACAATGAGGACTCTCACTTTCAATGCCAGCTTGCACAGATTTCTGACCTCCAATTATTTCTTGACTACGAAGTATTGTGTATTTCACATGAACTAGACAAGAGGGTTGTAACTTGCATCATATGCATGACTTGAAAAGAAGGCCTAGTCAAATAATAATATTGCCATGAATGCAAACTACTAATTTGTAAAATGCAAATGTAAACATAAAGGACCTATGCTTTAAGTTTCCAAACATAGGAAATTGACACTTCTCTAAGAAACTTATTTTTTGGTTGCTTCTGCATATATAATTTCGCAGTTGCAAGGATCTAAGGTCAAGGAATATCATTCAAAAGATAAAAGAAGAATGCAACTGGAAACTTTGTAGTCCAATTTATTCAGCTATCCTCGACAAATATGTCGTATATTTTAGATTTTAAAAATGTCTTTGCACTGCTGTTGATGGCAATGGTTTGAGACACCAACACAGGATATTATCATCCAATTTTACAACTCACCTTTTTCTTTATATATATATATATATTACTTGATTTCTACAACACTTGAATTTTTGTAGTTGTACCCCCATTTCAAGCAACATAGGATATATTAGTGACCCATTTTGCTAGTGAGTTTGAGTTGATTAGGTGAGTTTTATGGCTACTCCCTCCTAGCCCCCAAAATAGTCACTATCATATTTCATCTTTTAGTGATTTCAGGTGGTTGATTGAGCTAATATTATATTTTTGGTAGGATTTATATGACTAGATTATAGTTAAGTTTATGAAGGTGCCATTATTCTTGCTTGGGGAGTTTTAATTAGTTGGATGAACATTTGTGTTCCCCAACTGTTGTATATGCAGGAGATTAGTACTGTGGTATGAAAGATTTCATCATGTCTTGTAAATAAGAATATCCACTAGTAGTTTTTGTGTTTGGTGGGTTTTGGTCTTAGTGAAGGTCATCATTGAGTGCCATTTAATTCTAATTTAGGTTTCACTTTTAATTTATAAATGTAATTTGTAAGTAATCTGCTTTTGTTTAGCTTTCTGTCCTTGGTTGTTGGATTGCTTTTATTTTTGTTTTGAGAAAGCCTTTATATTGGTATCGTTATTTGCAGGGGAACAACTTTCTTGTGGTTCAGAAATCCTGAAGGCATTACCAGTTCTGCAAGAATTTTATGGGGATAGCATGCACAAGGTCTTACATGCCAGTCCTGGACTCTTGACACCTGTCCTGTTACCTCCAAACTGTTAAAGGAAAATGACATTGAAGCTTGGGGTATTGAGCCTTTTGATATAACATCCCCACTAGACAATTCCTGTAAGAATTTGATTCGAAAGGGTATAGTCTGGGTTGTTGACATCAAATTTCCTTTACCTTACAAAGCACAGTCATTCCCAGTTGTGCTTGTTTCAAATACACCAGACCATTTCTCTCCAAAATACTTGAATAAGACACTGCGAGAGCTTACTAGAGTCTCAACTTATGAGCTTGTTCTGTTTGTTGGTAGGCATCCAAAACTTTCTATGGTCTGCAATATAGCAATCAGGATATTACATGCCATTCAAGCTTCTCTTTTCTATTTACGCTTATGATTTCTATTTCAGCTAACAAGTCGTCTGTTTGGAGTTTGATTCTCAAGGAGAACAAGATTATGAAAGGAATGCAATTTTAAAAGCCAATTTCTCCCATTACTGACCTGTTTTGGGATACAGTAATTTGGAAAGCTTGCTGTATTAAAGTTTTTTTTTGTTTGACAAATATCTACCGACATTGTTTACAATAGATGAAAAATGACACTTGTAATCCTGCCTACATTATGTTTTGAATTGGTTTTTTAGCTGAAATTGTCACAATTTCAATTTGGTCCTTTCATCTTTATGTAAACAAGTTATTATACAAACAATTTAACACTGAACGATTCTGTAAAATGCAAAAGATTTATTAAGGAGAGTATCTTAGTATAAGGGTTGAATCTAAAAGTCGTCAATCCACCACTAATCAAGAATTTACTTGGAGGCAAGTTGAGATATGTAAATTTGGCTCTTATATGTCCTGTTTTCCTGGAGAATGGAAGGGCTTGGATTTTTACTGTGGGATATTTGCTTGAAACATTTATTTTTCAGAAAGAGATATTCAAGTTTTGGAAGATTGCTATTTAGCATTTGCATCTGTTTAGCATGTTATGAAACTGTTGCTTTCATGAAGGACAATGTTTTGATTATTGTTTTACTTTGTTGTTGTTCTTCTGGGAAGGCATTCTAGGTCACCATACTTCAAAAATAGCAAAAGCTATTCAACTAAGAAAAACTAGAAAGCCTGTAAGTGTCACAAGTTTTATTTCATTTTTATTTTGCTGCCCCCAAGAGTTTGAAGTGTAATTTACTAATTAGCAATATGATCATAACATAAACTCTCTGAGTATGTTTTCAACAACTTGATATTCTGAATGTTGTTTGGCTACATGTTGTTTCATACCATGTACTTTTTAACATGTGTTATTATTATATAATGAATCTTGAACTCGAGATAATTGCATTGCAAAGAATTTCTGAAAAAACTAAGGATGTGGGTAACTAACCTGGATCTTCAGGAAGGTACAGGAGAGATTCACCATTTATTTATGCAATGATTCAGTATGTGGTACTGGGATAACAAGGTGTTGAAGGATGGGAAAATTGCATACAGCCACGTTTCTCTTTTACTTGCTACAAGAACCTAATATACATTTACTACCTTTTTATTAAGTGAAAACCAACAAGCCCTTTTCAAAAGTAAATGGTACTGCATCCTTTTAAATTCAGTGATTCAGTTCCCACCTCGTCACCACCCAGCCTCAACCCTCCATACATCATGTTCATATCCTTAGTGCTCCCACTCTGTTCATAGCCCACTGATTAAAAAATAGCCTTAGCGCTCCCACTTTGTATTGAAATCATGTTACCACACAGTCCCATTGACTTACTTCTATGGTCATTTGTTGGACATTAATAAAATTATCTTATCTTATTTTATCTTATCTTATCTAGAGCTATTTTTCTTTGGATTCTCTTGGGATATATCAATGGTTGTAAATCATGCCATGATAGTGCATCCTTGTTCACATTGGTATGAAATTTGGTTCTCAAGTCAAAGTCCCATTGTTAGGAGATCAGCCAGCATGAGTAGAAAAATAAAATAAAATATGGCATTTTGACCCTTTGCAAACCCTCTTAATAGATTGTATAATTTTTTTGGATATTTTGTTGCCTTATTATGGTAGATTTTTTTGCTTATCAGTGTGTTTTGAAAAATAATTTGGATTTTAAGCATGGTTGTCTTTGGATATTATTGTCTTTTCTTAGAATTACAAATGATGCAATATAGATGTTCATATTGCTCCTTTCCCCAATTTTGAAAGGGTGCTATCTCAATGGAAGAGTGCCTGCTTTACAAGCAAGAGGTTGGTGGTTCAATTCCTCCGTGCCCTATTGATATGGAAATATTGATATTTTTAATCAAATATATTTTATTATGATTTATTATGGCTATAGAGGAGGTTTCAAACCACCTTTTTATGTTTCTACGAGGTGGGTTCTAAGCCACCTTCATATGTCACAACGAGGGGGGTTTAGAACCTCCCTTATAGGTACCTACGAGGGGGGTTTGCAACCATTATCGTAGGTACCTACAAGGGGGGTTTGTAACTGCCCCCAAAGGTTTGTAATAAGGAAATTTAGGAAGGGTTCTGAACCACCCCCATAGGTGTCTACGAGGGGGGGTTAGAACCACCCCTATATGGGTTTCAAACTGCCTCTATAGGCCTCTACGAGAGGGGTTCAAAACCACCCCTATAAGCCTCTACGAGGGGGGTTCTAAACTGCCCCTATAGGCCTCTACAAGGGGGGTTCCAAACCGCCCCTATAGGACTATACGAAGGGGGTTCACAAATGACCCTATAGGCCTCTACGAGGGGGGTTTGAAACCACCTCTATATTCCTCTACAAGTGGGGTTCCAAACCGCCCCTGTAGGTTTGTATGAGGGGGGTTCACAACTGTCCTCGTAGGTCTCTATGAAGGGGGTTCAAAACTGCCCCCATAGGTCTCTATGAAGGGGTCTATGAGGGGGGTTTAAAACCACCTCCGTAGACCTCTACGAGGGGGGTCACAAAACACCCCCAAAAGTCACTTTTGGGGGTGGTTCCAATCTCGTCAAAAACAGTCCTTAAAGGGAAAAAATTTTAACATCGGTGCCTTTAGGGGCGGTTTTGCCAAAACTGCCCCCAAAGCTAAAACCCTCCCCATAGGTCACTTTTGGGGGTAGAAGACAACCCCCCCTAAAGGCCAAAAATGTAGTAGTGGTGGATCATATTTTAGTATTTAGATAGTTACTCTGAGGATAATTACTTGATTTTAAGTGCAGCGGATAAACCACTTCTAAAGGCCAATTATTCTTAAGCACAATTACAACACTTAATGACAGTTAGTGCGCAAATTACGACACTTATCACAAGTCCAATTTTGTAACAAATAACCATCCATTATCAATCCCAATGGTTATAAGTTGTATCTTTCCTTTTATAAAACTTTAATGAAAATGAGAAAATACAACTTTTTGTTGACCAAGTGGAAATTTAGAAACACAACAATTTTGTTGCTTAAAACTTCCACATAGAGAAATTTAGAAACCAATTTTGTCTACTATCAACCCTTGAGAACATCCACCACTCTGAACACTATTCCCCATATTTTCTTGTTGTGCCTTGACTACTGCAAGGCCCTTCTCGTTTATTTCCCATATGATGCTATTTACATCGATCTTCATATTTTCTTCTACACCAACAACCCATTGTTGTTGTCTATATAAGCATTTTTTGTACAAGACCTTCATATTCTTCGATGATCCTGTTGGCTTCCACCATTGCACCTCTACTTTGTAAGACCCAATAGTACTAGCATCTGACTCCTGATAAATATCACCAATCACCTTACCCAAACTGCTCTTTTTTACCTGATGGCATTTATACCATGCATTTTGACAAACATCTATTGTGTCTAATCTCATTGTAAACAAGCTTCTTTTTTTGTCATGTCCTTATTTGGCCACATGAGCATTTGATCCCATAGAATTTATAACATTAAAATATTGATCAAACTGGAATTTTTTATATACAAATATTTGAGCAACAATGTTCGATGCCAATGTTTGAAAGGTGTGCACCCTGATTTATTGTAGGCCTGTAAGGTACTGATCTTGAATTTCGTTCGAAAATTTTAGTTCCAGCTTACCGCTTTACGGAATTGTATGGCCTTGTTCCATTACCTTGAGCATCTGTATATTCACAATGGGGAGTACCTGGAAGGACCATTTGTAAAGGTCATTCTTCATAAACATTCCAAAAGTATAACATTTAAAGGAACATTATCGAGGTCAAGCAAATTGTTTGCAGGCCATCTTGTAAGGGAGCTTTCAAATACACCACAATCCTTGCAATTGAAGAAGACTTTATGAACTAAAATACCAAACTCACTAGCATCTAGTACTTTGAACTGTACAATGTCTCCCTCAAAATCAGTTGACACTATTCCCCAAGCAACATACTGTGGCTTTAAAGGACATTGATGTATCAAATTAACTAGTAGATTGTTAGGAACCCATGTCTTTACTTTGTTAGTATATTGTTGTTGGACGCATATGCTTTGTAAGTCGTCCCGTAGTATTTGTTGATCCATAATTTATATTAGCCCATAGTATTGACCCATAGTATTGGACGCATATGCTTTGTAAGTCGTCCCATAGTATTATATGTCCCATGGTTTTGACTCATAGTATTGGCGCCTAGACTTAGCCCATGGTTTGTATTGACACATAGTATTGATCCATGGTATTGGCGCCTAGACTTAGTATATAAGTGTGTGTTGAGGCCTATGAAGGCACCGTGAAGTTAATTGTATTGAGCTTGCTCAAAGGAGGTTTCCCCCTCGAAGTGGCCCGTGATCAATATAAAAGTGATTCTGAGTTCTATTATTTCTGATATCTCGTGTATTTGCATTAATTAATTATTGCAGGTTCATCACATTTGGTATCAGAGCACTTTCTTGGGCTCGTTGGGTGGAATTTCTGCCAAATGTTTTTTCGCATCTGTTGCAGCTTCGGATTTGGGAATAATCCCTATCCGCTTAACTGTGGGAAGTACTTGGGCATAAGCCTTAAAACTCATTGTGAGGAGTACCACAGGAACCCCAAAGTAGATGGCCCATTGAGAGGACCTGCCAGCGAAAAGGGAAACGACCCCTACCTGATTGACTAGTTCCCACCCGTGAGGTAAACAAAGGGCTGTCGTTTGTGGCAAAGCGGTTATCAGTTTTACCTGAGTCGTGGAGTGAGGGGTACTGCCCCAATACGCAAGCTGTCAGACAGCATTGGTGGCCGAGTGAAACAGCTGAACTGTTAGGAAGCCATACATACCTGGGGTCCATATATATTTTCAGTTGAACTGTTGCCGATCACTTTCGCTCTAGATCCCGCCGTTTCAGATCTATTCTGAAAGTCGTTCCAGATCCAGTCATCATTTCAGATCCATCCATTTTTGATCCCTTCCGCGCCGTTGCAGATCCATCTGTTGCGGATCCCTTCCGCGATGCTGTTGCCAATCCATTTCTGGAAAAAAAAATTTAATTAAAAATTAAAAAATAAAAAATAAAAAAAACTGTTTTTCATCCATATCTCCCTTGTTTCAACTCTGTTTTCTCTGAAACTTCACTGACATCCCTGCAATCCCATTTTGCATATTTCATTCCTGAAGACCCTATCCCAAATTCCACTTCCCAAGACCAGAAATCTCACATTTGTCTATTTTTAGGGTTTGCTATAACTTCTTCAATTTTCACCCGATTGCCTTCAAATTTTACCATAGAGTTCCCGCTTCTGAAATCCCCATTTTTTGCTTCCCTATCCCTCAGAAAGTGTCGAAAACCTAGTCAAACCCCAATTAACCCTCCGAGTTTTTCCCAAATCCAAATTTCCCCTTGCTAAATAAGCTTGTGTTTGTGTTTTTCTATCCATCCCCCCCCCCCACAAAAAAAATAAAATAAAAATAAAAAAAATTACTAGTTATGGTTGTCACTCGCACAGGAGCAAACACCATGGAGGAAGCACTTGCAGCCATCCAAACCAAACTCCAAGGTCTGGATGAAAAATTTCTCAGCCTCCATCTTCAGCATTCAGCCATGAACAATAACCGACAGCCAGAATCTTTTGCAGCCACCGAGTTCTCTTCTTCCAGCAATTTTCGTGGACCGAAGCTTGATTTTCCTCACTTCAATGGTACTGATCCGAATGGATGGATATACCGAGCAGAACAATATTTCAGTCTGCATAATACTTTTGATGTTCAGAAAGTTCCACTTGCATCCTTTCATTTGGAACAGGAAGCCCTTCAATGGTACCGTTGGTACATCAAAGCTCATCCCAAGCCAAACTGGACAGATTTTTTCCAACTCCTTTTGCCATGATTTGGTCCTAGTGCTTTTGACAACTTCACAGGAGCACTCACTAAACTTCACCAAACTGGCACAGTGAGAGAGTATCAGATGGAATTTGAGAAACTAGCCAATCACACAGAAGGATTGTCTGATGAATTCTACAGGATTTGTTTTATCAGTGGTCTCAAGGATGAAATCTGCTTAGAGGTCAAAATGTTTTGTCCCAACACAATGATGGAAGTCCTAGAGTTGGCTAAGCTGGTCGAGGACAAGATCGCAGCTCAAAAACGCTCCAAACCCACCTTTGTTCCCTTCATAAATATGGGTTCCAAACGACCTCCCATCACGCCTTCTCCTCAACCAACTCCTATCAAGCAATTGTCTGAAATAGAGATGCAGGAACGTTGAGAAAAAGGGCTTTGTTATAATTGTGATGAGAAATTCACTCGGGGACATAGATGTGTTCCACAAAATCTCTATCTCTTGGATGTGGATTCTCCGCCTGCCTTAGAACTTGATGAAGAATCTCTAGATACAGTAGATGATCAAGTCAACATTCAGCACCTTCCTGTTGACATCCCATCTCAGGATGACCCACCCGAGATCTCTCTCCATGCTGTAACCGATGTCACCACCCCACAAATAATGCGAGTCAGGGGATACTTCAAGAAGCTCCCTCTTACCATACTCATTGATTCTGGTAGCACTCATAACTTTATTGATCCTTGGATTACCAAACAGGCTGATTGTTTTGTCCATCCTTGCTCCAACTTTGAAGTCATGGTTACCAATGGGGGCACCTTACCTTGCAAGGGGAAGTGTCACAATGTGCGTATCTCTATGGAAGATTATAACCTGCGCTCTCACATGTTTACCTTGTCCTTAGGCAGATGTGATGTGGTTTTGGACATTCAATGGTTATGCACACTTGGCCCCATCTTATGGGATTTTGCTGAACTTTGGAAGCAGTTTTCAGTCAATGGGGCACAACACAAATTTATGGGCTTACAACCAGGGTCTCTCTACATCATTAGTTCACATCGCCTGGAAAAAATACTTAAGAAGAATTCACATGGTGTCATCGCTCAACTCCATTCCATTCAGATGCACCCATCAACAGTCTCCACTACTTCCTTGGATAGATATGCAGGTGTCTTTGTTGAACCAATGAGCTTGTTGCCTTCAAGAGACCTTTCCAGTAAGAATTTAGCCACATCTAACTCCCAGTAGGAAATGATGACTATTTTGCATACAGTCTAGAAGTGGCATCCATCCCTATTGGGGAATTATTTCTACATCAAGACTGATCTCCAGAGTCTGGAAACTTTCCTGGAACAACGGGTCTCCTCCCCAACACACCTGAAATGGGTTATCCAACTCATGGGTTATGACTATGCGACCACTTACCAGAAGGGTAAGGACAATATGGTGGAAGATGCTCCTCCTCGCACATTTGATGACCCAGTTTCTCTTACAGCTATTTCTCTACTTGTTCCAAATTGGTTGCAATCTATTCAACGGGGGTATCTCTTCTATGAACTCCATGCTTCTTCATCAGTAGGGCACTCTGGGTTCCTCAAAATGTATGACCAGGAACAATGTAACTTCTTTTGGCAGGGACTCAAAAGGACAATTCAACGGATGGTGGTTGACTGTGATACTTTCCAGGTCAACAAGGGTGAAACGACCCTCCTTTCAGGACTGCTCGAACCCTTACCCATCCCTCCACAGATTTGGACAACTATTTCTATGGATTTCCTAGAAGCGCTCCAGTGGTATAGTACCACATCTCAAAGGAAACCATATGAAGCAGTCTTTGTACATGCACCACCATTTCTTCTTCCATACACCTTCAGCAGCTCCCCAGTTCAGGCAATTGACTCAATTCTTTGAAACCGTGATCAGCTTCTTCTCATTCTGCAGGACAATTTTCACATGGCAAGAATTTGACTAAAACAACAAGCCGATCAGCACCGTTCTGAGCACACTTTTCACATCGCTGATATGGTTCTTCTTCATCTACAGCCTTCCATGCAATCCTCCCTGAAACTCCAAAGGTGCCAATGGCTCAGAATACAACTCGTGGATGCTACATGGCACCCACTCCTTCAGATTCTGCATCAATTTCCACATCTAAATCTTTGAGGACAAAGCTTTTTCTAAGGGAGAGGAGATGTTA
Organism: Larix kaempferi; assembly: GCA_027924585.1. Lineage (NCBI taxonomy): Eukaryota > Viridiplantae > Streptophyta > Pinopsida > Pinales > Pinaceae > Larix > Larix kaempferi. The sequence goes on along the minus strand of BSBM01000729.1, from coordinate 3,799,220 downwards.
GGAACCCATGTCTTTACTTTGTTAGTATATTGTTGTTGGACGCATATGCTTTGTAAGTTGTCCTGTAGTATTTGTTGATCCATAGTTTATATTAGCCCATAGTATTGACCCATAGTATTGGACGCATATGATTTGTAAGTCATCCCATGGTATTATATGTCCCATGGTTTTGACTCATAGTATTGGCGCCTAGACTTAGACCATGGTTTTTATTGACACATAGCATTGACCCATGGTATTGGCGCCTAGACTTAGTATATAAGTGTGTGTTGAGGCCTATGAAGGCACCGTGAAGTTAATTGTATTGAGCTTGCTCAAAGGAGGTTGCCCCTCGAAGTGGCCCATGATCAATATAAAAGTGATTCTGAGTTCTATTATTTCTGATATCTCATGTATTTGCATTAATTAATTATTGCAAGTTCATCACATAGATTCAGATTGATTATTGTTGAAAGCGCTTGGAACAGAAAGCAATGTTTCTCTATTAAAATCGATGATTCTTTTAATCGGCCATACAACAAAAGATCCACTGCTCACCCCTGGACAACATGCCATACAAGAAAACACCACTTCATCGACCATAATACCAAAGGAGAAGTCACCCAAAAATGTTCCCCCAACAAAATGAGTCTCACTCACATTTGTTACAAAACCTATGGCAATGCAATCCTTTCTTTCTGAACACTTATGTAACAACTTAACTTTTCTCATAATAAAATAAGATTTATTCTTAGTTGTTTTGATATGTGCTACACTCGTCAAAGTAGAAGCTGGTATATCATTCACCTCATTCTCAGTTGTTATGATATGTGCTACACTCGTCAAAGAAGAAGCTGGTATATCATTCACCTCGTTATCGCGAAGAGCAGACCCAATCTGGTTAACAATCTTAGATATAGGCCATTGAATATAACCACCAACATCCTCTGACAATGTATCTGCACCTTCTGATCGATAGGGCAATGGAAGACTTGCATTTAAATACTTGGTAACATTTGCAATGATACATCCTTCATTAATAGTGATATTATGCAAAAATTTTCTTTCTAGAAACGAGATTCCTTCAGCAACTTTCAATCCATTCAAAAGTAGGTCCACACATTGTTGAGTACCAAAATCCATTTCATAAATGATATCTGAAATATAAAATAACAGCACACATTGTTCAGAACCAAAATCCAGTTCAGAAGCATTTTATGAAATATAAAATAACAGGAGCACATTAATAATCATATTTATTTTAAACAAAGATATAACATAAATTATAATATATAAAAAATTGTTGTCCGGACTTCCAATTTTCTGAATGGTAGGATCGGTCGCCCCTTCTTGTAGAAGAAGCAAACACAAGAAGGATCGAACGACCCTTCTTGTAGTCTACAAATATTACGAAAAGAATTCTGGGTAGAAGAAGCGTCTCCCTCCCGTTCATTTATGACGAAATATTAAAAATGTTCAACCTACGAATGTTAGGACGTCAATACATGTATTTCCAAAATTGTGAATAAGGGAAGAATACTGAGCACAACAAGGGTCGGCCGACCCTTCATTTACAAAATAAATTTAAATATATTTTATCTACGAAGGCTATGTCGACAATTCTCAACTTCCAACTTCCGTTGTAAATAGTAGGGACTCGGACATCATCTAAGTTCTAACATATAAAAATGTTTGTCCCGACTTCCATTTTCCAAAGAGAAGAATCAGCTGCCCCTTCATTTAGGAGATAATTGTGAACAACTATATCCAGCAATTCACCTATATCCAGAATGGTGAAAGAAAGAAGGATCGACCGACCCTTCTTGCAATCTAGAACTATTATGAATACAATACTGGGCAGAAGAAGGGTCGGTCACGCATTCATTTATGAGGGAATTGTAAAATTATTCAACCTACAAAGGCTAGTACGTCAATTCATCTATATCTAAAATGGTGAACACCGGAATAATACTGAGCACGGCTAAGTTATAACATATAAAATTGTTTGCCCCGACTTCTGTTTTTCGAGAAGAAGGATCAGACGCCCCTTTGTTTAGTAGATAATTGTCAAAACCTTTATCTATAAATTGAACGATATCCAGAATGGTGAAGATGAAGAAGGATCGACTAACCCTTCTTGCAGTCTCAAGCTATAATGAAAAGAATATTGGGAAGAAGAAGGATCTTCTGCCCCTTCTTTTATGAGTGAATTCTAAAAATAGAACTTGGAGAAAGAGCGGCCGATCTTTCTCTTTGGATATTTCCACTCTCCAGCAAAATGTGCAAAGCAATGTTCCTATGAAATATGTGTTTAGAGTGCCGATATCTACTTTAGCCACTCCGAAAAACTCATCCTTGGAGGAAGGAGCAGATGCTCTTTCTCCTCAGCATCTACTTCCAACACCCCGAAATGGAACAACCTGACGATAGAGCGACCTCGCTTTCACTGACAAATTTTTGACTTGACGGCAAACTCTTTGTAGCAAAACGTCTGTAAATTTTTTCTTTCAAATGTCAAAATCTAGTCTCCAGGGTGACACGTGGAACATTCAGATTGTGCCACGTGGCTTTGATTATTCCAGAATTGATCTGTGCTACACTCGGCAAAGAAGAAGCTGCTATATCATTCACCGCATTCTCGGCCCAAAAGTATGAAAGAATGTTTCTATCTGGTTAATTGCAGTCAGAATCTTTCCAACTAATGGCATCACTATCTGCATTGTTGTCACTATTAAATTCCTTTTCCAACACGGTATCCTGCCTAAATTTTAAGAAAATTTTTGTCAACTTTATCTCTTAAACTAAATGCCTTGGTATCGTATGCAAGACTCACATGTGTTCTCATTGCATCCAACAATTTGAGTCATACACCACGTCCAACTATGCAATACATGGGACTTTTCTAGCCAATATACTATATTGGAAAACAATTATACCTTAATATTGTTTAAAGCTATTTGATTGCTTAATTGTATTCAATTAAATTAAATACTTAAATTATATATATTTATAGTAAAAGAAATGTAATCAATATTATATAAAGTAAGACATAAATTATCAATTTCAAATATTTCAAATAAAGTATTAACGTTTACATAGATCAGTATACTATACTGAATATTAACTGCAAAATGATATTAAAAAGAAAAAACATGTTTCAATTTTCCGAGTTCATTTGTCGTTATCTTTTTCCAACAAACCTAGCCAAATGCTAGAGGATTTGCATAAAACAATATGGAATATATGAAAATAATACGCTACATCACCAGACAGAAAACATATGCAAGCTGGCGGGAATCGACATTAAACCTGTTAATTCCATTAATTTAGCCCAGTAATGAGTAACGCATGATTTTACAAATATAACGTTGTGAATTCATATTAATGGACTGTAAGAAGATTGTTGATTTTTAGTGCAGCTACGAGACCCATTCTCAGAGAGAATGGTACCCTAGTCATTTGACTAGGGTTCCTGGTCAAGTTAACCAGGCAGAGTATGAGTAAGACCCTAGAAGGTACCCTAGGGCCCCCAGCTGTCTCCTGGGGTTCTTGGTCTAGGACCAAGCAGATTGATGCCATGGCAAAGTCCCTAGCATGTGGCTAGGGCCCCTATTTGTCTCTAGGGTATTCTGGTCTAGAACCAGACGGTTTCTTGGTCATGATGACCAAGCAGATCCTGCAGGTTGAGACAGAGACTTCCTAGGTCCTGCAGATGGCTGATCAACATTCAGCCTAGGACTGAATGCTCAGCTTGAGGCTAAGGACCATTCTCTGTGAGAATGGAGATCCTGTTCATGGACCAGATGGTTGATCAACATGTCCCAGTCTAGGACTGAGGTTCAGCCTTGAGCTGAAAGCCATTCATTGAGAATGGAAGATATTGTTGTCCCCTCTCCTAATCGGTTATTGCTAGGTTGCTTCTCAAGGGATTGGCCACCCCTTGACGATGTCCCTAGTATCTAACCCTTAGGAGCAGCGTTAAGGACAAAAGGATTGCACCATCCGTTTGGATCTTCTCCCTTATACAGTGATGACAAAAATATATAAACTATGTATCTTAAGAGAGAAAAGTTTTTGATTGCTTGTCCACTCTGATCTTGTGGTTGTTGACCCATGGTCCTATGGTCCTAGCACTCTCACTTGTGTGCACATTTGACCCTGATGACTCCTACTTTATGGAGTGTATTTATCTATTTGATTTGTTAAAGATCTTTGGATATAGGACCTTGTCCCACTTATGTTTTTGGACTATTTACTTTACATTGGACCTTTAGTTTTTCACTATATGATAAATTCTTTAATTATTTATTTTACTCTTATTAATAAAATCTTTATGATTTTATTAATAAAGACTTTGTGATTTTATTAATAAAGTTTTATTATTTTATTATTATTATTGGACCATTTAAATTCTTGTCCTATTATTTCATTGGACCTTTGGTACTTTATCCCTTGACCTTTCTTTTCTTATTATTTTATTTAATTTTATCTATTCCTATTTCAACGTAAGGTTCATTCTATATAAACCTTACAAATCTTATGTTCATTAAACACACGTTAGCTTACACTTCACTTATCGTTTTGTTTCTCTCGGTAATACTTTCGGGTTTGCTCCTAATTGGGTTTTTACGACTGTCTCTCTCTTCTCGGCTTCACTCTCACGGGTTTCTCTCTCGCCTTTATCTTCACGCTGATTTATCCTCACGCTGCTACCTGTCACAGGTTTATCCTCACACTGATTTATCCTCACGCTGCTACCTGTCACGGGTTTATCCTCACGCTGATTTATCCTCACGCTGCTACCTGTCACGGGGTTATCCTCACACTGATTCATCCTCACGGATCTGGCATTTGTTATTTCAGTTTGCCTTCACGGTTTTATCCTCACGGATCTAGCATTTGTTATTTCGGTTTGCCCTCACGGTTTCATCCTCACGGATCTGGCATTTGCTATTTCGGTTTTCCTTCACGGTTTCATCCTCACGTATCTGGCATTTGTTATTTCGGTTTTCCCTCACGGTTTCATCCTCACAGATCTACCTTCACGATTTTACCCTCACGGGTTTCCTTCTCAGTTTTTCCCTCGCGGGTTTCCTTCACGGCCTCAGGTTTTCTTCACAGATTTCTCTCACGAGTTTATCCTTACGGATCTCTCCTCACAGCTTCATCTTCACGGGCTTCTCTCACAAGCTTTTCTATTTCTACTCTAGCATTTGACTCTGAGTTGTAGCTTGTGACTGTCTCACAACTTCTCTATTTTGTTGTTGCATTTGATTCTGACTGTAGCTGTCTCACAGCTTCTCTATTTTTACTGTGGCATGTGATTGTCTCTATTTTTGTTGTAGCATTTGATTCACTCACAGTTTCTCTATTTTTGCTGTGGCATTCAGCAGTCATCACTTTAATTGAACTCTGAGTGAGTGCTTGCTTACGTGCCTGACCTTTGTAGTCTGCAGCACCTATGCGTCTTTCTTATTACTGTCATTTTTTGAAGAACTTGAGGTCTGTTTTATTCTACCTGAACCTTCTCTCTCTTAAGGTACGCATATAGTTTATCTAGGTTGACTTGTCCTTTCAGTGACAAGATCAAAACTATCTGAGTATAAGTTGAATCCAAATGGTTGTTTTAATTCTTTAATGCAGTTCATGTTTATTTTACTATAGTTCATTTATTTTATTTTTTTGAACTTAGTATTTGATGATTCTCGAGGACCAACATTAATGCAGTGACTAAATGGAGCATTAAGTTGAAAGAGATGAAAATCATGTTTTAAATCAGTTTGAATTTAAATTTTACAGTACAATTGTTTACATGTTCTTGCATCAAGGTTGTTATATGTGAAAAAATGTACATAACCTGAATTTTCAACATGGTATTAGAGCATTAGGGTGTAGCTACTTCTGTTTTGCAGCCAACAGAAACTACATCGATCCTAAGACAAGACCTTTACTTCACAAAAGCCTACTTGACAAGTTGACTATAAGGGGTTGAAATGGCTTCTAACTCTGTAAAGGCAAAAGATAGGCTTGAAGGAGACTCAAACTTTAATGCATGGAAGGCCAGGGTCTTAAATATTTTGGAGGAAAATGATTTGGATGATTTGGTCACTAATGTTGTGGAAGAACCCACAACAGCTCAAGGCAGAGTAGCATTTAAGAAGAAGCAAGCTAAAACAAAGAGGGTGATTTTTGACTCAGTCAAAGATAATTTGATGCCTATAATAGCTCCTCTAAGGACAACCAAGGAATGCTTTGATGCCTTAGCTAATCTCTATGAGAAGAAGGCACCTACTCAAAAGAGGGCCTTGAAAAAGCAACTCCGTTCATTAAAGATGGAGGATAAAGAAACAGTTGCCTCTTTCTTCTCAAAGATTGCTTAGTTAAAAGATCAACTCATGGCAATTGGAGTTGAAGTAGATGATGATGATCTTGTGCAAACAGCTGTAGATGGCCTCCCTACATCTTGGGAGACATTCCTTTCAGCAGTGAATGGAAGAGAAACTCAACCAAGCTTTGATAGATTATGGCATGATTGCCTAGAAGAAGAAGGCAGAATCTAGAGTAGATCTGGACCTCAAACTGAAAAGAACCTTCATGCCCTTATTGCCAAGACAAGGATAGAAAGAAGTTTCCCTCAGCACCAGAACAAAGGTAAGAGACCTCAAGGTAATCACTCTTATAAGTCAAAAGTAAGATGTTTTAAATGTAACAAGCTCGGTCATTATGCCAACATTTGTAGAAATCCTCCTAAGAAGAATTGGCATAAAGGAAAGCACCATGCTTCAACTGCTATAGAAGAAGAAGAGTCTCAACAAAAGAAATCTAAAGTTGAGACCAAAGGAAAAGAGCAAAAAGAGTTCTACCTCATTTCAGCGCTCTCAGATTCCATCTCCAATTCTTCAGACTCATGGTGGATTGACAGTGGGGCCACCAAGCATATGATTGGATACAAACAGGCAGTTGTAGGTTACAAGGCCAAGAAGTTTAATGCAAAAGTGGAGATGGGAAACAGAAGTACCCTTGAAATAAAAGGAGTTGGTTCAACAACCTTAAAACTCGACTCAGGTGCGTTAATTCATGTTGAAGAAATTTTATATGTTCCTGGTTTAAAGAGGAATGTTCTTTCAGTGGCAATTTTAGAAGACAAGGGGTTCTCTATAGCCTTCTCAAAAGGAAAAGCTTTAGTATGGACTAAAGGTGGAAATATGAGCTCATCTTTTGAAATTGGTGTCCGTGAAGGAGACCTTTACAAGGTTTCAGGACATGTTGTTAAAGCTCTATTGAATAACCCTTGTCAAGTTTCAGAGATCAAGAGGGAGTCTTACATTGACTCAGACATAGAAGTCCATGAGACTTCTCTTTCAGAGAAACAGAAGGAGAAGGCCAAGAAGCCTTCAGTTGATCTCACTAAGGAACCTTTTGTGGGGTTTCAAGATTGCTCCAATGGGAGCCATGTCACTGATTCAAGTTCAACCACAAATGTGGAGTTAGCCAAACTTCAAGTTTGGAACAATGTTTTTCAGTTGAAATTGGATAATGATATATGGAAAGTGATTCTCAGACAACAAGGGAAGTCAAGTATAACTTCCATTTGGATCTTTAAGATCAAAGTGTTTGTTGACATTCAGAGTTCTTTGAAGCTCTCAGAATTTCCTGTATTCTATGACAGGTTGTTTCACCATGACAAGGACATGGTGCAGTTGTCAGTTATGTGGACTAAGCCTCTGTCCTTGACAAGCTTAGCGTTGCTGAGAATGCCTCTCTTGCTGAGAGGGAGTGTTTATTTTTAGTGCAGCTGCGAGACCCATTCTCAGAGAGAATGGTACCCTAGTCATTTGACTAGGGTTCCTGGTCAAGTTAACCAGGCAGAGTATGAGTAAGACCCTAGAAGGTACCCTAGGGCCCCCAGCTGTCTCCTGGAGTTCTTGGTCTAGGACCAAGCAGATTGATGCCATGGCAAAGTCCCTAGCATGTGGCTAGGGCCCCTATTTCTCTCTAGGGTATTATGGTCTAGAACCAGACGGTTTCTTGGTCATGATGACCAAGCAGATCCTGCAGGTTGAGACAGAGACTTCCTAGGTCCTGCAGATGGTTGATCAACATTCCGCCTAGGACTGAATGCTCAGCTTGAGGCTGAGGACCATTCTCTGGGAGAATGGAGATCCTGGTCATGGACCAGATGGTTGATCAACATGTCCTAGTCTAGGACTGAGGTTCAGCCTTGAGCTGAAAGCCATTCATTGAGAATGGAAGATATTGTTGTCCCCTCTCCTAATCGGTTATTGCTAGGTTGCTTCTCAAGGGACTGGCCACCCCTTGACGATGTCCCTAGTATCTAACCCTTAGGAGCAGCGTTAAGGACAAAAGGATTGCACCATCCGTTTGGATCTTCTCCCTTATACAGTGATGACAAAAATATATAAACTATGTATCTTAAGAGAGAGAAAAGTTTTTGATTGCTTGTCCTCTCTGATCTTGTGGTTGTTGACCCATGGTCCTATGGTCCTAGCACTCTCACTTGTGTGCACATTTGACCCTGATGACTCCTACTTTATGGAGTGTATTTATCTATTTGATTTATTAAAGATCTTTGGATATAGGACCTTGTCCCACTTATGTTTTTGGACTATTTACTTTACATTGGACCTTTAGTTTTTCACTATATGATAAATTCTTTAATTATTTATTTTAGTCTTATTAATAAAATCTTTATGATTTTATTAATAAAGACTTTGTGATTTTATTAATAAAGTTTTATTATTTTATTATTATTATTGGACCATTTAAATTCTTATCCTATTATTTCATTGGACCTTTGGTACTTTATCCCTTGACCTTTCATTTCTTATTATTTTATTTAATTTTATTTATTCCTATTTCAATGTAAGGTTCATTCTATATAAACCTTACAAATCTTATGTTCATTAAACACACGTGAGCTTACACTTCACTTATCATTTTGTTTCTCTCGGTAATACTTTCGGGTCTGCTCCTAATTGGGTTTTTACGACTGTCTCTCTCTTCACGGCTTCACTCTCACGGGTTTCTCTCTCGGCTTTATCTTCACGCTGATTTATCCTCACGCTGCTACCTATCACGGGTTTATCCTCACGCTGATTTATCCTCACGCTGCTACCTGTCACAGGTTTATCCTCATGTTGATTTATCCTCACGCTGCTACCTGTCATGGGGTTATCCTCACGCTAATTCATCCTCACAGATCTGGCATTTGTTATTTCAATTTTCCTTCACGGTTTTATCCACACGGATCTGGCATTTGTTATTTTGCTTTTCCCTCACGGATCTGGCATTTGCTATTTCGGTTTGCCTTCACAGTTTCATCCTCACGGATCTGGCATTTGTTATTTTGGTTTTCCCTCACGGTTTCATCCTCATGGATCTACCTTCACGATTTTACCCTCACAGGTTTCCTTCTCAGTTTTTCCCTCGCGGGTTTCCTTCACGGCCTCAGGTTTTCTTCACAGATTTCTCTCACGAGTTTATCCTTACGGATCTCTCCTCACAGCTTCATCTTCACGGGCTTCTCTCACAAGCTTTTCTATTTCTGCTGTAGCATTTGACTCTGAGCTGTAGCTTGTGACTGTCTCACAGCTTCTCTATTTTGCTGTTGCATTTGATTCTGACTGTAGCTGTCTCATAGCTTCTCTATTTTTACTGTGGCATGTGATTGTCTCTATTTTTGTTGTAGCATTTGATTCACTCACAGTTTCTCTATTTTTGCTGTAGCATTCAATAGTCATCACTTTAATTGAACTCTGAGTGAGTGCTTTCTTACATGCCTGACCTTTGTAGTTTGCAGCACCTGTGCGTCTTTCTTATTACTGTCATTTTTTGAAGAACTTGAGGTCTGTTTTATTCTACCTGAACCTTCTCTCTCTTAAGGTATGCATATAGTTTATCTAGGTTGACTTGTCCTTTCAGTGACAAGATCAAAACTATCTGAGTATAAGTTGAATCCAAATGGTTGTTTTAATTCTTTAATGCAGTTCATGTTTATTTTACTATAGTTCATTTATTTTATTTTTCTGAACTTAGTATTTGATGATTCTCGAGGACCAACATTAATGCAGTGACTAAATGGAGCATTAAGTTGAAAGAGATGAAAATCATGTTTTAAATCAGTTTGAATTTAAATTTTACAGTACAATTGTTTACATGTTCTTGCATCAAGGTTGTTATATGTGAAAAAATGTACATAACCTGAATTTTCAACAAAGATAACTACCCGGAATTGAAGGAAATAAATTATGGAAATATGAAGAAGATAGATAAGGGTGGAAGGAAATCTGAAGAATCTAAAACGTTCAGCGACTTTAAATTACTATGAACTTCAAACTGTCATTGCATTGATTTTTGACAACCATGGAAGATATGGATTTTTATCCCAAAGGCTGAATAAGCATGCTTTGTTACAGATTTAGATTTATGGTTTGAATAATATAAATACCTGCCAATTGAAAAAATAGCAGTCGATTCTTCAAACCAATCTTACTGCTCTACCCACCCAACACTCTTCTCAGGTCCACCTCAGCAAAAGAAAGCCTCGGTCCTCAGAGAAAACAGAGCTCCAAACTAGAAAACACAGAGAGTTTGAACTTTAAGTTTCAATGTAGGAAGTGGGCGAGAAGAGTAGTGTGGCACGATAAGTTTCAATGTAGGCAATGGGTGGGAAGAGCAGTGTGGCCGAATATCAATGCAAAAAAGTTCGTGACATTTATTGTCATAGTGTGGAGGGATATCATTTGTACGTTGTGACATATAAACACAATCCATCATAAACGTGATGAAATTATTCACACGAGTGATACAATCCATCATTTACCATTAGCGTTGTAGAAACCATTTTAAATGGTGGAAACGATCAACTCCATCCCAACGTACAAACCATTTTAAATGTTTGAAAAGATCACCTCCATGCAAACATACAAACCATTTTAAATGGTGTTAAAGATCACCTCCATGCAAACGTACAAACCATATTAAATGGCGAAAAATATGACCTCCATGCCAACATACAAACCATTTTCAATGGCAGAAAAGATCAATCGGGCGGCGAAATATCAAGGGTCCCACTTTTGTTCCGCATCCCCAACATGCGTGCTAGGATGGAGGGATGGGTGGTTGCGGAATCTGAAACCGCTCTCCATGTGGCAGCACCACATGATTTCACAAGTTGGAAGGGCGGTAAGGAAAACCACCATCCTCCATTTGCAAAACCACCTTCGCCCATCCTTCAGGGTCACTGGCATGTGTGAATATGATGTGGCTGGTCCACATCACACCTTCTGCCCATGCAACTCCTCCACATCGGGGCTCCTTCCAATGTGTCTCCTCTGCGCCAAACTTCCTTCCCACGTGGTGTCTCCACGTCAACCTGCACATGCACAGTGGAAAACACTTTTCAATAACACAATCACAACATAATTAAAAACCTTTCAATTACACAATCACAACATGCAAGAATGAAATAAAAACACATCAGAATCAAATGCATAAGATTACTTATCTTTATCCAATCCAGATCCAAGCAACTGGCTTTGTAAGAGTGCTTTTCCACTTACTAGCATCAATATAAATGTGTGGTTGTTTATCAGTTGTAGAAAATTATAGATAAAATGAGTTAAATGAAGAAATTCATTTAACACATTATAACACATGAATCGTATATTAATAGAAATCCAACCTACAGATCGATGTATTCATTAAATTGGCAACATAAAACATAGTTCAAAGAAATTTGACAAATTAATATCCAAAAAATATGGCCAAGAGAAACTGACTGAATTTCATTAATTATTTAAAAAATTACAATGAATCAATACATAAAACTTAGAATAAATTTTCCTAAATTATACATAATCCAAATTGAATCGACATCCCCACAACTTTCCCTTATATTCTTCCTGTGTCCTCGTGGTGCCATCCTCCTCCCAAAAGAGAGGAATCTTGAATAATGGATCAAACATTTCTTTGAAGAGTTTTACTTGATGTGCTAAAATGTCTATCCTTGACTGAATCGTGTTCATCTGGTGATACTTATTCACTACCTTCTTTGCCCAAATAATACTAGACACTCTATCCTAAGTTAATGCTAGTTGTTTTCACCTCATCCTCTGTTAGCCATTCAGAAATTCTATGGCCTTTTCTGCACATTCCATGTGCTTCTTGTTGAACGTTTCCTTGACTACTGTTATACTTTCCCTAGCTAACTTTATTACAGCCTCTTTGTCCAGAATGAAATCGAGATATGGCCTCAATTTCTCTACCTCTGCAATAATGTCATCCCAAATGACTTGCTTTGCTTCCTGCAAGGAGGTCTCACCTATAACCTGCTTTATTAATTCATCATATTTCACTTGTAGCCCTCCTAGAGAGTTCGGCCCAGGTAGGGTAAAAGGCAAGTGGAAGACAATTATAAATAAGTGGAGGAGGTAGGGTTATTAGACTCTCTATTTATTCATTCATTCACTCACTCATTCTCTCAAGTGAGTAGTATGCACAATTGGAGGAGGAGAAATACAAGGAAAGGTTTGTGGCTCATGGCTTCTCCCAAAAAGAAGGGATAGATTATGAAGAAACTTTTGCACCCATAGCTAGATACACTTCCATCATAACAGTACTTGCTCTGGTTGTAGTGATGAAGTGGAAGATACACCAGATGGATGTCAAGACAGCTTTCTTGAATGGTGTAGTCGACGATGAAGACTTGTGCTAAAGAACTATGTCGAGAAATGCCTTCCTAGTTAAGAGGGAGTGTTGATGTATTTGTAACTTCAGAATGTATTTCACTTTTATATTTTATATGGTATTCATATGACATTGTACTTCTGATGGAGAGGTTTCATTCCTCCGATCGGAAAGGTCATCATTGTATGTGATATGGTTATCAGAATCCCCAGTGGAGTTGGCCTTGAGTTAAGTTATAGTGGGTTATTAGACTCTCCTAGAGAGGTCAGCCCATGTACGGTAAAAGGCAAGTGGAAGACATTGAGTATAAATAGAGAGGATCACCTCTCTATTTATTCATTCATTCACTCACTCATTCTCTCAAGTAAGTAGTGTGCACAAGTGGAGGAGGAGAAGCTGCTAAGAGACTATATCTTGTTATTGGGGTTTCGTATCATTGATCATTCTATCTCTGAGGAAGTTGGGGGGTTTTCTCCTTTATGGTTTCCCCGGTGAAATGCTTTGTGTCTATTGTCTCTTGTTATTGATTCATATGATGTACATGTTGTTCTCTCGGATAAGATCCTAGATCATATTCAATTAATGATTATAAACTAACACAGAGACCATGCAGTCACACTTTACAAGGGTCTCTCGGATAAAAGAACAACTTGAAGCCATTGAAGAAGATATAGACAATGGAGAAATATTGATGAGTCACCATCTTGAATGGTCCTTCTAGGTCATGGGATTCCTTCATCCAAGGAATTTGTGCTAGGAAGAAGCTCATCACATTCAGTAGGATGTGGGAGGAATGCTCACAGGAAGAAGCTCGAATTGTAGCTCGAAAAGAAAACATGGATAGTGAAGACTAGGCTCTCATAGCACACACCAAGAATAATTACAACAAGAGGGAGCATCCTCATCACAAGAAGGAGATTGTCCCAGGAACAAAAGAAGCTCCCACAAGAAGAAGAGCACTCTTTTGGAGACTCCAATAGTTCCTGCAAGGAAGCAAAGATTGAGAGGGAGTCCACCCAACAACCAAAGAATGATAAGTATTTGAATTATTATTTCTTGTATATATGATTACTTAAATACTGTTGTTTAGTCATATACATACTTATCTTCCTAGATTAATTAGGATGTATATTATGCATGTTAGAAAAAAATTGCATTAATGAACAAGATACTACTTATATGCAAGTAATGGGTAAGTGGTCAATGGTACTGTACAACATTCCATTGCTACTTATCTACAATGAAACCTCTTTGCTGACATGTTGGAGTAGTGCACACTCTTAACAATGTTATGGTAGAGATGGAAGGAATCTAGAAAGTTACGGGATATGGATAAATGTTGTATTGAAGCATGATTGGCTAAGATAATTGCATGACTATATGACATATGTCTTTATGTGTAAGAATTTGTTCTGAAAACTATGATATGTTTCTAATCATGCAATTGAACTTGTCCCATAGGAAAGACCTTGTACCATCACCTACAAGAGAGACTTGTTTTGAAGAACAAATGACAATGATTCAACAAGAAGATTGATGAAGTCAAGAAGAAGACGTTGAAGAACCAGAAGTACTCAAGAATCGATATACAACAATGAATGAAGTAAAACCAAAAGATAATGAAGATCGTGAAAAGGAAGATCATACACCAGATGGATGTCAAGATAGGATTCTTGAATGGTGTAGTGGAAGAGGAAGTATATGTGGAGCAATCACTCAGGTTTGAGACACATGACAGGGAGACTCATGTGTGCAAACTGAAGAAATCCTTGTACGATCTGAAGATTATGGGGTGATAGTAGGGTACACAAATTTTTGCAGAGATAGTGTAATCAGTCCTGAGATGTACCTACTTGATGGATTGCTCGCATAGATGATGAATACCTACATGGATGAAGACCTATGATGATGCTCCAGTGATCCAGTGTTGATGATCTAGCTCCAATATTGAAGACTTGTGCCTATATGTATTGACGCCTGTGTCAAGAGAATACCTTCCTAGTTAAGAGGGAGTCTTAATGTACTATCTGTAACTTCATAATATATTCACTTTTATATTGTATGTATTACATTTGTACTTTATTGTATCCCCGACAGATATGTTCTTATTTCTCCATTCGGAAGTGTCATCATTTGTATTTGCAAGTGTCACAAGTTTTATTGTAAGTGTTGTAACTTATATTTGATGGGTTATTAGATCTCCTTAGAGGGGTCGGCCTAGTATGTGTTAAGTGGAAGGGTTATTAGACTCCCCTAGGAAGTTGACCCAATTAGGATAAAAGGAAAGTCAAGTTAAAGTATAAATAGAGTGGTTGCACCACTATATTTTCTCATTCACTCACACATCCAACTCGCATAGTTGAGAGAGAGGAGTGCGCACAAGTGGAGGAGCCTGGAGGAAGAACTGCTGGAGACATCTATCTTTTGGGGTTTCATCTTTGTGATCTTTGTATTGGTGCTTATTCTATCTCTGAGGAAGTTGTAGGGTTTTTCACCTTTATGGTTTTCCCCGGTGAAATGCTTTATGTCTCTTGTCTCTTGTGTTTGACATGCTTTACATGTTGTTCTCTCAGTTAAGATCCTAGATCATATTGAATTAAATGATGAAACGTTAATAGAACAAGGCTACAACCCCTTGGTTTTCATAATTTCCAACCTATAGATAGGACTCCAGACCTCAGTAAAGTCCAACTCAATAGTTTTACTGGCACCAACTGGATGGAATCCCCAACTCCCTGAGATCACAAGCACCAAACCAAAGCATAATTCAATCTCCTATCCTTGCTCGATCCTTCCACCCTAATATGAATAAGAAGAACAATACTCCACTGCCATTGTATCACAGTTTCCATCAACCTATATGTGTATCTATATCCTTGTACCTGTATGTCATTATCCATGTATCATTGTATTGATGTCACTATCAAAATCCATGTTCGTCCACTACCCTTGGGATAATTTGGGAAATTTTGAGGCTACACTAGTCCAAGTTTGGAAAATTGACTGAATTGGGAAAAGTTCCAAGTTGGGGACATTACACAAGAATTTAACGTAAAGAATGCCTTAAAGGCAAGTTGAAAAACACAAGAAAGTAAGGCTTACTAAAAGCATAAAACCCCGTAATTGTCAAAAGCACTTTCTAAAACTGTCTAAAGGCTCATGAATTGGCTATAGCTTTAGCTTTGGTTAATGTTACCTTTGCACTTTGTCGTCCACTTTCAAGTTTCCAAAGGGATTCAAAGGAGTGGTGTTTGTTAATGAAGTGATTCAAGATAATAGTATTTGTATTCATGAACATATTTTTTAGATTCACTCCCTCTTTTGTGTTTATCGATCTCTGTATTCATTGGAAATTGCATAGATTGTATTCCATTTGCATCCAACCTTAGTTTTTCTATTAGAAGTTTTGATTACTTGTCAATTCAATCTCAATGGCTATGAATATTTTTCAAATGTTTTTTTCAAATTGTTAGGTATTTTTTATGTTTCTAAAATTTCCTCTATATGGGTTCTTGGTTTATCTCGGTTAGACATTGCTTATTAAAATCCATAGAGAGGAACGATGCAAATTTTGTCTCTTTTTATGTCCTAATACCTTTCAAACACCTTGAGACCCAAATCAGAAGCATTTGGATCCATTTGGAAGCATTCAAGTTATTAATAGTCAAACATGAACAATATAATTATGGAGCTAATATGAAATGAGTTGTTTAAAAAAACAACACAACCTTAGATGTTATTGCTACGACATGTGATCTCTCCTTCTTTTCCTAATTTAATGTTTCATCTCAATGCCATCAATGCCATATTGGAAGATTGATCTTATTATTTAGACTTCTCTTATCTCTTATGATCATCTCTCCCTCTTCTTCATCGACTTATTCCCATGTTACACTAGATCTTCTACAAACCCATCTACAAACAATGTCTAGAATTGGTATAATTCATCAAACAAGTGATTTCTTCATATTGTTAGCATTTTTGTCTTTATCTTTTTTAAATTTATTCTATATGGATTCTTGGGTTATTAATGTTTATAGAGAGGAACAATGCAAATATTGTCACTATTCTAAGGTCTCTACATAAGGTCTCTCACTCCAAGGGTGGAGGTGGAAAAGGCGCTAAAAAATTGGACGACTCACACCAAAAGTTGCAAACGTGTAGCAACGTGGAAGACACACCTAGAAGCAAATCGACGGTGGAAATGGGTTCCCGTGCTAGAAATTGCACAATGGTTAAACTTGGAAAAGGTAGAGCATAAATTAAACCGCTTACCACGTGGAAAGCGTTGGTGGAGTCCGCTATGAAAAGTGGTTAAATTTAAACTGTTCATCGCAAGTTCAAAAACCACCTTGTTAAATTTTGAGCATTAATTCACAATACTCTTGGATCTTTACTGAGAGAATAACATATACAGTATATGAATGCATAACAATCACAATAAGCATGACAAGCATCACAAGAATCAAAAGCATGAGAAACAAGAGACACAGAGTTTTCATGGGGAAAACCCTAAGGTGAAAAACCCCACAACTTCCTCGGAGATAGAGAGAGAAATGGCTCAACCAAAGTACAACCAAAATACACTTGAGATAGTCTCCTAGTAGCAGATGATCCTCCTCCTCACTAGTGCGCCACTTTCTGAGTGAGAGAAGTGTGTCTTTCCTAATGATGCAAATAGAGATCTCCCAATCTCTATTTATACTTAACCTGTTTTCCCAATGACCTTATGGGGCTGACTTGTCTATCTAGATACATCCACAATATAATATATATTTTAGGGTCGACCCCACACATGGTGGTCTAATAACCCATCAGCAAGTACACACACTTGCGACACTTGTCAATCCACATGACGACACTTCCTTATAGAGGAATAACACATCTCTTATAAGGGTACAATAAATATATATGAAATACATGGATGAAATACATTCCGAAGTTACATATACATCAACACTCCCTCTTAACTAGGAAGGTATTTCTCGACACAGATCTACTAGACAAGTCTTCTTCTCAGGATAATCGTCATCGATGCATCGTCATCGTCACTGCTGCTGCTATCTCAACCAATCTCTGACTCTATTCGTCATAGGAAGTTCTATAGAGCCAGTCCTTTTTCATACTGGATGTAGGCCCACCACCTGCAGGTCTTCGTCATCACTGGCCATACTATGGAATCCTCAGGACTTATTACGTGCGTCACAAAACCTCGAAAGAGCATCCCAGGCTGTTACGAACACATGGCTCTACCTATAGGATCTCCCAGGGCCATATTATATGTGACCTCACCACAAAACCTCGCAAGAGCATCCCAGGCTGTTACGAGCACACAGCTCTACCTATAGGATTTCCCAGGGATAGATTATATGTGGTCACCACAAAACCTCGCAAGAGCATCCCAGGCTGTTACAAGCACATAGCTCTACCTATAGGATCTTCCAGGGACAGATTATATGTGGTCATGGCAAAACCTCGCAAGAGCATCCCAAGACTTATTACGAGCACACAGCCCAACCTATCAGATCTCCTAGGGACAGATTATATGCCATAGGATAAAACCTCGAAAGAGCATCTACCAGATATCCCAGGGCCAAATTATATGCCATAGGAAAAACCTCGAAAGACTATCTGCAGATCTCCCAGGGCCAAATTATATGTCCTCCCAAAGCAAAACCTCGAAAGAGCATTTGCCAGATATCCCAGGGCCAGATTACATGCCATAGGAAAAACCTCGAAAGACTATCTGCAAATCTCCTAGGGCCAAATTATATGCTCATCTGTACAACCTGATCCACGGCCATACAGTATCAACCTGATACTCACCATACATCATCCTGATCATCATCACTGCAACATCCTGTTGCATGTCATCTGGAGCAACATCCTGAAGCTCATCATCCATGATCATCGTGATCATACAATTCATCTACCTGATGCATACCAAGTATCTACCTGATACATATCATCATACATGATCCACCTGATCATACAGTGTATCCACCTGATACAAATACAAATACATGATACATATCACCATACATGATCCACCTGATCATACAATGTATCCACCTAATACATATACAGATACATGGTCCAAGCATCCAACATGATGCGTACATACATATAAATGATCCAACTGATCATATCCAACATCCAACATGATGCGTACATACATATACATATAAGTGATCCAACTGGTCATATCCAGCATCCAACATGATGCGTACATACATATAAATGATCCAGCATCCAACATGATGCGTACATACATATACATATAAATGATCCAACTGATCATATCCAACAAAAACCAGAACATCATCCTGATGCTCATCATCCAGCGCTTACATCCACAGCCATGTGAAGGATCCTCCTTCCAACATGCTTGGAATGGCTTCAGAAAATGTGTCCATCACTTCTTCCTCGAAGTGTCTTCGATCTGAAGAACACCAAGCCTCTCCCTGAAGTACTCGAACTTCACCCTGGCTAGTGGCTTCGTCAGCACATCTGCAATCTGCTTGTCCGTCGCAACATACAAGATCTTCACAGCTCCTCTCTGCACCATATCCCTGATATAGTGATATTTGATCTCTATGTGTTTCGATCTGTCATGAAACACTGGGTTTTCGAATCGCTTCACACAACTCTGGTTATCACAAAAGATACCAGTAGCATCCAATGGGAGATCAAATAAATCAAACAGTAGCTTCCGTAGCCATACTGCCTCACAACTAGCTGAACAGGCTGCAACATGCTTTGCCTTAGCTGTACACAGTGTTATGCAGGACTGCTTCCTGCTAAACCAAGAGATCACACCTAATCCCATACTGAAGTAGCACCCAAATGTGCTCTTCCTATCTGCAGCACTGCCAGCCCAACCTAAATCAACATAACCCTGCAGGTTAAAATTTTGATTCGCTTCATATTTGAGCCCATAATCTACTATACCCTTCAGGTATCTCAGAACATGCTTTACAGCAACTAGGTGAACACTCCTCGGATCTGTCAAGAACTGACTCAATGTGTTCACAGCAAAGCAAAAATCTGGTCTCGTGTTCGTTAGGTACATCAAGGACCCAATCATCTGACGATACATAGAGACATCAACTGGCTATGATGAAGCATCACATAGAAGCTCTAGGTTCGATGCCATGGGTGTGGCCATGGCCTTGCAATCCATCATCCTGAATCTCTTCAGGATATCTACTGTGTACTTCCCTTGACCAAGGAAGATCCCACCTGCATTCTACCACACCTCCATACCTAGGAAATAATGCATCATTCTCAAATCTTTCATATCGAACTCAGCAGCAAGCTTCCTCTTAGTATCACACCAAGTTCTGGGAGCTTGCTACAATCCATACAAGGCTTTCTTCAATCTGCACACATGTGACTCCCTGTCAGGTCTTGGGACTGCATACCAAACATCTTCATGATCGACGGATCATGGCATTCCATTTCTTCATCCCAGATCCTGGGAACTTCAATATCTTCAATAGATATCTTTGTTGCTAGAACAAATGTTGTAGTCCTTCTTTTGTAGGTGAAGATATACGGTCTTTCCTACAAAACAAGTTAAATTGCATGATCAGAAACATCTCATAATTTTCAGAACAAATTATTTACACATAAAGAAATATGTCATGCAGTCATGCAGTTATCTTAGCCAATGCTTCAATACAACATTTATCCATGTTCCACAACTTTCTAGATGCCTTCCTGTCTCTACCAAAACATTGTTAAGAGTTTGCACTACTCCCAACATGTCAGCAAAGAGGTTTCATTCTAGATAAGTAGCACTGGAATGTTGTACAATACCATAGGCCACTTACCCATCACATGCATATTAGTAGTATATTGTTCATTAATGCAATCATTCTAATATGCACAATACATCTCCTAAGTCTAGGAACATAAGCATAATATTATTTAAACAAAAATAGGCAGGAAATGATAATTGAAATATTTATCTTGGTTTGTTTGTTGGGTGGACTCCCTCTGAGTTTTTGCTTCCTGGCAGGAGCTGCTCAAGTAGCTTCTTCTACACCTTTCTGTTGTGGAATGTAGGAATATGGTCAACTCCCTCTGAAAATATGCATCCTTGCTGACATCAATATTCTTGAACCCTGGAAAGTATAATCTGTAAGCCTTCGAGCTTTTACTGTAACCCACAAAGATACCCTTCTTTCCTGAAGGATCTAGTTTTGTCCTCTTTTCCTTTGGGCCATGAGTGTATACTGGACAACCAAATATTATGAGATGGCTGACTTCAGGTTTCTTAATAGAAAAGACTTCTTCTGGTGTCTTGCTGTCCAATATCTTGTGGGGTGCTTTGTTCTGCACATATACAGCTGTTCTAGTTGCTTCTGCCTATAGATGCATAGGTAGATCCTAGTCATGTAGCATTGCCCTTGCCGCTTCCATGATAGTTCTGTTCTTCCTTTTTGCAACTCCATTCTGTTGAGAATTATAAGGAGCAGTCAACTCCCTCTTAATCCCTGAATCACTACAAAGCTTCTTGAAGTCACCTGAGGTGAATTCACCACCATTGTTGGATCTAAATGTTTTGATCTTCTTGTCAGTTTGATTCTCCATCAAGGTTTTGAATTCCTTGAACTTATCAAACACCTCATCTTTGTTCTTCAAGAAGTATACCCAAGTCTTCCTGGAGAAGTCATCAATAAATGAGACATAGTAAACATACCCACTCAGAGAACTGGATGACATAGGGCCACATATATCTGAGTGGATGATTTCCAGGATATCTTTTGCCTTGCTTTCACTGCTTGGGAAAGCTTTCTTAATGTTTTTACCTTTTTCACATCCTTTGCAAAGACCTTCATGTTTGGTCTTAATTTCAGGAAGACCCTCTATAGCCTTGCTTGCAATTGGAAGTGCCCTATAGTGCATATGAGCAAGTCTTCTATGCCAAAGTTCACTTGGCTCCATGGATTCATGTATCATGGCATGTTCAGGTTGACCCTTCAATTTATACAAACCTCCCTCTTGCTCTCCAATCACTACTGTATCATCGATTGTTTTACCCTTTGGCCACATTAGGACTTGGCCATCCACAAATGCAACCCTCATACCTTTTCCATCCAATGCAGAGATGGAGAGTAAGTTCTTCTTGAGCCCAGGTACATAAAGGACTTCTTTGATCTTCAAAGATTTTCCAGAATCTAGGTTGTAGAAGGCTTCACCACTTCCTTTGATTAGGTATTGATAATCATCCCCAAGTTTCACCTTATGGGGTGATTCATGTTCAGATAGATTCACAAAAGATTCCTTAAACCCAGTCATGTGTTTGGAAGCCCCACTGTCAATCAACCAATCATTACAACCATGGGAGATAGTACCTATGAGAGAAGAGATTAGAACATACCCTTCTTCACTTGATGAGTCATCATCACTATCATCACTTTCTTCCCTAGCCTTCTTCTTTGGAGGTTCATCATCCTTGATAGCATGAGTGGAACTTTCTTTTGCTGCCCTTCTTCTTCTTGCTAGAGTTGTTGTTATTATCCCTTTTGTTCTTGGGACAATCTAAAGCAAAGTGACCCTTCTCATTGCATGTGAAGCATCTTAGATCCTTCTTATTCTTTTGATAGGATCTCTTGTAGCGAGAGTGCTCCTTCTTGGGCTTGCTTCTTTTGGTGTGTGCTGCAAGAGCTTGATCTTCACCTCCCATCTTTTCCTCACGAGCTACAAGTCTAGCTTCTTCTTGACAGCATTCCTCCCACATTTTACTGAAAGAGATCAATTTCTTTCTTGCACAGATTCCTTGAGTAAAGGAGTCCCATGACCTAGGTAGGCCATTCAGGGTGGTCATAACAATTTCACCATTGTCCACTACTTCATCCACAGCTTCAAGTTGCTCCTTGATCTGAGAGACCTTGGAAAAGTAAGATTGAATGGTTTCTCCATTCAACATCTTGACTCCTTTCAATTGATTCTGCAGAGTCATCTTCTGATTTATGTTCTTCCCTTCAAATAGCTTGGTCAAAGAGTCAAACATTTCCTTGGGTGTCTTTAGAGAAGACACATGGGGTATGAGATGGTCTTTAATAGAATCAACAATGATTCTCTTTGCCTTGACCAAGTTCTTCTTATGCAATACCTTGGCCTCTTCATCATCTGGGATAGGGATGTCTTCTTTTATATATGAGTCCAACTCATTCTCTTCCAGGATTAACCCAATCCTATACTTCCAAGCTCGGAATTTATCATCCCCTTCAAGCTTATCCTCAAGCTTTGTGTGGTGAGACATCTTAAAGAGTACTTCAAATGGAAATAGAAAAGATTTAGGTCTTACCACTTGAAATGTTGAACACTGGATCTGGTCCCGGATTAGTGTTTGTCGAAAAAACCCTAAAAATTCAAAATGTGAATTTCAACTTTCTGAAAGGATAGAAAGATGCACCTTGATGAGCTGATCAGCCTGGTGCATTCAGAATTTGAGATCAGCAAAGTTTTACCCTTCAGATTTGCCTTTTTGTCCTCTTGGGTTCACTAGGGAGAGCCTTGAATTAGGGTTTGAGTTTCCCGGAGATCTACCCAGCCACAAATCTCGATCCAAAGCTCTAAACTTTGATTTGTGCAAGGAGCTTCCCGCTATGTCTCCAGATTCCAAAATTTCCTATTTTGGTGGAAACCCTAATTTTTAGGGCCAAATTTAAAAATGCTCAGAATTGAATTCTAATTGGATAGATAGATTTGCCTTGATGAGTAGAGTCAATCTACTATACTGATTTTCCAAAATCTGCGGAGAGAAACCCAATAAACAAGAAACTCAAGTTTCCGTCACTCCAAAATGTCTTCTTCTCAGGTTAGGTCTGATACCATGTTAAATTTTGAGCATTAATTCACAATACTCTTGGATCTTTACTGAGAGAATAACATATACAGTATATCAATACATAACAATCACAATAAGCATGACAAGCATCACAAGAATCAAAAGCATGAGAGACAAGAGACACAGAGTTTTCGTGGGGAAAACCCTAAGGTGAAAAACCCCACAACTTCCTCAGAGATAGAGAGAGCAATGGCTCAACCAAAGTACAACCAAAATACACTTGAGATAGTCTCCTAGTAGCAGATGATCCTCCTGCTCACTAGTGTGCCACTTTCTGAGTGAGAGAAGTGTGTCTTTCCCAATGATGCAAATAGAGATCTCCCAATCTCTATTTATTCTTAACCTGTTTTCCCAGTGACCTTACGGGGCCGACTTGTCTATCTAGATACATCCACAATATAATATATATTTTAGGGCCGACCCCACACACGGTGGTCTAATAACCCATCAGCAAGTACACACACTTGCAACACTTGTCAATCCACATGACAACACTTCCTTATAGAGGAATAACACATCTCTTATAAGGGTACAATAAATATATATGAAATACATTCCGAAGTTACATATACATCAACACACCTAAGCATATGTTCTATAAAGGTTTGTTCAAAGTTTTAAAAAATGTTTTTGTCGCTTATTACCTGGAGGAAAAGAATGGTCCGCGGGAAACACGTTGTTGTCTTCGTCAACTAGAACAACAACCAAGAAGCTCACTTCACAGGTAGCTCGAAACCCTCAGTGTTTAGATTTTGTGTCCCAAATGGTGAAAACCCAAGACCTTCTTCCCTTCAATGAAAGTTCAGATGAAAACGAGAAGCTTGTATTTGACAAGGAAAGGGATATTTTCGACCCTGTTTTGTCTCTGTGTAGTATTTCGCAGTCTAAGGAGAAATTAATGGAGTTTAAGTCGCAGGGAAAGGATGTATTTAATGTTTTTGGTTATTTTTTGTACTATTTTTGTCTCAAACAAACCCTACACTTCCCCGAATTTGTTTGTTGGTGTGCGGCAAATTATTCGCAGGGCGAAAGGGTAATCATTAATGTAAAAACGACCAAAATTCTATGCCCAGTAAATGCGCAGACTACTCTTGAGGTTCTAAGTTTACCTGAAACATTTCCCAAAATCCCTGAGTCGTTTAACAAAAAAAATTTAGCAAAGTTTATAGAAACAATAGTGCTACAGAAAAAACAAGTTTTTATTACAAGTCTTGAAATATGGTCAGTCGCATGAAAACCTATCGCTCCCTTTGAGTATTGATGTCTTTCAGCGAGATACCCAGTTAGTTTTGTCCTTGTTGAGTCAAATTTTAGTTCTATATAGTGATAAGTCGAATCACGGAAGTTATGTTAGGTTTCCTTCTCCAATTAATTTCACCAGAGTCATAGTTGAGTCTGGTGTGTTGTTTTAATTTTGATGAATTCCTAGCTGAAGCAATTCATGTCCAATTGGTGAATTTCAGCCAGTTGAAGCATTTCACGTATCAGTCATATCTCCTGAAGTTGTTCGTGTGTTCAAACATTTCGGAATCCAAGTTTCTTGGTACCATCTTTTCTCATTACCTTCCTAAACAGGTCAATATATTTGAGTTCACCCATAAAATCATGGCATAAATTTACAGAATTATGTTTAATGCTGAAATGCTATGAGTGTTAGAAGAAATGAAAGAAACTTTGCATCCTACACCAGAAGTCCAAACAGGTGATTGGTTCTTGCCATAGAGAACATACTATAATTAGGGTGTATGGTTTTACTTGAGCACCATATCTGTTTCCAACCTTTTTAACAGCGAGGGTTTTTGCCTTGGAATTTATTAGACAAAGGTTGCATTCAGAAGAACATTTATGTGCTTTCAATAAAGCATCGGATGTCAAATTCCCCCTGAAAGTTGGTCCATTCATCATTAAGAATAAGGAAGCCCTCTCTGTACTAGAAAAATTACTGAAGATTGTGGATTTCCAAGAGGTTTAAAGGATTAATTATGATCCTCATCAAATTATATCGCAAAGGATACATCTAAATGGAAACAAGGCTTTTGATCATCAAACAGTAGAAGGATTGAAATAAATGGAAAATTTATTCAAATTTAAACAAGATAATAGGGGTTGGAGCAGAGAGATTTCTTTGAAATTTCTTTTTTTAGGGACGATTTCAAAGAACGTTTTGTATAAATTATGATTTTACAGAGTAATAGGGGTTGGATCCGAGAGCAAAAAATACAGTGACGTAATATTTTTTGAAGACTTTAATGAAGAACAGAAGTACAAGTATATCTGAAACAGAGATTCATATGTTTTTACTTTCTTCAGTCTTTTAATTTCTCTTTTCTGGATGTATTTCGTGTTACACCATCTTATTGCTTTGCCTGATAGTTGACTGTAATACCTGAGTTAGAATTCATTTTATATGCTCTGATCCACACATTTAAATATTGTCAATGTTCTTTCTTCCAAATTAATGCAAAATTCATCCTAGAACGGAGATTGGCTAAGTTATAACATATAAACAATATTTATCCCGACTTCCGACCTCCGACAAGAAGGATTGGTCACCCCTTTGTTTATTATAAAATTGTGAACAACTATATCCAACCATTAACCTGTATCCAGAATGGTGAACACTAGAAGGATCGACTGACCCTTCTTATAGTCTAGTACTATTTTGAACAGAATACTCGGCAGAAGAAAGGTCGGCTGACACTTCATTTACGAGTGAATTGTAAAAATATTCAACCCGCCTAGGCTAGGACAACAATTCTAGACTTCTGACTTCCACAATGAAATTATAGTTGGGATTGATATATTGGCTAAGTTATAACATATCAACAATATTTGTCCCAACATGCGACAAAAAGAATCAGCCGCCCCTTCGTTTGGTAGAGAACTGTAGACACCTATAGGTTACAATTCACCTGTATCCGGAATGGTGAACAGAAGAAGGATCGACCGACCCTTCTTGCAGCCTAGAACTATTTTAAACAGAATACTCAGCACAAGAAAGGTCGGCCGACCCTTCTTGCACCCTGCATGAGGATTTCATCGCCTTTACTGAACACGCAAATATGTTGCGAATTGCAGATACCTGGATTTCTTAAAACGTTCCATCAATACAGCTATCCCGCAACCTGGAATGCAAATTGCAAGATTGGACAACAATTCCTAACTCCCTACATCCGCAGTAAATAGTGGGGAAAGGAGATTAGCTACAAGAAGGATCAACCGCCCCTATGTTTAGTATAAAATTGTGAACACCTATATCCGAGAGTTCACCTATATCCAGAATGTTGAAGATAAGAAAGATTGGCTGATCCTTCTTACAGTCTAGAACTATTATGAAAAGAATACTTGGTAGAAGAAGGGTCGGTCACCCCTTCATTGCATGGAAATTTTTAACAAAGGCAAGGTAGCCATTTAGTTACTATCAAAATGATTTGGTTTGGTGGGAAAGAAGAGATAAGAAACAATCCAATCAATACTCTTTAATAATTTTTATTTGTTATCTCTGTATGATTTGTAGAGCTTGTTGTCCAATAATTGTCCAAGCTTAATTAAGGTTCTCATCTATTCAATGCATCTAAATTCCATTCTTAATACCATAAATCTTTTCAAATTATCGGGTGGCCTGCAAATACCTTTTTCCAATTTTAAGTCTTAGCTCATTTGATCTCATGGAGGAAGAACATACCTATGGAAGTGGGAAATTTTCTTGCATGCATGGGAGCAATATTAAACCCCTAGATTAATTTTTCTTATATTATATCAAAGATTCAAAATGACTATAACTTTGTTCCATATGTGTAATGTGACATTCCATTGTAGCTCTCTTACCTGATTCTTTGAATTTTTCTTTGAGCTAGTTGTTTAGTTATTGCATCAGTTTTGTTGGACTTGGTCCGAGATAGAATGTGCATTCACTAAGGTGCTAGAGTCTATTTGAGTCTATCTAAATTAACTTGCCCCCTTGACCTCGACCAATGGAGGAAGGGGGCAACCGAATCAAACAGTACTCAGATCCCCGTGCATTCCATTTTTTATATTATCTATCCTTTCCTATCATTCTTGCACCTCTAGGGATAAAGGAATTTCTCTGAGCCGTCCATCTTGCATGATCGATCTGGTACCATTGATCTCCTTCCATGCTTAGCCCCATGGCCTTCCGCGGTATTCAATCTCTCAAATGTTGCCTTCCTCGCACCTTAGATCTATGTAGTTATTATCAACTATCGATCTAGCCCCTGTCCACATCCTGAATCCTGACATCTAGCAAGAAGGATCGGTCACCCCTTCCTTTAGTAGAGAATTGTGAATTCACCCGTATCCAGAATGGTGAACAAAGAAGGATTGACCGACCCTTCTTGCTATATTGAACTATTACGAAACGAATCCTGGGTACAAGAAGTTTTTGCCTAGCCTTCATTTACGAGGGAATTGTAAAAATATTCTACCTCCGAAGGTGAGGGTGTCAATTCATGTATATGAAGGATTGTGAACACTGAAAGAGGACTGAGATAAGGGTCGGTTGACCCTTCGGCATCACCTTGTAAACAAGTTGAAGTCTAACCCGAAGCAAATATGGGGGTTGCATAATCAAGATTCTCTTAACCATGGAGATGCACAGATGTCGTTACGATCTTCACGTAACGTTCTATTTAACATCAACTAGAACACCAGATGACTTCGCACTTGGAAGCTATCGTAGTATACCAAACTACACTAAATCTCTACTGTATTCACCAGTTTGCTACGAATTTGTCAAACTATGTGTTTCTTCTTCACAATCACGCACTTGTATTCCAATTAATCAATGTGCAATTACCATTCACATACATATAAATTAAGCACAAAAACTCACATAAACTCGAATACAAAACATGTGATAAACTCATACACATAAACAAGAAGGATCGGCCGCCCCTTCTATGATGATCGCTCGTTCTATGATTGATCCTTATCCCAAACGACTCTATAAAATGCGCATTCAATCTCTCATGGATAATGCTAGCATATTTTTTCTTAATCAATCAATTGATTTTAAAAATGAGGGGTCGTTCCTTAACCATCGATCATTAGCATGAACATTTGCAAGTATACATCTAATATTAAAACACTAATTTATAATTATAGACATTGTATGCATTCTTATATTGACTATTCTGTAGATAAAGCATGGCTGATTTGTTGAGCCTTAGTAACTACTAGGAAATCCCTTGCTTTGAATTGACAAAAGATCACTACCTTCCGCTATTCACAAATAGATGGTATGTTGAGATGGAAGAACCAGATAATTTGTACCCGGATATATATATATTCTACTTGGATTACGAGGGAAAGCAGATTAGAGATGGGATATTGACATATGCGAAACCCGTTGATTCTGATGAAAAATTACGAGTTCAAGTTGAACCAGTCAATGGTGAAAAGTGTGGCCTTCTACAGTGTGATCTTATGGTTTCTGATTATCGACCAGATATAATGAAAAATGGTCCCGATCCAGATCCAATTTCCTGTGCGAAGCAAGGGTGGGTTTTTCCCTCGTATGTTGTTTCTAATCATTCTGGAATTGATACTACGTCATCCTTGAAGAAAGGAATTTTGTCGGTATGGAGGAAAAGAATGTTGGCTGGGAAAACTTCCTCTATATTACATTATATGAATATTAATAAGAGGCCGATAAAGGTATGCCATGAAAAGATTCTTACATACAACATAAGAGCATTTCTCCAATATATTGTAAAAGATGTGGACAAATCTACCTTGAAACAACTCAAAGGAAGTCCTTCTAGAGCGATGCTGCAGAAAGCGACTAAGAGC
The DNA here is from genome assembly GCA_027924585.1 of Larix kaempferi. NCBI lineage: Eukaryota > Viridiplantae > Streptophyta > Pinopsida > Pinales > Pinaceae > Larix > Larix kaempferi. The sequence goes on along the minus strand of BSBM01000729.1, from coordinate 3,769,861 downwards.
TTCGAAAGTTCAAAAGAAGTGAAACAACAGCAGATCAAATACTTTTTGTTCAATGAGAATGTTTTTTCCATTGACGTAACAACATGTGTTGTTGCGCCTCTGCACTTACAATATCGAAAGGTTGATAAGGAGGTCATGCAAAAGATGGTTGTATCACTTGTGCATACATTTACAACAACATTGAGAGATACTATTCTATTGCCTTTCAAAAAGGAGACCACATTGCCCTTTCTTCCTGAAAATGAAGAAGAAATTAATCTGCCATTAGTAATTTTTATATATTGTATGGGAAGCATACTATTTATGAGTAGAAAATAATCATTGTAGATGATCAATCTAAACAGCTTCTTAAAAGGTATTGGCATCGAACAACTTTTCTTCTACATAGAGACGTTCCTCAGGACATAATCAACAAATTATGCAAACAACAAAATTTGTCAAACAAGGAATTTGCAAACACTACATTCATTTCTTCAGTTGAAAAAGTAAGGGAGAGATGGTTATTCTGCGGTGCTCCATCCCGCCCGGGAAAGGGAAATGCTTCCAGTGATGCTTAGCAGGTATAGAATTTTTCTTCTTATCAATCAAATTCTTTAGATTGCTGCTTGTGTTATGAAATTAGGAAATTAAATAGAATATTCAATTTTATATGTTTGCAGTCTTTCCAAACTCAATGTATGGATATCTTTCTTGTTAACCAAAGGGAGATCCTTAAAAGACAATCTAACTCTTGTTTTGACATCAGAATGACTGTGGAGCAAATGGTAGTCTATATTCAAGCTTTACAAAAGTGGCTCCTTGCCATGCTCGTCGAAGACCATCACTCAGGATGATTTTGTTCTAAATAAAATAAAGAGTTATGGCTCTAATTTTTTTAGACCATTGCGTGATCTTGATGAAGATGAATTGACCGTTGTAGCAGACAATATAATCAACAGATTGGTTTGAATGAGCACATCAGTCGATAAAAAAAATTGCGCAGAAACTTTAAGTCAATATTGCAAACGAATCAAGGACGAGAGGTCAACCAGGCATTCAATTGTTGAATATTCCAAAGTTAATGATGTTCAAACTGATCGATCACAGAATGTCACTAACCATAACATCATTGAAATCTATAAAATTGCACCAAACCATCTCTAGCAACTGTGTAGTATTTTATGCTCCGGAAAGCAAGCAAAATCTCCGAGTAAAAAGAGAAAGTACGAATCTGAAGTTGATATTGGTACCAAAATATCAATTCATGCTCAGAAAATATTGAATTTATATATCAATAAAGAGAGGATGTCCATTGATGACATCGAAAATAGTTCATAGTTTGCTTGTCAATGTTGTTATCCTGATTCTTTGGTCACCACACTCAAAACAATTCCATTTTTTTGTGCGATAGCCAGCTGTGAATTTGTTGCCGTGGATATGTTTAATTGTGCTATTACATGGACAAAAAAAGACATAGGCTTTCATTTTTGTACGACTTAGAAACAAATCAAGAGGCATGTACTTGTATTTTTCTAGCTGATATGGAGAAATCTTGTATGATTTCTAAAGCTTTCACAAGTTGGAGCAAGAAATCAAAAATACATGTTACGGCGAATCCTACAATGGGAGTTTATAGAGAATTCTCCAGGTACTTGTTTATAGGATTCTCTATTATACAGTGTTGGAGCATTGGAAGTGATGAAGATATTTTCTACTTTTGAAATTGATATGGATTGGAAAGATGAGGGCCTACCGATGCTTGATTTACCTCGGCCCAATGTTAACAGCGATAGTGCGAGAAGCCATGTGTTTCCAAAAGAAAGGACACAAGAATTATGGGATCACATAGTTTCTAGATAGGTCTTTTCTGAAGGCACAGTTCTTTCGTTGTACGTAGGAGGTAGGCTTCTTCGTTCGATGACCAGGTCTCTAGAAATAATAGTTATTTCTATTGTGGAGACAGTACAATAAGAGCTGTTCATGAACAGTTTCTATCATGAATTGGGTATAAAACAAGGTATTTCTATTAACATTTTCAAATGCCTTTGATTTTATTTTACTTTTGAATTTTATTTTACTTTTCTAAAACAAGGTATTTCTATTAACATTTTCAGATGTCTTTGATTTTATTTTACTTTTCTCGGTCGGTTATATTCAATAACATCTTTAAATTCCTATTCTACTACAACTTCAAATAAAGAGCATACCTAGGTATCCTCCAATCAAATTACAATATTCGATGATGAAACTAAATGTGATAGAGAATCCACAAAGAACTACCAAACAGGACAAGAAGGTAAAAAATGATTTTTCACAGATCGTGGTTAAATTAAGTAAATTATGAAAGGGGATAGTGACCTGCAAAAAGTTATATAAAATGTATACTTGCAAATTTCTAGGTCAACATGTGGATCATCCACAACCAGAGTAGACATCGACGATGTCCCTGGAGATTGGCCATCAAGTCACATTGGAGAATAATGGACCAGGCGAGAGCTTGGACAATAATGAACAAGGTGAGAGCTTGAACAATGCAGCACAAGAAGAGGACTTGGGAAGTACTGAACTTGGAGAGGGTACCTTGGTGTCAAAATGCAGTGTCTCCAACGATGTTACTCACTAGTCAAATGTTGGCCTGCCATTGACAGGTAAAAGACATAATATTTTCTACTTAAATTGATAAAACAAATTTATTTCAAAGTATATATAATAACAAACAATATTTCTGTGCAGCTCCCCATACAAAAATGTTATTGATATTAGAAATGGAAGGTTTTCTATTTCACAAGAAAGTCACAGAAAATTACTCCAAAAGAGAAAAAAAAGGGGAAAGAGTAAAAAAGTGGGAAGAGATTACTCTCAGTGGTGAATTTAAACATAGAAAAACTTCATATGAGTCACGAACACATGCCATTAATTTTTTGGATTTACTTCTTTCCAAATTCAATGTTTGGATTTGGTCATCTAAATGTGGTGTCAATGAGGGGAAGCCATTGCTTACAAAATTTTTGTTGGCATGCGGTAAAGATAAATCATATGAGAAAAAAAAATTATTTATTTGGTTTCTAGAGAGATGTACCTACGATCAAGAAGGAAATACACAAAAAAATCTAGAGTGTGTGGAAGAAGTTCCCAATGCAAACTTCGGAAATTAATACATCAATGATTGTTTTGGAGGGTGATGGTGAGAAAGCACTTCCATTTCAAAACTGTATTTTGAGTAAGCCATTTATTGGATCGTCCCTTCGGACAAATACTGAATTGGTACATGGAGTTTGGCAGCATTTGAGTAAAATGCAAGAATCAGCTGATATCAGAAACTATCAAATGTAACCTATCATTGCCTATTTTAAATCATTCAATGTGTTTTCTGTTTTTTTCAGAGACGTTGCTATTTTCGTCTGAATGTAATCTGTTGTGATCATTAACTTCATGAACAAGGTGGTGTTGTTGTTGTTGTTATATATATAGTCACTGTTCTTGTATGTAGTGAGGATATCACCGCAAAAGAAACTATTGGTCATGGGAGTAGAGGGATTTCTCTTTGGATTTCAAATGTTATCCAACATTGAAGATTCCTCCAAACAACCTCATTTTGTCCATAAATTCTATCATTATTATACATGCATGTTTAGCCACAAAATTATCAGTGTTTCCAGAGAGCATTTCAATGCTTCTCTGTGGTTTTCCTGGCTCGACAACATGGAAATTAAAAATTTCCTAGGTGTATTTGAATGGTTGAAAAATGAATAATTTGTATTTATTTGGGGTCGAGAGAAATGTGAACCTAGTACTATTTATAATCACTCAATGTCTGCATACTATAATGTTGACGAAGTACCGAACATATACAAAAAGTTGTTCAAGGATGTACTTATCCAATATGGAGATATATATAAATAAATGGACATGTTTTTTATAGATGAAGGGCAATATCAATCAACAGATAATAGCAAGAAAAACTGCTTGAAAATGCCAACTAGTTGGAAACTTGACGGTTCACAAGAGAGAGATATAACTATAAAAACAATGTTGTGTGCTCTGTTGAATTATATCGGGCCTCGTTCAAAAATGGGGCATTGGTTAAACACATTGAATTTGAGATGACCGTCATATTGTACAAAACAAATTCATTTAGTGATTTGTATATTTTTTACAGTTACTCCTACATCTAATTGATGTAAGTTTTATTGCACAATTCTCATCTTATTTATGGACATCGTACCATGTATCTAGTAATGTGTTTAAAAAATTGTTGAACATGAAAGCAATATACTTAGAAACATTGAACCATAATATTTTATTGACTAGTTTGTGTGTGTGTGTGTTTTTTGTTTGCAGATAGTACTAGAAGATTTGTTTCTAGTAAACCATTGATCATTTTTTTATTTCAATGGCATTTTGTCACACGCAATACATAGAAAACAGAAACTCGGATTGCGATGACCACCAGACATCGAAACATCAACAAAGTATTATTTTATACGGCCAGGCTTAGGGGAATTTTTTGAAAAAAGCTTTCGTATTTTTGAGGTTGGGGTATGGGCATCTGCTCAACGAAAAAACATTGACGAGTTTTTTCCTAGATTATTACAAAGAACAGGATTGAAAAGGGAACAATTTAGATTAATTTTAACATAGGAAAATTGTTCTTCCGTAGCCAGAGAGGGTTTTCAGGTTGTTGGAAATCCTAATGTATTTCGCAAGCCTTTAAGTATAGTTTGGGACACTTTGAACCATGGTTGGGATTGGACAAATACTATGATTGTCGATGACTCCGGAGAAAAACATGTTTCTGACGATGAAGGGAACTGTATTATAACAAAAACTTACAATTCTGGCAATGTCAATGACACATTCTTGTTAGATCGATTATGGACTTGCTTGCTGCACCTGAATGGCATGAGCGATGTGAGGCCAATTGTGAATAAAATAAAAATGGAAGTATTTTGTTAAATAATACACTTGAATGTTTGTTTGTACTAGTATGTCCAATTTCACTGTGATTATAATTCTTGTAAAATGTCGAGTTTGGTTTCCAAAAATGTAACTATGTTTAAATTGTATTGTTAAATCACAAAACATATAAATCTGTGTGCTTGATTTATCATTCATATGATTTATATGCAGGTTATACACCAGTAAATTTCTTTACTTGATTCATATTGTTTCACATTCTACAATTACATAATAGTCATTAATATCATCATATTAAGTTAATTTGCTAAGTTAAGTTATTAAGCATCTAATTAACAGCTTCATAACTAGGATTATTCATATCATTCTAAGAACATACAGGAGGCATCCATCCATCAATGAGGTTGTGACAGCATAAGCATACATGTATTACATAAATGGAGTTTAGACATTCATCATTCACATACAAAATTAATACAGCAGATAGCTTATGCAATTGAAAGAAACCTCATTCATGAATATAACCTTCTAATAGGCTTAACATAGCATATTCATGGCTTACATTTATTTACACATAATTTCATTCCACAGATTGAACATATCAAGCATAATTAAATACATGAACATTATAATCCAATTTTTTTCAAGAGAAAAAATCATATTATTGTTATTCAAAACTGAATCAAATAGTACATGAGGTTCCATGAGGTTCCTTGACTCACTAGAGAGTCGAAGTAAACCAGATATTGTTAAAAAAACTTCCTAGAAAATTACAATAATTTCTCAAAAACAGGTTGAGAATTTCATCCTTCTGCCAGAAAAATAAAAAAATTTCATCTATTTAGAAACTTATCCCTTCTAGGTCAAAAAGCAGTCCAAAATATGGATTAGTCAAAGAACTTTATTGATCCCTTATCAAAACACAAGTGATCAATAATTTCCTCCCAAAACAAATAACCAACTTCTTTTTTCATTGCATCTTTTGAAAGCTCATCTACATTGTTGTTGTGCTTGAGCCCAGCTAATTGTTACCCTCGAATCACCAAATACTTTCAAATCATTTAAACCAAAAAGATTGGAAACTTTCAGCATACACCATAGACCAAGAAGATCAGCTTTCATGTTTGTGCCTGATCCACAGTTTAGCATTATTACATTTGAAATGGTGATCAGAATTTAGCATTAATATGCCTCCTGCTGCACATCTTCCATCTGATGCTTCTCCATCAGGTCTTTAGTCTTCCATTGAGGGCGAACCAAAAAAAACATTTTAAGTTTAAGGGAATATCCCATTTCCAAATTTTTTATCCTTTCCTATCATTCTTGCACCTCTAGCGATAAAGGAATTTCTCTGAGCCGTCCATCTTGCATGATCTATCTGGTACCGTTGATCTCCTTCCATGCTTAGCCCCACGGCCTTCCGTGGTCTTCAATATCTCAAACACCGCCTTACTCGCACCTTAGATCTGCGTAGTTTTTATCAACTATCGATATGCCCCTATCTACATCCTGATCGTCCAAACGTGCGGCCTTTACCGAGGTTCGCAAATCTGGAACGTGTCGATACTCCGTGCATATTCAATCTGCGAACTAAACCTCCATCATTGATGCCTTTCCCTGCCAGATCTACACCATCGAAACATGCGGTCCCTACCAAAACTTTGCAAATATGAAAAGTCCATTTCCCCGCACATCTCAAATAACCAAAGCACCCATCGTCCGTAGATTTGTCCTTCCACTCGTCAAACTTCTGTAACCGTCGATCTCCGTCAAGCTTCTGGCAGTCTAAAACTGGTATGAAAAGAATAGTGGGCAGAAGAAGGGTCGACTGCCCCTTCATTTATGAGGGAATTGTGCAAATATTCAACCTACGAAGTATAGGCTATCAATTCATGAATATCCTGAATGGTGAAGATTGCAAAAATACTAAGCACAAGAAGGGTCGCCCGACCCTTCATTTAAGCTGGAAAAAATGGAGAAAATCGCAGTAAAATCCACACGGCAGGTAATTTTTTAATATGAAAAATAATAAAAGGAAACATAAACAAAATCAACATATGTATTAATTTCGTCATCTTAAATCTGGTCCATAAGATTAAGACAAGTCGACGGCTGAGATCTAATCTGGGGAATGCAGAAGAGGAGTTGCGGGGTTTAATTGTTTGGAGATATATACAACGTTCCTGCAATCTGTAATTGCGGGTTGCAGGACTACAACTTGAAATAAAAACAAACCAAAGTTACCGCAATCCGCAATCCAAATTGTGGGTTGTGGAAACACATGTCGCAAATCCATTACTCGAATAGTTCCTACAATCATGTATAACTATATAGTCACTTCAACAAGCTATAGCATGATATGATGGTGCGTGCATTTTTCTGAAACCATGAATTATGGCGGCCATTCTCTCAGAGAAGTTTTTTCATTTAAAAGAAAAATGAAAAACAATTAATCTAGGAAGGTTGGGACAATATTTCCCCACTACCGACTTCTACAACTAGTATGAAAATAATATTGGGCAGAAGAAGGGTCGTCCACCCCTTCATTTATGAGGGAATTGTGCAAATATTAAACCTTCGAAGTATAGGTTGTCAATTCATGTATAACTTGAATGGTGAAGACTGCAAAAATACTAAGCACAAGAAGGGTCGCTCGACCCTTCATTTAAAAGAGAAATGAAAAACAATTAATCTATAAAGGTTGGGACAACATTTCCCCACTACCGAATTCCGCAGTATGTGGCAGGGATCGAGACATTGCCTATGTTATAATATGTAAACAATATTTATCTCGACTTCCGACTTCCAACAAGAAGGATCGGCTGCCCCTTCTTTTAGTAGTTAATTGTGAACACCAATGGCGTTTCTAATATTTTCATCACATTTCGGTTTAAATTCCATTTTGCAAAAATAATTGGCAGAAAAAATTTAGCACAGCAGATTCAATACAAGATAGTTGCTAGATATTAAACCAAGTATTGTCATGTTATAGCTCACGATTCAGTTCAAAATTCTAACAAAAACTACAACAGATTTTGCAATTCTGATAAATCTCGAACATTCCAAAATATTTGGAATGAATTTCTTATAGAGAAAATGTTTGCAAGGAAAAAAAGAGCTATAATAATATATATATGCTCCCTATCCAAAGTAACTATGCTCAGACTTTCCCAATGATGTACATCATTTAACCAGTAATGTTTTCCATTTGAATATACACCCTACCCTTGAGGCCGAATAAAATTAGCTGCGGGTATCTCGGATTGGCTAAGTGTTGAAATTCATAGTTTTATAACAAAAAAACTGCAATTTTAAGGTTCATAAGTAATAAAAAAACACACTATTCGAATAGAAAAACACACTTTTCAAAGCCAGTATTTCCACTTTCAAAACCCATTTTTGCACTTTAGAAAGGTTGATATTCACACTTTCAGAGTCTAAATTCACGCTTTCAAAGTCTAAATCCCTTTGAGAGGCATTAAAATATTCAAATTTTATGTGTTCTTTCTTTTCAAATAGTTCTCAGAATTTTATGTGTTCTCTTTTCAAACATACATATTATAGAATTAAATAACAGAGAAATCACAACATTACAATTAACAAAATATAAAATAATATAGAACTACATTTAAGAAACCAAATCACAAGCTTAGATAGAACATATAAAAAATGTTTGTCCCAATGGTGCTAATTGTAAATGATGGCGGTGATCTTGGTGTTTGTGACAAGACATAATTTCAAATTGCAGAAAGAATGTATATATTTATGAATAAACCCCGCAACCCTTCTTTTCCTTCCCGCATGTTTATGTTTTAATCGTCGATTTGTCTTGATCCTGCGGATGAGATTACACTGGGTGATTTCAATGAAGTTTAGCTTGTCCGTTTTCTCCTCTACCATTTTTAAAACTTGCAATTAGGATCCTAACTGTGATTTTCACCTTCTGCCAAATTTGAATTCATAGTCATTGATCTGACAAACGGTTAACGAGCTTTTATATTAAAAAGAGAGAACAGATTACATAGCATATGGGAGACTGGTCCCAAAAAACAAGAGTTGTCAAAATAGTCTCTTCATATTTCAATCTGTGATCTTCAAAAAAGGCTTAATGCCTGTTATTACTGAAAATTTTAACGAACTGACCTAAGAGAAACTTACAAGAGTAATACATATAAGAAGGATTAGAAAAATCAAGCCCAAACAGAGCTGTTAAAACGCTGAGACGAGAACACAAAGAAGGAGTCAGTTGCCACGATGGAGATGAGCGTTCTTATCCTTGCCTCCTGCTGTTGTACCTTTATTTTCATCGTCAATGTTCAGGATGACGGATGGGCTATTTCTGCCACTAGTTCTAATACAATCAACTTTAGCTTCCATGATACTGAGGCAAATATGGAACGAGTCTAACTTGCCAACCATCTTCTCAAAGCAGTCTTTAATCTTTCCATTGCTATTGCAGACTTCAGGGTTAGAAATTTGAACGAAGGTAGCGAGGTGAGATATGGTTGTCTTCATCTCGGAGAAGTCAACCCGTAACCAACGGACCTGGGCTTCTAGGTCCAGAACTTGCATGAGAATTTCTAGGGAAGGGCTGTCCTTCCCACGAGGAGAATCAATGTTAACTATACCACCATTATCGGCCAACGCATGCTGCCAATTTCCCGGGCTAGTACCACGAAGTTGCTACATATGACCACTTTGATTGTGGCCAGCTTCATAGGGGGTCGAGATAAACCTAGAGTCAGGAGTTGAGAGGACCTTCCAATTCCTGCTTCCAGAATCAAAACCGAAGCCAGAATGCTGCACCAGGCCACTGATTCCCTGACCCTGACCAAAGTCGAGAGGAACCCATCTTTTACCGATGCCAGAGTCGTCAGCATGCTTTGTCAAGCCACCATGAGAGAGCTCATTACTACCAGTGTTGTGCCCATGAAAAAGATCAGAGAGGTATCGCTTTGAGCCAACCCCCCCGGACTGCCCCTGGAAAGACTTCCTACATTTGCCATATTGTAGAGCAGACAGACACAAATTTCTCTCCTCCATATTCAGACAAAACGACCTACTTCGGAGAAAATCGTAGGGATAACCTTCGCAGAGAGGGACATGCAAGATACAGAACGCGCCACCTTCGTGCATTAAAATAGCCTCTGTAAACCTTGGGACTAGTCCGCATTAATCTACCATATGCAAGACGGATGAAGATCAATGATAAGTTGTTTAGATTTGACATCAAATCATGATACGTGATATAATTAAAATTGTACTTCATCTTAACCCAAATTTTGTTGGCGCTTGCTATATGTTATTTCGTTACAAATGCATTTCTCAGACCAAAAGGTTTTAATCAATTGCCTGGCAATTCATTACAGTTAATGATTATGGGATCTTTAATGCTCTTCTTAAACACAAAGACCAATATGGTTGTTAGTCGTCATATTCCATAGAAAAAGTGTTGCTATTCAATTTCCAGAGGGTAATCTTGCTATGAGTGAATTTTCATTTCCCGGTTGTGTTGTGGTTAAACCTACATTAGTAACCTCGCTATATTCAACATGCCAAATCAAATATGCCACGTGTCACAATATGATCGTTCCACGTGTCACCCTAGGATACTAGATATCAACATTTTAACAACGAAATTTGTAGACGTTTTTCTTTAAAGACTTTGCTGGCAAGTGGAAATATTCTCGAAGAAAGAGAGGCCGCTCTTTCTCCAAGGTGTTCTATTGTTACAATTCCCTCCTAAATGAAGGGTCGGCCGACCCTTCTTATTCCCAATATTATTTTCATAATAGTTCAACACTGTAAGAAGAATCAGTCGATCCTTCTTGTATTATCCATTATGGCTATAGCTGAATTGATGGATAAAGGTTTTGACAATTAATTATGAAAAGAAGGGGTGGCAGATCCTTCTTGCCGTAAAATGGAAGTCGGGAAAAACCATTTTTATATTATATAACTTCCAAGGTGTTCTATTTTTACAATTCCCTTGTAATTGAAGGGTTGGCCGACCCTTCTTATTCCCCGTATTATTTTCATATTAGTTTGACACTAGAAGAAGGGTCGGTCGACCCTTCTGATTACCAATATTCTTTTCATAATATTTCGACACTGCAATTAGGGTCGGTCGATCCTTCTTATGTTCTCCATTATGGATATAGCTGATTTGTTCTATTTGACGTCCATGAATTTACATTTCCCCTTAGAAATTTTAATGTTTCTTATACTATACCCTATACCCTGTACTTCTTAGTAATTAATCTTGGCCATTATGTTGTGTCTCTCTTGCACTACTCGTTCAGTTTGGATTAACAATTTCCAACACATAACGTCTTAATGTTTCTTCAGTCATACTATACTTAATGGCCTATAATGTCTTAATGAAGAAACATTAAGATGTTATGTCTTGGAAACTAAATATTTTCATCCAAACTGAACGAGCAATGAAAGAGTGGCACAACGTAATGGCCAAGATTAATTACTAAGAAGTACAGGGTATAGGGTATAGTACAACAAGCATTAAAGTTTCTGATGGGAAATGTAAATTCATGGATTTCAAATAGACATTTTGAATATTTTGGTAGCTGTCATGATTGACATGTCCATTCCAAATTTATCTGTCAAATATGTGCTAGAATGAAAAAAACGTCATGTACAACGTCAAATTCTAGGCCGACTCATGACTCACATGTATTGTTCCATAGTGGCATATTCTTGCTGGATGTCGGTGATTATAAGTTTTGTGGGCGAATTCATGTCCTCTGTCAGAAAAAGATGGCTCCATTGCATCCATATATATAAGGGAGCCGATTTTGAAATGCTCATATATCATGAGGAGAACTGGGGAGCGATCATAAGACTCAAGCATTTCTCATAAAACAACAAAGGTCGGAGAACAAAGGAAGTAAAAAAAAATTCTATGGCTTCCCGGACGATTTCAGTTTGTTGTGTGATATATAGTGAGTGGCAACTGTGTTGATGGATTGAATGGGATGGGATTCTGGGATAGATGGGGATTGGTAATTATCACAGTATGGCGGGATCATGGTGGTCATAGATATCATCTGTAGCGACTACAGATTTTGCTGGAGTAATCGTACACGTATCACTCCAATTGATTCCTTGAAAATTCAACGGCCAACATGCCTGCTACCAGTGCATTAAATGGCCTACAGCAAGATGAATAATATTCGCCATAAGTTTCAACCTATGTGAATCAAGTATACCATATATTAAATTGTGCAATTACTTCCCATGATTGTTTTTAAGAAACAAAATTGTTTATGTCAATCAAGTATACCATATATTAACCTCGGATGCGGGCGTCACCATTATAAAAGGGGCCATGTGCTGGACACAAGGAGGGAACATGGGGGAGGAGCCTTGACCCAGGTGCCCATAACATGGCACGCGTGTCTCATGCAATATACCACCTCCCTCGCTTCCACCTGCCTTCCCTCACATATGTGGATTTATGGCTCCTTCTCGATTCTTCGCTCACAGGTCCCTTCACCAGCTAGCTGGCTACAACTCTGGTACCTCAGCCCTCTACGCATTAAAAGCAGCCCCATTCTCTCTACTCCGTGTCTACTGGGGAGCTACATGTTTACTGGGGAGCTTCCCCATTCTCTCTACTCTGTATGTAACTGGGGAGCTGCCCCATTCTCGAGGAATAATTCCTCCCAACTCATTTATGAGGGAATTGTGCAAATATTCAACCTACGAAGTATAGGCTATAAATTCATGTATATCCTGAATGGTGAAGAATGCAAAAATATTAAGCACAAGAAGGGTTAGACGACCCTTCATTAAAGATGGAAAAAATGGCAAAAACGACCCCTGGAAAAAACTCGTAGTAAAATCCACATAGCAGGTAATTTTTGAAGATGAAATATAATAAAAGGAAATGGAAACAAAATCAACATATTTATTAATTCCGTCAGGTTAAATCTGGGCCGTAAGATTAAGACAAGTCAACGACTGAGATCTAATCTGGGAATGCGGAATACAAATTGCGAGGGTTTAATTGTTTAGAAATATATACAATGTTCCCGCAATCCGCAATTACAGGTTGCGAGACTACAACTAGAAATAAAAACAAACCAAAGTTTCTGCAATCCGTATTCCGCATTGCGAGTTGCGGGTTGTGGAAACGCATGTCGCAAATCCATTATTTAAACTGTTCCCACAATCCACAATCATGTATAACTAGATAGCCACTTCAACAAGCTATAGCATAATATGATGGTGCATGCATTTTTTTGAAACCATGAATTATGGAGGGCATTCTATCAGAGCAGTTTCACTACTTTTTCCATACTTTCTCAATTTCCAAAGTTTCACAAACTTGCCATACTTTTTGAGTATGATGTCAGATTGCAACACTGACTAAATGATAGCACCAGAACACCATCTTGTGTCTTTCTAGCCTCATCACACATTCCATGTCATCATACATGCCATGTCATCACTTCCTTTGGCATCAGTTCTCTCTTTGAGGCTCACACGTGTGAGATATTCCCTTTCCAAAATAAAGATTAATTCATGTATAACTAGAATGGTCAAGAATGGAAAAATATAAATCACAAGAAGGGTTGGCCAACCCTTCTGGCAGTCTGAAACTAGTATGAAAATAATATTGGGTAGAAGAAGGACCGGCCCCCCCTTCAGTTATGAGGGAATTGTGGAAATATTCAACCTGCGAAGTATAGGATGTCAATTCATGTATATCCTGAATTGTGAAGACTGCAAAATACTAAGCACAAGAAGGGTCGGTCGACCCTTCAATTAAAAGAGAAATGAAATACAATTAATCTACAAAGGTTGAGACAACATTTCCCCACCACTGACTTTTGCAGTATGTGGCGGCGATCGGGACATTGCCTATGTTATAACATGTAAACAATATTTTTCCTGACTTCCGACTGCTGACAAGAAGGATCGGCCACCCCTTCTTTTAGTAGATAATTGTGAACACCAATATCCGACAACTCACCTGTATCCATAATGGTGAACACAAGAAGGATCAAACCACCCATCTTATAGTCTAGAACTATTATGAAAATAGGGGCAGAAGAAGGGTCGGCCGCCCCTTCATTCATTTATGTCAAGCCTTGTTCAAAAGAAAAAAGTATGGTTTTGGAACCTGGATTTTGGCACTTTGGAAACGGATTTTGCAATTTCGGAACCGGTTTGGTCACTTTCGGAATCGGATTTTGCACTTTTGGAACCGGTTTTGGCTCTTTAGGAACCGGTTTTGTCACTTTTTGAACCTTGATTTGGCACTTTCGGAATCGGTTTTGGCAATTTTGGAATCGGTTTTGGCACTTTTGGATCCGGTTTTGGCACTTTTGGAACTTGGATTTGGCAGTTTTGGAACCGGATTTTGCTTGATTTTGGAGTTTAGAAAGGCGTTTTTGACCCATCTTCAAAGTGACTTGAATATTTTAGACATTGATTTTTTCACCTTAAAATTTAGAACATTTACAAATGAAAATTGCAATTTTCAAATAAAATATTGCATTATTTGATTTGAAATTCACACTTTTCAAATCAGAAATTACATTTGTTTATTTTAAATTCACACTTTTTGAATTGAAGTTCATAGTTTTATAACAACAAACTGCAATTTAAAGTTCATAAGTAGTAAAAAAACACATTATTCCAATAAAAAAACACCCTTTTCAAAGCCAATATTGCCACTTTCAGAAAGTCCTTTTCAAATGCATTTTTTTATTTTAAATTCAACTTCACAATAATTTAAAGTCGCTAAACGTTTTAGATTCTCCTTATTCTTAATCAGATCATCTCCTTTGGAGTAATAAAAGACTAAACTTTTATTGGAGCTTTGACTTGTAGACTTAAAAGCACTAGACTCATTCCAGACATGAAGGAATGTACTAAAACAACATTCGATGACTACTACAAGTGTCTTTGAAAGAATGAAACCAAATCATTCATTGAATACATCATACCTCCTGCACAAGGTGGTAGTATAAGTTAACCTTCAAAAAGTTTTGAAAATCCCATAGTCATCCAAGGATTCCAATTTACATCCCATTAACTTGGCCTAGTTACCCTTGGATGCATGCGCCTAGAGAAACTTTAGAAATCCTTCTACCCTGATGATTTTACCACCTTCAGCTACAAAGGGACTATTCTTGCAAAGACTGGTAAGCTCTCCGGGCCAGATGTAGTTATTTGTTGATGAATAGTGCAAAAACTGTGTGATGGTGATAACAAGTTTACTATCTGTTAAGTCTAATACTACATCATCCGAGAGTCGCTCAACAAACTTTGAGATACAATGTTGATTCAACCACTCGCATAGTTTCTCACCTTCCCGAGGATCGAAGCCTTCTACTTGGTGCAATTAGAAGAAGCTGACAGCATGATCTGAAGGCACAAACATTCGAATATTAGCAAGCGGATATCCTAGACACGGCGGTATTGCATCTCACCTTCCCGAGGACCGTTTAATCGAAGTGAAGTGATATGTTTCTTTTTCCAATGAAAAAAGGAGAGCAATGATGCATGGAATTAAGTTGGTGAGCTGAAATTCATCGAGGAAGAAACAGAAACGATTGATAACATTCTGTTTTTTCATTCTCTGAAGCTGGAAAGTCTCGAGATTTCCGATTGTCATGGGACTGACTATAAAATGTAGTGGAAATGGTTGAGGTGCGCATCTTTAAAACGAGTGAAACAAATTATGTGTAGTTAGAAGAAGCTAACAGCATGATCTGGAGGCACAGAGATTCAAAGATAGCCTAGACATGGCGGTATTGCATCTCTCTCGAATACCAGCATAGAAAAAAAAAACTGTTTATCACGCTGCCGTAAAAAGAAACCATTTCCAACAAATGCAAGAATAATCATTTTATTGCAGCCAACACATGAGCACACATATCATCATGCACAATAAAAACAGAGAAACTATTCCTAAATAGCCAAGAGCACCATAACAGTTGGTTTGGGCATCCCGCTTGGATGGGTTAGCTCCTAACACAGTTGGTCTGGGCATCCCTCTTGGACGGGTTAGCTCCTAACACCGTAGTTAGTGGAAGCAAAGGCATTCTACCAATGAAATATACTTTGCAAATGATAAGCAAACACTTAAATTAGATGTGTGTATAATAATGACTACAAAAATTATTTCTTACCGAGAAAAACCTTTTGTGGATATGTAGTCTTTCAACGTTAGGAAGTTGCTCCAATAAGTTGAGAAGAGGAAGAGGCTTTGGAATATGGATATCAAGACTCTTCAATGATTTCAAGCTACCTATTATCTCCACAAATTTCTCTACAGGAAAATGGTGCATTAGATCCATTATATGAAAACGTTTCTGCATCTACCTATATGAGAATGTTTCTTATCTCCCTATGTCCCCTCCTGGTTGCAGGAACATAATGACAAATCCATGCATACCCAGGGAACATAAGGCGAACAAACTGAAAAATTCTATTTCAGTTTGCTGTGAGTGGCCACTGTGTTGATGGATTATCCTATATATAGTGAGTGGCCACTGGGTGAATCCACGAAGCTGGTTCACCATTTTTGGCAAGCGAAACCCAAAAATTTTGTTTTTCATACCCTCGATCAAGGTATTTTCAAGCCCTCGATCGAGGGTTTTAAAATACCTCGATCGAGGGCTTGACAATACCTCGATCGAGGGTTGAAACAAGACCTTGATCTAGCTTTTCAAAAGCTCGATCTAGCTTTTAAAAGCTTGATCTAGCTTCTGAAAAGGCCCGCAATCTTTTTTAGGCCCTCAATCGAGGGTTTTAAAATACCTCAATCGAGGTCTAGTTAAAACCCTCCATTGAGGTCTACTTAAACCTTTGATTAAGGTATTTTAAATACCTCGATCGAGCTATTTGCTCGATCGAGGGCTTAAAAAACAGGCCGAGAGTCCTTTCCACTGTAGAATGAAAATTTTGTCTGCCTTCCACAGAGTTAAACCATGTCATTAAATGCTCATTAATGAGCGGAATTGATACCATTGGACTCGTCAATGAATCCTCTATCCAGATACATAAAATTTACGAATTTTTATCTTCATATGTCTTTTGTTTTTAAATTTCTACTAAAACTTGCCCTAAAAAACCCTGTCAACAACTTCAATTGAGCTCAAAGATAAATCCACAACATTCAAAATACACATCCAAAAAAATTGAAAAAATACACAAGCCCTAGATAAACACGTCATCTTTAAAATGGTATTTTTAGTTTTGCAAATTATGTAAAATATCAAAAGATTTCGTGCACACACACACATGTGTGCAAAATGCGACTTAAATATTCATTGGTCAGTTTCGAAAAATAATAATAAATATAATTTTTCAAGAAAAATTAAAAGAAAAATATGTAAGCCCTAGTGCATTCTATCTAGATCATGTTCACATATTTCATTTTTTAAAATTATTACTTTAACATTAAATTATTGTACACACACACAAACTACTTGTTAATTGCTCTTCAAATTTTTAAGTACACATGTTTCATTAAATGAAAATTTGACACGATATATGACATTGGTATATTTCGAAAAAAATATCATTGGAAAGCCAACATAATTCTCTACATTTTGTTTTCAACCGCATGTCAAAATTCATGTGGCAAGTATGAGTTTCGAGGGCTTCAATTTAATACATGGATAAAATTTCTGTTTTTCACCATCATATTTGGCCAAAAAGAGTTACCCATCTTCATGGAATCACCCCAGTGCTGTGTTGATGGATGGGAGTCTGGGACAGATGGGGAATGGTAATTATTACAGTATGACAGGATCATGGTGGTCAAAGATATCATCTATAGTGACTACAGATTTTGCTGGAGTAATTGTACATGTATCACTCCAATCGAATCGTTCAAAATCCAACGGCCAACATGCCTGCTGCCAGTGCATTAAATGGCCTACAGCAGGCTTAATAATATTCACTGTAAATGATGGATTGTATCACTCGTGTGAATAATCTCATCATGCTTTCAGTCCACATAATGTTTATGTCTTGTCACCAACAAAGTCTCTAGATGGGGTCAATGGTAATTATCACAATATGGTAATTATCACAGTATGGTGAGATCATGGTGGTCATAGATATCATCCGTAGCTAGTACAGATTTTGCTGGAGTAATCGTACACTTATTACTCCAATCAATTCCTTGAAAATCCTACGACCAACATGCTTGGTACTATTAATATCCTTAATATTCATTTAAAAAATCTTTAAACTAATTTTTAAAATCAAATATGCCATGTGTCACAATATAAGCATTCCACGTGTCTCCAAATTTATAGAAGTTTTGCTTCAAAGACTTTGCTAGCAAGTAGAAAGAGCGGTCGCTCGGCTGCTCTTTCTCTAAGATGTTCTATTTTCACCATTTCCTACGAAAAGTTCGGTCGACCCTTCTTATTCTCAATATTCTTTTCATAATAGTTTGACACTGGAAGAAGGGTCGGTCGATCCTCCTTGTATTCTCCATTATGGATATAGCTGAATTTTTGGATAAAGTTTTTCACAAATAACTACAAAAAGAAGGAACGGTCGATCCTTCTTGTCGAAAAATAAGGATCAAAAACAAAATTACTCAGAAACCATTTTTATATGTTATAACTTACAAGGTGTTCTATTTTTACAATTCCCTCGTAATTGAAGGGTCGGCCGACCCATCTTATTCCCAATATTATTTTTATAATAGTTCAACACTACAAAAGGGTCGAGTGACCCTTCTTATTCCCAAGGTCACTGGCAAGTAGAAATATTCTCAGAGAAAGAGCGGCTGCTCGGCCGCTCTTTCTCCAAGGTCTTCTATTGTTACAATTCCCTCGTAAATGAAGGGTCGGCCGACCCTTCTTATTCCTAATATTATTTTCATAATAGTTTGACACCACAAGAAGGGTCGGTCGATCCTTCTTGTGTTCTCTATTATGGATATAGATGAATTTTTGGATAAAGGTTTTTACAATTTACTACGAAAAGAAGGGGCGACTGATCCTTCTTGTCAGAAAACAGAAGTCGGGAGAAACAATTTTTATATGTTAAAACATCCAAGGTATTCTATTTTGAAAACTACCTCATAATTGAAAGGTTGGCCGACACTTCGTATTCCCAATATTATTTTCATAATAGTTCGACACTGCAAGAAGGGTTAGTCAACCTTTCTTATGTTCTCCATTATGGATATATCTGAATTGCTGGATAAATGTTTTCACAATTAACTACGAAAAGAAGAGGCGACCGATCCTTCTTGTCAGAAAACATAAGTCGGGACAAACCATTTTTATATGTTATAACTTAGCCGATTGACTGGATATTCAAACAATGAGTGAATATTTTAGACATTGGACTTTTCACCTTTGTAGGTAACTTCATTTCTGAAGCAAGGGATTGTTTAGGTACCTAAAATTCATGACCATTAGAGGTATGTACAGGTTCTAATTGTGAGGTTGTAGATCCTAGTGATTGTTCACTGTAGAAATTGAATAACTATTACATTGAACAATGCATGCATCAACATTGAATGCAGTTCCCACATAATCACCCTTAACAAACACCATAGATTACTAGACCATTTTACACCCTTTGTTAGATAAAAGGAACCTGACACGAACATGAATAAGTTTTCTTAATAATACTAGGTTACATGCAAAACCTGGAATGCGTAAAACTCCATTGATCCTCTTCACTATACCACCAAGGAATTTGATCAAGACTCTGCATTGACAAACTATGTTGAGAGGAGAGTCGCAAATCCATTATTCAAACTGTTCCTGCAATCCGCATTGCGGGTTGCGGAAACGCAGAACAGAGACATTTACAATACTCTTCCCGCAATCCTCAATTGCGGGAATCAAATCCGAATATCCAGTAATTCACCTGTATTCAGACTGGTGAACACAGGAAGGATCGGATGACCATTCTTGCAGTCTAGAACTAGTATGAAAATAATATTGGGCAAAAAGAAGGGTCGACTGCCCCTTCATTTATGAGAGAATTGTCCAAATATTCAACTTATGAAGTATAGGATGTCAATTCATCTATATCCTGAATAGTGAAGACTGCAAAAATACTAACCACAAGAAGGCTCAGTCGATTCTTCATTTAAAAGAGAAATGAAAAAACATTAAATCTACGAAGGTTGGCATGACAATTCCCCATGACTGACTTCCGCAGTATATGTTAGGGATTGGGACATTACCTAAGTTATAACATCTAAACAATATTTCTTGGGACTTCCAACTGCCGACAAGAAGGATCGGCCGCCCCTTCTTTTAGTAGATAATTGTGAACACCAATATCCAACAATTCACTTGTATCCAGAATGGTGAACACATGAAGGATTGAACCACCCTTCTTGCAGTTTAGAACTATTGTGAAAATAATAGTGCGCAGAAGAAGGGTCGGCTGACCCTTCATTCATTTATCTCGAGCCTCATTCAAAATGGGGTGTCGGTTAATGAAATTCAACTTCAAATGACCGTCATATTATGCAGACACCGATTCATTTGATAATTTGTATATTTTTTACTACTTCAAATGACCGTCATAATTATCATATCAGAACACCGCAAAAACCAATTTCAAAAGTGGCAATATGAAAAAAAAAAAGTATGGTTTTGGAACTTGGATTTGGCAATTTTTGAAACGGATTTGGCAGTAAAATCCACACAGCAAGTAATTTTCGAAGATGAAAAATAATAATAGGAAACAAAAACAAAATCAACATATTTATTAATTTCGTCGGCTTAATTCTGGGCCGTAAGATTAAGACAAGTTGACAGCTGAGATTTAATCTGGGGAATGCGGAAGACTAGTTGTGGGGGTTTAATTGTTTTGAAATATATACAATGTTCCCGCAATCCACAATTACGGGTTGCGGGACTACAACTCAAAATAAAAACAAACCAAAGTTTCCGCAATCCACAATCCAAATTGCGGGTTGCGGAAATGCATGTCGCAAATCCATTACTCAAATAGTTCCCACAATCCACAATCATGTATAACTATATAGCCACTTCAACAAGCTATAGCATGATATGATGGTGCATGCATTTTTCCAAAACCATGAATTATGGCGGGCATTCTCTCAGAGCAGTTTTGACTACTTTTTCCTTACTTTGTCAATTTCCAAAGTTTCACAAATTTGCCATACTTTTCCAGAATGATGTCACATTGCAACACTGACTTAATGATAACACCAAAACACCATCATGTGTCTTTCGATGCCATGTCATCATACATGTCATGTCATCATCACACATTCCATGTCATCATAGATGCCATGTCATCATATATGCCATGTCATCATCACACATTCCATGTCATCATACATGCCATGTCATCACTTCCTATTGCGTCAGTTCTCTCTTTGAGACTCACACGTGTGAGATTTTCGCCTTCCAAAATAGAGATCAATTCATGTATAACCATAAGGGTCAAGACTGGATAAATATAAATCACAAGAAGGGTCATCCGACCCTTCTGGTAGTCTAGAACTAGTATGAAAATAATATTGGGCAGAAGAAGGGTCGATCGCCTCTTCATTTATGAGGGAATTTTATAAATATTCAACCTACGAAGTATAGGCTGCCAATTCATGTATATCCTGAATGTCGAAGACTGCAAAAATACTAAGCACAAGAAGGGTTGGTCGACCCTTCATTTAAAAGAGAAATAGAGAACAATTAATCTATGAAGGTTGGGACAATATTTCCCCACTACTGACTTCCGCATTATGTGGTAGCGATCGAGACATTTCCTATGTTATAACATGTAAACAATATTTATCCCAGCTGCCGACTACCGACAAGAAGGATCGGCCGCCCCTTCTTTTAGTAGATAATTGTGAACACCAATATCTGACAATTCACCAGTATCCATAATGATGAACAAAAGAAGGATCGAACCACCCTTCTTGTAGTCTAGAACTATTATGAAAATAATAATGGGCAGAAGAAGGGTCGACCGCCCCTTCATTCATTTAGTTTGAGCCTCATTCAAAAATGGGGTGTTGGTTAATAACATTCAACTTCAAATGACCATCATATTATACAGACACAAATATCAAAAGAAAAATTATGGTTTTGGAACCTAGATTTTGGCATTTTTGGAAACGGATTTGGCAGTTTCGGAACCGGTTTGGTCACTTTCGGAACCGGATTTTGCACTTTTGGAACCGGTTTTGGCTATTTAGGAACTAGTTTTGTCACTTTTGGAACCTTGATTTGCCACTTTCAGAATCGGTTTTGGCAATTTTGGAATCGGTTTTGGCACTTTCGGAACCGGGATTTGGCAGTTTTGGAAACGGATTTTGCTTGATTTTGGAGATTAGAAAGACGATTTTAGCCCCGTCTTCAAAGTGACTTGGACTAGAATATGTCCAAGTTTAATGAAATTGGCGTTATACTGAAAAAATGCATAGAAGTTAATATCTACAAAATAGCACTCTTTTTCAAACAAAATTCCATTGACATGAGATTACTTATCTTACCATTGGGAGGATCAACACTCCCAGTAGGTTCATAATGGAATGCATGCCACTACATCTGTCACTTCCAACATAACACGAAACGTACCGCTTGTAACCTAGAAATACTCGATACCTATAAAAACATCATCAATAAGGTATGATTACTCAAAATAGAACAAGCTATCCTCAATTATTACCAGAAATTGCTCTACATCAGTCCTATACATACATTATCAGAGATGTCCAAGATCATTACTCTCTATTTTCATCAAGTTTTCAAGGAAACAATGTTAATTCTAATAATGCCAACACAATTAATCAGAGAACATATGCCACGGTATTAATGTTTGCAGGCACAAAGTTTACAATTCCAGAATAGCGTGTATATTGTGAATATATAGCACCTTTTGGACCAAATAGCTTTTCACGCACTTGCTTGAAGTGAATTTTTCATTGGAAAGAAATAGTATATTACATACAATGAGATGCTTCTGGATGTTATTCCTATATACTACAAAATTAACAGTAAAGAAATAGATTTTTCCTATTACCTTGGACCATATTATCTCTGCACTAGATGTTATTAGAAAATCTATGTTTACACTTAACAGGAACAAACTGCAAAGTCGTACCTCCTAAATCCCTCGAAGTATGTTTGGAAAATGGGGAGGTTGCAATAGCAGCAAGAGATGAACAATCTTGTATAGGTGAAAGAAGAGACGTTGTAGCTGAACTGGGCTCTGATTTCACTTCAGAAATTGAAGTTATTGCTTGACTTGAGACCATTCTTGCAACTTCAGCTTCATACTCCGATATCATTGTTGGAGATACCCACATCTATGATTCCAAATTGTAGCAATGCATATCCAAAGAAACAGCCAATCCAATACATGTTGAAATACTCTCTTGGAAAATAAAAATTGGTAGTCAAATTAAAATGCAGACCTTACGAAATTTGGCAGGACGTAGTCTGTGATTGTTAAGCCTCTGCGAAGATAAAGTACAGCAACACCAACTTGTGTTGAAACCGCCATAATAAATAGCAAAAATATAACTCAATTAAATTCATTAAATGAACAAAGATTAATCTATCAGCTGTATGATGACCTTCCTCCGACCAGGTTTAAAAAATGCTATGTAGCACGGGAACCGCTCCCGGCTTTTAGGAAACTCGTTCCCGAAGTTCCGACGTTCCAGGGAACTTGGGAACTTGTAGGAAACTTTCCCAATCCAGCGGGAACTATTCCGGATGGTTGTGAACTTACTAGGAACTTTTACCCTCTAAAATCAGGAACTTGGGGACTTTTTTTTGCGCGTTTCCTTCACTGGGAACTTCCACGCATTCATGATCGCCACGTAGGTTGTTAACAACATTCCTATTTCCTTGCGACCATACTTTTACATAGTCGACTCATAATTCTTTCCTTAGAAAACTAAGTTGCAATAAAAGTCTATTTCGTGCTACCTTATCGAGTTGGTGCACTGATCTCCATCCTACCGGCCATGCCAGAGTATTCACTCGTCCTTACGTTGAATTGCAATTACCACTAATCAATAATAAATGTAAATCTATTTTGACTTTTTATATATTCAATAAAAGAAAGTAAATTTATAGATTTTAGTATTTACTTTATGAATTAAAAAAATAAACTTTTAAATAAATGGAAATAGTTTTAAATCTTACTTTAAAACTAAATTCATATATTACATTTAAATAAAAATTATCTTGATTTCTATTTCATAGTAATTTAAATTTGATTATTTATACACCTTTGCAAATACCCGAGCATAGAATGTGTTGTAAACATATAATATTCTAATACATTTTAATCATAGTTGACACAAAACCGAAAACTTACTCTATACATATAGCCACAAATGCAGGGACTATAACTTCTAAAAGTTTCCACTTTAGAAAGATTCTACCTTATATAATCAATGACATCGATGGTAATCTTGATTTTATTACCATTTGCTTCTGCTAAGAGGTTCTAGTTACAACAGTAATATAAGGAATAAGCTAAGTCATCTGGTTTGTGCTAAGTCATTTGGTTCTCATGTTTTTTTAATTATTTTATTTTTATATTTTTTAATATATATTATTGCCATTCCCAACCTACCGTTTCCTGCAAATTTGGTGAAAACTTCTAGATGTATCCGGTACTCGTACCCACGTCCCCTAAGTTCCCGCGTTCCGGAAACTTGTGCAACATAGAAAAAATGCATCGATACAAGTTGGTGCCGTTGTAACAATTTGTAAGTTGGATTTATTTGGAGTCTCAGGAAATTGAGACAAATCACAAGTTGCATTATTACTACATACTTGTAGGGAGTGAAATCGATGTGGAACAAACCATGTTGATCTTGCACAGTCTTGAGAAGCTGCAAAACTATTAAATATAAGAGAATAAATTAAAGAGATTCGATCAACTAAAACTAGTGATACTCGCTTTAGAACTGTGACTATATTGAAACTGTAACTGTTGCCTCTGCCAATCCTGGAACTGCATCTTGATCTACTGGTGCTGAATGTGCTTCCGGCATTGGAACTGAAACCGGATCTGTTCCCCAACCCCTACTCGATCCCTCATATACAAAAAATCATGATGAAACACTTTGAATGGCAAATAAATCTCGTGTTGCCAAGCTTTGCTGGTCAACCAACCTTTGCGCATCACACCATCGATCGGCGAGGATCTATTGACACATGCCATTTCCATCATGCTACCGGAGCCCAAGCATTACGATGCAATAAATATATAACGATCATCTCCTATAATCAATCATCTTATGTAGCGATACAAGCAGATGAATCAGCTAGCACTAAACCATTAGGCCAAATCAAGGGCATAAAATGTGGGACAATGCTAGGGTTGTGAAAGATGTAGATCAGAAAATTGTCACCTGGTGATGAAGAAGCAGTAGCTAATACTAACCATTGACTCAGCATTTGGGGATTATTTGATTTGTTGGACGCATATCTAATACTTCCCTCATTGACCTCCATTGAAGATGGAATCGGAATCGGTACATATCTTCTTCGTGTCTTTTGCATGAAATTCTTTCCATCTTTCCCAAACCCCATTGTTCCTGCAATTGATTGTAGCTTACTGTAGACATGGGATTGTTGAGTAGGCATTGGCCTAGGCTAAGGGTCATTAATAAGGTAGTGGTGCCCTATCTTTTTTCCTTCAATCCATGTGAAAATAATCCCTTCCCCCCATTCCCCGGTGATGGGCCATATCTGCACATCCGCGAAGACCACTAACAAAGGTTTTCGCATCTGGCTTCAACCCTACCAGTTGCATTTGTCTGAAAAGATCCAGGGCCTCCTCCCCGTACCCATTTTCCAGTAACCCTGCAATAATTTCATTCCAAGAGACCACATTTCAAACGCATTTTCTTAAATAGTTTCAGGGCCACATCCAGCAACCCACGATGTGCATAGCCTGCAATCAATGCTTTCTAGGAGACAATGTTCATTGAAGCATTTTGTCAAACAATTCGTGTGAATTTTCTATGATGCCACATTTTGCATACATGTCTATAATGGCATTGGAAACAACTAGATCAGACTCAAACAAACAAATAATCAAAATGGTACCCGAGTTCAGAAAGATCGAAACCCCATACCTATCTCCTTTCTCTTGAACGCGCTGCAGATTCTTGAGCCTGTCTCCACACCTCAATGAGGACAATGAGCAGACCATCGTTGCGGGTGTAATCGGTCCTTAAACCTATCCTTCTCTTCATAGGTTCAAGTTTAGGTTTCATTACCAATTCATGGTTTAGCGGGAACTCAAAATTTAGTTTCACGCGCAAATGAAAATGAATACCTTTGTTATGTTTTGTTTTGTGTTTTTTATATAACTATAAAATATTTTAAAAAAACAAATAAATGGTTGATTTTCGTTGAACCCGTGCATGGTTTTTCTTAGAGGTTTGAACCCACAGATGCCGACACAACAAACATAAAGGTTAAGGGATTTCTTAGCTTATGGTATATTTATATGAAAAAAGGAAATGAGATACCTTACTTAGAACTGAACTAGAGGAACCTCATAGCTGTTAGAGGCTCCACAAGAATATGAAGGCTGAAACTCATGCCGAATGAACCTCTACCCATGGAGAAGTAAAAACCATTGCAATCTCAGGTTGGTTTGACCCTTTATGCGGGATGCGTTGTCAAAGGGTGCACCAAACCTTAATTTCATACCCCAATTAGAAGTAATGTCCTCTCATACACAAATAAACCCTCCCTTCTACCAAAGCCAAAAAATTGGAACGAATGTCGAGAGTAAGGCATTTATATCATGTGTATATTAACATTGTTTATAGGAAGCCAAAAAATTGGAACGAATGTCGAGAGTAAGGCATTTATATCATGTGTATATTAACATTGTTTATAGGAGTATAGTTCTTAAGGCCCATATTGAATTAGGTTGAGCATTGGGAGAAAATCAAATGATTAATAATATCTGTGTGGAATCACACTCTAAGGGAAGGACTCCGACTCAATGATTATAACATAGCCTAGAAGTCTTAGGGCCTCTCTAAAAGCACCCTAATTATATTTCATAGATGGAACTTATTTATGGCATGTAATTACATTTTGTGGGAGATGATTGTTATTATGGGAATTCACTCATTTAAGATGTGGAACTAAGAAAATAAATTTTTGTTTATGCTTATTAAGGAAACTAAATTGTTGTTTTGGGGTATTAGAGTGAAAAGAAAGTAAATTGATGCTTATGGTTATTAATGTGAAAGGAAAGTAAGTTGATTCTTTGTGTTACTAGAGGGAAAAAGACTTGTACTATCAAGATTTCCTTATTTTTTGTGCTATAGCACAAACAATAAAATATTTAATGGGTAAAATTCATAGCAGACAGGAAAATATTCAATGACAATTACTACAATGTGCATGAAGTTACCGAAACTTTAATAGACTGTCGAGAGGTTCAAACAACAACGTTTTTGTTCAAACAAAATATGAATGTGACCAATATGATGAGCCAAACACAATGACACCAACTTCATGACACGACATGTGTGAGGAGAACCATGACAAATGGATGCATATGTAGAAATAATGGAGGTTGTGAAATTTACAATTTTTAGCTGACATGACACAAAATACAAGAACTTGCCGAAATTTTAGTAGATTGCTGAGAAGTTCAAATGAAAATGGTTCCAATAAGATGAGCCGAACACAATCACGCCAACTTCATGATCACATGACAATGCCCAAGGGAAAAGATGAAAAATATCCAAGACTCAATTCAACCGACACACTATGATGACGGACATGATGCAACTTGGTACTAGATCTATCAAAGGGATAATATAGAAAGAAAAATGGTGAAATAAGATATGGACATGATAAGAACATTGAACTAGAACGTAAGGAGGATTGCTTTGCATTAGAGGTTACTTGTGGGCCTTGGCTGATTTGGAGGACAGCTTGAATGGAGTCGTCTAGATGGGGCCATCCCCGTGGACATTTTTCCATTTGAGGGCATCTAGGATTTGTTCATTATGTTGTGGGCCTCTTCTTTGCAATGCTAGCCTTTGAAGCTATGTTGATTTCCTTGTGGATGAAAACATCCCTCTTCTAGAGACTTATCTTGGATATTTTCCTACATTCTGGAGAAAGTTTTACACTTGGAAGGATTCTAGATGCTTGATGGTTGCTATGTGGAAATATCAGCATTTGACTTGGCATTTATTCCTTGTATGATGGAGGTGACCCCTCTTTCTTGGGGCCTTATGTATTTTATGCTTTGTACTTGTGGCTTTCACCACTTTATTTTATTGTATTAGTTAGGACTCAGGAGTTTGTGGTTGAAGTGGGGTTTGGCATATCTTTGTGGAGTATTTTGAAGTTAAAGGGTTTTCTTCTCTTGGGTTTTCTTGATGGCCGAATATTGAGGTAACATGTATCTTTTGGCATTGTAATTTCTTTAACCTGGTTCACAAGAAAGTAAATTTGCTTATTAGGTGGATTAAATAGATAATTATTTCCTTATTTATTTTATATTTTAGTCGTGTGGCTCATCTTGTGATTTGGCTATCTTCGGAGGGGTTTCAATTCAAGCTTGCTTAGGCTAGGGTATAAACTAGGGTTACAGATTGAAGGTGTGTGCTTAAGGCCACCCTTTCTAGGTAAATTTTGCACGAACCTTCAAAATTTTTAAGGTAGGAATTTGTTTTGTTTTGCAGAGGTTCCAGTCAAACACTTTCAAACAAGGCCCAAGGGGGATCATCTTAAGACTGCATATGCCTTTGGGATTGGCACTAGTCTTCAAAATCCTATCATCACCTACAATAGAAAGAAGACCTCAAATTTTTCTAAGGACAACTCTTCAAAATCACTGTGTTCCCTCATTGCCATATCCTAGCAATCCTATCTATAAGGGAAACACCCTTCAGTTGGAGAAGAGCCAATCGGATGTGCATAGAGATGGTTATCGAGGTGACAGTGGGTAACACCTCTTCACTAGAGTTGGGCTAGCTGTGTTCTTTGGGGTTTTAACTATACCAGCTAGTTCATGCTGTAACCCAACCAACCAACACTAACATCATGCTCTGGATTTGCTATATATTGATGAATGTCTAAAAATTATATTTAATTATAAATGTCATTTCCCTGTTTCTTGAAATTTAGGAAGAATAGTTTTTGAAACCTGTGCCCTATTTGAAAGCCACACCTGTTTTACTCTTACAGGTGACAGATTTTTGACACATTGCTGGTCATCCTATGATGCCTCCTACAGGTTTCTGATCCTAGGCAGAAACCATCCCATTCCCTTCTATGTCAGTATTGTCAAATCTTGAAAAAATTCTAGCCTTTATAATGCCTTCCAATACTTGTAAAATTCCAACTTTTTAGCACTTTCAACTTTTAAGTGTGCCAACATTGTCAACTTTTTAGCACTATCTTACACCCGTTCCAAAAAGATTACTTTAATGCTAAGAATTAGAACTAAGAATGTGCAACATGAAAAAGCATACTTCTCGGTGAAGAATGCGATCCGCCTCCACTATAATGTCTTCTATTTGGAAACCTTTACCATCACCTATGTAGTGTGAGAATAGGAGGAATGCATGAAGCAAATCATATGTACATGGAGAAGTTGAAAATGGCTCACATTTGCAATGCAATCTAAAGCATTAGTCTACATTTCCTTTCCCATAATATAAGGCCGATGCATAAATTCAGAAAGAAAAAAAACCTAAAATGATCATTGGAATATTAATTGGAACATGAAATCAAAGCTACTGACCAATCATGAAAAGTTCCAATCAAGCCTATGTCATAGATAATAGGTAAAGTATTCCTCAAGCACAGAGGAATTATATTCATAACCCAAACTTGTTTTATGCTTAAAGTAGCAGCAAATCCACCATAGAAAGACTTCATATCCATTACATTTCGAATATCATATTTACTCGCATTCATAAGCTTCCAATATTCACTGACTTTCAGCAGTGACTCCTATACAGAACTCCACAAGCTTGTCACTTAAAAAAATGGCAGCAATCATATTCAGTTTCCAACCACATGGAAAACTTAAATTTATAATTTAGTCATGATCTTACCTAAATAGCAGTCTTGATGCAAGGGATCAGGATCATGATCTTACCCTCCATTCATGCAAGGGGTTAAAACTTAAGATATAGAAGTACTGAATGCCATGCACTGCAGAAGTGTTATTTTATGCCATGCACAATAGTTTTATTTTATGTTTTTCATTATACACCTTGAATTTTTGTCATTCTTATTTACGTGTTACGCCATCATGATCCATCTCACACCCATCATGACCCATCTCACCCGTACTGTGGAGTGCACCTTGTTTATCTTTGTACAACAGCAATTATGACTATACAACAGAACTTTATTAGGTCCAATAATATTATATGTTGTTCCTATATTGTATTATAAGCCAATTTTATCAATACTCATTATACATTTATATGTTTTACAAATACACCCAATCTATCTACGTGATCTGAACTTTCCATGTTCAACAGCGACCTATAAAATCTGCAGCAACAAATGTCAATTAAAATATAACCTATTTATTTGAACATCATATATATACACACCAAAAACGCAAACGGATTTATCAGTTGAAAACTAAAATAAAGTCAAGTACAATCATTTAGTTTTGTTATTTTCTCTCCTCGTATGTTCAAGGCACGATGATTTTGTTAACGATAATTTGATAAAGGTTGTTAGTAAGGTCCAAAATAATAAGGTAAAGCAGGAGACTCTTAAAATTTGCATGACACAAACAAATACGAGGGGCATGAGAGCTTGATAGGAGGAGAACCGATGGAAGTTGCACAAATGGCACGA
Organism: Larix kaempferi; assembly: GCA_027924585.1. Taxonomy (NCBI): domain Eukaryota; kingdom Viridiplantae; phylum Streptophyta; class Pinopsida; order Pinales; family Pinaceae; genus Larix; species Larix kaempferi. The sequence continues at coordinate 3,739,127 of BSBM01000729.1, read as the reverse complement.
GAATGCTCTAGAATCTAAAGCATGTATAATAACATGATATAAAGGTTGAAGTAATACTGAAGTAATTCATGGTATACTTTGGATGTTGATTGTGGGTGAGAATGAACTGCAGAAGTGTTTGATTACACTGACAGACATTCAAGCTAAGAGACAAGAAGAGATTATGAGGGATAAGATTGTTGAGGAACTGAAGATGAGGTTGAATTCTTCGAGTTCTAATAATTACATTGTTGTACAATGAAAGGGATCCTCATGTTTTTATTTTAGATGGAGTTCTCGGATCGTCTTAATTGCATGGGAAGCATACATAAGCAATGAATTCATGGTGGTTGTGTTTTATTTTTATATAAGAAAACACCAGAAATTCATCTGCCAAAATTGAGGGTAATTTCCTTGTTAATCTGCTAAACTATTATATCAGTATTCAACGGGAAATTTTCAACAATTAGATGAGCCATAACAGTTATCTCATATCTGGCTTTTCCTCCAGGACTTTTGTAGTCAGTTTTAAATTGTGAGTTATAATGTAAAAGATTCTTTAAACTATGTGAAAAGAATGTTCCATGAATCATGATTTGGATAAAACCAGCTTTGTCTACATTTTCATTATGGGAGAGGCTAGAAGCGACCATAGAAAGATTTATGTATGAACTGTGATAAGCAATTCAGGTTTGCACGTTGATCTGTAGTTTTGCATTAGTAAAAGACATAGTTCACTCATTCGTAGTTTGGTAGCATTGAATAGCAACATGGATGTTGGTATCGACATTACTTTGCAGAGACATTTTATATACCCATGTTTATGATTAAAACAACTCGCTACAGGTTGGGACTGGTTAAGGTCCTTATTTATTTTATGGGACTTATAAAATCCATCAATTAATAGTTTGAGTTCCCTATATGTTGGAGTATTAGATGGATTAGAGTATTAGTTGGAGGTCAATTTGAAAAGAGGCAGTGTTTCCTTCTATTGCCACACACATTGTGAATAATCAACTGGTATACTTATTTTTTACGAGCTTGCATATGTGATTTCAACAAATATTTTTGGTTGGAGTGAGTGTAATGTCTCCACAGATTGTTAATAATGCATTCTATTCTTCCTTTTGATTCTATCCATTTCAACCTATCGGTGCTCCTTTTGCAAGGTCTCCATCCTTTTCATTCTAGCCATTCCAACCTATCAGTGCTCTGTCTTCCAATGCTCTTACATGATGGATGGCAAATCCTAATCCTTCTGCTCTACATGTTGCAATGGATGTTGATCCAACATCTCTTGCAACAACCCCAAATGCAAAGTGATTTTAGTTTACTATATTTTGTAAAATGCCATCGAGTATGTTGGAATCTCCTGCTTATGACCTCCACTCTTCATGGAATATGTAAGAATATTTCCTATTTCTTTCATCTAGTTAATCAGAATAATATATCTATTGGATCTAAGTAATTAGGTCGAATCAGTTAATTTTATTTGAGTATGATTAGTCATTGAGATCTAAGATGGAATTTGTTAGATTTATTTAATGTTTAAATCTGTGATTCTGAATGAATAAAAATGAGAGTATGTGTTCAGTGTTTCCCCATTTTTAAGCTCTGGTTCTTCAGTATTCATGTTTTTGTTTTTCATATATTCATTTTCACATCGTATCAAAGTGCATAGGTTGAGCATGTTTCCAACTACATGGTACTAGCAACATTAAGAGCAATTTCCTTTTTTATCCTTTTGTTTTTTATGAGTGAGCCTATCTACAGTTGGAATTATGTCCAATTCATACACATCTGCTATAGTGTTTTTGAGGTGATGCTCAAGGAAAATGGGTTATGGAGCATTGTAACCAGTGCTAAGTTGAAGCCTATACCACTAAAAAATGAAAGGTTCAGGACTAAAAATCCCAATGTATTGGATATTTAAAATTCGATAGCAGCTCAAGTAAAAGGATCAAAAGAAGCATATGACAAATTGAACAAAGAGCATGACAACAAATTTGGCCTTTGAGTAAAAATGCAAGGAAGGTTGAGAGAGCATGATGTCAACAGGACAAAGGATGTTATTGACCGACTAGTAGTTGCTCAGTGAAGAAATGGAGAAGAATATAGAATAATAATCCTCGGAGATAGTGCTCCAATTTCTTTTGAAAATATGGGCATTATATCAGCATATGTCAAGCTAAATTCATATCAGACCTGTCAAGCTGTGAGTTGTTTTTCTCATTTTATCAAAGCATTGAGAGGGTAATGTTCCTCCCTAAATCTCTTGTTAAATTTCATTATTTAGACAAATTCCATCTAGTGTCCAATATTGGTATGACTTTCTTCTGTGCCAAAGAAAAAATACGTGAACCCTGGTCTACGCAATGCATTTCCAAACCCCCAACCCTGTTCTACGCAGTTCATTTCCAAACCCCCAAATTAGAAAAAATGATTTTTGAAACTAGTCAATAGTTCAACACTCAAAACAAATTTTATGAATGTGCTCTATAAAGAAAGTTTTTTCTTTGGATTAGGTATTTGGGTTGATGTTCATACTTACCCAAAACATCTCGGTGACCTCTGCAATGGTGTTGATCTCCTCCCGGAACAGATGTGGGTCTCCTTTGGGAACAGAAGTCTATAGGTCTCTTATGGGCACGTGGTCTCGAGATCCTCCAGGAACATAAGTCTGTGGGTCTACTTTGGGCGCAGAAGTCTATGGGTTTCTTCTGGGCACGTACTCATCTCAAAATCCTCCAGGAACAGAATTCGGTGGTTTCGATCTCCTCCGAACGCAGAATTTCTTTGTGGGTATCCTCTGTTCATTTGAGCCACGGGTGCGAGGGTGTTTGGTTGCTTGTGGGCGTAGTGCACGACCCATTTTATTGATAATTTGATGAAATCAGATTGTTTAAGCTACTTTGTTATGTATGTTGGCGCAATCCCTTTTACATGGAAGCTCAGGGTGTAACGTATAATAAGCATCGATGTCTCAAGCACAGTGTCCCGTGGTTAGTTTCCTAGTTTGGATCATTCCTTCCCCCACCCCGTCCCGGGAACATAGTCAATTCATAAAGCCCGCAAAGCCAGCAGGCATAAAGGTGCTAAAGCTAAAAGCAATCGAATCCATCCCAACGTGACAATTATTGTTGTGCCTCGCACAACATAGATAAGGAGGAAAATGATATTTTCACTGGCCTAATATAATTGCGTTCACCTCACCAATAGCCTCAAAAAGCCCACTTTCTGCTCTACTATTTATTCCTTAAACCCCCTTATAATAAGTCTAAAAGGTAGTATGCCAAGGTTACCATCCATCTCTTACATTATATGTCATGTATGCAAAGGCTTTGGGGTATTTGTTACATAGTAATATTTCCCAAGGTCTTATTAAGGATAAAACTCTCACCAAACTAGACGTTGAATGGTCATTTTATCCATGATTACTACCTCACAATTCTCCAAGGTTTAGTCTTTAATGAAAAATATTGTGACATACCTTTAACTATTTTGTAATACTTCAAGCTCCTCTAATATACAGTGGGTCAAAGCTTAATGTTATAGGCTTCAAGCTCCTCTAATATATAGTGGGTCAAAGCTTAATGTTATAGGCTTCAAGCTCCTCTAATATATAGTGGGTCAAAGCTTAATGTTATAGGGATATTCATTGTGAAGTATGGGATATTCATTGTGAAGTATGTATATATATATATATATATATATTGTTGGGTTTTAATAATTCCTTCTAATGAGATTTAGGATTTTATAGATTTAGTTGCAACTTATGTTGCCTCAACGATTATAGAATGGGGATTATCAAGACTCGTGCCCACGACTAGCCTTTGTGTGCCAAATATATTATTTCAGTGATTGAAGGGAAGCAACCATGGCAAGTTTTGTTTATGAATTGCATCACTTATGGTTATGCAGTTGGAAAAATCTCAAAAAAAAGACCTTAACTTCTTAAATTTATTAGTCATCCTTACTCAAGTTTGAGATTAAAGAAACATTGTATCCAAAAGTATATTTTGGAAAATTTAAGAAGATGATTAAGCTAAAGCTTTGTAGCAAAGGTAATTCCCTTATGTCTAAGGTCTCTTTTAATTAATACTCTAATTAGTGGTCATTGATACTACTTTTTAATGGGAAAATATGTTTGATCTTAAGTCAACTCCTCTTTCAAAAAGGCATCAACAAAGCCACTAACTCTCATAACTAAAAGCAATTTCTAAAGGTGAAAATCAAATTTCATATATCCAATCCAAATATATCAATTTTATCAATTCTAGAAAACTAGTTATATCAATTATAGAAAACTAGTTTTTATAATATACTAGATAACTAGTTTTTATAATATACTAATTACTAGTTTTTATAATATACTAGATAACTAATTTTTATAATATACTAATCACTAGTTTTTATAATATACTAATTAGACTCGGCTTATAGACATCCATATATTAGTTAACAATTCAAAAATAAAATTTCTTTAAGGATTTTTAAAAAATTAGGCATGTTTATGGTTATAAATTGCAAAGGAAAAAACATATTCCAAATGGAAAATTAAATATTTGGTATTAAATTAATCCACAAAGGCTTCAAATACTGACGATCAGGACCATAGTGACGGTATGGACCTTTCGTTGCTATAGCGATGAGGCAGATATTGGGAATGAGATGTAGATCTGCTAAGGGAAGGTGAAGGTGAAGGAAATGACTATGTAGAGGCAAATCTCAGGGAAGTATTACCATCGAGATTTTGAACTATGCATAATTGCTTTGAGGAGCTATTATGTAGTTCAGGGTACTTCTGGGAAAGTGGTTGGTAACTACTATTCCATTCTTCGGGTAAGGTGACTTGAGAGAAACCCAGTTGGAGGGGAGTTGTATTTCCTGGACGAACTACTACTCCTTCTTGGAGTGCTCTTTTCTGCAATTTAGGATTGATAGCAAGCATGGTTGTAGACACAAACCTGATACATAGAGTAGAATGTAACTAAGCGATTTGGGCTTATGGAGCGACATCAAAACCAGTGAATTGTATATAAGCTTGCTGAAATTCCTTGATATAAGGATCTGTAAGAGAAACCTGATATCGTGGAACTAAAGAGGACCATGCAAGGCCATTATTTAAGGGACCTTGGAAGCCACCTAACAAAGCATCTTCAAACTTGTTTAGACGGGAGTCTAATATACATGACAAACAGAAAGTATTCAATCCAGCATGGACGAGTGGATTGATACCTAACTGTATTAGACCAATATGGATATATTTGTATCCATGTTCTAAACCCTAAGCAATATCTTCAGATTTTATCGGAGGGATCTGATAAACAGACTGACCAACAGTAATCGAAATATTAACAAAGGTGAAATGAAATAACTGAGCAGCACGAAATTTAAACATAGGTAAATTATAGATTTTTTCAACATCTATCTCAGGCAAAGACCAAATTGGCTGAGGATCATATTCTTGTGAAACAACACGAGTATCATAAAGAGTATTAGACTCAGTTTTGTTTAGATACTTATTCAACCAAGACCATCGTTTAGTATGTTTCTCTTTGCGGGAAGAAGCAGATTCAGGAAAATAAAAGCTGCCATTGGAGGAATCCATAATAGAAGAGATAGTATTAAAAGGAGAACCTGGAGAATTGTAGAACAAAGTTGAAGACAATCTGCATGCCTAAATACCCTTGATGGCTGACAGTGCCTGAAACGGGTGTGAATGCGTACTAGTCCTTCGAACAAAAGTGCTCCAATTACCAGACTTGAAATACAATAACTCTTCCCTCCTCAAAAGGGGATAATGCAGATAAGAGAAACGAAACGATACTCAAGGATCGAAAACATAGGCTCTGATACCAAAATACAATGCGGAAATACAGATATTCATTCACAGATACTCATTCACATTCATAGATTCTCAACAAGCAACTCATATATTATATTAAGAATACAATGCGGAAACTCAAGAACGCCGAAGCAATTCTTTGCTCATTTTCTGAGAACTCTCACAGACTAACAGAATACAAAACACTCTTGGGTTCCAATTCCGAACGCCTAGAATGTTCTTTGCTCCCTTATTTATACAAAAAGAGAAGGGTTCATCGTAAGGAAAAGATCGATGACTCATTAGCACGGATATTCTTCTTTTTAGACCACTAGAGGCTATCTATACTAAAAGTAATGACTCATAAGGCACAGAGATGCCTTCTTACAATATCATGAGCGACTGTCAGAAGCATCTTAGCTTTCGGGTAACTCACGAAGAGACATCCGCACTAAGAGATGGTTCATTAGTACACTGTGGATGTTCTTTTTTTCAAAAGAACCCACTAAAGAAATGACATAAAGAAAATGCGGAAATCAAACCAAATCCGCAATACAATATTATTTTACCTAAAGCTATTACACAGTGGAGATTCGTCCGAGAACCCAGTAAAGACATGACATAAAATAGATACGGAAATCAAATCATATTTTTAGTACATTTATCATCCAGATCCATAGTCAGGCGGACTATGATCAGAATCAAATCCTTCTGATCCAAATCCATTTCGGTCAGTATCACTTTCTTCAGAGGGGGTATGATGGAAATATTGTCAGTAGGCTTCTGTACCATATGGTAAAATATTTTCCATCCAATGTGGAGGATTTTCTCGGAAACATGCAGAGAAAGGGGAATAACAAAAATGTTGTTTCCTTGCGTATTCGGGAATTGAGACTTCACCAAAAAAGTTATTTTTAATAACAATCCTGAATCCTTGGTCTGTTTCAACAAATGGTTGAATAACTGCACCTCTCCATAGAATATCAAACTGGAAAACACTATAAGAAATGGCTCCTTCTGTCAATTCATGTTGTATGACTAAAGTAAACCAAGAAGGTGTTGAATGCTCTAAAGCTGAGACCCGAGGAACATATAAGAAGAAGAGGATTTTTATCCAAGGGCTCCATATCCTATAGGCACTCTGGATATATTCACAATAAAAACATATAGAAACTTTACCATGAGCTCGAGCAATTTGGTGAATTGCATAAAAATCAATCCATCTTAAAGAAGGATAAAAAATATATGCAAAGTACTGTGGAACTCCTGATAAAAGATGATAATGACCAATAACCATGTTGACATGATTAATTCTGAGAAAAGGATCATTAACATCTAGGTCATAGCTGTGTCTTCCTTCTGGCGAATCTAATCTGCTTTGGAGAATTCTTTACTGGATTTCAAAGGGTAAGCCTTGAATTCTTTGATGAAAACATTCTAAATAGAATGTGTAAAAACACTCGTGACAGATTAAAACTGAATTATCTGTCTTCTGGGGAGATGATGTTGTTTTTTGAGAAGATGATTCTCCTATTGTGAAAACCTTGATGTCTTTGAAAGTTGTTCCTTCACGAGTTAACATATCTACAAGGTGATTATCCTTTCCTGCTGTGTATACAATTTCAAAGTCAAGCCCTGAAGCCATACTGCCCACCGGAGAAATCTGGCATTACCGTGTTCTAGAAGCTATCTATTGCCAAGCGTTCCTTTCATATGTTTTAGGTCTATTCAAACTATAAGACAGACACTTTTGAGAAATAGCCGAAAACGATGAATACCCTTTTTTATGGCTAAGATTTCTTTATGTGAAGAAGGATATTTAACTTCCGCTTCAGATAATGTACCAGAAGTGTATGCACACACTTCTTCCTTTTTAGAATGCTTTTGCAGTAGAACTGCTGCCCAAACCTGATCTGAAGCATCTGTTTCTAAAACAAATGGGAGATCTAAAACTAGAAGAGACAGAGGAGGAAGCTTTTGGATATTTACCTTAATCCTTTTGACTGTATTAGTCATCTATGTTGTCCATTCTATTCCAGGTTTTAGTCGTTTCTGTAACATCTTGGTATCTTTTGCTTGAGCTTGGTAAAACTGTCGGATGTAATTCAAGCAACCAAGAAATCTTTGAACCTGTTTGATATCCTGTAATTTATCAGGAAATTCTACAAGTTTCTGCAAAACATGGGGTTGCAGAACTATTTTTCCCTGGGATATCTGAAGACCTAAAAATTCAATAGAGGTCTTTGCAATGAAAAATTTATCTGGTGAAGATGATAAAGCAATTCCATGTTTGAAAATCAAATCATAAAATTGTTCTAGGTGCACTTTATGCTCTGCTATGTCTTTGCTGAAAATAACCAAATCATCAATATATACAATGATAAAATCTAAATGTCTGAAAATGTCTTCCATCCTTTTCTGAAATTTTGATGGAGCATTTTTCAAACTGAATGGCATGACTGTCCATTGGTATTGGCCATGTGGGACTACAAATGTAGTTTTGAACATGTCTTCTGGTGCTATGCCTATTTGCCAAAATCCACTCTTAAGATCAAATTTGCTGAAAACATTTGCTTTTGCAATCTTGGACAGAATTAATTCTTTGTGAGGAAGAGGATACCTGATTGGTTCTAATGCTTTGTTCAATTCGCCATAATTTACCACCAATCTTAAATTTCCATGCTTTTGCTCAGAATGCTTGTTGACGTAAAATGTTGGGCAGGCCCAGGCACTTTTGCAGGGTTCAATCAGCTTTCTATCAAGCAACTGTTGTATTTCTTCTTTGCATGCTTGTTGTTCTGTTGGACTCATATTATTAGCTGAAGCTTTTTGGGGCTTGATATCTGCATTCTGCTTATAAGGAAGTGTAACATAATACTTCTCTCTTTTCCAAAAAGCATCTGGATGATCAGAAGTACAATCTTCCTTCAATCTCTGGACTATTTCTGCAAGAATATCTTGACCATGTAGATCTGCATGTTTCACAATCTTCTTAATTTTGGCCAAATTTTTTACTGATTCTTCAACAATATCTGTTTTTTTGGGAGAGATTATTATAATAAAATCAGATTTTACTGGAATAGAAATTATAGTTCCTTGAACCGTAAAGTCTACTAAATCTTCTCTTACTACCATTGGCAGGTGTTTCTTAACAAAATCTTGCCCTAATAATATATGTGCTCATGTGTCTAAACAATACAAAGTGACATACGTTTTGGTTTTTCCCAATAGAATAGGAAAATCTGGAGCAATGAAATTGACTTTGATAAGTTCTTTGTTGACTGCTCGGAAATGAATAGATATCGGCTGCCAAAAATATTATGGAATAGCTTTATATTTGCAACAACTATTCATAGCGCCTGTATCTACATGTGCATCTATTTCATAATCTTTGTACCCTTATGTTTTGATCTGGATAGAGATGACCATCCTATCTCCTAAACATTTATGTTCAGGTGCTGGTTCTGGAGCTGGGGTAAAGCTATGAGCTTTTCTCATTGTAAGATGGATATATTCAGAATTTAACTCATCTAGCTGGTGCGGGGATTCTTGTATTCTTGTAGCTAGAGTGGCTAATTGTTCTCTTTCTCTTAAGACTTTATTTTCAAAGAAAACAATTTTCTTGAGTAAGGCTAACTCACCTAGATCTGAATATTCATGGTTGTAGTCTGGTTGTTGTGATTCTGGCAGCTTCTTTGACAGGTCATCAATCTTTTCTTGGAGTCTTCTCCTGATTATGATAAGTCCTGGATAGAGACTTGCCTTTTTCTCTTTTAATTCTTCGATTTGATTTTTGATAGAAGCAAAGGAGAACATGAAACAATTGCTTATAAAAGTGTGGTCATCATCAGAACTATTGGAAGAATTAATAGAAAGTTTTCTGAGTTCTAACCCTTCTGGGTCAGAGTCATATGTAGAGTCACTATCTGATTCATGAATGGAGAAACCTTCCTCATTAGACTGTAACACAGGGACCAAATCCCATTCAGGAGGATTATATTCTGTGATGAAGATCTCACAGATTTTATGCTGAAATTTTGTCTTTTTATCTGGACAGTTATTCGCCCAGTGACCTGGTTTACCACATATATAGCAAGTAGACTTTCGGAGTGGCTGGGTCCTTTTCTTGAAAATGAACCTTTTCTGTTTATTTGGAAAGAAAGGTTTCCGTGTATATTTTGAGACTTTCCTGATGGAGGACTGAAATTTGGGATGGGATCGTGAATAGGATCCACTGGAATTCTTAGAAGAGCAAGTGCATGCAGATGCAGATGTTTTGTGAGGACGAGGTTTAAACCAACCATAACTGGCAGTTTCATGAAATTGTTGACAAGTAGAATGAGAAACAAAATCTGTTTTTTAAGATTTTTCTGTGTTTTCATGGCGACACATTCTTTCTGGAGGGCTATTAACACATGTTGGTGTAAACCGGATAGAGAAAGATCTTCGATCTTAACTTGGTGATCTAAAAGATAAGTAGAAATAAGAACTGGAATCTTACCAGGGAGAGAGGCAAGGTGGTGATGGAGATAAGCAATGTTTTGGTGATCAGTAATTTTATACAACATGGACTGCATAGTACAAAAATATTCTTGTAAAAGGATAATATCGCAGAGTTTCTGGGACATAAATAACTGGGATGTATGAGATGCATCAGGAGGTAAAGCACCGAGGAATTCGTGTGCTAGAGCTTGGAACAAGGCTTCTAAAGGATCATCATTTTCAAGCAGATGTTCTTTTTCTTCTTCTGAAAGCTTTTCCCACCATAACTTAGCAATACCTGTGAATGCCCAAGTGAGCTGCATAGTAATATCTTTCCAAGATGCCTTGGTCTCATCTTTTCTCTGAAATGCCCATGCATTAATTTTTTGGAACAAATTCAAAATCTGATCATGCTCCATGCAATCAAAGTTAATAATCAAAGTGTTTCCAAATCCTTTGGATAAGTCTTTGGAATCAAATTTAATATCTACAATTTTTAACTCATTAGTCCATCTGCTGAATGGACTGTGAAACTTATTCTAGCTGACATCTTGGCTGTGTATTCTTCTTGCTTGATTCTGAAAGAAATGTGACTCTGCTCTATTCCTTTTGGGGCCAGAAGTTTCACCCATCTCTGAATCCATGGAGATATGGGAGGAAGCCATTTTTATATCGTGGCAATCGAGGTTTATTGCCTTTTGTTTTAGGAGTTCATATTTTTCTCTGGCTAATTCAGCACCATGTTGAATACTTTGTAGCCTATGTGGACTCAACTGCTTTAAGAATTTCTAGGAGCTGGAGCTGCCAGAATGGTATCTAAACTTATAGCCTTCTTGATTGATTTGACTATAGTCTGGGGGAGAAGAGGGAACTAGTAGAGCTGTCTATAGATTCTCCACAAATCTTGAGATAATATCTAGACCAGATTCTATTTCTAGCAGCTTGGCTGTTTTTGCTTTTTGGTCTTTGACCAGAGTATCAAGGGAATCTGAGATATGATCAATAGATCCATGTAATGTCTGGAGGTGTGCTTTGAGCTCTAGAACATCTCTTGCAACATCATCAAGATTTTGTGTTATACAAACAGACTGAAAATTTGCATAATTTTGCAATTTGATTTGCTCTGTAGGGTCAGGGTCAGTAGTACTTCTTAACTTGACAAACTGCAGATCTGACTGTATGGTACCGTCACGGAAAGAAGGATTAGAATTCCTAAAATCTAATCGTCTTGTAGCAATCTGAGTAAAAGCTCCAGGCTTTTCTCGAGGGAGAGAAAAACTTTTGAGATCACGGAATAATGCAGAACAATCGAGGCAATTGGAATGCTGTCCTTTATGTTCAGAGGAGGAGGAGGATGCATCAAAAGACTGAAATGTTTTTTCTTTTTGTGGAATATGTTTGTCTTTACAACGGGGGAATTTTTAAATTTTTCCTAAAATTTAAACTGTTTTTCCACGAAAACATCGATCTTAACTGTTTCGTGGCAAACTTTCATGGGAATTTTGAGCGATATGTAGTAGTGAGAATAGCTTGAACCTTTTCCATGTGAACCTTAACTCCATCTTGTCCAATCACATGACCAAGATACAAAATCTCAGTCATTCCAAAATCACACTTGGTTAGCTTTGTATATAAATATTGATCAACCAAGATTGTTAGTACGATATCCAAATGATGCAAGTGCTCCTCTCGAGTTCTACTATAGATCAAAATATCATCAAAGAAAACAAGTACAAACTTACGAAGCTGCTTGCTAAACACTATGTTCATGCAAGATTGAAAAGTTACAGTTGCATTTGTTAGGCCAAAAGGAATAACCAAAAACTCAAAGTGCCCATGGTGGCACCGAAAAGAAGTCTTTTGTATGTCTTCTTCCCTCATGCTGATTTGATGGTATCCAGATCGAAGAAGAATATTAGAAAAGTACTTGGCCCTATAAAGCTCATCCATAAGCTTATCAATCCTTGGAATAGGATATCTATTCTTGATAGTCTTCTTGTTTATAGATCTATAATCTATGCACATCCTCATGGTTCCATACTTCTTCTTCACAAGGACCACTGATGAGGCAAAAGGGCTTGAATTTGGTCTAATGAACCCCAAGTCAATAATCTCCTTAATGGTTTGCTCTATCTCATCCTTGAATATTTTTGGGTGCTTGTAGGGATGCACCTTCATAGGATAAGTTCCTATCTCCAACTCAATCCTATGATCCACTCCTCTATCTGGAGGCCTACCATGTGGAAGGTCCCCAAACACCTTCTTATGCTTATGGAGCAGCGTTTGAATATGTTTAGGATAATGAGCCACTTCGAATGAGTTTCCCTTTGTGGTGACTAAGCATTCTGCAACCCACTTAATGTCTCCATGCCTTAGAATGGATCTCATGTTGTGTTCACTTACCACTTGCTTGGGATAAGTATTGACTCCCTTCAACACCATCTCTTTTACATTTTCTCCCTTAAATTCTATTTCAGGTACTTGGTAGTCCACTGTATGCTTACCAATGGAGTGCAGCCATTGTACTCCCAAAACCATGTTAGTTTCAGCCACATCAACAAACATAAAAGCTATCTGTAATGGTATCTTCTCCTATACAAATATGCAATTTAGGAATCCATATACAACAGTCCATGGTATGATTACCTGGAATGATAACAGTGAAGCCTCCAAAATTTTCAGTGTGTAGCTTCCCTTTTTCAACCAAAGTTGAATCAATGAAGTTGTGTGTAGCTCCTCCATCCACGAACAAAGTGACAGATTGTCCTTGGACCACTCCTTTGAATTTGAGTGTATGGTAGTGAGGTACTCCTGAGAGTACTGCAATCTTTCCCACCTCAAGACGAGGTCCTTCTTCTGCAAACTCATAGCCCACTTCTGCATCTATTGTACCTTCTCCTTCTTCTTCATCAGGTTCACTCTTTGAGTTGACTTCAATGTAGTGTGCCTTTCCTTTGGCACATCTATGTCTTGGAACCCAAGGCTCTTGACAGGTGAAGCATAGTTTCTTTCTTCTCAGCGCATCTCGGTCCTTAACATAGCTATCCTTTCTGAAATTTCCATTAGGACTCTTCATTGGTTCCCTTTGATTCTTGGACCGAGGAGGACCAAAATTTCTTGGAGGAAATCTGGTTTTTGGAAGAGAATCTTGCAAGTCTCTGGTTCAACTTAATGCATCTTGCAAGGTATGGGGTCTGTAGGATTTCACCAAGCCTTTCAAAGGTTTCGATAACCCTTCAATGAACAAGAATATCATCCTTGCTTCTGAAATATGAGATACCATCACAATTAATTTTTGGAACTCAAAGATGTAGTCTTCAGGAGTTCCAATTTGCTTCACATGTGCTAGTTCTCTGAAGGTGATTTCGGGATCTCTTCTCTCAAACCTTTCATCCAACCTTCTTGTGAACTCTTCATAGGTGGTCACTTGGTAATGCCCAAGAGTCTTTAGGCCATGAAACCACCAGTCATTTTCTTCTCCATCTAAGTGTAGAGTAGCCACCTTGATGGCATCTCTTTCAGCCATATGATTCAACTGAAAATATGTGTCAAGTTTCTGAATCCAAGAGTTAGCAGTGCATTTTTGTGAACCATCAAAATAGGGTAAAGAAATCTTACCAATGGCATTTCTGAATTCATAATTCTGATTTTACATTCTGAAGCCTCCTCTTGGGTTGGAATTATATTGCATATCACATAATTCCTTGAATGGTAACTCTCTTCTGCATTCATCATTCAATGTAAGGTACTCAACATACTTGTCCTCCAATGAAGCAAGTCCTCCATTTCGAACCTCAGGTTCTTCTCTTTGTTCTTCAGTAAACTTGGGAATCATAGGTCTGGAGTATGATGGTATTTCCCTATTGAATTCATTAGGGAGATTGTGAGGCCTAGTCTTTGATAAAATATGGCCACCACTGCTCCTCCTCTCGCCATGTGGGGTTCCATTGTTGTTCCCTTCTCCCAACTTGCTTCCTAGCTGCTGAGCTAAGAACTCTCTAGCATCCTTTCCACTCTGAGCAATATTAAGTGAGATATATTGCAGCCCCTTCGTCATGTTCTGAACCAAGTGTTTGATATCATTTTCATCATTGGGAAACATATTTGATTCCTCTTGTATGTTCACTTCAGTAGAACTAATTTCTTCTTCCTCTTCTGCTAAAGGATCTTTCTTCTTGTAGTCTGAGTATCTTCTTAGAATCATAGGATCAATTAAAGAGAAGTTTCAGAGGACCATGCTCTGATACCACTGTAATGTACCAACTTAGTATTGTGGCACAAAAACTCTAGACTTCTCAAAATTGACTAAAACAGTGATTGTGGAAGCTAAATGGACTGAGAATGGATTAGATCAAATGCGACTTCGGATGGATAGGAAAATATTATGTGGAATGATACCTATGAAAAATTTACTGAGACCATTTATGTTTCAATAACATCTCAGCTGAACTCTACTCCAATGCTCCTGGGGTTCTCAGCATATGCAGACTAGTATGGGTAAGAAAATTGACTAAAGGATGGGGTGGGTTGTTGCAGACATCAAAGAGGTTCATTAACATTCATTTACATTCATTTCATCACAAAATATCATCTCATTAATTTATATGAATATATGTACAAGTCCTACGATAAAACTAGTGAAATTGCATTAGGATAGCTCAACTAGTTAGAATTATGGATTCCCAAAAAGTGCTCAAAGGATAAAAATTTATGAAACAGGGGATGGATCATGACATATGACATGTTATATAACTACAGAAACAATAATTAATTCATTTGGACTTATAATCATTGACTTATGAATCATACATTGAAATCTAGGCAAATTCTAGCTAAATCTAGAAGGGGTAGAGAAATTGGAGAAGAAATCAGAGTTCTGTAATTTGTATTGAATAGAATGATATCAAAACATTACATACTTTGTTATTACATCATAAATAGGCTAATATTCCTCTCAAAAAATGATAGAAAGACCTCTCTTCTTTTACATAAGAAACTAGTTGTAGAAACTCAAGAAGGCTTTAAGATTCGATCTATGAACTAGGTGATGATGATTCTAAACTTCCAATTTGACTTGATAATATTAAGTAACTGAAAATACACTCAGTTAAAATGGATGAATTCCATCATCCTCTCACAGAAAGTTGGGGTACATCTCCCATGCTTGACTAGGGGCACATCTCCCACGTCTCAAATGCACAAATGCATTCATAAAATTTCTCATACTAACAAAAGATGTGAATGTGGTTCTCATGGAATTAATTATATATATTTCATGACTTGGAGAGAAAATCTACATGATGAATGCGCCTTCCTTGAGTGGATGAGGAAAGCTTGCTTTCCTTCCTTTCCTTTTTCTTTGCTTTGGATTTATTAGAGGAAATTTGAGGTCTAAAACGAGCCATCATATAAGAAAACGAGCCAACCATAATTTTTTTACGAGTTGGAATTCAAGAACCAATAGAGTTTCAATAAAATTAGTCAACCATAATGGTTGACTTGAGATATTTCTGATAAAAAAACTACTTTTTTTGTTCGTATTTTCAACATATCTCCCTTTGTTTTTACTCAAATTTCGAGTGGGAGCACTCGTTGGATGCGGAATTAAATTCCGCATCCAACGAGTACCGACACTACATACGTTTGATAGACCCCGCTGCCCCAAAAACAAGAAATACCTGAAAACAACGTGATGATGACATCATCATCACGTGGTTTTCAGGTATTTCTTGTTTTTGGGGCAGCGGGGTCCATCATCACGTTGTTTTCAGGTATTTCTTGTTTTTGGGGTAGCGGGGTCCATCATCATCATGTTGTTTTCAGGTATTTCTTGTTTTTGGGGCAGCGGGGTCCATCAAACGTATGCAGTGTGGGTACTCGTTGGATGCAGAATTTAATTCTGCATCCAACGAGTGCTTCCGCTTGAAATTTGAGTTAAAAAAAGGGATATATGTTGACAATACGAACAAAAAAGTAATTTTTTTCTTTCTTCCTCCAAAATTAATAAATATTATTTTATTATTTTAAATATTATTTCATTATTTTAACTATTATTTTATTATTTTCCTTAGGAGGCCCATTTTAGACCTCAAATTTCCTCTAATGTTCTTTTTCCTTCTTTTCTGACTTTCCTGCTTTTCTGACTTTCCTGATTTTCTTGTTTTATCCTGCTTTCTGATTTATGTTGTTTTTCCAGAAATATTCATCTTTTCTCATTTTTTGCATCATTTTTGGACTCAAGTGCTTTACTTGACTTTCTCCTTAAGTTACTCTCCAACCTTATCCACTAATGCGCTTTAGTGGAGTATTTTCTCCATTTATTCAGCATAACAATAAAAATATTAATTGCACCAATAATATTAAATGCACCATAAATATTTATTCCAAGTGGATAGCAAACTATGGGTAAAATTAAATGCACTCTTAATTAATTAATTTCCTGAAATACAAAATTTAACCCCATGGTTATGCAACTACCTCCTCAACCCAAGGGATTGGTTCGGTTAGGAACTTGTTCCAATGATCAATTTTGTGGGGACATGACAAGATGGATGAATCAGATAATTTGTACCTGGATTTATATCTATTCTTCTTGGATGAGGAAGGAGATCCAACTCGAGCTGGAATATTGACATCTGCAGATCCCATTTCTGATGATTTATTGCGTGTTCAAGTTGAAGTGGTCGAGAGAGACTAGTGTTTCCTTCTACAGGTTGATATTATGGTTTGTAATTTTTGACCAGATCTAATGAAAAGTGGTCCGGATTTAGATATGGTTTCCTGTGCGAAGCAAGGGTGGGTTTTTCCCTCGTATGATGCTTCTAATCAATCTGGAATTAATACCGCATTATCTTTGAAGAAAGGAATTTTGTCGGTTTGGAAGAAAATAATCTTGGCTGCGAAAACTTCGTTTGTATTGCATTACATGAATATTCAAAATAATTTGACAAATGTAGGCCATGAAAATATTCTTATCTACCTTAGAAGAACATTTCTCAATCATATTGAAAAAGATGTGACCAAATATTTCTTCAAAGCACTCAAATTAAGTCCTTCTGTTGTGATGATATGGAAAGCGACTGAGAGCTTCGAAAGTTCAAAAGAAGTTCAACAAGAATAGATCAAATATTTTTTCTCCAATGAGAAATTTTTTTCTATTGACGTAACAAGATGTGTTGTTGCGCCTCTGGATTTGCAATATTGAAAAGTTGATGAGGAGGTCGTGGAAAAGATGGTTTTATCTCTTCTGTCAACTTTTACAACAACATTGAGAGATTATATTCTATTGTCTTTCGATAAGGAGACCACATTGGGATTTCTTCCTGGAAATGAAGACGAAATTAATTTTCCTTCAGTAAATTTGTATATATATTGGATGGGAAACATACTATTTATGCACAGAAAAAAAATCATTGAAACTGATAAATATCAATTGGTCCATTCAAGGCATCGGCATTGAACACCTCGTCTTCTACATAAATATGTTCCTCAACACATTATCAACAAATTATGAAAACAACAAAATTTATGAAACAAGGAATTTGTAGACACTCCATTCATTTCTCAAGTTTTAAAAGCAAGGTAGAAATGGATATCCTGTGGTAGGCCATCTTGCCCGGGAACGGGAAACGCTTCTAGTTATGATTGACAGGTATAGAATTTTTCTTCTTATCAATAAAAGTATTTAGATTGCTTCCTGTGTTATGAAATTAACAAATTAAATATTATCTTTAATTTTATATGTTTGCAGTATTTCCAAGGTGAATGTATGGATATCTTTGTTATTCAAACAAAGGATATCCTTAAAGACAAACTAACTCTTGTTTTGGCATCAAATCGACTGTGGATTAAATGGATGTATGTATTCGAGCTTTCACAAAAGTGGTTCCTTTCCATGCTCACCCAAGAGCATCACTCAAGTTGATTTTGTTCAAAATAAAATAAAGAATCATGGATCTAATTATTTTAGACGATTGCGTGATCTTGATGAAGATGAATTAATCGTTGTGGTGGACAATATAATCAACGGATCAGTTTGGCTGAGCACATCAGTCGAAATTTTTTTTTGCACAGAGACTTTATATCAATATTTCAAGAGAATCAAGGATGAGAGGTCAACCATGCATTCAATCTTTGAATATTTCAAAGTTCACGATGTTCAAACTTTTTGATCACAAATTTTCACTGTTGATAATGTCATTGAAATCTATAAAACTGCACCAAATCATCTCCAACAACTGTGTAGTATTTCATGCTCCGAAAAACAAGCAAAATCTATGGGTAAGAAGAGAAAGAAAAAATCTGAAGAGAATAATGGTACCGAATTACCAAATGATGCTGAGAAAATATTGAACATATATATCAATAAAGAGGGGATGGGTATGTCCATTTACGTCGTCAAAGATAGTTCACAGATTGCTTGTCAATGTTTTTCTCTTGCATCTTTGGTCAACACACTAATATCCATTGCATTTTTTGGTGCGACAATCAGCTTTGAATTTGTTGTTGTTGATATGTGTAATTGTGATAGTCCCTAGACAGAAGAAGATATGATTGCGTTGTTGTACTACTTATAGTCAAATAAAGCGGCATGTAGTTGTATTTTTTTAGCTGATATGGAAAACTCTTGTATGATTTCTAAATCTTTCACATTTTTAGCAAGAAATAATAATAAAAAGGTAACACAGAATCCTACCAAGGGAGTTTTTAGTGATTTCTCCAAGTACTTTTTTATAGGATTCTCTATTATACAGTGTTGGAGAATTGGAAGGGATGAGGATAATTTGTCTACTTTTGAAATGGATATGGATTGGAAGGATGAGGTCCTACCAATGATTGATTTAGCTTTTCCCAAGGTTAACAATGATAGTTCAAGAAGCCATTCTTTTGCAAAAGAAAGGACACAGGAATTCTGGGATCACATAGTTTCCAGACTGTTCTCTTCTCGAGGTAAATATCTTTCGTTGTATGAAGGAGGTAGAGTTCTTCGTTCGTTGATCAGGTTGCCAGATAGAATAGTCATTTCTATTATGGAGACAGTACAACAAGAGATGTTTATGAACGGTTTCTATCATGAATTGGGTATAAACCAAGGTATTTGTATTAACATTTTCAGATGTCTTATTTCATTGTATTTTACTTTTCTCATTCGGTTATGTTCAATAAATTCTTCAAATTCTTATTCTACTATAGCTTCAAATAAATATCGCACTCAGGTATCATCCAATAAAATTATACTATCTGATGGCAAGCTTGAATGTGATAGAGAATCCACAAAGAACCACCAAACTAGAGAATAAGATGGACAAGAAGGTAAAAATTTATTTATCAAATATCCTGGTTAAATTAACTAAATTATGAACGGGGATAGTGACCTTGAATACTTGCAAAAAGTTATATAAAATGTATACCTGCAAATTTCCAGGTCAAGATGATTGGATTGCTATTCAACATGTGGATCATCCACAACCAGAGCTGGCATCGACAATGTTCGTGGATATTAGCCAACAAATCACATTGGATAATAATGAACTAGGAGAGATCTTGGATAATAATGAACCAAGCTAGAGCTTGGATAATAATGAACCGAGAGAGGGCTTGGTGTCAAAACGTGGTATCTGCAACAATGTTATTCACCACTCAAATGTTGGCCTGGAATTGATATGTAAAAGGAAAATAATATTTTCTACTTAAATTGATAAAACAAACTTTATTCTGAAATATATAATGACAAGCAATATTTATGTGCAGATCCCCATACAAAAATGTTATTGATATTAGAATTGTAAGGTTTTCTATTTCGCAAGAAAGTCACAGAAAATGACTCCAAAGAGAAAAAAAGGGAAATAAAAAAAATACTATTGGAGGGAAAAAAGTAAAAAAGGGGGAAGAAAGTACTTTTGGTGAATTTGAATGTAAACACAAAGAAACTTCATATAAGTCACGAACATATGCCATGCAATTTTCGAGATTATGTCTTTCCAAATTCAATGTTGGGATTTGGTCATCTAAATATGGGGTCAATGAGGGGAAGTCATTGTTTACAAAATTTTTGAGGGCAGATAGTGCAGAAAACTCATATCGGGAACAAATTTTATTTTTATGGTTTTGAGAGATATGTACCAACGATAAAGAAGGAAATACACAAAAAAATATGGAGAGTCTGTGGAAGGAGTTCCCAATGAAATATTCGTAAATAAATACATCAATGATTATTTTGGAGGGTGATGATGTGAAATCACATCCATGTGAAAACTGTATTTTGAGTAACCCCTTTATTGCATCGTCCGCTAGGACAGATAGTGAATTGGTACATCGACTCTGGAAGGGTCTTAGTAAAATGCATGAATTAATTGATATAAGACCCTTCCTTGCCTTCTTCTAGTCGAGTGACAACCATCAAATGTAACCTATCATTGCCTCTTTCAATAGCGGGAAACACTAGATGTAACCTATGGAGATTTTAAATCATTCAAGGTTTTTTCTATTTTTTTCGGTGACGTTACTATTTTCGTCTAAATCTAACATATTATTTGGTCAGTGTGGTGATTGCACTGAGTGAAACGAGGTGCTCTACAACCCAGTATGGGGGAGATGTTGTAACATGTAACGTTTGTCTTTGTAACGTTACATGTAAATTTTGTCTTTATTATTGTCGACAATAATTAAAACGTAAAAAAAAGTAAAATGTAATGGAAAGTATTTAATGAAAAGTAAAAAAGTAAAATGTAATGAAAAGTAAAAAAAAAAAATGTATTGTCGGCATTAATTAAAATGTAAAAAAAAAGTAAAATTATGGAAAGTATTTTAAAAAAATCCATGTCGGCTCATAAAATAAAATATTGTGAAAAGTAATTAAAAAATAGATGTTCGTTTATAAAATAAAAACTTAAAACTTAAACCAGGATCTATCAATCAAGAGAGATTAAATTTCTTGATTTTAAGTTTAAAAAAAGAAATACACCTCAAGAAATTGTATCCCTCTCGGTGCTTGATAGATACGGGTTTAAGATGGATCTATGCTAGTTTTATTACATCATTTGAATTTGTGAAATTTTGGGTGATTTTTGTATTACTCTTTGGAAATCAAAATCTTCATTTACAGTTGCATGTTTGTGATCATTAACTTCATGAACGAAGTGTTGTTGTTGTGGTTATATATATAGTCATGGTTTTTGTATGCAGTATGGATATCACCGCAAAAGAAACTATTAGTCTTGGGAGTAGAGGGATTGCTCTTTGGAGTTATGATGTTATCCACCATTGAATATTTTCCCAAAAAACCTCATTTTGTACATAATTGCTATCATTATTATGCACGGATGTTCAGTCCTTATATTATCAGTGTTGCTAGAGAACATTGTGACGTTTCTCTATGGTTTTCCACGCTCGACAACATGCAAATTATAAAATTCTTTCGTATATTGGAATGGTTGAAGAATGAAGACTTTGTATTTATTTGGGGTTGAGAGCAATGTAAACATATTACTATTTATAATGTTGGTAAAGTACCGCATGTATACAAAAATTTGTTCAAGGATGTACTTATCCAATATGGAGATATATATAAAAAAACAGACAGGTTGTTTATAGATGAAGGGAAATATCATTCAGTAGATAATAGCAAGGAAAACTGCTTGAAAATGCCAACTAGTTGAACATTTGATGGTTCACAAGATAGAGAAATAACTATAAAAACAATGTTGTGTTCTCTATTGAATTATCTCGGGCCTTGTTCAAAAATGGGGTGTTGGTTAAAGACATTCAACTTCAAATGACCGTCATATTATACATAAAACAATTCATTTAGTGATTTGTATATTTTTTACAACTTCTACATTTAATTGATGTAAATTTTATTGGACAATTCTCATATTATTTATGGACATCGTATCATGTATCTGGTCATGTGTTTCAAAAATTGCAGGACATGAAAGCAATATACTTAGAAACATTGAAATATATAAATATTTTATTGACTGGGTTGTGTTTGTGTGTTTTTTGTTTGCAGATACTGGAATATATAAACCATTAATTATTTTCGATTTCAATGGAGTTTTTTTACACGCATCTCATAAAAAAAAGAAATTCAGATTGCCACGAACACCAGATATCGAATCAAACACAAAGTATTATTTTATACGTCCAAGATTTAGGGAATTGTTTTTAAAATTCTTTAGTATATTTGAAGATGGGGTATGGACATCTGCACAACGAAAAAATGTTGATGAGTTTTTGCCAATATTATTACAAAGAACAAGATTGCAAAGGGAACAATTTAGAGTAATTTTAAAACAAGAATATTGTTCTTGCATAGCCAGAGAGGGTTATCAGGTTGATGGAAATCCTTATGTATTTCTCAAGCCTTTAAACAAAGTTTGGGACATTTTGATCCATGGTTGGGATGCTACAAATATAGTGATTGTAGATGAATCGAAAAAAAAACATGTTTGTAATGAGGAAGAGAACTATATTATAACAAAAATGTATACTTGCCAAGATTTCAATGACACATTCTTGTTAGATCGATTATGGCCTTGCTTGTTGCACCTGAATGGTGTGAGTGATGTGAGGCCAATTGTGAATAAAATGAAAATGAAAGTATTTTGGTAAATAATACACTTATGTTTGTTTGTACTATTATGTTCAATTTCACTATGATTATAATACTTGTAAGTGTCGAGTTTGGTTTTCGAAAATGCAAAATCAGAGCTTGAAAGTGCCTAAATCGATTTTCAAAATTGCAACTTTAAATATTGGAAGTGTCAAAAGTAGCATTCCAAAAGGGAAAAATCAGGTTCTAAAAGTGCCATTATCATATTTATCATATCAAAAAAGCGCAAAAACCAATTTCAAAAGTGGAGATATGAAAATCAAAAGCATGCTTTTGGAACCTGGATTTGACACTTTTGGAACTAGATTTGGCACTTTTGGAACCGGATTTGGCACTTTTGGAACCAGATTTTCACTTTAGAAACCTTGATTTTTGGGTTTAGAAATGTTTTTTTTGACCCGTCTTCAAAGTGACTTGGACTATAATATTTCCAAGTTTAATGAAATAGGTGTTTTTCTAATATCATACAAAGTTACATTCCTATTTTCATAATGCTAAAGCCATGTTTGATTTTCCCAACAAGGTTGTCATTCAACTGACAGGTCGCAAGGAGAAAAAGGAGACAAGAAAGCATCACAAGTTACAAGCTATACAAATTGACAAGAACTTTATACTCAAAACGAAAACTCTAGCCATAAAAACCCATATTTTTGCCTACAAAAAACCAAAAAACAACCCCGAATCAAAAAGTGGTGCTACTGGTAGCACCACTTTTTGAATTGAGGTAAAAAATATAGAAATGGACCAAAACAATTGTTATTATTGTTTTCAAAAACCTTAAAACCAAGCTCTAAATTGAAAACTAATGCTACCGGTAGAACACTTTTTCAAAAAATGGCATTATTATCTCATTTGATCATTATTTAAAATTGTACTTAATTAATCTCTTAGTAACACTATATAAAACTTGCACTGAGTTAAACACAAATTATTCAAGAAATTATTTTACCACTCTTTCCATATAAAATAAAAAAAATTATGATATTCATCATAAAATCATATATTAAACCATAAGGCATAGAAGTAATTCATATCAAAATTCAAGCACTCCTTTAGAGTTTCCATACAAATAATGCCATCTTAATAAAAAAGACAAAATGTCTCATGTGCAAATATTCAAATCAACACATGGATCTTGACACACCATCAGAACCTACATTTTCTTTAGATGAATGATTGGATGAAAATGTAGATGACCTGTACTCTTCTCTACTATCAATGGGTGCACCATCCGAATCTTCATCTATGCCCAACATTTCATATGCCATATTCCTTCTAGATCTACGCCTTGGATTAGCAGACTCCCATGTTGCAACTATTTCTTGTGCCAACAATATTTTGATAATATCTATAGTCTTGGAGCGAAGAGTGACTTTCTTTGTCAATTAGAAGTCATAAACTAGTATGTCAACATCTTCTAATTTCAAAATTTCTATGCGACGATGATTTACATTTTGACCATTTCTTTTTTCCCTTTTGCAAATTTTTTTCTCAATCACCATCTCTGGATTGTACACACCATCAAATGGGTTTTTGTCCGTTGCATACCAATGTACTTCAATAGATATAAATTCTTCATTTTCTTTATTGACCTTCATAAATTTTGAAATACATAATGGATAACCACATGGATCTTCTATGGAAAAAACTACAATCATGCAACCCTCATTAATATCTTGTATTGAGCCTCTGTAAAGGTATTCCATCACCTCACATCGTGCAGATGATATTCTAGACCCAATGTACATTTCCCTTTCTTCTGGTTGAGAAGACTCAACACCTTTAGGCTCAACATTTCTCTCCTCATTTTTATTTGACATACTTTGTGGCCAACTAAATGGAGTCTTCAAAAAAATATCTCCATTTATAGAGTTTCAAATTATGTCATTTTTCTCCATGAAAAATGACTTCCACCAAATAGAATCGACAACATCAAAATAGTCATATGTATCTTTGATAGAATTTTTTATTTCTTCCAAGCATTGAGAAGAATCAACATATTTATTGTGTCGGTGTGCATTTTGAATCTCAACAACTGATTGCAACAACAAAAAATTTGAAGCATACATTTGATGACTTGGGATGAATTTCAAAAATGCTAAACCTGATGTAGGCCCCTTCTGTACTTTTTGAGTACTTCTTACCCCATAGTAGTGTTTTTCCATCAATGATTTTTATACGAAATTGATGCTGAAAGCTAATGTCATTAATTTTTTCAATGCGCCTTTCTTCACCATGTGATCCCAAAATAAATATTCGCATGTGAATAGTTTCCTCCAACGTTAGTACAACAGGCTCTAGACTATATGTTTTTCTAATAATTTTAGTTAATGATGGTCAGGCTCCCAACATTCTTCCTCCCCAAAGTCACTGAAAAACAGATAAACATTTGATCAATATGATGGTCAGGCTCCCAACATTCTTCCTCCCCAAAGTCACTGAAAAATAGATAAACATTTGATCAATATGGTCATGTGTATGCCCATTAAGAAGGAAACCAACTTTAACCTTCTAAAAAAATCCCAATTCAACAAGCATGTCCAGCTAACCAAACACAATCTGATTTTTTTTTCCCAGTTGGTGTTGTTCAATTGCAGATCTATAACTCGAGGAATATTACCAGACCAATGAGTCAGTACATGGTGAATTATGGTGATGGTCAGGTTTGCATAATTATGAATATTGGGAGCGGTAAATTAAACCCTTGGAGACATTTGACCATTAAAAACCATACAACCAACCAAGTAAAACTAAATAGAATTTTCCTCCTTTAAATTCTTTGGTACACGAATAAAATGTGGATTTTTTTTTTTTTTTTTTTTTCATCTGATCCATGCCATCAATTATCAAACCCATATACTTATGTGGTTCATCATAACTCTTCTTTCGATCTTTGTATAATTTTTTCGTTCAACTGATTGTTGATTGTGATGTGCTTGAATTTCTCTGACAACAGAATCTACAAATAAAATAAAAACAAAACATTGATGAGATTTCATAATTGATATTTATTCCAAAAAATTAAAGTTGTTAGAGACGTACCTCTCTCTATCCCTTCTGATTTATACCTTCTTTGTTTAAGAGAAGCACATATACTGCATACCCCCATCCTTGACCTCTTAGGAGTATGGACATTGTTGAACTTTGTTTTCCATAGTCTTGTAAAATATGCATATATAATGAAATTGTTATTTCCTTTGGCATCTAAGACAAATTCCTTGTACAAGTTGTAGATTTCTTGCCTTGAGAAATTATCTGGAATGTGTATGGTTTCTCTATCTAGCATACTCTCTCCATGCTTAGAAAAAAAGTCACATGTCACACATCCATGACGTTGCAATGTTTGTTATCAACCCACTAGCTCATGCATGATATTATTTAGAATAAAATGTAGGATCCTTTTCTATCCTTGTTTGGATTCTTGATAGTTGAAGATTACCAATTGAGTGGATTATTTTGAATGCCCTTCTGTAAAGAAAAATAATTCCAATGCGACAATCATTACCTACCTTTGTAGAAATCATGCACCCTACCAAATATGAATTTTGCATATTTTTGTTAATTGACATATATTCCCACCTTTTCTCTAAGCCATAATTGAAGTGTATTTGTTTCAAGCAATTCTTTTGGAAACACTCACTTGAAATCAAATCATTAATAGAACTGAGAATTGTGATTAAATCTTTCCTAGACCTTGTATAACTAGAATGCCTTGAATTGATATAAAATGGCCTAGTCCTACACTTAATCTTGCTCATTGGTACAATTTTCCTTTGTGTTTCATGTACCATTAAATCATCCTCATTAGAATGAATATCCTCATCACTATGAGGAATATCATCCCTCTTATTGATATTATCATCACCAAAATTAGTAGGAGAATGATTATCCTCATCAGTATCAAGTTTATCACTTGAGGTTAAATCAACATCATTGGTGGGTTCATCATCACCAAAATCATCATATGTCCCATTAAAATCCCTACTTGGAGGAAAATCATCATCACTGCCATCAAAATCCTTGCTTGGAGGAAAATCACCTTCACCATTACCAGTGCCTTCATCCTCACGAGAATCATCATATGTCCCTTTAAAATTCTTGCTTGGAGTAAATTCATTATCAATGCCATCAAAATCCTTGCTTGGAGGAAAATCATCATCGGTGCCATCAAAATACTCACTTGGAGGAAATTCATCTTCACCATTATTGGTGACTTCATCCTCACCAAAGCCATCATATGTCCCATTAAAATATTCTCTTGGATGAATATCATCATCTCTACCATCAAAATCCTCGCTTGGAGGAAAATCATCATCGCTACCATCATAATATTCACTTGGAGGAAAATCATCTTCACCATTATTGGTGCCTTCATCCTTACCAAAATCATCACTTGTCCCATTAAAATCCTCACTTGGAGGAAAATCATCATTAGAGCCATAAAAATCCTAGCTGGGAGGAAAACCATCTTCAACATTTTGGTTCCTTTATCCTCACCAAAATCATCATTTGTCCCATTAAAATCCTCGCTTGGATGAAAATCATCATTAGTTCCATCAAAATCCTTGCTTGGAGTAGAAACATTATTAGTCCCATTAAAATCCTCACTTGGAGGAAAATCATCATCGATGCCATCAAAATCCTTGCTTGGAGAAGAATCATTATTAATCCCATTAAAATCCTCACTTGGAGGAAAATCATCATCGGTGCCATCAAAATCCTTACTTGGGGGAGAAACATTATCAATCCCATTGAAATCCTCACTTGGAGGAAAATCATCATCGATGCCATTAAAATCCTCGTTTGGATGAAAATCATCTACACCATCATTGGCTCCTTCATCCTCACCAAAATTATCATCGGTCCCATCAAAATCCTCGCTTGGAGGAAAATCAAGTTTGTTGTCTTGTAAATCCTCACTTGGAAAATCTTGGCTTGGAGGAAAATCATCGTTTGTGCCTTGAAAATACTCGCTTGGAGGAAAATCATTGTTAGTGCCTTGAAAATCATTGCTTGGAGGAAAATCATTGTTGGTGCCTTGAAAATAATTGCTTTGAGAAAAATCATCATTGGTGCCTTGAAAAGCATCACTTGGAGAAAAAATTTCATCATCTTCCTCGGTGTCTTTAAAATCCCCACATGGAGGAAGTTCTTCATCATCTTCATTACTGCATTTAAAATCCTCACTCGGAGGAAAATCATCATTAGTGCCTTTGAAATTCTCACTTGAAGGTAAATTTCCACCATCTTCATGTACATCTTCAGACATTGAGATTGACTCGGATGAGTCCATGACTTTTCACTAAAAAGTATAATGATAACTCAAAACATAAAAAGAGAATGAAATTTTCTCACACTCCTCACCAAAAATTATAATGGTGCAACTGTCAACCCCCAACAATATTATAGCTAAAAGAACGAAATTTTCCCTCCCAAATATTCCCTCAAAAATTTCCCTTCAAAATTTTCCCTTGAACATTTCCCTATAAAAATAAATCACACATTTCTAACGCAATCATAACACTATTAAAAATAATTTAATCTATTGTTTAAAAAATTGTAATAATACTAATTAAATGACATGTAAATAATCTTATACAAACTTTGTAATACAATATTAGTTATTTACATTAATTTTGTAAACCCACACTCATAACACTAGTCAAATATCATTTAAGGCCATCCTCTTTAAAATTAGAAATAATGCAATAGCTAACTACACCTTCTTTAATCCCGCAATTGTAAAACGAATTATGTTAAACTTCATATTAGCCATATAAACCATTTTGTTTTTCTATTATTCACGTTTGAACTTTCGAGCAATTTAATAGTGCTTTCAAGGTTTTTTTTTTGTTTATAATAAATCTTTCTATTTTATATTTCTTTTGGCAACGTTTTTTCTATACTTTTATCGGTTTCTTTTTAATCCCACATTCATAAATTGATAAAAAAAAATTATGTTATGTTATTTAAATGCAGTTTGGTTTTCTAGAGTCACCCTTTGCAAACAACAATCCACAAGTCTTTGAATACCATCGAAGAGCTTCAAACATTGTCAAGGTTAGTTAATTTTTTTTTTTGGAATGTAAATGTTTTTTTTATACTTTTAATTTCTATAGTTTGATGTAATTTTTTTTTTTAAATTGTTTGGGCTTCAGCATGCCCTTTGTAAAAACCTAGGCAATTTTTTTATTTTTTTTGGGGCTCGAGGGCTCGTGCACCCAAAGGATGGCCCTGGGAAATACCCCTTTGGGAGCACAAGGGAGGAGCTAATATCCTACCCTCGATCCCCTTTGGACGGGCATCCCATAGCCCTCGGGATATATATATCCCATGGGATATGCAATGGACACCCAAAGGGAAGCCCAATGCATAGCCCGTGGGATATGGAATGGGCGCCCTTTGTGAGGACTATTGCATAGCCCGTGGGCTCCCATATCATGTGCCCAACAACAGGAGATGCAATTCTGGGCATTGTGGGCACCCAAAGAGGGCCTAGGGGTGGAGCTCCGCTCCCCCCGACCCCATTTGGGTTCCCAGAGCGCCCGCCGGATAGGCGATGCAATTCTTTAGGCAGCGTGGAGGAGATCCGCTCCCCCTCCTGTCGCTCGTAGCATAACCCAAGGGCTATGCATTGGGTACTCCCAAAGGGAATTAATGCATAGCCCATGAACTATGCATACGGGCATGTATGCATAGCCCATGGTGTTGATGTATATGTAACTTCGGAATGTATTTCATCTGTGTATTTTATATATATTTATTGTACCCTTATAAGAGATGTTTTATTCCTCTATAAGGAAGTGTCGTCATGTGGATTGACAAGTGTCGCAAGTGTGTGTACTTGCCGATGGGTTATTAGACCACCATGTGGGGTCGGCCCTGAATTATATATAATATAATGTGGATGTATCTAAGTAGACAAGTCGGCCCCATCAGGTCACTGGGCAAAAAGGTGAGTATAAATAGAGATAGGAGATCTCTATTTTACTCACTCGGAAAAGTAACTCACTCTCACTCTCAAAAGTGGCGCACTAGTGAGGAAGAGGAGGATCATCTGCTAGGAGGCTATCTCAATGTTATTTGGTTGTATTTTGGTTGAGCCATTGCTCTCTCTATCTCTGAGGAAGTTGTGGGGTTTTTTCACCTTAGGGTTTTCCCCACGGAAACTCTGTGTCTCTTGTCTCTTATGCTTTTGATTCTTGTGATGCTTGTCATATTGTGATTGTCATGCATTGATATACTGTATATGTTATTCTCTCAGAAAATATCCTAGAGTATAATGAATTAATGCTCAAAATTTAACATGGTATCAGAGCTAACCTGAGAAGAAGACATTTTGCAGTGACAGAATCTTGAGTTCCTTGTTTATTGGGTTTCTCTCCACAGATTTTTGAAATTCAGTATAGTAGATTGGATCTACTCATCAAGGCGCATCTATCTGTCCAATCAGAATTTAGTTCCGAGCATTTTCAGATTTGGCCCTAAAAATTAGGGTTTCCACAAAAATAGGAATTTTCTGGAATCTGAAGACACAGCTGGAAGCTCCTTGCAAAAATCAAAGTTTAGAGCTTTGGATCGAGATTTTTGGCTGGGTAGATCTCCAAGAAACTCAAACCCTAATTCAAGTCTCTCTCTAGTGAACCCGGGAGGACAAAAAGGCAATTCTGAAGAGTAAGACTTTGCTGATCTCAAATTCTGAATGCACCAGGCTGATCAGCTCATCAGAGCGCATCTTTCTATCTTTTCATAAATTGGAAATTCACATTTTGAATTTTTAGGGTTTCTCTGACAAACCCTAATCCGAGACCAGATCCAGTTTTCAGCATTTCAAGTGGTAAGATCTAAATCTTTTCTATTTCCATTTGAAGTACTCTTTAAGATGTCTCTCCACACCAAGCTTGAGGATAAGCTTGAAGGGGCTGATAAATTCCAAGCCTGGAAGTATAGGATTGGGTTAATCCTGGAAGAGAATGAGTTGGACTCATATGTGAAAGAAGACATCCCTATCCCAGAGGATGAAGAGGCCAAGGTATTGCACAAGAAGAACTTGGTCAAGGCAAAGAGAATCATTGTTGATTCTATCAAAGACCATCTCATACCCCATGTGTCTTCTCTTAAGACACCCAAGGAGATGTTTGACTCTTTGACCAAGCTATTTGAAGGGAAGAATATAAATCGAAAGATGACCCTGCGGAACCAATTGAAAGGAGTAAAGTTTCAAAATGGAGAAACCATTCAATCTTATTTTTCAAGGGTCTCCCAGATCAAGGAACAACTAGAAGCAGTGGATGAAATGGTGGAGAATGGTGAAGTGGTGATGACCACTCTAAATGGCCTACCCAGGTCATGGGATTCCTTTATTAAAGGAATTTGTGCAAGGAAGAAGTTGATCTCCTTCAGTAGACTACGGGAAGAATGCTCACAAGAAGAATCAATGCTTGTGGCATGAGAAGAAAAGATGGGGAATGAAGATCAAGCTCTCACAGCTCACACCAAGAAAGAGAATTTCAAGAGAGAGCCATCTCACTCCAAGAAATATTCACATCAATTCAAAGAAAGAAGAATATGCTTCACCTGTAATGAGAAAGGACATATTGCCATAAATTGTCCCAAGAACAAGAAGGACAACAACATCTCCAACAAGAAGAAGAAGGGTGGCAAAAGAAGGTTTCATGCTCATGCTGCCGAAGATGATGAACCCCCAAAGAAGAAGGCTAGGGCAGAAAGTGATAGTAATGATGACTCATCAAGTGAAGAAGAGTATGTTCTGATCTCTGCTCTCACAGGTACCATCTCCCATGGTTGTAATGATTGGTTGATTGATAGTGGGGCTTCCAAACACATGACTGGGTTCAAGGAATCTTTTGTGAATCTATCTGAACATGAATCACCCCATAAGGTGAAACTTGGGGATGATTATCAATACCCAATCAAAGGAAGTGGTGAAGCCTCCTACAACCTAGATTCTAGAAAATATCTGAAGATGAAGGAAGTCCTCTATGTACCTGGGCTCAAGAAGAACTTACTCTCCATCTCTGCATTGGATGCAAAATGTATGAGGGTTGCATTTGTGGATGGCCAAGTCCTAATGTGTCCAAAGGGAAAGACCATAGATGATACAGTAGTGATTGGAGAGCGAGAGGGAGGACTGTATAAATTGAAGGGACAACCTGAACATGCCATGGTACATGAATACATGGACCCAAGTGAACTTTGGCATAGAAGACTTGCTCATATGCACTATAGGGCACTTCCAATTGCAAGCAAGGCAGTAGAGGGTCTTCCTGAAATCAAGACCAAACATGAAGGTGTTTGCAAAGGATGTGCAAAAGGTAAGAACATTAAGAAGGCTTTCCCAAGCAGTGAAAGTAAGGCAAAAGATATCCTGGAAATCATCCACTCAGATGTATGTGGCCCTATGTCATCCAGTTCCCTGAGTGGGTATGTTTACTATGTCTCATTTATTGATGACTTCTCTAGGAAGACTTGGGTATACTTCTTGAAGGGAAAAGATGAGGTGCTTGATAAATTCAAGGAATTCAAAACCTTGATGGAAAATCAAACTAACAAGAAGATCAAGACATTCAGATTTGACAATGGTGGAGAATTCACCTCAAGTGACTTCAAGAAGCTTTGCAGTGATTCAGGGATTAAGAGGGAGTTGACTGCTCCTTACAATCCTCAACAGAATGGAGTTGCAGAAAGGAAGAACATAACTGTCATGGAAGCAGCAAGGGCAATGCTACATGATCAGGATCTACCTATGCACCTATGGGCAGAAGCGGCTAGGACAGCAGTGTCTGTGTAGAACAGAACACCCCACAAGATATTGGACAACAAGACACCAGAAGAGGTCTTTTCTGGTAAGAAACCTGAAGTCAGCCATCTCAGAATATTTGGTTGTCCAGTATATACTCATGTCCCAAAGGAAAAGAGGACTAAACTAGATCCTTCAGGAAAGAAGGGTATCTTTGTGGGTTACAGTGAAAGCTCAAAGGCTTACAGGATATACTTTTCAGGGTTCAAGAAGATTGATGTCAGTAGGGATGTAACATTTGATGAAAACTCAGCATTCATCAAATCAAGGAAGGCACCTATCGAAGTTTATGAAGAACCTAAGGAAACTAGATTTCAAGATACTACCATGACTGAAGCAGTTCCAGAAGTTGTTCGTGAGTTTGAAGATCCAAAAGAACCTGTAGATCCACCCCGTGAGGATAACCCTCACAAGAGGAAACCTGCATGGGCTAGAGAGTTCATTCAAGATGCAAAAATATTTGGCATTCCAGAAGAAGAAGACAGAGAAAAGAAGAGAACCAGATTACATACTAGCTATGTTGCTTTACTCTGTGACATTATGAACAAAGAACCTTCTAGTTATGAAGAAGCAGCGGAAAAGAAAGAATGGAAGGATGCCATGGTTGAGGAATACTAATCAATAATGAAGAATGATGTTTGGGATGTTGTCCCAAGACCTAAAGAGAAGTCTGTTGTGACTTCCAAGTGGATCTACAAAATCAAGCATGCTGCAGATGGCAGTGTGGAGAAATACAAAGCAAGATTTGTAGCTCGTGGATTCTCTCAGCAAGAGGGAATAGATTATGAAGAAACTTTTGCACCTATAGCCAGGTATACTTCCATTAGATCAGTACTTGCCCTGGCTGCAGCTATGAAATGGAAAATACACCAGATGGATGTCAAGACTGCCTTCTTGAATGGTGTAGTTGAAGAGGAAGTATATGTGGAACAGCCACTCGGTTTTGAAATACATGACAGGGAGTCATATGTGTGCAAATTGAAGAAAGCCTTGTATGGCTTGAAGCAAGATCCCAGAACCTGGTATGGCAGGATGGACAGTTTCCTATCTAGTTTGGGCTTTACCAAGAGTAAAGCAAATTCCTACCTTTACTACAAAGTTGAGGAAGGGAATCCTGTGATTCTACTCCTGTATGTGGATGAGTTATTTGTGACAGGAGATGACAGACTGATTGAAGATACTAAGAGGAAGCTTGCATCTGAATTCGATATGAAAGATTTGGGAATGATGCACTATTTTCTAGGTATGGAGGTGTGGCAGAGTGCAGGTGGGATCTTCCTTGGTCAAGGGAAGTACACAGTAGATATCCTGAAGAGATTCGGAATGATGGATTGCAAGGCCATGGCCACACCTATGGCATCGAATCTGAAGCTTCTATGTGATGCTTCATCTGAGCCAATTGATGTCTCTATGTATCGTCAGATGATTGGGTCCAGACCAGACATTTGCTTTGTTGTGAACACATTGAGCCAGTTCCTAACGGATCCGAGGAGTGTTCACTTGGTTGCTGTAAAACATGTTCTGAGGTACCTGAAGGGTACAGTGGATTATGGGCTCAAGTATGAAGCGAATCAAAAGTTTAAACTGTAGGGTTATGTTGATTCAGATTGGGCTGGCAGTGCTGCAGACAGGAAGAGCACATCTGGGTGTTGCTTCAGTATGGGATCAGGTGTGATCTCTTGGTTTAGCAGGAAGCAGTCCTACGTAGCACTGAGTACAGATGAGGTAGAGTATGTTGCAGCCTGTTCAGCTAGTTGTGAGGCAATATGGCTACGGAAGCTACTGTCTGAGTTATCTGATCTCCCGTTGGAGGCTACTGGTATCTTCTATGATAACCAGAGTTGTGTAAAGCTTTCCGAGAACCCAATGTTTCATGATAGGTCGAAACACATAGAGATCAAATATCACTATATCAGGGATATGGTGCAGAGAGGAGCTGCGAAGCTCCTGTATGTTGCGACGGACGAGCAGATTGCAGATGTGCTGACGAAGCCACTAGCCAGAGTGAAGTTCGAGTACTTCAGAGAGAGGCTTGGCGTGCTTCAGATCGAGGACACTTCGAGGAAGAAGTGATGGACACATTTGCTGAAGCCATTCCAAGCATGATTGGAAGGAGGATCCTTCACATGGCTGTGGATGTAAGCGCTGGATGATGAGCATCAGGATGATGTTCCGATTTCTGCTGAATATGATCAGTTGGATCATTTTTTTTGTATGTATGTATGCATCATGTTGGATGCTGGATATGATCAGTTGGATCATTTTTATGTATGTATGTATGCATCATGTTGGATGCTGGATATGATCAGTTGGATCATTTTTATGTATGTATGTATGCATCATGTTGGATGCTGGATATGATCAGTTGGATCATTTATATGTATGTACGCATCATGTTGGATGCTGGATATGATCGGATGGATCATTTGTATGTATTGTGTATATGCATCATGTTGGATGCTTGGACCATGTATCTGTATATGTATCAGGTGGATACATTGTGTGATCAGGTAGATCATGTATATTGATATGTATCAGGTAGATCATGTATGTTGATGGATACATTGTGTGGATCATGTATCTATGTATCAGGTGGATACACTATGTATGATGATATGTATCAGGTAGATACTTGGTGTGCATCAGATGGATGCATTGTATGATCAGGATGATCATGGATGACGAGCTTCTCCAGATGACATGCAGCGGGACGTTGCAGTGATGATGATCAGGATGATCATGTGTACATCAGGATGATGTATGATGAGTATCAGATGATACTTTGTGGTCGTGGATCAGGTTGTGCAGGTAAGCATGTAATTCGGTGCCCTGGGACATCTGGCAAATGCTCTTTCGAGGTTTTGCTTTGGGAGGACATATAATTTGTGCCCTAGGAGATCTACAAATAGTCTTTCGAGGTTTTGCCTATGGCATGTAATTCGGTGCCCTGGGATATCTGGAAGATGCTCTTTCGAGGTTTTGTCCTATGGCATATAATTTGCTCCTGGGAGATCTGGACAGGATGAAAAAGGCCTTAGATGCTTCAGCCGGGTTTTTCCATGACCACATGTAATTTGCTCCTGGGAGATCTGGACAGGATGAAAAAGGCCTCAGATGCTTCAGCCAGGTTTTGTGGTGAGATCACATGTAATGTGCTCCTGGGAGATCCGACAGGTAGAGCCGTGTGCTCGTAACAGCCTGGGATGCTTCAACCAGGTTTTGTGATGGGTCACATGTAATGTGCTCCTGGGAGATCCTACAGGTAGAGTTGTGTGCTCGTAATAGCCTGGGATGCTGCATCCAGGCTTTGTGACGCACGTAATAAGTCCTGAGGACTCCACAGTATGGCCAGTGATGATGAAGACCTGCAGATGGTGGGCCTACATCCAGTATGAAAAAGGAAGGCACTGTAGAAATTCCTATGACGAATAGAGTCAGAGATTGGTTGAGATAGCAGCAACAGTGACGATGATGATGACGATGCATCAATGACGATGATCCAGAGAAGAAGACTTGTCTAGCATATCTATGTCGAGAAATACCTTCCTAGTTAAGAGGGAGTGTTGATGTATATGTAACTTCGGAATGTATTTCATCTGTGTATTTTATATATATTTATTGTACCCTTATAAGAGATGTGTTATTCCTCTATAAGGAAGTGTCGTCATGTGGATTGACAAGTGTCGCAAGTGTGTGTACTTGTCGATGGGTTATTAGACCACCATGTGGGGTCGGCCCTGAATTATATATAATATAATGTGGATGTATCTAAGTAGACAAGTCGGCCCCATTAGGTCACTGGGAAAAAAGGTGAGTATAAATAGAGATAGGAGATCTCTATTTTACTCACTCGGAAAAGTAACTCACTCTCACTCTCAAAAGTGGCGCACTAGTGAGGAAGAGGAGGATCATCTGCTAGCAGGCTATCTCAGTGTTATTTGGTTGTATTTTGGTTGAGCCATTGCTCTCTCTATCTCTGAGGAAGTTGTGGGGTTTTTTCACCTTAGGGTTTTCCCCACGGAAACTCTATGTCTCTTGTCTCTTATGCTTTTGATTCTTGTGATGCTTGTCATATTGTGATTGTCATGCATTGATATACTGTATATGTTATTCTCTCAGCAAAGATCCTAGAGTATAATGAATTAATGCTCAAAATTTAACACATGGGCTATGCATTGGACCAAAGGGGAGGAAGCTCAATGCATAGCCCACGGGATATGCATACCCCAAAAGGAATACACAGTTAATGCGATATGCATTAGGCACTCAATTGGCCCAATGGGAGAATTCGTGCGCCCAAAGGAGCAAGTCTTAGGGTTTCCCCTTTGGGCGCACAAGGGCGGAGCTAAGCCCCTATTGGGCCACCTTTAAAACTAAACAAAAATTATGCTTTTTGTAACTATATGTTTACTTTTTTTTAAGTGCAAGCTTTTTTTTAAAAACATATACTAAACTTTTTTATTTATGACTATAGGGAAAATGGCATCAAGAAAGCTATTTGTAAACATCTATGGAGCGAGATCATCGATGAATTCAATGAAAAAAATAGTTGATCCATCTGAGAATGTTGTGTTTGATGAAGTTGTATCTAGTGATGATTTAAAAACTACGAATTCTAGAGAATGGAAACACGCACCAGATGAAGAGAAAATGGACTATTCTTGGTTTTTGAAAGAGAAATATCAAGGCAACCCAGACAGTATTCACTTATATTGTGCTACATTTGCATATCTTAAAAATGATTATCACACATTGGGATTGTTTCGAGATATTTGTTTGGTGTTGGGTAAAGAGATTGTTTATGCACTAGTGGAACAAGCTAAAACCTATGTTAAAATCTAATGTTCTTTGAACGTTTCAAACTATAAGGTTGACGAAAGTTTCACAGAATTTTGTGTAGTATTCATGCACGATATTGAGCGCAAGAGTGTAAGTTTTTATATTTTTATATCTTTTTGAATTTCTTATAGTTTGGATTATATGACAATGTTATAGATTTAATACAATAATGTTTTTATTTCACAATATTTTTCTATGCCAATTTCCCATATTTTGAATGGGATTTATTCTACAGAAAAAAAATTTGATGGATGTCATTAATGTCGCTCTTCATAAGGGAGAAGAACCAAAGAAGAGAGAAACACCAAAGAAGAAACAAGTGCAAAATGTTCATACTAAATAAGTACAAGCATAGAAAGGAAAATGTGTCCAACAATCAAATGAAGTACCTAGGAAGGCTACATTCAAAAGGATATCTTTCCCAACTAAACATGATCAACGAATTGTTTCTGATGAGGAAGTTACTTCTGCTGGTAAGAGTAAGAAATGCTCTTCCAAAATACCTATGGATGAGGATGTTTCCATTCTTAATCAATAGATTGTTCTTTCAGATACAACTGTTTCAAGACATAAAAGGAGGAGACAATATTTTCAATCCAGTGTTGAAATTCATAGTGAAAACTCAAGGGACGGTTTGGAAATCATTACTCCAGGTGATGATCTAGATGATGGTGTTGTCAAGACAACACAAAATTCTACTCGAGATCAATTGGAGAGGGATAAGTTGGTTCAAAATGGGAATACATTTTATTTAAATGTGAAACAAATTTATAGTCCCACAAAAGGCCAGGAGAAGTATCAAATTAGAAAACCACATCGTTTGCATGTTCATAACTTGAAATCATTGATGAGGCACAATCCCTATGCACATGTGGTTGACTACCTAGTTCTTGTTGATCCAAAAGATGTTCATGTTAGAGATTCATTTGATGAATCAAGATGTTTTGATTACAACTACTATGTTTTGGGAGGTAA
Organism: Larix kaempferi; assembly: GCA_027924585.1. Lineage (NCBI taxonomy): Eukaryota > Viridiplantae > Streptophyta > Pinopsida > Pinales > Pinaceae > Larix > Larix kaempferi. Next base: position 3,700,592 of record BSBM01000729.1, on the reverse strand, counting down.
TCATTATGCGGAGGCTAGAAGAGAATTGATGTAATAGTTTCCAAAAAACCCTATTTGTCAAATAGTGAAATGCATCATTTACGATGGTTTAACAGATGTGGAAGCAAAACTATTGGCATGGGATCACAACACATATAGTGACTATAGGATGTCCACGACATTCATTCAAAGGGTTATATTTATCCACAATGAATTTGAACAAATATGTGGTGGGGATAGATCGAAAGTTGATGCAAATTTCCGGAAACAATGTTGTATGGAAATAGGTATCCCTATTAAAGAGGACAATGTGAAATAGAAAGGTTTGAAAGGAAGTGATGCATTCATAGTTGTAGATAACTATTTTCAGTTGGAATTTAGAATGGGGCCCATATGGGATTTGATTGATGACATATTTAGCATGTGGGAGAATATTGGCATAAAAAAACAAAAAGTAAAAAAAAATAAAGCAGGATATGGCTAGAATGTTGGATGAGAAGAGTTGGGATGATTTCGGATGCAACTATCCAGATTCAAGCTCCATAGAAAAGTTAAAACATTTTTTTGTTGCATACAAAAATGTATGATTATTTATGATATATTATATTTTATTTATTTCAAAGTCAATTCATTTCTATTTTATTACTTATAGATATAATTTTGTTTTCAAAGATGCCAAAGAATAGTATGGTACTAGAGTCTTTCAAAATTCATATTCAAAGAGACAAAATAGAACGACAAAGAAGACAACGTCTTACAAACGTTGAACTTGATGACACTCTTGATCATCACGTTTGGAATGGGCTTGACACTGTGCAATATAAAGTGATTTTGGGTGATTGTGCAAACATTGAAAATCTTGTTCCCAAAAGGGAGTACTCCCTAGTTATTGCAGATATCCCTCATGGATACAATATCAAAAACATTACTTATGAGTGTGAGCCTCATACATACCAGTCATTCAATAAAGTGGTTTCAGATTTCTGGAGGTCACAACATCACGTCTATGGATATTTATTGCTTTCCATTCAAATGTACAAGGAGGAGCAGTGCTAACAACCTTCAAGGATAAATAAAACTCAAGGAAACAATTGTATTGGTAAGATATTTGCAATGCATTAGTAAACATTTGAATTGAGAAACTAAATTTATTTTTCTATAAGTTAATTTGATTCTTATATATTTATGTTACAAGCATAAGCCTAATATTCGTAGCTCTAGTAGTGATCCATTTATGAGTGATACTGAAAACATACATCTTGAATGTTGGACAAAAGATGAGACCTATGAATCTCTTTTAATCAATGAAAAGAGTGAAGGAAAACCTAGTCAAATATTGTGTTATAATGTTATGGTTAAAAAGTTGACATATGAAGAAAGAGATTTGAAAGGATAGTATGTAAACATCTACCAGAAGCCACACACATTGATTAATTATCTCATAGATACTTTTTCAAAAGAAGGAGATTGGGTTTTAGATTTGTTCTTGGGATCAGGTAATATTTCTGATATTACATATGAAACTAGTGCCGTAATCTAAATTCAGTAATATATATTTTTTAAATTTATGTTCCACTATGCTATTCAACTTTTTTTGTTTTGTATGTGGTGATTAGGTACAACAATAGCATGTTCGTTACAAAAAGGAAGAAATTGCATATCCATTGATAATGATCCACTACAATGCAATTATATCAAGCAAAAAATTAATGCTATGAAAGTTCTTCGAGATGAAATGCAGGAAGTTGGTTTGAAGAAAGGAGAATTCAGTGAGTCACTTGTGGCAAAGATGTCAAAAGATCCTCAACCTCCTTTAAAAGGGATGTTTGGAAAAGATCACTTTGGGAATTTTGCAGAAGCAGATGACCCAATGGAAGAACACATTGAGGTCCAGGAAGAGAGCCAACCAATAGAAAATTTCAATTTCGACGAAGATTTTGGCCTCTGTGATAATGTTGATTAGTTTCATATCGTTGAGGAAAATGTCAAAGTTGACAAATTTTTCATAAGATATTTTTGTAATGTTTTGAATTTAAGATTGTATTTTGAGAATAATTGTTATGTTTTTAATATGCTATTTAGAAATATATGGTATATGTTTGTTGAGTTTATGTGAAACATCACTTTATGGAAAATAATGTTAAATGATATCATTTTTATACATCAAATAGCGGAAAATACGTTGAAAAATGGTTTGAAATGTCTTTTTTCTCATTTTTTTATAGAAATTTTCCCCAAAAATGACTTCATTAAGATACAATTTTAATGAAAAAACTTTGAAAATGCATATATTTTTCGCTCTAACTAGCTTCTAAATCTTAAAAAAATTCAAAAATGTGTGTATTTTTTCATAATAACTAGCTACTAAATAACGATTTTTTTGTAAACTTTGAAAATACGCCCTTGTAAATAAAAGTTATAGTTTTCTTATGACCACAAAGTTTCAAAATCACAAAAAAATGGCTCAAAATGAAAAATGGTATTACCAGTATACACACTTTTTGAAATGGAAGTAAAAATAACTACTAAAATTGACCCCACAAAAAACGAGAACAATGTCTGGTTCTCAACAAGTTGTATAACTTGTTAAGTCTTGTGCAAAATTCTATGTGCAATGTTTGATTAGTTTTTTTACTCAATCTAATTAGTCTGTAAGTGGTTTGAGAGCATGATTCAAGCCTTTTTAATTTGAAGTAGAGTGATGCCAAAAAGGCCATACTCAACCATATATTTCTTGTTAGTTGTTCAAGACTTCTTTAATACTGTATTATATTAATAATTGAAAGAGGAATAATATGCTCACAAGCTATATTTTTAATGATGTCATTGGTTTTCATATATCATACTTTTCCAAAGGTTCTATCATACTTGTTGAATATTGAAACATTGATTGCTCCATGTGAAGGAAGTACATATTTTCCATTCTACATATGCTAAGAGAGTTATTTGTACAAAAATATTATTAGTCTTCTAAATTTATGTTTGCTTTCCTCAATTTGCTAATTAACAATATCAACATAAAATTCCTCAGTTTGCACCATAACAAATAATGTACTTTATATGTACCTAATGCATGGATTTTATCGATGTCAAAGAGTCATATAAAAGTCACATGAACCAACAATGATACTCTTCATCGAGGAGTTGGTTGTCCCAAAACAAAGTTTGTGTACCTAGTAATCTACATTGTAAACATAAATTACTTAACTTACATTGTTTGTATTATACATGAAATATGTATTGAATCTATGAACATTAGAAGTCATATATGAATTCAGATTTAAAAGAAAAATGCTTCACAAACTCAATAGGGAAATCCAGGGAGGTTCATTTAAGCAAAGGAAGTTAGTCTAGGGATTTGATCATGAGACCTCATGTTTGTTATTCACAACTCTCAACAACTCAAACCCAGTCACGAGGGTAGGGTGGACTGGGGTTGGGAGAGGCTAAGCACTTGTGTGCGAATTGCATTCGAGAGTTATTAACCTCTTTATGTGGTGAAGATTTTTTTTTCATTTTTATAAATAGATTTCTTCGAATTTATTATATTTTCGAAACATTACTCTTAAGGTATTTTTTTTAAATTAAGAATTTTATTTAACTATTATTTTTTAATTGGATGAAAAAATTGATGTGATGCATTTTATCATTGCTAAATTATAAAATATATTAAATTTTTAAGAAAAAAAAAATAATATTCAATTTTTGCATTATTATTGTAAATATATATGTTTTTACATATGTTTTTATAAATTGAAAAAGAAATACACAACTTATATATATTTTCAAAAGAATAGAAAAGCATTTGTAGTAAGCCAACTTATTATTGTATAATATTCAACTCAATTTAGCAATAATATAAATAAATACAAATTGATGAAAGGATTAAATATTGTAAAGACTTGCAATAGACCCTAACTAAGATGCACCAAGCCAAGTCATATGTCTTTTATTTTATGCTTCTCATACATGTCCACCAAATTTCTTTTGATGTGAGTTACAACTATTTCAACATCATAACACACTACTTCTTAATCACACATAAACCAATAGGGTTTTACGTGAAGCCATCCATGACTTTCAAATATCATTGTTGCATGTTATTGTCCACCATAACCCCGTTGACCTTTCTTCGAATCTCATTCCTATTTCAGTCACTTCTTTCAGTGCTTTGTTGTAGTAGCTCAAGGCTCTGGATCGTGGATTTGCTGATAGTGGCAGTATTAGAGACCACTACCAAGTATAATCACCATGGAAGATTGGAATAATTTTAAATGAGCTGATAGGGTTTTGAAAGACAATGACTTCAAAGTTCAAGATGGTTGATCCCACTGGATGTTATGGTTGATACAATGAATGAGGGAATGATGGTTTCCCATTTCATCAATGTATATTTGTCTACTATCAGTACATTTCAAATTGGTTACTTTTTTCTATTCAATATTTCCTCTACTACAATTTGATTGTTTTCACACTATTTGATTGTTTCTTGCAAGGAGTCTACCCAATTTATACTCAAGATGCAACAATGATCTCCTAGAGACAAAAAAAACTCCATAAGTCATGGAAGCTTTATCTCAGATCTACAAGAAATTAATTTTCTATGGGTAGAAATCTAGAATTCAATGGCTCCAAGTAGACTACAAGTACAAGCATGCATGTGTTTTGTAATTCTTGCAATGAACATGGGGATCTTACAATGCCATCACAAGAATTATTAGGGCAGATGGATCAGTGGCAAGGGAAAACCTTCAATGATGAGATTCTTCGAGAACCACCTTTCAGAACAAGGAGAAGTAGACTGGACCAACTCTACTACCTTTTTTGGAATCCACTCTAAGGATAATATGTCACTACAAGGATAATATATTCCCTAAGACTTCTATTTTTGGATATCTTTAAAGGGATCTACCAAAAACATTAGAGGAATCAAGAAGATTGTGTAACACTTAAAAATATCTGTACTCGATTAAGGAATACTTTTATCTTATAAAATACATCTAAGGTGAAATACACGTATACTTATTGCAACTATAAGTTCAATATAGCTGAGATTCATTCAAAGTCATGTAATGCATATAGTTATGAATTGTCTTTGCTTTTTAATGGCCATGCTTTTATGCTATTTTTATTTAAAGAGGAATGAACATACTTGTTAAAATGAAAACATAGCTAATAAACACCCAACAATTCATACATGATACTTTATCAAAAAGTTGTATTATTTATAAATGAAATAATAGTTTTAAAATATATAATTTAAATGTTTTTATATTTTTTTCAAATTTTAAAGATCAGAAGTATAAATATCAATTGTTAAAATTACATAATCCAATGTTAATAAAGATATTAAATTTTTTTATAAAATTAAAAATCAATTTTTTTACTATAAATCTTCAAGGAAATTTAACCCATTTTACATTTAAAATACCAATTTCTATAAATATAAAATACCAATTTTATAAAGACAATTAACAACAATCCAAATCCCAAAATCCAGAATTACAATTTTTTACGCTGTGCCAACCGGAACCCGGACCCCACATATTTGCTTCACCGGTCAGCCTGTCTTGACCCGGGTTCCTTCACCGTTCGGCCTGGCTTTACCTGGGTTCCAACTCAGAGATTGAAACAGTGGCGTTCGATGGAGGAACCAAAGGGGTGTGCGATGAAGCTGATGATGGATGTGAGGAGGCAGGATTGCTGGTGGAATTGGTGTCGTGGGTTGCTACAGAACTCACAAAAGCAGGTTTTGTGGGATCTGGTAGCATCATAGCTGGAGTTGAAAGCATCAAGTTGACCGTAGACATTAATGGACGAAGGGTTGCCGTGCCTTGTGTACACAACAATCCAACATGGATGCATCTCAAGGCTTGTTCCTGATCGCTGCAGGTTTCATTTATTACTGGATCAATCATGTCCTCAATATTTCCTCGTTTGTATAATCCCCACGCCTGCATAGACACGGCATATTGTCAAATTGAGAAAAATATAAACATGATCCATAAGATGGGCCATTAGTTTATGTTGAATTGCAGAAATTACTAGATACAGATTACGCTCTATAGATCAACTAGATAACATGGTAAAATACAACAATGGAAACAGTGCCTTACCCATTCTAAAAGGATCTGCGTTTCAACTGATAATTTAAAATCCACGTTCTTTCTTCCACTCATAATTTCCAGAAGAAGAATCCCAAAGCTATACACATCAGCTTTGACAGACAAATGCCCATGCATAGCATACTCTGGTGCCATATAACCTCTGAAAATTAGAACGCCACTTTATAAATATGTTTTCAGGACCAAACAAGAAAGGATATGTGAAAATTGAAAAATACCCTAAATTCTAGGAAAGACTGGTACTGTCATCTTGAGTAACCAAATCAGTATGGAGTCAAACATGTGCATTATTAGTAGTTGAAGGAATCAATACAAGAGCGACGATTGTTTTGAAATATTACAGAGTTCCAGCAACTCTTGTCCCAACATATGTCTCATCTTCCTCAAAGAGTCTTGCTAATCCGAAATCTGCTATCTTGGGATTCAAATTTTTGTCCAACAAAATGTTGCTTGCTTTAATATCCCGATGAATAATCCGGAGATGAGAATCCTCATGCAAGTAGAGAAGCCCTCTAGTTACTCCAAGTATGATGTTGGAACGCTTCTGCCAATCAAGTTGCCTGCGTTTATTTGGAACTGTATGCAGAACCGACTAGTTAAGTATGTCTAAACATAATTTTAAGGAATGTCTTCATTACCTACATCAATGTTTCACACACAGCTTTCAATAAAATGAAAGTGACTCACCGAATAGAATTTTATCAAGGCTGTTATTCGGTAAGTATTCATAAACCAGCAACATTTCTGTTCCTTCCACGCAACAGCCAAGTAACTTCACAAGATTTCTATGTTGAATTTTGGCCACCAACTGAACTTCATTCAAAAATTCTTTCTTTCCTTGCATAGATTCCAAGGACAGCTTCTTCACTGCTATTTCGTTTCCCTCTTGAGTAGTTCCCTGGGAGGTTGAATAAAAATTGGTAAGAAGATTTGTGAGGTAAAAGCTTAATTGTCATGTCCTCGTGATGTATCGGATTATATATTTAGTTTCAATGGAGCTATCAATCTACACTTGTAATGGTACCAGCTACTATAATGTAATCTACATTTTAAACTTCTAAATAAACCTTTTTGTAAGGTATGTTACCTTGTATACAGCGCCAAATCCTCCCTCTCCAAGCTTGTTATTATCATGAAAATTTTCTGTTGCAGTTATCAATGTTTCCATTCTAAACATTGTGAAAACATTTGACAGGCTGGGAATCCTACCTAGGACCTGCCCCGTGCTAGCGGGTTGTTCACCTTCTCTGTTTTGTGAGGCGCTGGTCGGTTGCTCGCCTTCTCTGATCATTTGTGAGTCGTCGCCCATATAGCGAACTACAAAAATGAACATTCACATCTATATCAGAAAATGGAGCAAAAAAATAATGATGTAATTGAATGTACTCAAATGGCCTATTACAGGACAACAGACAATAATAACAAAATAAATGCCTCTGCAATACCTCCGTCACGCGCCCTTCCAAATATGGCAGACTTCAATAATCGTCGAGTTCCAAAGAGGAATACGATTAACATGAGAAGCAACCCTCCAAGAACACCTAAAATTATGGGTATTTTGCGTGGAGACTTCTCTGGTGGTGGTGCAGACGCAACAATATGGGGTAGTGGTGAAGGCGAAGGCGAAGGCGAAGGATTAAAGAAAAGTTTATCTTCATACTGAACAACGCAGCTTAGTGCCAAACCCCGAGCTCCTAGTCTTCCGGTATTATCTTTGAACAGTTGACCGATTTTTGTTGACAAGCATGTCTTGCAGTCGGCCAGGGATATACCTCCCCAGCACTGAGCCAGACCGTAGATCAGGTGAAACTGGCCGGAATCTACAGTTGTTCCGGAAGCGTATCGATTCTTCGCAGATCCAGATGTAATGTCAGATGACAAATTGGACAAAAGCTGCCGGGCAGCCTGGAGATAGGCAGCAGGGTCGGCGGAGACGTTAAAGTCATTGTAATAATTGTCTCCATCGGTATCGAGGTTGCCGATGAAGTTATAGTTTCCATTATAACGTAAGAAGCAGAACTTGGACCAAACTCTACTACCAACGTAAGCCCCACAATATTTTAGAACATCATTTTTTGCTTGATGCGAACAGTTGTTGCATTCATCGACGGTTGCGTCTCCCCTGCATTGGAGGACGGCATATATCTGGTTGGGAGATTGGCCATACACACAAGTATTAAACCTGCCTTGGGATACGTTTTTAACGTCGACACGAAGACTGTTCAACGCTGTATTCACATTCTTCACAAATGTGCTGCCGTTTGTATAGCTAGTGGTCAAGTTGCAGTCAGGAGTCGGCCACCACTCATCATCATCTAAGCTGCTGCAAATGTGTGTATTTGCTGATAATATAATAAAAACAAGAAGGTTATACATAGCGAGGAAACTGATCATCTTTGTCTTAGCTAGAGACACAGGCAAGAAAGGCTCATAGATGATTCCTTCCATACCTGTAGAATAGGGCACTCGGAATGTATACTCTGAGTGGAACTGGGGGCTTCGAAGCCGGCCCTTAGATCATCTTTCTCTTAGCTGAAGACAAGAATACTATCATAAAGGCTCATGGATGATTCAAGGGTAACGATGCGGAGAGGGCACTCGGAATGAGTGGGCTTGAGGGCTTCGAACCCGGCCTTATATCTATTTCCTCTCCCTTCTCCCCTGCGTGTAGAATGGAGAGAAAATTCTACTGAATACTGTACCGAACAACTGGGAGTTTTCTCATGACTTGAGTTGACGTTTTACGAACAACATTACGCATCCTTTTTGAAGCGATTTTTCTGGTGGAAACGACTGGAATTGTTAAAATTACTAGATGAGGTCTTCGAAGGCGGCTCGTAGAATGCAGAGAAAATTCAAAAAGTGGGAAAGGCCCGTGAATATTCAAAAAGTGAGAAAGGCATCTTCCGCAAGGACCGAAGAATTGGAAGTTTTCTCATGACTTGAGTTGACGTCTCGTGAACAGCGGTTTCGTGGAAAAGTCATTGCCTATCATGAACAGTTGAAAATGAAATAATGGAAGTTTCCGCACGAATCACGATTTACCTGACCGCGGAAGTTCCCGAGACCCCACCATATTCGGCGCGCCTTGGGAGTTGGGATACGTCTTTAACGTAGAATTCGTGGAAAATTCAAAAAGTGGGAAAGGCCCGTAGAATGCAGACAAAATTCATAAAGTGAGAAAGGCATCTTCGTCAAGGACCGAAGAATTGGAAGTTTTCTCACGACTTGAGTTGACGTCTAGTGAACAGCATTACATAAAAGACGGTTTCGTGGAAAAGTCGTTGCCTGTCATGAGCAGTTGAAAATGAAATAATTAAACCTGCCTTGGGATACGTCTTTAACGTAGAATTCGTGGGAAACCAAAAAGTGGGAAATTACAGCTGGCATGAACGGTTGAAATTGAAAACAACATTTGCGAACAGCTCATCCACATTTGCGAACAGCTCATCCACATATGGGAATGCCTTCAGGGCCCTTCAAAGGCCATTTTACACGTCATAGAAGGCCATCTCAAATTTTACCATGAAAAAAAATTTAATTTCACGGTAAGCCCTTGAATAATTAAATTAACCACTATTGTTTAAAATTGCAACAGAAGGGCAGCTTCAAATTTCACCCGTCGACAGTTTTCAGTGGGAAATTGGGAATGCGGCTACTAGCTAGGAGACTTGGGAGTGGGACTTGGTACTTGGTTACTCTCCAATATCCACGTGTCTAGTCATCGATGGATGATGGGCCATTGGGCCTCTAATAATATCATTGATGAGTTTACGTGGATGGGCTTACACTGTGTAGCCCATGTCTTGAACGCTTCTAAGTTCGCGTGTTAGTGGCGAGCGCTTACGTGTTTAACACATTTAATGGAAACAACAACTTTATTAAATATGGTTGGTAGCTCATACGTGTTGCTGGCAGTGAGCTTACCAAGTTACCAGTTATCACATACCAATTTGTGACCTCTGACTTCGTGAGTTAATTTAGTATTCAATGTATAATATATTATGTTAATGTGCCTCGAATTTGGCATTACGGACAAACTCCATAATCCAGAAACTTCTTGTAATGTTACAGGTTGTCGCTCCCGCCCGTGGCCCCTACCCACAACCCTTTGTTTTCTTTGTTGTATATTCAAGTTAATCCTACCGTCTATGGCTCGCAACCTCACACCCTGTGTTTTCTTTGTTGTATCAAGTCAATCCTACGGCTTCTGAGTCCCACCTTGTGTTTTCTTTGTTGTATCAAGTCAATGCTCGAATTCCATGCTTCCATGGCTCCGACCCTTAATATATAATATTACAGGAATACAAACAAGCTTTTGCTTATACCCCTGCTTCATCGTGGTCGAGCTACTTCTAAGTTCCACCTACCCTATCTCCTCTAGTCCTCCAGGAGAGTTTGCAAAGCGAAGCTACCAATGTCGGTCTGCCATAAACATATATAAAGAAATTTGTTTTCTTTGAGGAGCTCAACTTCAAGGCTAACTGGATTGTTGACACCCTATGAATTTACAGGTATGTACATCATTTTAACCATTTATGATCCCATCAATTATTTAAAAGTTTTGTAACTTTAAAGTTCAAACACAATATTATTATTTGATTGAAAATTTGTGACTTCAAATGGTCCTTGAAGGATTCAAATTTGAAGCCTAGACCCAAGAGTGGGTCTGTCACAAAATCATCATCAGTCCCATAAAATTCCTCACTGGGAGGAAAATCATCATTGGTCCCATTAAAATCCTTTCTTCAAGGAAAATCATCATTTGTCCCATTAGAATCCTTGATATGAAGAAAACCATCAACATTATTTGTACATGCATGCTCGGAAAAAAGCATCATTAGTCCCATTAAAATCCTCGCTTTCAGGAAAATCATCATTGGTGCCTTGAAAATCCTCGTTGGGAAGGAAATTGTCATCATCTTGCATACTGTCTTTAGGATCCCCACTTGGAGGAAGCTCTTCATCATCATCACATTCTTCCCTTCATTAGTAGTGTCTTCAAAATCTTCATAATTAGGAAGTTCTTGAAGAACATGCCAAAGGGCCGCTGAGGGAGAAGGGAGGAGGAGGAGGGGGAGGAGGGGGGAGTGGGAAGCCGGAGGAGGTGGAAGGGAGGACAGGGGGGCAGGAGGGGGAAGGGGGTTGTGGAGGGAGGGGCGCGGGGAGGAGGGGGCGTGGTGAGTGAAGAGGGGGAAGGGTGCGCCCAGGGGGAAGGGGGGAGCGGGGAGGGGGGGAAGGAGGGGGGAAGGAGGAGGGGGAAGAGGGGAAGGGAGGGGGGTTAGGTTTACTTTTTTTTTAAAAGTTTTTATTATATACTTAGGGGGTAGGGGGTAGAAGGGGGAGGAGGGGCGCGAGGAGGAGGGGGAAGAGGGGAAGGGAGGGGGGTTAGGTTTAATTTTTTTTTAAATTTTTTATTATATAGTTAGGGGGGGGTTAGGGGGTAGGGGATGGGTTAATTGTTTTTTTAAATTAATTATTATATATTTTCGGGGGGTTAGGGGGTAGGGGGTAGGCTTAATTTTTTTTAAATAATTATTATATATTTTACGGGGGTTTAGGGGGTAGGTTTACATTTTTTTTAAATTATTTATTATATAGTTTAAGGGGGTTGGGCGATGGTGGTGTAGGGCGGGGTTTAATTTGTTTTGATTGTTTTTATTGTTTCCTAAGTTCGGGAGGTAATTTATGTTTTATTTTCTATGTGTGGGGGGTTAAGAGGGTAGGGGCTATTTACTTGTTTTCTATTTAGTTTTTATATAAGATGGAAGGAGAGGAGGGACAAAGTAGGGTAGAGGTAAAAATATTTTTTAATTTTTTTAAACGTTTTTCAAATACAGTTTATAGTGAATATTGATGTTGATTTTGTTTAGATTATGAATGTTTGTTGATTGTATTTCAAAATTCTACCTTTTGGATATAGAGAGAATGGCATCAAGAAAGATATTTTTAAACGTTTATGGATCAAGAGTGGCGATGATTGCATCGAAAAAAATAGTTGAGGCATCTTAGAATGTTGAGCCTCAAGACGAAGTTCTTAATTTTGAGGATTTAAAAATTAAGAATGCTAGAGGATGGAAATATGCAACAGAAGAAGATAGAACAGAGTATCATAGGCATCTGAAGGCAAAATATCAAAGTAAACCAGAAAGTATTCACTTATATTCTTCTGCATTTCCATTTAGTCAATCAGATTACCATCCATTGGGATTGCCGAGAGATATATGTGTGATGTCGGGTACATAAATTGTTTGTGCACAAGTCAAACAATCCAAGACCTTTGCCAAAATCCGATATTCTTTGAAGATTTCAAAATGTAATGTTCAAGAAAATTTCACAGATTTTTGTCAACGGGTCATGCATGAAATTGACAACGGAAGAGTAAGTTTGAATATTTATATTATTCTTAAATTGGTTTTGTTATAATTTGGATATGATGTTGTAATATATTTAATACGATAATGTTTTTATTTTGTAGGATTTTTCCATGTCGATTTAAAAAATGTTGAATGGAATTTATTATACAGAGAACAATCCTATGGATGTCGTTAATGCCACTGGCCAAAAGGTACCAGAAGCAAGGAAGAAGAAACAAGTGTCAAATGTTCAAACTGAAGAAGTACAAGCACAAAGAGGAAAGGGAATCTGATAATCAAATCAGGTACCTAAAAGGGTTATATTTAAATATTCATCTCGCCCAACTGAACATGTTGAAATTGTTGCAAATGAGCTTTCTACTCCTCCTAGTAAGAGTAACAAACAATCTCTTAAAAGAAATATGGTTGAGGGTGTTTCGATTCCTGTTGAAGGCATTGTTGATTTAGAAGGAACCCCTTCAAATCAGAAAAAGAGGAGATCTGTTATTACTGAAGCCAATGTTATTCCTGAATCCGAGAGTGAAAATTATGGGGGCAGTAGGGAAATCATTACTCAATGTGTTTATCTAGAGGATGACATTGTCAAGTCAACAAAAAATTCCATTTGAGATCGATTAGGGAGGGATAAATTGGTTAACAATGGACATATATTTGAGTCAAATGTGAATCAACTTTATAGACCCACATAAGGGCAAGATCAATTTAGAATTATAAAACCACATCAGTTGCATATTCACAACTTGAAAGCATTTATGAGGCACAATCCCTATGCACATGTGGTTGACTACCTAGTCCTTGTTGACTTGAAAGATGTTCCTACTAGAGATGAATCTGATCAAACAAGATGTTTTCATTACAAATATTATGTTCTTGGGGGGAATCATTCTGCAGAGGTAAGAAGAGATTTGATGCAAGAATACCCAATAACCCTATTTTTTAAATAGTTAAATGCATAATTTATGCTGGTTTAACAGATGTAGAAGAAAAGTTGTTGGCATGGGATCATAACACATATAGTGAATATAGGTTGACAATGACATTTATTCAAAGGGTGAGATTTATCCACAATGAATTTCTGCAAATATGTGGTGGGTAAAAATCTAGAGTTGATGCAAGTTTTGAGAGACAATGTTGTGTGGAAATAGGTATCCCTATTAAAGAGGATAACGTGAAACAAAAAAAATGCCAAAGAAAGTGATGCATTCAGAGCTATAGATGCCTATTTCTAGTTGGAATTCAGAGTTGGGAAAACATGGTATTTGATTGATGACATATTTAGCTTGTGGGAGAATATTGGCATAAAAAACTAGAAAGTGAAAAAAAGTAAAGTTGTTCCATGGAGTGGTGGTAAGACATGTCCTGATGTCAAGAATATGCCAGAAGACATGACTATTACACCTTGGAGAACAATACAAGGTGTGAAGGATGAAACATCAATAGCTACAATACTATCACAGGTAAAGTCAGGTGAACTATCCATGGATGAAATGTCCAATGAATTTGACAAGTAAGTTGATGTTTTTTTTATGGTACGATGTTTTGTTATTGAGTTTAACATTTTCGTTATGTTCTAAGTATTCTGTTATATTATTATATATGATTGTAAAATTTTCATTGTCTAGTCACATGGTCTACATGAAAATACAAGAGGAGATGGTTATAATGTTGAATGAGAAGAGTTGGGATGATGTCAAATGCAACTATCCAGACTCAAGCTTGATGGAAATCTTAAAACAATTTTTTTTTTGCATTCAAGAAGGTATGTTGATCTATGATACATCCTATTTTATTTATTTGCTAATTCAATTCATTTCTATTTTATTACTTATAGAGATAATTTTCATTTGAAGATGCTAAAGAGGGGTACAAATGGAGTACTAGAGTCCTTCAAAATTCATATCCAAAGAGCCAAAATAGAACGACAAAGGAGACAACGTCTTGCAAACATTGAACTTGATGATACACTTGATCACTATATTTGAAATGGGCTTGACACTATGCAATATAAAGTCATTTTAGGTGACTGTGCAGACATTGGAAATATTGTTCCTAAAAAAGAGTACACATTAGTGATTGCAGATATCCCTCATGGATACAATATCCGAAACACTACTTATGGTTGTGATCCTTATACTTACCAATCATTCAATAAAGTGGTTTCAGGAATTGTAGGTGTCACAACATCACCACGATGGAGATTTGTTGTTTTCCATTCAGACACACAATTAGGGGGGTTGTTGACATCCTTCAAGGATAAAGGAAAAACAAGGAAGCAACTTTATTGGTAATATATTTTCACTATATTATCAAGTTTTGGAATTTATAAATCAATTATAGTTATTGATACGTTAATTAATTTTTTTTGTATTTTTGTTATAGGAAAAAGCCTAATATTCGTAGCTCCAGCAGCGATCCATTTCTGGGTGATATTGAAAACATACATCCTGCAACTTGGACAAAAGATGAGACTTATGAATCTCTTTTAATCAATGAAAAGACTGGAGGAAAATATAGTCAGTTGTTGAGTTATAATGCCGTGGTTAAAAACTTAGCATATGAAGAAAGGGATTTGAAAGAAGTGTCTGTAAACATCTATCAAAAGCCACAAGCGTTGATTAATTATCTCATAGATACATTTTCAAGAGAAGGATATTGGGTCTTAGATTTGTTCTCGAGTTTAGGTAAACTTTCTCATATTACATATGAAAGCATATTTCAAGTTTTATTGCTTTTTGTATTCTTCATTATTTTATTGTTTTAAAGTATGCTTCTTTATGCTATTTGACCTAACTTTATTTCTGTTTTTGGTGATTAGGTACAACAATAGCATGTTCCTTACAGAAAGGAAGAAATTGCATATCCATAGATAATGATCCACTACAATGCAATTACATCAAGCAAAGAGTTAATGCTATTCAAGTTCTTCCAGATGAACTGCAAGAAGTTGGTTTGAAGAAATGAGAGTTTAGTGAAATGCTTGTCGCAAAGATGTCAAAAGAGCGTCAACCCCCATTAGGAGGGGTGTTTGGAAATGAGCACTTTGGGAATCTTGCCGACATAGAAGGCCCAATGGAAGAGGACATTCATGTCCCTAAGGAAAGCCAAGCTCTAGAAAATTCCAATTTCAATGAAGAATTTGGCCTGCATGATATTCTTGATTAGTTTCATGTCTTGAAGAAAATGTTAAATTTGACAATTTTTTGATAAGATATATTAATAATGTTTTGACTTTCAGACTTTATTTTAGAATTAAAATTTCTATATATAATGTTTTTAATATGTTTTTTACAAATATATGGTATAGTTTTTCTCGAATTTATGTGAATCGTCACTTTTCTGAAAATAATATGAAATAGTATCATTTTTATACAAAAAATCTCTGAAAATACATTGAAAATGGTTTTAAATGTCTTTATTTTCTGGATTTTTTTTATAATTTTGTCTATAAAAATGTCTTATTTTGTCCATAAAATGAATTATTTTATAGAAATAATTGCAAAATGTATATGCTTTTCATTATAAATTACTTATAAATGTATATTATTTTGTTTAATTTTCTAAAAACACACTTGAAAATAGAAATTAAAAATATTTTATGAAAAAGATAATTCAAAGGCCCGAAAAAATACCTAAAAATGAAAATGTGTGATACTGGTATCAACCCTTTTTGAAACGAAGGTAAAAATAGCTACTAAATTTAGGAGAGAGAAAAACGAGAGCTGTTTCGAGTTCTTGTTTCATAGTATAAGTGGTTAAGTACATATGATCCACATTGCCCAAGAGTTTGACCGGGGACAACAAATTCAACTGGATGAGTCGAGATCTGTTATGGCAAAAGCAAATTAACTAAGTCGACAAACTAGGACAAGAAAACAATAAAAAATATACACAGACAAAATGAAATAATTTGGATAAAAAAATTCTCTATTATTTCTTCTCCATTCCTCTATATTATGTTATAATAATGTACAGACTTATATGGAGCGTTGAGAATGCTTGAGTTGCTTTCCTGTTATGTTCAGTTACAAAAGAATTTGTAGCAGTCTGAGAAGTGAAACTATCACAGTCGACTGGAAGACAAAGGGACAATTTGTCGTAGTTGGTCAGTTGTCGTCAGTGCAGAATAGTCATCGTCAACAGAGTGTGCTGGATTCGTTGGTATTCGACAAGTGGTGCTGAGAAGTCGTCAACTAGAACTAGGGATACTAGTCGAAAGAAGCCAATCGACTTCAAAGGTGGATCATTCACCCTTCCTTAAGAAGCAATGGTCCCCATTGCTTGCTCATGTAGATGAGGAAACTTCTCAGTCATTTCAGCAGTAGAATACCACTTTCCTTGGGTTGGAAGTTGTTCGGCTCTAGCCACCTGAAAAAAGGGAATTGCTTACATCCTTGTACAGCGTATTCATCGGCCTACGATTATGTCAACAAGTAGAGTATCTGGAAAATATGGGTGTATAACTTCAGAAACTGTCGTCTACAAGTTACTTTGTTCAAGAAATGGTGCATGATATGGTTGAAGTAGATCCACATTAAATACTGGAAGTAAACCCAAGAATGAAGGAATGTTGAGCTTAAAGGAATTTTTCCCAATATTCTCAAGAATGGTGTAAGGACCATATCTCAAAGGATTTAAATTCTTGTACGGACCTCTAAATTTATTTCTTGAGATGTAACCAGACCTGATCCCCAACTTGAAAATAATGAGGAATATGATTCTTGTCGTGCTGAGCCTTAGATTTTGCATTAGCTTGTTGTAACATTTCATGTGCTTTCTTCTGGATGTCACAAATTTGATCCTTGAACTTGAGTGCTTTCTAAACTTATCGATGTCCATGGTCAGTGTGGACCAAATCAGTCGACCAGTTGTCTAAGTCGAGAGGCACTGAGGGTTGAAATCCATAACAAACTTCAAACAGACCCTTTCCTACAGAGTTATGATGTGCTCGATTATAACTATGCTAGATGTACAAAATACTTTCATCCCATGTTCGACGATGTTGGTGATTGTACATGAAGAGCAGTTGTACTACCAGGTGATTCACAACTTTTGTATGTCCATCGGTCTAGGGATGGAACATAGTTGACATCAATAGATGTGTTTCAAGTTGTTTCCATAGCGTCTTCCAAAAAGTACTTATAAATCTGGAGTCGCGGTTGGAATTCATTGAAGTCGTCAAGCCATAGTGTTTCCAAACATTCTCAAATAAGAGTTGAGCAGTCTGTTGTGCAGTTATGGTATTCTTGCAAGGAATAAGGATATCCATCTTGGAAAATTGATCTACCACTACTAGGATTACATTATGTTGTTGTCGAGTAACAACATGTCCAATAAAAAAGTCTAAGGAAATGGATTCTGATGGTCGATTAGGGACTGGAAAGTGTGTATACAAACCCTTTCGTCTGTTTGGTGGCTTGGTGATGGAACAAACCACACACAACTTGATATACTTGTTGACATCTGTCTTGAGTGAAGGATAGTAGATGTACTTTTGGAGTACAATGAGTGTCTTTGTTACTCCAAAATGTTTTGCAGTTTTTCTATAGTGTGCGTCCCAAATGAGCTTTTGTTGGTGCTCACCTGTCGGTACACAAAGTTGTCCAAGCTTGTATAACAAGTTGTCCTTCATGTGGTAGTCAAGAGAAGTTAACTGAACTGTATGGAGTTCTTGGTACAATGTTGAGAAATAAACATCTTGTTCACACTTTCATGGCCAAGTAATTGTGTCATATCGATGCATACTTAAGACTGAAAGATAGTGAAGTAAATGGTGGTCGACTAAGGAAATCAGATGTTGCATTGGCTTTTCCTTTCTGATGCTTACTTACCAAATGAAACGGTTGTATGTAACTAATCCACTTGACTTGTCTGGTCGTCTGTAGCTTAGACTAGGAGGGAGAAAACCATAGGGGCTTATGGTCGGTACGAACGATCATTTCCTTTCGAGGGACATAGTGTCTCCATATCTTAAGAGATTGTACAATGGCATATAGCTCCTTTTCATATGGCAAATATTTCCTAATAGTGTCATTGAAAGTCTCCAAGTGGAATATGACTGTGTGGATGGATTCTGTGATTATGGAGCCCATATCATAATCAGAGGCATTGATTTCGACTTCAAATGGCTGATGTAAGTCGGGTAGCACTAGTATTGGTGCAGTACAGAGTTTGTGGTTGAGCTGCTCAAAAGATTGATGTTGTGTTGGTGTCCACCTGAAGATAGTATTCCCACTTCCTTTAGTCAACTAAGTCAAAGGCCAGGCTATATGACTGAATCCAAGTACGAATCGTCAACAAAATTTAACCAAACCAAGAAAATTTCTTAGTTCATGAATGTTTTGAGGAATGGGCCAATATTAGAGGATACGTATCTTTCCTGGGTCGACGTGAATACCTACAGATTCGATAACATACCCCAATTATTTGATGTTTTCCATCACAAATGAACAATTTTCCAAATTCAAGTAGAGTCGATGTTGTTGGAGGGTGTCGAGGACTTGATGGAGCTGTCGAACATGTTCCTCCCACAATCTACTACAAATTAGGATGTTGTCAAGGTAGACAATAAAAAATTTGCCAACACAAGGTTGAAGAACGTCATCCATGTATCGCATGAAGGTTGCAGGTGCATTGGTTAAACCAAAAGGAATGGCTAACCATTCAAACAGACCTTCCTTGGTTTTGAAAGTAGTTTTCCATACATCAGAGGGCTCGATCGGAATCAAATGATATCCCGACTTCAGATCAAGTTTAGTGAAGAATTTATCACCTTTCAAACAATCAATCAATTCGTCTATTCTTGGTAAATGTTATCGATTCTTTACTGAAACCTTGTTGAGTGTCCTGTAGTCGATGCACATGCACCAAGTCCCATCTTTCTTTTTAACAATAACAACTAGACTTCAATAAGGAGAGTAAATGGGTCGATTATGGTCCTTATTGATCAAATCTTGGATCTGTCGATGAATCTATTCATTCTCGATAATGGACCTCTTATAGACAGATGTGTTAGGTAATGAAGAACCAGGAGGGAGTTCAATGGAGTGTTTTACCTGACAATGTGAAGGTACTTCGTTTGGTTCTTTGAACATATTTTGGTATTATTCAATAATGTTGTCGATCTGTTGCTGTTGTCGAGGACTACAGTTCTCAATGAGTCAACTAGTTGCTACAATCTTCCTAGAATGCTGAGGCTTAATCATGATCAATGTGAATTTCTGAGCATGGTTGATTAACTTTTTAACTTGTTTATGATATACCATCTCAACTGTTGATGTAGGTCACCGCTCTTGTATACCATACCACTGATCCTGAATTCTAATAATGACCTTCTATAGTCGTGATTGATAACTTCCATGTCGATCCCATAAGTATGGATTTCCAAACAAAGCATCGGCTATTGAGATTGGTGCCACATCACAAAGTGCTTCATATTTCAAAGGCTTAATGAAGTAAGTGAGTTTTCATTGTCGGGTGATTTGAAGTTCCTATCCATTCTTCATCCAACCGATGTTATAAGGCTGAGGATGCAGAGTAGCGAGAATATCAAGTTTCTTCACAAGATTTTCATAAACAAAGTTCTTTTGGATGCCATTATCCATAATCAGATGTAAAGGATTGTCATGAACCCATATCAGTGTATGGAATAGGTGCTCTTGTTCCTCCTCATCGACAATAGTCAAGGCGACTAGAGTTGTCGATGTCCATG
Organism: Larix kaempferi; assembly: GCA_027924585.1. NCBI lineage: Eukaryota > Viridiplantae > Streptophyta > Pinopsida > Pinales > Pinaceae > Larix > Larix kaempferi. The sequence continues at coordinate 3,680,403 of BSBM01000729.1, read as the reverse complement.
CCGAGAGGGTAGATGATTCTACGTCGGATTCCACAATGGCTTTGTCAGTCAAGTCAAATGTAGACAGTTTCTCTAAGAATTTATTCCGAGCTTTGCATTTAGATGCATCATGCCATGATGAGTGGTGGTAATCACATCATTTCCCTGTAGGGGGTTGTTTACTACATTCCCTATTTTCTCTCTAAGAAGGTCTCTTACGTCGGTCCTGCTTAGGAGGATTCAGGTGAGACGGGAATTTGGAATTGTTGGAGTCGATTGACGACGTAGAATTCTTGTTGGATGGTCATCCTGTCGGCTTAGTCGGAAGGTGTGATTTTCCTTTCCGCTTCGCTTCAATCTTGCTAGCATAACAGAATGCATTCATGAGCATATTGAGAGTAAGGAAATCCATCTCCTGCTAAATGTATGGGGACAATATGTTGACATACTTCAAAATAAGCAATTTATCCTCTTCTCAAACGCCAATTCTATCCATCAGTCGATATAACTCATTGGTATAGCTCTGCACATGCTGGTCTCTCCATTGCCTTAGTTGTTGCAACTTCTTATATTTTTGTTCAATGTATTTAGCTGACCATACTAATTTTCTTGTTTGTATGGTTATTGGTCAAGTTGCACTTAGGAGTCGGCCACCACTCATTATCATCTAAGCTGCTGCAAATGTGTGTATTTGCTGATAATATGATAAAAACAAGAAGGTTATACATAGTGAGGAAACTGATCATCTTTGTCTTAGCTGAAGACACAGGCAAGAAAGGCTCATAGATGATTCCTTCCATACCTGTAGAATAGGGCACTCGGAATGTATACTCTGAGTGGGACTGGGGGCTTCGAAGCCGGCTCTTAGATCATCTTTCTCTTAGCTGAAGACAAAAATACTATCATAAAGGCTCATGGATGATTCAAGGGTAACGATGTGGAGAGGGCCCTCAGAATGAGTGGGCTTGAGGGCTTCGAACTCGGCCTTATATATATTTCCTCTCCCTTCTCCCCTGTGTGTAGAATGGAGAGAAAATTCTACTGAATACTGTACTGAACAACTGGAAGTTTTCTCATGACTTGAGTTGACGTTTTACGAACAAAATTACGCATTGTTTTCGAAGCGATTTTTCTGGTGGAAACGACTGGAATTGTTAAAATTACTAGATGAGGTCTTCGAAGGCGGCTCGTAGAATGCAGAGAAAATTCAAAAAGTGGGAATGGCCCGTAGAATGTAGAGAAAATTCAAAAAGTGAGAAAGGCATCTTTTGCAAGGACCGAAGAATTGGAAGTTTTCTCATGACTTGAGTTGACGTCTCGTGAACAACGGTTTCATGGAAAAGTCATTGCCTATCATGAATAGTTGAAAATGAAATAATCGAAGTTTTCGCACGAATCAGGATTTAGATGACCGTGGAAGTTCCTAAGACCCCATCATATTCAACGCTCTCGCCCACTATTGAGCGCCGGTTACACTATATATGAAAAAAAAAATTCCGCACGACTTATCCCTTACCGTTGAAATTATAGCTGGCATGAGCGGTTGAAATCCAAAACAATATTAGCGAACAACTCATCTACAGATGGTAGTCCAGGCTGCAAATTTGAAGCCTTCAATGCCCTTGGGGACCTATTTTACCACAACAATTTTTTCCATGCAAAAAAAAAATTAATTTTGCGTCAGTCCCTTCAATAATGAAATTGACCATTATTTTGTAACTTTGTAATTGAATGGCTGCTCTAATTTTCACCTTTCAAATTTTTAGATTGTTGAGAATTGGCAATTAAGCATTAACAAAGGCAAAAGTACAACCAAGTTTGCCACACATTCCATCAACATTATTTATGAAAATTTAAATCACTATGACACTTTAAAACATTTAAAATTAAGTTTAAATGTTAGTGCCACTTACGCCGTAACTTCTTCCATCCAGTTGCTCAATGCTCAGTCCCACATTAGTTATGGAAAAGCCATTGACGATCTAAATTCATAAGTGGATAAAATTGCACAACAAAATGAAGTGCCTAATAAAATCAATAGTGAAATATCTTTCAATTATTAAGTGAACGATAATGGTTGTCTTTGTAATTTTTTTTATTCAAATATCATTTTTTTATTAAAAAAACAAATGAAAATAATTTTTTTAATGTTTATTATTTCGTCTCAATACTACAAATGTCCCTACCACGCAAGGACATTTAGCAATTGCAATAAGTTGTATTGATTTTTTTTTTTACGATGTGACTTTGCAATGGGATGTATTGATTTAATAAACTTTATTAAAACTGTAATTCTATGGTTTGGATCTCCTAGTACCTCTACAATGAAACTAGTATTAATTATGCATGTGCAGGCTATTATTCATAACATGAATGATCTGAACCAATATTGCATGACTCAGACTCGGAAAAGACTCGACTGGCATATGAATCGTCGACTGAGGAAAGACTTGGGAAAGACCTTCGACAAACTCAGCAAGACTCAGCAAATAGGAAAAAAACTTAAAATATGGTAAATTTTGGGCACAAAAAAGAGGTTAATGGAATTTCCAATCCATATAACTTATAAAACTACAATCTATACAATAATTCATAACATTATCTCGTAAACTATGATAATACAACATAACACAATCAATTTTTTGTATGCAAAAGTTTAAATAGTGTCCCTTTAATAATTTGAAAAGGAGAGCAAAGCCCCTTCTACCCTAAAGCTTCTTTCGCAATTTTTCCCCAAATAAAAAAAGGGTAAATCTCTTCCCTGGCTAAAATATAAAATATATATGGGGCATATCTTTACTAAGCTACCCTACCCAATGCTTCGAAAGCATCCCATGCATTAAAATTATAAAGATCCATTTAAGGAACCCTAGCTCGCGTGCCCGAAGGTCCCTCCATAATAAAAAAATATAATGTAAAAACGCCAACACACATGAGGAATCATCAACACAGGTGCTGTGAGGACAGAGGAGAATACAATGTAGAGGAGAGGGTGAGTGGCCAAGAGTAACAAGCAACGAGAAGTTAATAGACAAAGCACCCATTGAATGGTTGGCTAGGGGACAAAGACAAACGTTGAGAGGAAAAAAAAGCGTGCACAAAAGAAAGTAAATCCTTTGCGCAACAGGCTTATGTAGGCACAAAGCATAGAAACCAAGCATAACAGTTGACGTCTGCGGGGGATATTTTCCGTGCTTGTCGAGTCCGTGCCGAGTTTGCGTCGAGTCCATGCAAGTATGTCGAGTGCCTTCGAGTATGTTGAGTTTGGGACGAGTCTTCAATGATTACTTGGTTTGGAAGTTGACTCGCCCAAACTTGTGAACTTCTTGTGTTAGAAAAACAGGATTGCAAAGTAATAACAATAAACAAGATGCAAATATAAATCACATAAACACAATACAAGAGAGACACCAATATAACGTGTTTCACCCAAGATGGGCTACGCCCACACACAAATTGTCAGTCCTTATTATTATACCATCCAGTAAAATGAAGAGATACAACCCACAACACATCCACTGCAATTTCCTCTTCACTCTCTCACAGTTTCTCTTACACAATCATAGAGATCTTTACAATTCTACAATACATAGTCGTATTACAATTCCTTCCTTTTAAATATGGATTACTATGGAACACCCAATACCAAGGGCCCGTAAATCACCCATTATTGACCAAGTCATGACTATGGAATTACAACATTTTACAAGGAATTTTTTCAAAATTTTCACTACAAGGGGGTTGCCGCCTGAACCCCCGCCAAGGGGGGGCTCCTAAAATGTAGTTGTATCCCCCCTAGAGCCCCCTTGGTGACTATATTGGGGAGGGGAACCCCCCCTCCCCCAACCCACCCGTCATGGGATGGGATCCAGACACGACTGAAACACAACCTCTGGATCAGGAAGGTCAGGCTCCACAACCAACATCTTGGGCAAGTGGTGCTTCATTGATCTAAACTAATACTTAAATTCTTATTTTCTAGCATGGTCGCAATTTGGAAGAAGACTCAAATTCTAATTTCGTAGGATCATAGGGTGGTTTCATTTTTATTACTATTGTTCCTTTAATAATAGCATCCCCTTTCGTGGATTTGCAAATGGGAATTTTCTTCATCGTTGGGATATTGTGTAAGCCTTCAAAAATTTTCTCCACAACCTTGTCTTTGTTGAGGATTCAAATATTCCAAAACCATGTTTTGCAAAGCCATGTCTACTTTATTGTATTGAACAATTATCGCTTGTTGGATGGGTTGTGTGCTATAATGTAAGTTGGTTGCGCTACTAGCCTGGGGTTCATGATTTCATCAACTATGACTAGTCCCCGTGTTTGGAGGATTGGAGCATAATTGAATGAGATTGTGTAAGGTGAATAAGTAATGTATTAATAACGGATGTAATCACATAATCCGGAATTAAATTGTGCAACCGATGATCAGATATTAGAATTAGAAGCAATTCATCATCTTTTACATTGGTTTATAATTAATGCAGATGAGTGATTGGAATTAGGGAATCTGGATTCAAACTATGGTTATTGGAATTTGGAAATGTGATTATGAAAGTGGATTTGGAACTGTGGTTAAACAAATGGTTATGGTATTTTTTAAATGTGATCACGAAAGTTGAAAGTTTGAAACTGAAGCGGTTTTAAACTTTAAACTTTTGTTTATCATTATTCCAATTTCCAAACCCATGGGCCCTGCTTAGGCTATGCCTATTTCCATTGTCACCGTCGAGTCTCGAGTGTATTTCAATTTCATATTTCTACCATCTTTCATGTTTTAGTACATGCTAGAGTTATGGTGTTGGATAGGGTCTGGAGCTCATGCTAGGGCATAGGTAGCTCTGGGATTCAATCGAGACTCAATAGAGTGAGCTGGTCAAGAAACCAAACGAACACAATTATCGAGGCTCTTGTTGGAGCAAGTGTCTTGATCACTTTCCAATCAATATTTACTTCATCATTGAGAAGTGGGACATGGAGATTCATGTTGGTAAGTGATATGGTGTGTCACTTCCTTTTTCGCTAGGTATGTGAATGGTTAATATGGAGACTCGACTAGAAGATTTCATCCATCTGTCTCAGATGGCTCTACTGGTATTTACACGGAGATGAATGTACTGTTCAAAGGACCCTAAAAATCATAGGAGAAAAGTTTTCCTTATGATTAGATATCACTATCACTATTTGCAAGAATCATGACCGACTAAGCTTCTCATTTGGCCTGCAAATTAAGATGCGATGGGAAGAGGAACCTTAAACCACTCCTATCGAAATCACAAGTTCGAACTAAATTAACTCTAAACCCTTTCTCAAGCTTCTTCCACTGTCGATTTCGACCCTTGCTTAGATTGTTTCAACCGTCACCATCGACCCCTGCTCAGTCTACTTCCACTCTTTCATTCCCTGTTCATTCATAGGGTATATCACACCCTCTTCAAATTCTAGGGGCTTTTCCTGAGAAAAGGAAGGACACATGCACCCCAACACCACCAGTCCACCACCCACCTACATAAGTGCACATCGCCACTAGAGAAAAAAAAGACACCACCCCTAATGATTATTTCCTCTAGGGGATTATGTCTCTCCTCTGGTTCACAGAGTTGAGCGGCGAGAAACATATATAAAGAGCTTCCTTCCCTTACAGGAGCTTAATGAGTCAATACTGGTTGGGTTGTTCGTGCTGCTGAATTATTTTTCAGGTATGTGCACCATGAGAATAGTTTTTTGTTGTGCTATTTTATAAGTATCTATTTGCTTCTTCTTGGAAATGAGTGAAGTTTGTTATTGAAGTGATTCAAGGAAATAGTTTTGGTATCCATGAACATATTTTTTAGATTCACTCCCTCTTTTGTATTTATTGATCTCTATGTTCATTGGAAATTGTACATATTGTATTTCATTTTCATCCAAACTTGATTTTTCTTTAGAAGTTTTATTACTTGTCGATTCGATCTCCATTGGTTATAAATGTTTTTCAATTGATTTCTTTATTTTGTATGTTTTTTAAATTTATTCTATATGGGTTCTTGGGTTAGATATTGCTTATTAAAAACTATAGAGTAAAACGATGCAAATTTTATCACTATATTAAGAATTGGATTAGATTTTTTTTAATATATAATGAAATTTTGATGTATGATTACATTTTCAAATGAAATAGATAGTTTATTTTAACATGTCAGCATTGAAGGGTTCAATATATCATAGCCCTTCAAAGTGAAATAGGACCCTACCCTTCAAATTTGATCCCTGGATGGCACACTTTCTTTTCTTTTGTCTGCTTTGTTAAAATGTATGTAGTGTGTGGATGTCAATGATTAAAGTACTTTTTCTTTTCCTTTTTCTTATGGGTAATGTATTTGTGCTTAAGCATATACTGATTTATGTGAACATATCTATGGTGTACTTTGATTATGTAATGAATCTTAAATATAATTTTTGTAATGAAAAAAAACGGATTTATGTGAACATATCTATGGTGTACTTTGATTATGTAATGAATATTAAATATGATTTTTTTAATGAAAAAAACTTGAGTCGAGATCACTTTTAAAAAAATACTTTAAAATATAATCCCACTCCATAAATTTTATTACACTTTTACAAAATATATATTATTTAATTGATTAATACTTTGAAGAATTTTAAACGAAGAAAATTGAAAAATCTAAAATACTATATAAATTACAATAATAATAATAATCGCTGTCATGATATTTAAAGTTGAAAAATCTAAACTATTATATACATTATAATAACCTCCATTGTCATGATATTTATAAATTGTCTACTCAATGTGTGAAAAAAATAGATTGTCTAGTTAGTTTAGTTTTGATTTGGCACAATGTCTTTTTTTATACTTTATTTTTTTACATAAATGTAATCTACATATACATTTATTAGTCTTAATACATTAAATTTATGTAGTGGTCTCAAGGTCCTATTCATGGTGTGGTTTCAATAGTCCCTAATAAAAATCCAATAAATATATATTAACGGTATTTTCATAGAATAGAGAAATTGTTGATATCTCTCATAACAAATTACTTTAATTTTTACATTCATTATAAATCACATATGTAACTTTATTAATACCTTTTAATTTTTACCTCATTAACATTAATAGCAAGGATGGCTTTACATAGAAACCAATAACTTTGTAACTTTAATATGATTATGTATGAACAAGCATAAACAATCAAAGATTTTGTTTCTTCGGCATCTAATGAATTTTTTTTAATCCGAATTTTGTGTTGTTCAAATCATACTTCTAAATGCATAAATGGATTCAGTGCCCTCAAAGACCCCAAGGCACCTAGATTAAGCAAGCTTATTCTTTGAGATCTTAAATCTTTTTGCTGGATTTCAAAATCATGAGGCAAAATGCTCTCAAGAAATGGTGAAAATCATCAAACGTTTAGGCTATGCGATTTTCTATCACTTACATAACCAACTATATTTTCATCAATGCCCTCTAATTCATATCCTAACATCATTGATTATGAAAATGATTACAAACAAATCCTAACATTTAATTCTCCAATATAGTTTCCTCCACCCTACTTAATCATTTTTATACCATTTTACTTATCATTCTCCTTCCCTTTTATTTATTTCATGTGTTTCAAGGCATCTTCTCATTTCTATTTATTTTTCTATTCATCCATCCCCAAGTTATTTACTTTCCTCTTTTTTATGTAGTTATTTCCCCCTTTTGTTTCCTAATTTGCTCTCTACCCACAACCTTGCTTGATCTCTTAGGTTGACTCAAACACGTATTTTCTTCTATTTTTTGGATTTAATCCTTACATTTTTAGTTTCTCTTATGAAAACAAATTGTCGATGTTGTTCCCCTTGCAATTTCTCTACTATGGAATAATAATAAATTTACAATGGGAACCAAACTTCCTTGAATGGCAATGATAATCTCTAATGCTTTCCTTGAATGATTCAAACCCCTTTCTCTTTTCACCTTTTATTACCGAAGGATCTAGGGTTAGGTTTGTTATTTTGGACATCTCCTCAACTTCCTTTGGAATATTTAGAATTAGTTATGTTTTGCTCACTATTATCACCCATGAATGGAAATAAGTTCTCTAGACTTATTCAATAGCCTTGTGTGGCTATCTCTACATGTGTGGATAATGAAAGCTAACATGGGTTTTAGATGGAGTTGCAATAGCCTCTTTATTGATGTTGCACATCTACTTCACATGGGTTGTCAATTCACATGATGGGTTGTAACTTATAGAGGCCATAAACTTCGCACTATGTTTTCAAACTTTTATAACTTGTTGAAAATATGGTGATGTGTACTAACTCTTGGTGTAATTAGCCACACTAATTCATTTTTGTATACCAATAACTTTGATTTATCTTTCTTCATAGAGAACCATTCCTAAAACAAAAATAAGGTATTGATATATTTATGATTATACCTCCCAATTTTGGGAGGATTTTGGTTCTTAAAATATTCTAGTTATGAAGATGATAAACTTTGTTCTCACCTTCTCCTTAATTTGTTTCAAACATGTTTCCATGGCCTCTTTATTGATGTTGCACATCTACTTCACATGGGTTGTCAATTCAAATGATGGGTTGTAACTTATAGAGGCCATAAACTTCGCACTATGTTTTCAAACTTTTATAACTTGTTGAAAATATGGTGATGTGTACTAACTCTTGGTGTAATTAGCCACACTAATTCATTTTTGTATACCAATAACTTTGATTTATCTTTCTTCATAGAGAACCATTGTTAAAACAAAAATAAGGTATTGATATATTTATGATTATACCTCCCAATTTTGGGAGGATTTTGGTTCTTAAAATATTCTAGTTATGAATATGATAAACTTTGTTCTCACCTTCTCCTAAATTTGTTTCAAACATGTTTCCATGTTCAAATTTGTTTGTATATGCACATGCTGCAATTGTTGTGATCCACAAATCAAAAGTGGTTATAATCTATAGATATTGTGATGATTGTTTCATGCTACCATTACTTTCTTAAAGGTTCTGTTATCTCTGGGGTTGTAGCCTAGATTTACCTTAGAATTTTGATTTTTACATAGTCATTTTCCTAATTCTACCACATCTTGTCTTTGAATTTTGATTTTCCTTGTACAAACTTTACCCTAGCTCCTACTTGTTTTATCATTATATCATTTATTAAATAAAAATAAGGCTCATTTTTATTCGATTATTCAAAGTGTTTAATTATTTGTTTAAACAATACAAAATATAATAATATCATGCCTAAATGCTATCATAGTCTGAATGTTATAAGTTTCATTCATATATGACTTTGGGTTATACATTGGTAGCATATTCAAAAATGTGAAAAATAATGATGCTGCCAGTTTCGATTCCTGCATTAGACATTTGGAAGGGTTTACATACAACGTTGTTTAACTGATATATTGTTTCATTAAAAGAGAGACACCAACCCTAAGGTCGTGTCAAGCCAAGAATGTAATCACTCATATCAAAATGTACATGCAGCAGATCGAGATCATCATGAATTATGGACCTTGGTTTTTGGTTTTCAGCTAACCATATACAATCGACCTTCTTGGTATAGCTTGCCTTTTATGGAATATTTTACAGGCATTTAGGTTAGGAGGAAACTCACATCAGCTAAGAGCGCCCAAGAAAGGATGTCCAATCACACGGTGGAGAAGTTTTGAAGAGCGCCAAGGACAAATTTTATAAGTTAGTTGATTAATGAATTGGTTATCATTGTTGAATCTTCATGCTTTTTATTATTCTCACTCCATAAATTTAAATTGAAATAAGGATTCGAGGAGCATCCACATGGTTTAATTATAAAATGTTCTGGACGGCTCTTGTGTATTTCGTTCTCTTTTGAATGCACATGTCAAAGCAACATTAATGTGTTGAGTCCGATGACCGGGGTTATTTGTTCATCATAGAAAGAGCAATTTATTCAAAACATGTCACTTGGAGAATCTGTGAAGGCATATTTTCTATAAATGTCATGTTTAGTCATATTTTTTCCAGAACCGATTGTGGCCAATAAGAGATGAATTTGGGGGAACTAGAGGAGATTTTTATTCCTTAGATATCAAAATACAAAAACCTATCTCACTTTTTACATAGGCATCAAGGATTGGAAGATCCACTCTCGTCATTTCAACCTATTTTTCTTATTGCGCAAAGTCCAGTCTGAGTCATATTATTGCAGAGTTGGTTATGAACAACTGGAGGGGAATTTTGAAAAATTGAAAGAGGTTTATCTTAGTGACATATTCATATATAATAACCTCTTTCATTTTTCCTACAGGTGTGACATATTGGGAGAATCGAATCCATTAGGGAGTCCTATTTTTTGGATCTCAGAATTTTCCTGTTTTGACACATGTTTTTAGAATGCAGATCTCGGGAAAATGGAAACAAATCTCATGGAACTGAGAGAGTTTTTTTCTCATAACAAAAGGATATACAAAAAACTCTCCCAGATTGTACACATCTGTCATGATTTAATAGATACAAAATCATAATTGCAGCCCTAGTTTTTAGTAGTCTGGTCCATTTTTCATGGCAGACAGTTCCAAAAGTTAATGTAATTTCTGCTATCTTTAGAAGTTCGATGTCATAGGGAGGATTTCGATCTCAACACCTATATGAGACATGATTGTAACAAAAGGAAAGGAGAGAGAGTTCCAGCCGAGGGCTGAGAAGGGGTTGGATAGAGCTATGGAGATCAGACTGATAGCATGATGCTGAGGCATGTATTTTGTTTATCTTGATATGAAGAGACACTTTGAAATGATTATAATCAAATGAGCCCATTTTTGTTTAATATATGAATTGATAAAACTTGCATGTGTTTATGATTTGGTCTTTGTATAATCTTATTCTTTATACCATAACTCTTATAAATGACATGTATGTTTTTGATAATCTGAATTCATTCTTTTTATAAATTCATGCTCGTAGACCTTCATATTATAGTATGTTACATCATATACCTGTTGCAGTTATACCTTATATTATATTCTAATCTCTGTCATATTTTTACCTATTTATTCAATATAATCCCTAGCTATCCTTTACCTACTCTCAAGATTTCTCTAGGCTTGAACCTTAGTAGTCTAGGTCCAACTCTAGTGATAACATCTTTTGGCGCTGTTTCCGGGGAACGGAGAAACGAAAGTAAATATTCCCTGGGTATTTTACATCTTTACATATGATTTTCGAGGGTGAACAAGATCAATATAATTTGCTTGCAGACTACACATTTACCTCATATTTCCAGAAAGTTACAGTGGCTTCAAGATAGATAGGAACTCGAGGAAATTCTTCATCTCCTCTGCACTCAGGGGTTTCTGATCTAAAAAAGATGATAAGAGAAGCTAGAAGGAAGCCTAATTGCCCATCATACAGTAACCTTTAGCATGCTTCAGCTACAGCCATATCAATTGATGTAAACCAAGGTTTTTCCTCTTATGATTTGTTGGACACTCAAGAAGAAAGAAAATCAGATTTATCTGTGTCTATTCCTGAATTTGAAGATTTTAATCTTACTCAAGTTGATGATTTTAAGGTTTATTCAAATCCTTTGACATTTGAGCATAAACACATACTAGAAGAAACCTTCACTTCTGACTCCTTTGCTTCTTTAAAATCTTTCTCATCACCTTATATACCTCTCACTAGTAGAATCTTTATTGGTCAATTGAAAGTTGAAGTGCCATCTCCTTGAAGAGATCTATTGCTTGAAGGTGAACAAGTAATAGGCATATGAATATTGGCTGCAAATTCTTCACTTGGCGACTCCAGCTTCTGCGGATACAGATTTCAAATATTCACTGATGATTTCATTTGATGAATGAGGACTTCAGATCTTGCTTCTATTGTTTCAAGGTATGCATGTCTATATTTTGCATAACTTCCTAGTTTTCCGAATCTTCTTCCTTCGTATGAATATTTGTTGAGAAATGGTCCTAAATTTAATGGAGAAGATCTTAGTTTAGCTGTGAAACACATATATAATTTCCGTGAATTTACAAAGCTACTCAGAGTTAAACATGAAGATGTCTTCACTAGAATATTCTCTGATTCATTACAAGGAAAGTGTAAAAGTTGGGTTGAAGATTTGTCTGTTGGTCAATTAGATCATTAACAGATTTTTGGATTGTATTTTTGAAGACATGGATGGAGAAGAAAAAGTTTAGGATGGAATCTCTTTCTATTCAAAATTTCAGAGAATGGAATAATATGAGCACCGATGAGGAAGTAAATGAAAAATTTTCTTCCTTTTTGTCTTCTTATTTAAAGTCAAGCTCATGTAACTCAGAATCTAAAGTCGTATTCTTAGAAGAATTTTCCAAGTATATTGTGAAAGAGATTGAAGCTTTAGAGGTCAAAATACAAAGCTTGTCTTTTTAAAACCCATTTCAGCTGTCTTTTAATATCAAGATTGAAAAGTGTTATGAGAATAAAGATAAGTTTGATGATTCAAAACTGAAACAGTGGTATGGAAAAAATTGCATGCATGGATTGTTTAATCATAATAATTAGATGCTAGAATATCTTGAGGGTTATTATTTTTTTTATGACCCAGTAGCCGATTATATGGAGGAATTCATCGATTCAAGATTTCAATACTCAGTTTAAATGATAAATCTGAAAATCAAACTTACAGACAGGTGTTGATTTTTGTTCCAGTCTTCATCTTGCTAATACAAAGATCAAGAGTTTCATCAATTATTTAGATACTTGTATGGCTTCACTAGAAGTATGATTTTACTTGAATAGGTTGCAGATTTTTTTAGTATAGATAATGTGGATAAATAAGCTCATCTCAAGAGAATCCATTTTATTTCAGCTTTGAGATTTTCAGTTGTAGTGGTGCACAATTTTTCAGCAGATTTGTTTTCAGTATGTTGGCTTGCAGTAGATCAGTAGATGCCAGCCCAATGGAGCAATTTTCAGTTTGCATTATACAATTGTTATTTGGTATTTTGGATGAGCAGGGTACAGTTGACAGGTTTGAAATGAGGTCATGACTCCAGCCCAATAATGGCACTGGTATTTTCAGATTTCAGTGAATGGTAAGTAGAGCATTGTTACAGCTTGCAGCAAAGGATGAAGGCACATGGTCAAAGTGTTCTTACAGCCTCACAAGGAGAGATTTATCCCCAATCAGAGCTAGGTGTTATCTCTAGGGTTGTAACCTAGATTTACCTTAGAATTTTGATTTTTTACATAGTCATTTTCCTAATTCTACCACAACTTGTCTTTGAATTTTGATTTTCCTTGTACAAACTTTACCCTAGCTCCTACTTGTTTTATCATTATATCATTTATTAAATCAAAATAAGGCTCATTTTTATTCAATTATTCAAAGTGTTTAATTCTTTGTTGAAACAATACAAAATCTAATAATATCATGCCTAAATGTTATCATAGTACGAATGTTATAAGTTTCATTTCATATATGACTTTGGGTTATATGCTGGTAGCATATTCAAAAATGTGAAAAATAATGATGCTGCCAGTTTCGATTCCTGCATTAGACATTTGGCAGGGTTTGTACAAAGTTGTTTAACTGATATATTGTTTCATTAAAAGAGAGACACCAACCCTAAGGTCGTGTCAATCCAAGAATGTAATCACTCATATCAAGACATACATGCAGCAGATCGATATCATCATGAATTATGGACCTTGGTTTTTGGTTTTCAGCTAACCATATACAATCGACCTTCTTGGTATAGCTTGCATTTTATGGAATATTTTATAGGCATTTAGGTTAGTAGGAAACTCACATCATCCAAGAGCACCCAAGAAAGGATGTCCAAGCACACGGTGGAGAAGTTTTGAAGAGTGCCAAGGACAGATTTTATAATTCAGTTGATTAATGAATTGGTTGTCAGCGTTGAATCTTCATGCTTTTTATTATTCTCACTCCATAAATTTAAATTGAAATAAGGATTCGAGGAGAATCCACATGGTTTAATTATAAAATGTTCTGGCCATATCTTGCGTATTTCGTGCTCTTCTAAATGCACATGTCAAAGAAACATTAATGTGTTGAGTCCAATGACTGCCAGGTTTATTTGTTAAACACAACAAGAGAAATTTATTCAAAACATGTCACTTGGAGAATCTGTGAAGGCATATTTTCTAGAAATGTCCCGTTTAGTCATCTTTTTTCAGAACAGATTGTGGCTAACAAGAGATGAATTAGGGGGAACTAGAGGAGGTTTTTATTCCTAAGATATAAAAATACAAAAACCTATCTCACTTTTTACACAGGAATCAAGGATTGGAAGATCCACTCTCGTCATTTCAGCCTATTTTTCTGACTGCGCAAAGTCCAGTCTGAGTCATATTATTGCAGAGTTGGTTATGAACAGATGGAGGGGAATTTTGACAAAATGAAAGAGGTTTATATTAGTAACATATTCATGTATAATAACCTATTTCATTTTTCCTATAGGTTTCACAGATTGGGAGAATAGAATCCATTATTGAGTCCTATTGTTTTGATCTCATAATTTTCCTGTTTTGACACATGTTTTTAGAATGCAAATCTCGGGCAAATGGAAACAAATATCAGGGAACTGAGAGAGGTTTTTTCTCACAACAAACGGATATAAAAAAACCACTCCCATATTATACAAAACTATCATGATTTAAGATATACGAAATCATACTGGAAGCACTAGTATTTAGCAGTCTGGTCCATTTTTCATGGCAGACAGATCCAAAATTTAATGTAATTTCTACTATGTTTAGAAATTCGACCTCAACACCTATATGAGGCATGATTGTAAGAAAAGGAAAGTAGAGAGAGTTCCAAATGAGGGCTGAGAAGGGGTTGGATAGAGCTACGGAGATCAGACTGATAGCATGATGCTCAGGCATGTATTTTGTTTATCTTGATATGAAGAGACACTTTGAAATGATTATAATCGAATGAGCCCATTTTTGTTTAATATATGAATTGATAAAGCTTGCATGTGTTTAGGATTTGGTCTTTGTATAATCTTATTCTTTATACCATAACTCTTATAAATGACATGTATGTTTTTGATAATCTGAATTCATTCTTTTTATAAATTCATGCTCGTAGACCTTCATATTACAGTATGTTACATCATATACCTGTTGTAGGCATACCTTATACTATATTCTAATCTTTGTCCTATTTTTACCTGTTTATATACAATAATCCCTTGCTATCCTTTACCTACTATCAAGATTTCTCTAGTCTTGAACCTTAGTAGTCTAGGTCCAACTCTAGTGATAACAGGTTCCTTTTTCTTAAGTGCTTCCCTTTCTGAGGGTTCTTCAATTACACCTCCAATATCAAATGGTGGCTTGATGCAATCCAACTTAATCCCTTTCTTAGTTATATAAGTGGAAGTACATCTAATCCGCGTTTCCCAAGTGTTCGACGGGGGGACAACATGTTCGACTGAATGAGTAAAGATCTGTTATGGTGGAATCAAATTAACTAAGTCGACAATCCAGGACAAGAAAACAATCAGGAATATACACAGACAAAATGCAAGAATTTGGATAAAAAAAATTTCTATTATTTCTTCTCTGTTCCTCTATATTATGTTACAATAATGTATAGACTTATATAGAGTGCTGAGAACGCTTGAGCTAATTGCTCGTTACATTTAGTTACAAAATAAGTTGTAGTGGTCTGAGAAGTGAAACTGTCGCAGTCGATTGGAAGATAGAGGGACAATCTGTCATAGTCGATCAGGTGTCGTCAGTGCGCAATAGTCGTCGTCGACGGAGTGTGTTGGAGTCGTTGGTCTTCAACAAGTAGTGCTGAGAAGTCGTCGAATAAGACTTGGCCTACTAGTAGAAACAAGCCAATCGACTTCATATGTGGATCATTCACTCTTTCTTAAGGAGCAATGGTCCCCATTGCTTGCTCATGCATATGAGGAAAATTCTCAATCAATTCAGCAATAGAATACCACTTTCCTTGGGATGGAAGTTGTCCAGCTTTGGACACCTGAAACAAGGGAATTGCTTGCATCCTTGTACGGTGTATTCGTTGGCTTGCGATTGTTTCAACAGGTAGAGGGTCCTGAACATCTGGGTGTATATCTTTAGGCACTGTCATCTACAAGTTAATTTGTTCAAGCAATGGTGCATGATATGGTCGAAGTAGATCCACATTAAATACTAGATGTAAGCCCAAGCATGAAGGAATGTTGAGCTTAAAGGAATTTTCCCCAATATTCTCAAGAATGGTATAAGGACCATATCTCAAAGGCTTTAAATTCTTTTATGGACCTGTAAAACTGTCTTTCTTGAGATGTAACCAGAGTTGATCCCCAACTTGAAAAGAATGAGGAATATGATGCTTGTCGTGTCAGGCCTTAACTTTCGCATTAGATTGCTATAACATTTCCTGTGCTTGCTTCTGGATGTCACAAATTTGATCCCTGAACTTGAGTGTTTTCTCAACTTCTCGATGTCCATGGTCGGTGTCGACCAAGGAAATTGGACGGTTGAATAAGTCAAGAGGCGTTGAGGGTTGAAATCCATAAAAAACTTCAAATGGACTATTTCCTGTTGAGTTGTGATGTGCTCGATTATAACTATGTTGGATGTACGTAATACTTTCATCCCATGTTCGACAATGCTGATGATTGTACATGTGGAGCAATTGTACTACCAGGTGATTCACAACTTCTTTCTGTCCATCGACCTAGGGATGGAATATGGTCAACATCGATAGTTGTGTGTCGATTTGTTCCCAGAGGTCTTCCAGAAAGTGCTTAGAAATCTAGAGTCGCGGTCGGAAATGATTGAAGTCGGAAATCCATAATGTTTCCAGACATTCTCAAAGAAGAGTCGAGTAGTCTACTATGCGGTTATGGTATTCTTGCAAGGAATACAGATAGCCATCTTGGAAAATCACTCTGCCACTACTAGGATTGCATCATGTTGGTGTCGGCTAACAGGATATCCAGTCAAATAGTCTAAGGAAATGGATTCCCATGGTCGATTAGGGACTGGAAAGGGTGTATACAAGCCCTGTCCCCAATTTGGTGGCTTGGTGATGGAAAAAACCACACCTGACTTGATATACTTGTTGACATCCATATTCAGTAAAGCCTAGTAGAAATAATTTTGGAGTATGGCGAGTGTCTTTATTACTCCAAAATTTCCTGCAGGTTTGCTGTAGTGTTAAACCCAAATGAGCTTTTGTCGGTGCTCACTTGTCGATACACAAAGTTGTCCAAGCTTGTATAACAAGTTGTCCTTCACGTGGTAGTCGAGAGAAATCGATAGATCTGTATGGATTTGTCGGTACACCGTCAAGAAATCATAATCTTGTTCATACTGTCATGTCCAAGTAATGGTGTCATATCCATGCATACTTAAGACTGTAAGAAGTGAAGTAACTCTAGGTCGACTAAGGCAATCAACTATTGCATTGTCTTTTCCTTTTCGATCCTTAATTACCAACTGAAACTATTGTAGGTAACTAATCCACTTGACCTGTCTGGTCATCTGTAGATTAGACTGGGAGGGAGAACACTGTAGGGGATTATGGTTGGTATGAACGATCGTTTCCTTACCAAGGACATAGTGTCTCCATTTCTTAAGAGCTTGTACAATGGCATAGAGCTCATTTTCATATATCAAATATTTCCTAACAGTGTCATTGAAAGTCTCCAAGTAGAATGCGACTGGGTGGACAGCTTGTGTGATTATAGTGCCCATAGCATATTCAGAGGCATCGGTTTCGACTTCAAATGGCTGATGTAAGTCGGGTAGCACAAGTACTGGTGTAGTACAGAGTTTGTGCTTGAGCTGCTCAAAAGCTTGCTGCTGTGTTGGTGTCCCCTTGAGGATAGTATTAGCACTTCCTTTAGTTAGCTGAGTCAAAGTCTAGGCTATATGATTGAAGCCATGTACGAATCGTCGATAAAAAATTTCCAAACAAAGAAAACTTCTTAGTTCATGAATTTTTTGAGGAATGGGCCAATCTTTGAGGATCTGTTTTTTTTCCGGGTCGACGTGAATGCCTGCAGAGTCAATAACATACCCCAGGTATTTGATGTTTTCCATCGCAAATGAAAACTTTTCCAAATTCAAGTAGAGTCGATGTTGTCGGAGGGTGTCGAGGACTTGCTGGAGCTGTCAAACATGTTCCTCCCACAATCTACTAAAAATCAGGATGTCGTCGAGGTAGACAATAACAAATTTTCCAACAAAAGGTCGAAGAACGTCATCCATGTATCGCATGAAGGTTGCAGGTGCATTGGTTAAAATGAAAGGCATGACTAACCATTCAAACAATCCTTCCTTGGTTTTGAAAGCAGTTTTCCATACATCAGAGGGCTCGATCGGAATATGATGATATCATGACTTGAGATCAAGTTTAGTAAAGAATTTAGCACCTTTCAGACAATTAATCAATTCGTCTATTCTTGGTAAAGGGCACCGATTCTTTACTGAAATCTTGTTGAGTGCCCTGTAGTCGATGCACATGTGCAAAGTCCATATTTCTTTGGAACAAGAACAACTGGACTTCCACAAGGAAAGTAGTTGGGTCGGATATGGCCCTTGTCAATCATATCTTGGATCTGTTGACAAATCTCTTCATTCTTGATAATGGACCTTTCGTAGATAGATGTGTTAGGTAATGAAGAACCAAGACCGAGTTCAATGGAGTGTTTTACCTAACAATGTAAAGGTACTCCGTTTGGTTCTTTGAACACATTATGGTATTCTTCCATAATGGTGTCGATCTATTACTGGTGTCGTGGACTACAGTTGTCGATGAGTCAACTAGTTTCTAGTCTTCCTAGAATGTTGAGGCTTAATCATGATCAATGCGAATTTCTGAGCATGGTTGATTAACTTTTTAACCTGATTAGAAGATACCATCTCAACTGTCGATGCAGGTCGTCGGTCTAGTATATCATACCACTAATCTTGAATTCTAACAATCACCTTCTGCGGTCATGACTGATAACTTCCATGTCGATCCCATAAGTATGGATTTCCAAACAAAGCGTCGGCTACTGAGAGTGGTGCCACATCACATAGTACTTCATCTTTTAAATCCATAATGAAGTAGGCGAGTTTGAATTGTCAAGTGATTTGAAGTTCATGTACATCTTTCATCCAACCAATGTTATAAGGCTGAGGATGCAAAGTAGTGACAAGACCAAGTTTCTTCACAAGGGTTTCAAAAACAAAGTTCTTTTGGCTCCCATTATCCACAATCAGATGTAAAGGATTGTTATGAACCCATATCAGTGTATGGAATAGGGACTCTCGTTTCTCCTCACCGACAATCGTCGAGGAGACTGGATTTGTCAATGTCGATGCCAGGAGAGTCGACGATTCCGTGTCGGATTCCACAATGGATTTGTCAGGAAATTCAGATGTAGACAATTTCTCTAAGAATTTCTTCCAAGCTTTGCATTAAGATGCATCATGCCATGATGAGTGGTGGTAATCACACCATTTCCCGACAAGGGTTTTTCTACTACATTCCCTCTTTTCTCTCTAAGAAGGTATCTTACCCATCTTTCTTAGGCAGAGTCAGGTGAGACGGGAATTTGGACTTGTTGGAGTCGGTTGATGGCAAAGACTTCTTGTCGGAGGGTCGTCTTGTTGGTTTAGTTGCAAGGAGTGCTTTTCCTTTCTACTTCGCTTCAAGCTTACATTCATAATGGAATGCTTTTGTGACCATATTGATAGTAAGGAGCTCCATCTCTTGCTTAATGTATGGGGGCAATCCGTCGACGTGCTTCAAAACAAGAAATTTCTCCTCTTCCTGAACACCAAGTCTAGCCATCAGTCGATAGAGCTCATCGGTATAGCTCTGCATAGACTGGTCTCTCCATTTCCTTAGTTGTTTCCACTGCTTATACTATTGTTCAATGTATTTGGGCAGGTAGAACTCCTTTCAGACATGCTCGACAAATTTATCATGCGTTTCTATGGGGTTGTCTTCTTTCTCCATTTTTTTCGATAGATTCTCCCACCAACAATGCATAGAAGTCAACTTTTTCAAGGATGCAATGGAGATCTTCTCAACTTATGAGAGTTGATTCACAAAGAAATAGGATTCCAGCTGATGTACCCAGTTGTCTATAGATTCGACATCAATATTTCCTTCTAGATTTGGTATATCCAAGTTCATTTGTACCTTAAAAGGACTGGCTTTGTCAAAGGCATTTCTCATCGAATTGCTAACTGAACTCGATTCAAATGAACTAGTGAGTCGAGCAAGAATCTCATTGAAATGCTCATACATTTCAGTTCACTATCAAGCAAGTGCTTGCTCAATGAGTCACTTTGTCTCTTCAGTTTCATGTTTATTGTCTTCTTCTTCTACTATCTTCAAGTGAGTGTTGCGAGCTGGTAGATACTCAGAATTCGAAGGTAGGATCTGTCCATATTGTTGGGTTTGTGAGCGTGTTTGAACATGCATAAGTCAGGTAACTTCAGCAAGAAGTGTCTCCATAAAACTTACGCAAGATGAAGCTCTGATACCAATTATCTCCGTCACCCATGATTTTGACGGGGGGACAACAGGTTCAAATGAATGAGTCGAGATTTGTTATGCCGAAAGAAAATTAACTAAGTTGACAATCCAGAACAATAAAACAATCAGTAATATACATAGACAAAATGAAAGAATTTGGATAAAAAAAATTTCTATTATTTCTTCTATGTTCCTCTATATTATGTTACAATAATGTACAGAATTATATAGAGTGTTGAGAATGCTTGAGCTGCTTTCTTGTTACATTCAGTTAAAAAAGAAGTTGTAGTGGTCTCAGAAGTGAAACCATCACAATCGACTGGAAGATACAGGGACAATCTGTTTTAGTCGTCCAGTTGTCGTCTCTGTGCAATAGTCGTCATCAACAGAGCGTGCTGGAGTCGTCAGCATTCGACAATTGGTGCTGAGAATTCGTCAACTAGGACTAGGCCTGCTAGTCGAAACAATCCAATTGACTTCAAAGGTGGATCAACATCTCTATTTTCATTTTCTAGCAAATGGAACGATAATTGCATTAGAGTGCTACTCACCTTGATTGTCCTCTTATCTTGCATCCTTTTCCAATCTAGATGTAACATCATGTCTTTCTTGGAATCCCAAAAAAATCATAACTTGAAGAACTTGTCTCTTGTCTCTAACTCTAGCTTTGGAATCTATTGGATCTTGCTTTGGATTTGAAATTTATCTCTAGCTTTTGGATTTGTTTATTGACTATGTCTCTATATGTTAGGTTTAACTCTAGATCTTTTTGTTCTTTTAATGACAATGAGGATGTAGATTTGGAAGTCTTTAATATTCTTGCTTACCTCTTAGAAATTCTATCTTCTTCTTTTAGTGTTTCTCTTTGTACTTTTGGTACATTCTTTACTTCTTTCATAGTTGCCCTTTTCTTTGAAATCACCAATGGCATACTTTTTTTATTCTTGTGGTAAATCTCAAGATGGATTCTCTAGCATTTTCCATCCCAATTCTTGGTCAACTTACAAATGATCATTGCAAACATTCTTGATTTCAACCTTTTTCTTCAACATATAGTTGTAAATTTGACATGGGTAACTATTATTCCAACAATATGAACTTGAATACATATCCAATAATTGTTATGTAAAATGTCATATTTTATAGAAATGATAACAAACAAAGGTGAATAAAAATATGCCTAACCTCCCAACATTAGTGGTGAGGAGGTGATTCTAGAACCACGAGCTTACACTTGATGGGAGTTGATGTTGCACGACTAGTGGATGTGTACACATAGTTCATGGACTTGATATGAGCAATAGACCATGCAATTATGTCTTATGAAGCATTTGAGGGGGGTCATCATACAAGACTTTATTAAATGTGATGGTGCATCCCTCATGTAGGAATATCATGTCATAAAAGAGTGAAGGCACCACAACGTTCATGGAATAGGTACTCATGCCTAAGAATAATATTGTAATCCATTGTATTGGCCATGATAGTGACATTGATTGCAATAATATTACCACTTAAATCGATTGGGAGATTAGGAAAGATCACAAAATAGGGACAAAGTCTACCATCAAAATCTCATAACTCAATCATTGATGGAATGAGAGTGGGAGACCCTAGGTGTTTCCAAGTTGAGAAACACATAGTACATGAGGAGGCACCAGCATCCAAAATACATTAATAAACAATAAAGTTCTTAACAATGACCCATATTTGAGATAGGGTAGAAGAGCAAAGGTGTTGTTTGTGATGGATGTGGGTGAACACTTCCACTTTCCTTACAATTCGCGCTAGAGGTGGAAGGGTTTCCCACAATTATATATGATTATATCTCAATTGTAACATATTATGGGTCCTCGACCTCGTCCAGTAGCTCCTCCTCGGATGACACCAATGCCTTGGCCTCCACAGACCCCCCCTCTAAATCCTCTCCGTGGTGCCCCATATGGTGGGTACTGCAGTTGATTATATTGTGGCTATGGATATTGTGGATGACCGTATTGCGGTTGTAGATACTGCGGTTGGCCATACTGCGGCTAACCATATTGCGACTGATCGTACTGTGGCTGCGCGTTATACTGCGACGACTATTGATTGTAATGCTGCAGTTTTTTATTATACTGAGCCGACTGTTGATTATACCGTTTTTGCTGCTAAACCGGTGGCTGCTCTTCTCCCTTAATGAAGTATGTATCTACAATCCTCTCTTGGAGTAGGTCATAAGCTCTGTAGTATTTTTCGTCGTGGCCAACTGATCGACAAAACTTGCAATACAAGTTCGTTGGTTTTGACACTATCTTCTGCAGGTACACACACTCTTCCAGTTGATGGTCTCTTGTCTAGAAGATGCGACACTAGGGCATCCCTCCCCGATTGAGGGGATTCGGTGCGCCTAATTACAAATATTCGTGAAACTCTAGGAACCGATTCTTATGGTGTCCTTCCATCCTACATCTAGTGCACCAAATATATTTGCAACTCTCTTTTCCCTTCTTGATTTCCTGCAACTAGATCGTCAAATTTTACAACTACGCTTGTATGTGATCCATGCCTAAGCCTGCTTCACTGATCAGAGAAGCCTCTAGCTTCATTGCGATCTCCAACACTTCCGCCTGAGTTGCTACCTTCTGCTGCATCAGTGGTCCGCGAATGTGTGGTACCAACCCAGTGATAAATCAATCTTTGTGCTGCATATCACTCATTCCAAAACTTACTTTTTCCATTAATGTTTTGTATCGCTAGTTGAACTCCCATACGGATTCATTCGGAAATTGCTTAATTTCCTTGAGCTCGGTAATAGACTGTGGTTCAGATTTTGGTTTTCTAAACTTGTCGATCATCCTTGTTTTAATCTGCGCTAATGTCTTAGCTGGAGTTCCCGTCGGTACTTTGGTAAAATTCATATACCAGTCAAGTGCACGACCCCTGAGGGTCGTCGCTAACTATCCCTTCTTGATATTATCGTCCTAGACCTACTTGATGGTCTAGACTACTTCGCACAAAATCCAGTATTGTTCGGGATCCTCAGTCCCGTTCCCCTGGAAGGTTGGCATCTTCGTGGCGTCACCCGCCATTCTTGTACTCCTACTATTATTATTTACCGATGCGCTACTCTTACTACTATTATGGTGTGCAAATACTCACAGTAGATCTAAGAGATGATGTATACCTCACAAGAGAATAATTATGATTAAGCAGGAAAATAGAAGAAGAGTGGTCAATGCAGTATAATGAGCAACAGAATAATGATACAGTAAAACTCGGATAGAAGCAAAAATACTTCACACACACTAATTAATTAATCACAATATGGACAAATAAATAGTATAATGCATGAGGATTAGAATGCCTAAGGTGGAAATTCGAATTAGCCTTCATGGAGTGATCAAAAGCTCACTGGAGTGTCATCGGAGCACAACTAGTAGTCTATCTCATCATTAATGGAGTCATCAATGCTCAAGTAATTGTCAACCATTAGTCAAACTGAGTGTGGTAGGTGTAACTGAGTGTAACTGGAACTAACTGAATGAAGGAGGCTTAGTGGAGGGTGCATGAGGAGCTAACTAAAGTTAGAATGGGCAGTCAAGTCTCACTGGAGGTCCATTGGAGTGATACAGTTAGTTGAGAGTTAGTCTAGCCTTAAATCAAGGAAAGAACTCAAGATAACTGAATGGTAGGTAAGGAAGGGTGTCTTTCTCATGCAGTAGGTGAAAGGAAGGCGCACTAAGCTCTAGGAGGGCTGAAACTGAGTGGAAAGAAGCTCCAGGAGCTAGCTAACTGAGGGCTAGGTGCTGGGACTGATGACTAGGATGCATGCAAACCCTAAATAATGCATGAAAACCCTAAAAGTGCATGCATGACTGAAAATGCAAATAATGAAAATGCTGCTAGGACTAGGATGGAGTATAGGAATATCCTAACATCTGGGACATAGAGAAGCTTTACAAAAAGCTGGTATTTCGTCCAATCAATTTCTGAGTAGTGTGCGGAGTTTAAGGTACGTTGTAGTTTAAGGTCCATCCTTCTTCGGCTTCTGGGGTAGCCTGTTCACCTTCTTCTTCGTCATAATAAGTTCGCTTCGTCCCGTGTGGTCCTGTTTCACAGTCTTCCATTCCGATCCCCTCAAGAGACTCTCTCTCAGTCCTCCTCTTCTTCTCTGGTCGCCAGAATATTGCTCCACTCCTCAAGGTACCACACTCATCTTCAGCCTCCCTTAAAAATTCATCATCACTCATGTCCATCTACCCCGCATATTTCTACCAGACCCGCATCCATGTGGTACCCACAACTTCCGCGCACTGATCTTCTACTCGTCGGAATTCATTCTCAATATGCCCTTTTCGCAGACAAGGATTTTAATCCCCAACTTCAGCGATAGCAAGAACCTCCCTCTTAGTCCTTTGAAAAATTTCCTTTCTGCGTCGCTATTGATTTGATCGTGTCCATGGCAAACTCGGTGATGTATCCTTCTAAGATGCTATCTAATCAGAAATCAACAACCCTTGATACCTTATTGTCGACCCATTTCAGCTGTTGGATCAGTTCTGGGGTCCAGTGGTTCAGTTCACCTCCTTGGCAATGGTTCTTTTGAAAAGTTAGCTGCGCCAACCACTCGTGCAGCAACACCGGGAATTCGCAGAAGAATATCTCGTGGATATAAGAGCAAATATGTTTTTCCAACCAACTGCTTGCCGTCTGCCCAGGGTTCCGATTTTCTCCTTCCGCAAATTCTTCTGCCTTCTTATCAAACCAATCTTGGATCTCCGATTTTGTCGGGTGCCACAACATATCCACTTCCTTCAACTTCAGGGTCCCGACAACAAAACCATTTGTTGACGCAGTTCTGTCGACAAGGGTTCACTTCGCATTGTCTTCAACAACCACCAACTCAACACCCTTTAAGCAGCAGCCCAGAAAGGTTTTACCCTTTCTAGCAACACCTACAAAGTGAGTGAGGTCTCACCCGAGATGGTTAAGGGGGCTGCAGGAACCATGTTTTCGCAGTGGGGAAAGGACATCCATGTGCGCCGATTATATCGCATCAGAAACCAAAGATTTGATTTCGCATTATACTTCGTAAGTTAAACAGATATTCATCATTCACATATTGAACAGATATTCATTATTCTCATATTCCACACATATCCATCATTCTCATATTCAACACATAATTAACATTTGCATTAATAGGAAAATGACAGAGACCACATCAGTGAATGACATCAATTATTTATCATTCAACGTAAACAAAGACAACAGACAGATCTGAACATCCTCATGCATTAACTCATCAAAAACCTACGGTATATAACCTTGACAGAAACAGTTCAGAACATCTTATCGCAGATTCATACAAAATTGCAAAAGCATAGCAAAACAACACTTGATTCTCCAAAACTAGGACTCCCTTAGGCTTACATTCCTACTCTTATTTATAGCCAACTATGGCAGTTACATAACAGTCCAAATGACCCTTTTCTAACAACTTAACTAGTCTTGCGCTTCCTCGTTCTCCGTGAATGACCATTTCTTCCGCGGATGGTCCTTCTTCGCGGCTGTCGGCTTCTGCACTTCATGCGGACTAATCCCATGCCAACAAGGAGTGATTTGATCAAACACTTCTCCATGTGGATCACCCATTGTGTTAGTACCAAAGAAAGACGGGGCATGGAGAATGTGTGTGGATTTGTTGGATCAATTGAAAAATGCAACTTATTTCACTGAGTTAGACTTAAGAAGTGTATCATCAAGTAATGATTTTTGAAGATGATATTTAGAATTACTTTTAAAACATTTAACAAGGTTTATTTGAATGGCTCATTATGCCCTTTGGGCTTTGTAATGCTAGGAGGAAACACATGTTCTTATCCATTAAGCCCACTTAGGTTATCTCTTATGGAGTAGTTTATTTAGTCTATGTTTTTTACTTTTGATAGTTTTTAGTCGGAATCCCATAATTTGTTTTTGATAAAATCCAAATTTGGAAGTGTTTAAATTGTGTCTTTTAATGCATAAATGGATTCAACGCCCTCGAATACTATTATGCAATTTCCACAACTAATATATGTGACTAAGATTTTTTTAAGGTTTCCAACTTAGTACGAACAAACAAAGTAAAAAACATACCAAAAACATACCAAACCAAACCAAACCAAACCAAACCAAAACAAACAACACTAGAATATTTAAACTACTTCGTCCCTTATTACCTTCAGCCTTTGAAAGTGGAAAGTGAAATCTAATACGTTGAAAGTGAAAGTTAGTACCTTAATTAATGTTTGAACCATGGTACATTAATTAAGATGTTGTCTAAAACCACAACACTTTGCACCTTTTTCGATGGCTTTCAACAAAGTTTCTCTATATATCTGGTGAAAATTCTAGATGGAGGCAGAGTTCCAAATATGTAGTAGTAGAGTTCCTCGAAGAAACTTTGTCCCTCCAGGTTTTACCCCCATTTTAAACCAACCCAAATACTCAAAAAAATGGATCAGAGTTCGCCTTCTTTGAATTGCCGATTCCTACCAAAAAGGTACAAAGTGACTGTTGAGTAGACAACATCGTTAATTAATGTTTGAACCAAAGACAAAACCATAATGTGTGGTGTTATTTATCCTATGCACGGAAAGTTATAGAAAATAATGTGTGGTGTCACCGTTGTCAACGTATGCATGCACGGTAAGTTATGTCATATTTCATAGAAGATAATGTGTATTAAAATTACAATTTTATAAGCCCAGTAACAAATCCCAAAATATCCACATTTTAATAAATCCAAAATTACAGTTTTTAAACCTGAACCCGGACCCCACATATTTGCTTCACCCGTCAGACTGGCTTTAGCCGGGTTCCTTCACCGTTCAGCCTGGGTTTCAACTCAGAAATTGAAGCAGTAGCGTTCGATGGAGGAACCATAGGGGTGTGCGATGAAGCAGATGATACAGAATAACTAGATATGGCTGCAGATGGATGTGAGGAGCCATTGGTGTCGTGGGTTGCTACACAACTCACAAAACCAGGTTTTGTGGGATCTGGTAACATCATAGCTTCAGTTGAAAGCATCAAGTTGACTGTAGACATTGATGGACGAAGGGTTGCTGTGGCTTGTGCACACAACAATCCAACATGGATGCATCTCAACGCTTGTTCCTGTTCGCTGCAGGTTTCCTTTATGACTGGATCAATCATGTCCTCAATATTTCCTCGTTTGTATAATCCCCAAGCCTGCATAATCACAGCATATTGTCAATTTGAGAAAAATATAAACATGATCCGTAAGATAGATACGGATTACGCTTTATAGATCAACTAAATAACATGGCGAAATACAACAATAGAAACACTGTCTTACCCATTCTAAAAGGATCTGCTTTTCAGGAGATAATTTAAAATCCACGTTCTTCCTTCCACTCATAATTTCCAGAAGAAGAATCCCAAAGCTATACACATCAGCTTTGACAGACAAATGCCCATGCATAGCATACTCTGGTGCCATATAACCTCTGAAAATTACAACGTCACTTTATAAATATGTTTAAGACCAATCAAAATAAAGGATATGTGAAAATTGAAAAATGTCCTAAATTTTAGGAAATACTGGGACTGCCATCCTTTAGTTACCCAATCAGTATGAAATCAAACATGTGCATTAGGAGTAGTTGAAATCCTTTTTGACACCAAATCTTACCGAGTTCCAGCGACTCTTGTCCCAACACAAGTCTCAGATTCTTCTTCAAAGAGTCTTGCTAATCCGAAATCTACTATCTTGGGATTCAAAATTTTGTCCAACAAAATGTTGCTTGTTTTAATATCCCGATGAATAATTCGGAGATTAGAATCCTCATGCAAGTAGAGAAGCCCTCGAGTTACTCCAAGTATGATGCTGTAACGCTTCTGCCAATCAAGTTGCCTGCGTTTATTTGGAACTGTATGCATGACCGACTAGTTAATTATGTCTAAACATAATTTTAACTACCTACATCTATGTTTCACACAAAACTTTCATTAAAATGAAAGTGACTCACCGAATAGAATTTTATCAAGGCTGTTATTCGGTAAGTATTCATAAACCAGCAACTTTTCTGTTCCCTCCGCGCAACAGCCAAGTAACTTCACAAGATTTCTATGTTGAATTTTGGCCACTAGCTTAACTTCATTCAAAAATTCTTTCTTTCCTTGCATAGATTCTAAAGATAGCTTCTTCACTGCTATTTCGTTTCCCTCTCGAGTAGTTCCCTGAGAGGTTGAGAGAAAATCGGTATGAAGATTTTGTGAAGTAAAGGCTTAATTGTCCTCGTGAAGTATTGGATTTTGTATTTATTTTCAGTTGAGTTATCAATCTACACTAATAATATAAGACTCTTTTTTTATCTTCTAGAATGTATGTTTGCAAGGTTATATGTTACCTTGTATACAGCGCCAAATCCTCCCTCTCCGAGCTTGTTATTATCTTGAAAATTTTCAGTTGCAGCTATCAATGTTTCCATTTTAAACACTGTGAAAACATTGGACAGGCTAGGAATCCTACCTAGGACCTGCCCCGGGTTGGTCCGTCGCTCACCTTCTCTGATTTGTGAATCCTCCCCGATAAAGCGAACTACGAAAATAAGAATTCACAGATATGTCACAAAATCGAGCACTAAGAGAATGATGTAATTTAATGAACTCAATTGGCGTATTACATAACACAAACAATAATAACAAAATGAATGCATCTGCAATACCTCCGTTACGCCTTCCCAATATGGCAGACTTCAATAATCTTCGAGTTCCAAACAGGAGTACGATTAACATGAGAAGCAACCCTCCAACAACACCTAAAATTATGGGTATTTTGCGTCGAGACTTTTCTGGTGGTGTCGCAGACGTAAAATGGAGTTATTTGGAAGGCGAAGGCCAAGGATTAAAGAAAGGGTTCGCTTCATATTGAACAATACAGCTTCCCGCCAAACCCTGAGCTCCAAGTCTTCCAGTATTATATTCGAACACTTGATAGATTTTTGTTGACAGGCATGTCTTGCAGTCGGCAAGGGATATATCTCCCCAGCACTGAGCCAGACCGTAGATCTGAAACTGGCCGGAATCTACAATTGAACCGGAAGAATATCGATTCTTTGCAGATCCAGATGTAATCTCAGACGACAAATTGGACAAAAGCTGCCGAGAAGCCTGGAGATAGGCAGCAGGGCCAGATGAGAAATTAGAGTCATTGTACCAATTCTCTCCATCGGTATCGAGATTTCCGATGAAGTTATAGTTTCCATTATAACGTAAGAAGCAGAACTTGGACCAAACTCTACTACCAACGTAATTCCCACAATAATGAAGAACATCAGACTTTGCTTGCTGTGAACAATTGTAACATTCATCGACGGTTGCGTCTCCTCTGCATTGGAGGAGGGCATATATTTGGTCGGGAGATTGGCCATAGACACAAGTATTGAACCTGCCGTGGGATATGTTTTTAACATCAACATGAAGAATATTCAACGCTGTATTCACATTCCTCAGAAAGGTGCTGCCATTTGTATAGCTAGTAGTCAAATTGCAGTAAGGAGTCGGCCACCACTCAGCATCTAGGCTACTGCAAATGTGTGTATTAACAGATAATATGATAAAGACAACGATAATAGATATATTGGGGAAACCGAACATCTTTCTCTTGCCTGAAGACAACAGTATTACCATGCTGTTCAGAAAAGCTGATGTATACTCTGAATGGCCTTTAGGGCTTCGAACCCGGCCCTCAGATATATTCTCCCGTCTGCTGTGGCTGAAGCTCTGAGTGCCCTTCAGGGGTTGGAAGCGGGCCATTAAATCCATTCCTACGCCCAGAAAGGAAGAAAATTCTACCAATCACAGTCCCGAGAGTTGGAAGTTTTCAAAGTTTTCGTCAACAGCATCACAGAGAACGAGGTTGCCTGACATGCCCGGTTGAAATTGAAAACATTTTTGCTACCAAGCCCCACCACAGATTTACCGTACTGGGTGGCAATTACACCTGTCACTCTTTCATATCTACATTTCTAATTTCTTTTAAATTTATGTTCATAATTCTCTTTCATATCTACATTTCTAATTTCTTTTAAATTTATGTTCATAATTCTCTTTCATATCTACATTTCTAATTTCTTTTAAGTTTATGTATTGTGTGGATGTCTCTTGACCCAAGATTTTATGGATATGTGGAAAAAATAAAACTATCAATTTCCCCAAGGTGCAGGGTCCCATGCTGTGGACGGGTTGTTGGGGCGGTGGGCTGTGGCCGTCCCCACCCGACCCCGTGACATATGCCCTTAGGCGCCTTCGCGGGCATGCGCCAGTTCCTCTACTATTGAAAAACAAAAAAATATATTCTTTGAGAAAATTATACTATATAATTATTAAAATGATATCTGAAACTATAAATTTACAAAAATATTAAAATATTAGAATATAAAGAAAGTTAAGTAGATTATATAGAGTTTATTTGATACATATAAATGAATCAAAATTTGAACCCATTTTTCATCTTTTGAAATTTTTAAATTCAACTGAACTGAATCAAAATAAATTAATTTGAAGTCAATTAAATGATTTTATTTTAAAAATTTCTAAATTCAAGTGAATCAAAATAATTTGAAGTGAATTAAAAGGTCTTTTTGGATTTTATATTTATAAATCTAGTTAATTCTTAAATGTAAGAATATATGCTGTGGACGGGTGGTTGGGGCGGTGGGCTGTGGACGTCCCCACCCTATATATATCAAATTAACTACACATATATAATATAATAATTTAATATATATCTATATATATCACAATCATATATATATGATATTAATAAACACTATTAACACATACATATATATTATATATATACAAAATTTTAACTTTACACATCATACAAATAATAATATATAATATATAATAATACTACAACTAATATACAACTAACATATATACATATACATTTATACATTAAAAATAATATATATATATAATATATAACTACATATATACAATAATTACTGATATACACATTAATATATACATAACACATAAATTACATATACACATACATATATTTATATACAACATACAAAATAACACACATCATACATATCAACAACTCATACATACAATAAAACATTATACATATAAATATATATTATATAATACATAAACACATTATACATATACATATATAAATAAAATAACAATATTGGTGGAATCTGTATTCTACCACTCAAATTAAAGTCTCTAGTATCGATGTTTCTTTTACAGACAATCAAGAACCTATTCACATCACTCTTCTTGATAAAGCACAAATTGATTGGGCTAAAAAATGTCATTTCAAATATGCACATTTTGGTGCTGTTAAGCTAGGTCTCGGTCCCTTAGTCCGTCCGCGTCTTGCTATTTCTTCATTATGTTGTATTGTTGATACCCGTCATAATAAGTTTTCTGATGCCGTCATCGGAGGCTTCACAGCTCCTTTACATGATGGTCCTGCTTTTGGTACTGTTTATCCTCGTTTCTCTGTTAGTTTGGAAGATCCCCATATATATAATATTCTAAAAGCTTATATCCTCCCTAAAGGATTTGATATGCAATCTGGTTCTAAGATCATCCAATTAAAAGGTGGTGTCTGTGTTCGTTTTGGTAATGACACTTTGCCCCAGCTCCGTTCCCATGTCCATCAGATGTCTGCAGACTGCAGCGTGGTGGAAACTGCAGAAAATCCCCGCTTGTCCAAATCTAAATTATATATACAAATATATTATATCCATACACATATATATTTATATAATCATAATAAATACATATATAACACATATCACCATACATATACACTATACCTAAAATAACATAAATTATAATATATTATTATAACTACATATCACTATAATACATACATTATAACATATATATGTATATAATACCTATATTATACAATTATACAATATAAATACACTACATATAAAATACATAACTATATATATATAATATACATCATATAATACATATACTATACAATACTATATATATATAAAATAAAAATACAAGGAAGTAGAAAAATATATATTACATATTGATGATAATAGATGGTTGTCTTTTAATTGTTTTTTATTTTTTATTTTTTAGAAATAAGAAAAAATGTATTGATTAAATTTTAAAATATCTGTGAAGATAAAACTTAAACCTATATAATAATTAGTTAATGGTATTTTTAGGTTTTGGATTGTTAATTTATTTCTTTGTAAAATATGAGTTCTTAATCAAATAAAATCACTTTACACTTGTATTCCAAGAATATTTATTATCACTAGTATCTAATAGAGATTAACATGGTTTTTAAAATGGTTATCAATGAGGTTTCCATCAAGTGGCTATGTAATACTATCATGGTCATCAATGAGATTTCCATAGAGTAGTTATGTGATATCCAGAAAATACATGGAATTCTTAAAAACATATAAGCAAGTATTAAATAGAAAAAATGGATAACATATTGAAAAGGGGACTTGAAAGTTGGAAACATTATACGTCATCTAGTATGTTATTACATGTCATCTTGTATGTATATTTGATGCTGAAAATAAGATCAATGATAAAATTTGTGTGTCTTTGATGGTAGTTATTAAAGTTTATGAGGAGATGTTGTCATGTACATTCATCCATCTCTACATACATTTGTGCAAATCAACATATATGCATCTCTGCATACATACTTGAAAATAAATATACATATTTGAAATATAACTTCTTTTTTATCATCCAACAACAACATAACTTCTTTTTTATCATCCAACAACAACAGGAAGAAATTAAAAAACATAAAATGAATTGGTCCCTTACCATGCTTAATAAGTCCATGTTTAAAATGCCTCACAAAAATCACATGTATTAGCAAGCAAATTACCAATACTACTTGAATATCAATAGTTCTTAAATAGATTAATCTATAAATTGTTTCTCCATCATCTTTGTGGAAATTGTTTTCATCCAAAATTTCAAAATTTCCATAAATGATAAAAAAAGCATAATATGTTGAGAGATTTAAGTTGTATAGAATGTAGAAATTAACATATTTTGAAAAATTCTTAAAAGCTAGTTTAGTGAAAATGTCTTGAAATCCTGATAAAGTGGCATATTTCTATTTTGCACTATATCCCAATTATTGTGAAGACTATGCCATTTGAAATGAGGAAACCTGCACAGGTTTTAGAAATGGCACTTTCAAAGGTTCTAAAAATGGCTCTTTCAAAGGTTTGGAAACATTATAGAGTCTACTAAGAGAACAATCTAACAACAATACATATAGACTAAATGCAATCTGACTTGAATAGATAACATGTTAGTTACTAATGCATTAAATAAATATCTATGTGAAAGGAACAAAACCGATCACCGTTATTTTAACAATACATTGATAATTGCATTGCAAATGAAAACATCAAAATTTTGCAAATCGTTGTGGTACAAAAGAAGCGTTAAAGTAAGTTCTTGCATGAACATATAAATAGCTAAGAAGATATGGTGGTTTCATATTAGCATCTACATATCCCTTCTAGCAGCAATTGATGCCAAATTCATTCTATCTTACTGATGTTCTTTAATACAATTGTTAATGCATGCACAGATAGGGTTCAATAAATATTATTGGATATTACATGGATGTTACTAACCTTCATAAATTGAGAAGATAGTAAATGTATATGCATGCTAGAGTAAAACAGAAATGAAACGTAGCTGGAAAAAGAAAAATAAATCTGGATAGGAGCTGAATGGTGTTTGGACATTAAAGTTCATGGATTAATTGTATCTTTATCTCTCCCATGATGCTAATATAAAACTCTAATATTGAAATTTTGAATGTGGTAATATTGAAATTTTGAATGTGGCAATAAAGGATCTTAGTATATGTTAAAAGTATTCCAGCTGGTGAAATTCTTACTCTGGAAGTTCAAGATCCTTTCTAAATAAAATTGAAATACGTTGTAATGCAAATAAATATTAAGATCATATATTTTTCTTACATCATCATTTAGAATTTCTCGGAGTATCTTCTTCTTTTTTTACTTTAGTAATCACCAAAAAACACAAGTCCCTTCTGTCATTCTTCGTCAAATTTATCAGAAGAAGAATCCTAAAAAATTGCATTGAACGATGATGACCTTATACAAAGAAGACCATGAAAAAAAAAGATATTTTGGAATTTAGACTTTTAATTCTCATTTTCACTTCACATTGGATCATCATAGCTTATCACCTCAATGGTGAGCTCCAAACATGTTCAAATTGTAATAAATAAATCCATGAAGGGTAAGGATAAGTATATGGAAAATACCAAGGCAATTGGATTTTATACTCAAAATATAATGAAGATTATTAATAATATGACATAATCAAATTTCTTAGATATATATAGAGAAAATTAAATAAAAAATTCCTCAAATTCCTTCATAGTTTAAACAATATTTTCTAGGAGGTAAAACATAAATTAATATTTAAACTCAAGCTAGCTAAAAACACTTATAACTTGACATGTTTGTCTTATTTCATCATCCATTAACACTTCATTTTAGCATGACAAGATTTCCAAAAGCTCTTTTAGAGTCAAATAGTGAAAAGGTATTTATAACTTGACATGTTTGTCTCATTTTATCATCCATTAACACTTCCTTTTAGCATGACAAGATTTCCAAAACTCTCATAGTCAAATAATGAAAGAGTATTTCTATAAAAAAGAGTATTCTATAAAAAAAAAAATTCGAATAAATATTTCTGTGAAAGATAGAAATATACACACAGCACATGTTTTTATGCATTTTATGAATACATAGGGAAGCACATGTTCAACTTCTTCTATTATCACCTTTTATAAATTCCACTTCTATTCAGTCACATATAAAATGAGTATTTTCATGAAAAATAACAATACACACAATATAGAGTGAGTATTTGTTTTTGAGTGCACAAGGGAAACTCTTATGCTTCTTTAATTCTTTCCACCTTCTACATCCCACTTCTATTAGTCCTAAACGTTTTGTATTCCATGTTAAGTTTACTCATTTATTTCGTGTAGTCTTTCAATTTTTCACATTCCCAAGCTCTGGTAACATTGCAAATACTTAATCTGTTAAGGAATTTAAGGCATCCTTTTCTGTGAACAGTTTTTGAAAAAAAAAAAAAAAAGATGATTTTGAATTCATTTACTTCTAATTTGGCTTTTGGTGTTTCTTTTACCTTTTCTTATGATGAAATGCAGTCAATTACTGGACAACCTGCAAAAAGAAAAGGGAAATTTTGATGTTAAAAATAACACCCTTGAAAAGGACGTCGGTATTACTCTACACGTATTAAACATTAACAAAAGTGCATGCCATACCAAGGATGCATTACCTATGTAATCCATGCCCTATCAAGAGAAGCGAATGAATAAATCTGAAAGAAATGGCTTGCATGTTTAGGAATTTAGGCATAAATCCCTAAGAAACAACGTGCGTGTTCATGAATTCAGGAAATGCATTACAGTCACAATAAGCCAATGGATAAATGCCAAAGAAACGGCTTGCGTATTCAGAAATTCAGGCAGTCACTATTGTCGGTGGGGAATTAATCGATTTTTTTGTTTGTCTATCAATCCAGCAAGTGGACATCGATTTAAAGGTAACCATCTAACCCATCCTTTCCCTATTCCTTCTCTGTTAACTACCACAGGTTGCAGAACTTTATTGGTATGAGAATAGTGAACATGTAAACACAAGGTAGATATGGAGTGGTTATGAATGCTATATACATGTGTGTATATTTATATATACACATACATACATACATATATATTAAGGAAGAGATAATAAGAAATTATAAGGAAGTGATTGACTTTAGATAATAAAAAATATCACTTTATTTTAACTAATGTAAAGAAGAGAACCAACATTACTAAAATAAAAACAAACTCACATAAGCTCCATAGTGAAAACAAGGTGCTATACAATTCTTATAATGTGGTGGGATGAAAGATCTATCATCTTTTTAACACAAAAAGGGTTGAAGGAAAAATAATTTTCTCATAAAATGTCATGCATACATCCACATTAAAACACAATTTCAAAACATTTGTTACAATATTGACCTTCCCAACTTTTGAAGTCATCATAATTATGGTGATTTAATAATTCTTCTCTTAAAGCATTTTGAGTATAGAAATAAAATTATGAAGAAAACTGAGTGACTCCTTTCCTTTTTAAAAGGAAAGACTAGAATAATAAAAGTTGCTACATTTTGTGTATTCCATTCATTGAATTTTAAAATAGTTAGCATTAAATTTTATGATGGTTATCATAAAGCGTTATTTGTTAAGTAGTGGTATTTTTTTTGAATTTTTGTTGTTAAATTAAAAAAATTCAATATATTAGGATGAGATTTTTTGATAAGTTAATAATTAAATGTTTTAAGTTCTAATTTTTTTCTAAAATTATTTGCTAGTGTTTGTCAACATTGTAAATTTGAAGTTGATTTATAGATAATAAATTTAGTTAGATAATTTTTGTCAAAATTGTAATTTTATATTAATGAAAATGTTGTAATTTCAATTTTTGTATTTAAAAAGAAAAAAAAATATTTTTATGTGTGTTAAATATGAGTTTTTGAATTTAAACATGTAAAGAGAAAATACATATTTTTAATCATTAAACTCACTTAATTTATATATTAAAAAAATATTATTCTACAACCCAATATGGGGGAGATGTCAAGTAAGCTAATATAACATAACGTAAAGTAATGTTACATTACCAAATATAAAAAGTAATTAAAAAAATTCATGTCTACTCATAAAATAAAAAATTATGAAAAATAATTAAAAAAATCCATGTCGGCCTATAAAATTAAAAACATAAAACTTAAACCCATATCTATTAAGCAAGAGGGGGATCAAATTTCTTGAGTTTAAAATTAAAAAAGAAAAAAAATTACACCTTAGTAAACTGGATCTCTATTAATGCTTAATAGATCCACATTTAAAATAGATCTATGCTCATAATATATCACCCCAATCAAAATAATTACAAATACTTTCTAATAAAATAAAAATATTAATTAATAAACTAATAAATATTAAAAATAAAAATATTTTCCTCATAAAAATATGTTTACAATGAGTCCCAACTAGCATAACTAACATATCGTGAATAAATCGTTAATACTTTAAGAACTCATTAAATGTACAATTATACATTTCATAATAAACTACATCAACATCATTAATTTCCATATAATAAATAAAATATTAATACTCGCAACATTAATCTCCATAGAATAAAAAATGGTTAATACTTCTAACAAAAAGAACTCAATAATGTATTTGTATACTTTCCATGATAAACTAAGTTAACAACATTAATTTTATTTTCATCAATATGTTATAATTCCCAACCCAACAACATTAATCATAAAGATTCATCTGCATCACACACACATCTCTCTCTTTATATATATATATAAGGGCATCGACATAGGTCACACCAATTTATGGTGCCTCTATAGGCCAAACTATTATATAATGATCCTAGGAATTCTAAGTGCACCAAATAGATATAAATGGTATGAGCATGGATTTTATGCGCTCTTGAATGTACTAATGAATGTAAAAATGCACCATGAGTGGTACTCTTAGTAAGATGCGGTGCACCGCACATCTTTGGAAAAGATACCAAAAAATGATAATGCACATATCAAGAAATAAGTGAACTCAAATAGAATCCTCTACACCCTCATATATATATATATATGAGATTAAGGAATTTATTCACATGGTTTCCAATTTTTTTGGTGTAATACCCCTAGAACCTTAATTAAAGTTAAATACTTTGTAATAGTGTTTTAATTATTGTTGAACAATTATTTTGATCAAGTGTGGTCAAAGAAATTTGTGAGAGGATTTTGAATAACTATTATTATTTAATAAATAAAAATAGGAGAATCCAATATGAAGTAGATGTTGAAAGAGTGTTTGCTGGCCCATAAGGAGAAATGACAAGTGTTGGACAAGAATCCCAAGTGGTGAAAACAAATAATTAATATCTTAACAGGTGCAGGAATCATAATCCCTATAATTCAGATCGGGAGTCCAGATGGAGGTTCTAGAGCAGGAGGCTCATGAGAGACCTAAGTCCTATGAAAAGTTAAATATGCATTCCCATCAGAAAGGTAGGAGGATTGGATGAAAGAGGGAAAATATCATTGTTGAGTAAGAGAGTGGAGTTAAGTGTTGGTACAGAAATAGTTTCAACAGTTTTTGTCCTTATGGTCCAACAAACAGGCTCAAGGGTTCAGAGCAACTAATCTTAGCTATTCTGGAAGATTGGTTGGGACGAATGATGACCTTCAGATTGGATTCGGTCTGCACATGGGACGAATGAATTATTTATGTTTAGCATTTTAGTTATATTCTTTTTTTCCTACAAATTGGTAAGATTATTGTTATTCATTGAATGACTGAATATTTTCATTAATAGATGTATTAGAATGTTCCTATTTGTTATGCATAGGTTAACTGTGTTAAGATTCTGTTATTATTACTGTGAAGTTAAATTTTATTTACTGCTCTATAATATTAATATTAATGGGTATTTCAAGTTTATGTAGAAATGAGTTTCATACACATAAACCTAGGGTTTATACAGTTTTAATCATAGGTAAATAAATGTATATTTATCAACCAGAGTATTAAATATTACTATTGTTCATAATAGATTATAGAAACATATCAATACAAATATTATATACATTCGAGATATATAACAGAAATACAATCCATTTATACAGAGACAACGTTTTATTTCATACATAGAACTGTGTGGCTCGACCTTTCAAAAGAAAATCAATTCATTTCATAGGTAGACATCATAAATGAGCAACAAGTAGATAAAACGAAAAAATGAACACAGTTGAAACTATATCTTCACATAATTTTTTATAATCCAAGGAGCCGAAAGGATTTCAAGTTTATCAAGTCAGAGTACAAGAGCCAAAATGATTTCAAGTTTATAAAGTCAGAGTACGAGATCCGAAATGATTTAATTTACATGTATTATCCATTGTTGAAAGGGAAGTTGTATGGCTCACCCTCGTCCTAGGTAAACCCTGAAATGGTTGGGAAAATGCGAAGCATTTCCCATGGTGCTATCAAGATTCATGCACAGAGAATGTAACTGGTGTTTTCTCCATGGCAAAGACAAGGAGAAAACACCTACCTTTATTTGCAACCGAAGCCGTCACGTCCATGCAAGTACATGCAAAATAAACCAAATGAGAGTAGTTAGGGTTATATTAAGAGAAGTTAATAATCAAATTACAAGATCAATTAAAGAACCAATACTTACATGGTTAACGATGGTACCAGAATGCCGGGTGAGCATCGAACCCTAAACATAGAGGCATTTATCTTTGCCAACCCTGTACATGTATCAAGTAGTTAAAACACTACTACATATAAAATTTATAAAAGAATATGTTAAACCGAGTTGCAAGGGTAGTGGCTTACCTTTGGAGTCGTAGTCAACCTTAAAGGCCACGAGCCCAACCCTGCAATATTATTCCTCTGTTTTATTTCAAAACCAGATAACTTGAGTAAGTACAAGCAGTAATACATTAAGCTCCAAACCCCTGTGGTTTGCAGGAACATTTGCACAAAAACATGAGTATCTTGGATTAAATCAAATGTATATACATTTATATATATAAAATATTGCAAATAATATAAATACGAATTGAACTTACCAGTGGAGAGCCGAGTAAGGTGGGAGAACCCTTACGCTCTTAGCCGAGAATCATTACAATGCAAACCCATTGTAATAAGAACAAAACACAAGCTATGTATTTACCCGAGTCTTCACGACATTATGGGCATATTTAACAATAACAAACAAACCCAAGAAATAGGAATGAAGAAACATGAGAGATCCATAAGGAGAATCACGGTGCCATTCCTTAATCTAGTAATCGAAACCGAACTAAAAACAAAGATTCAAGTTCCAAGTCATAGAGTCGAACTAAAAACACATAGTCAA
Source organism: Larix kaempferi (assembly GCA_027924585.1). Taxonomy (NCBI): domain Eukaryota; kingdom Viridiplantae; phylum Streptophyta; class Pinopsida; order Pinales; family Pinaceae; genus Larix; species Larix kaempferi. Next base: position 3,639,852 of record BSBM01000729.1, on the reverse strand, counting down.
GTTCCAAGTCATAGAGCCAGACTAAAAAACAGAGTCAACTTCCAAGTCACAGATCTGAACCGATATAAGTTATAGGGTAGAGCTCATAATGGAAAGCTAAAATAAATACTGCAGAATCAAACTTAGAGTAGAAAGAACAAACTCAGACTAGAGGGAAAACCCTTGTAATGCACAACGAGCACTCCATACGGAGGTCGTTAATGCTTACTGTTGCTAATAAAATTATCAAGAAGATAAACTAACACTTCAATAAGAATGTGAGCAGCATAACAACCAGGGTGAGCTCTGTGCAGAGCAGCAGCATAACCCCAAGATCACGAAGAAACAATGGCGTGATTATAAAACCTTGTTTTTTAAAACATTGGGAATATTAGTTACAATCCCAAGAAAAGGATTCAACGGTGCGTAGGAAGCCACACGAAGGAGAACAATGGGTACCGTCAACCATCGTAAATGCCTTCACATGGCCACACCAACTTACATCCGCGTTGGCACCTCGATACAAGATCTGCAATAAATGATGTAAATCATAGTATTAATGAAATGCAATCATATCAAATATGTTGTAGACCTTCTATGGCTATGCCATATGAAGCATGAAGACCATACTATAAACATTATCATAGGATGGAATATCATGGTGAGCAACCCGACTTTTATATAGTCGTGGTATAGAGCATACAAAGGATTTGAACCTCGGCACTTAGGTTATAAAACCTATAGTGAATCATTTTAATATATGAACTTAGGATATAAGGTAGATAACTATATTTTGAACCTATTTTAAGGATAACATAAGTAGAGTGTAATTATTTTGTAAAACATAATTCAAGCACATAATATATCTAAGAATAATAACCCAGTATTTTTTAGCATGAAAATTATATTAAGTAAATGGTTAAACTGATATGGATTCTTATACCATGTATTTATATTCATGCACAAGATGACTAGGTTAGGAGAATATATAGTAGATATTGGCAATAAGGCCAATACAATTATTATTATGTAATGAGAGGGTAACTCAAAATTTAAAATATGAGTATAAATAGGATCATGTTAGACATTAGTTTTTGAAGTAATAGTTGTCACATAGAACCTAGATTTTATTTATGCAAGAATGACTTAAAACTTTGTAATTAATTCACAAATCAATTTATACCCATTGATAGAACGAGATGCTGAGATGTGCCTCATCCTCATTCAAATTGTACACCTGCGACATAAGAAATAATGTCGTTATAAATTACTTATAGATTTTTTTTTTAAATTGAGTAAATTTGGGGTTGTGACAAATTGGTATCAGAGCATGGTTACAAACACTAGGCTTGAAATAGGCTCAACACATATGAAAAAACATAGACAAAATGAAACTGACTTATATTTTCTTTATGGTTATTTCAGGAAAATAAATATAACCTCTATTTTGCACGAAAATGGTAGAATTAGAAATGTCTGCTGAATAAGGATCCCATCATAGGGAACAAAGGAAATCAAGAACATGAATGAAAATAGGAATGCTAATCAATCTGAATTCTTACGAACAATAAAAGGATTAAAGGCATAAATAGAAAGTGTGGAAGAGGATAATGAACGTATCCTAAAGACACAAGAAGAGTTAAACAATGTTCTACTTAATAAGATACATGATCAAGAAACAATAAAGAACAAATGATCAGATGAAGAAATTAAGAAAACTGCATCATATAAGCAAAGAGCACGAAAATGAAAGTTCAGTAAGGAAAAATAAACATAAGTATATTCAGTAAGGAAAAATAAACAAAAGTATAATACCAGTGAAAGTAGTGACATCGAACAACTTAATAAAAAGAGTAAACACTATGAAGAAATTACTGGAGAATTTAAGAAAATAAAACCACCTATATTTAATGGTGAATTTGAAATCGGAGAAGAAACTGAAGCATGGCTATCCGGAATGCATAAGTATTTCAAAATTTATAATTACTCTACATAATTAAAGGAAAAAATGGTCATTTATAATCTATCCTGAAAAGCATATATATGGTGGCAAAACATTAAAAAAGTGAAAAATATGAAAGAGCGTTATGTAACATGGAACTCTTTTAAGAAACCGTTTAAAATAAATTTTTTATCTGAATAATATTATGAAGAGAAGGCTAGATATTTTTATGATTTGAAAATCGGAACATTAACTATGGAGGAGTTATGCAGTAAATTTTTAAGTTTACTTCGATATGTACCCTACATCAATGAAGAAAAACCGAAGGTACTACGTTTCCTAAGTTGTTTTCCTGTAATATATAAAGAAAGGATTGAGTATGATAATCCTAAAAAATTCGAAGAAGCAATGAGAAAATAAATTTTTTCTATGAGCAAAGTAAAAATATAAAAGATAATATACTAGCCTCGAAAGCAAATAGTTTTGATCAAAAGAAAAGAGGAAATAAGTTTTTTCACACATACTGGAAATAACTATAAAGTTATCAAAGGAATAATTACGGAAATAGACCTCAGAATATAATGAATAATAAGGGAAGAGATGTACCTACTACATATAATAGAACTACTAATAAAAATGAATCTTTGAAATGCTAGGAGTGTGGTGAACCTCACTACTATAAATATTGTCCAAAGAGAAGAAAGAATATTAATAATTTACATTCCATATATGATATCCCTCCTTTATGCCCTATTAAGTTGTAATAAAATTGAATATTATAATTATTTTTTAGTGAGGAGCTCAAGGCCAAGGCCCCACGAGTAAAAACTTGTAAGTTGTTGTTTAATCCCTACGTGGTAAATTTTAAACATAAGAGATGGTGACACAGTTGGACGAGAGTCAACTTCCTTCCATCAGGAGGGAAAAGTAATAGGTAGTGTATCCATCGGAGCGTAATGATCAATGGGGGCATCATCGTAGTGATGTAGGAACTTGAAGAAGGGTAATTGGTTTATGAATTGACCTTAAAGGGTTATAAGTGACGTTGTCATAAATTTAGGAAGCGGTTACTCGTCGGAACCCTTCTAATAAGATAAAGGGATTATCTTTATAGGGTGAAGATAGCTATGAATAAATGATCGTAAGTAAATTAAGAGGTCATTCTACTATTACTCGAAAATAGATACCAGTTAGAAGATAAACTAAAAGTTTTTCCTTAAAAATCTATATTCGAGAACAATGAAGAGGATACGCATTATCCATGGTTTAAAATTGTTATTATAAACAAAATCATTGAAAAAATAATGAAACTAGCATATTTAAGTTATATGTTAGTAAGATCACTGTAGTATAAATCTTAGTGATAATTTCGTTAATAAGTTATCACTACCATGAGGAGAGAAAAACATTATTTGATATACACCTTTGTATAATCACCTACACATATTCATTAAACCATTACCATGGAATTAAGACAAGAGTCTTTTAAAGTTATAACAGGATGTATTAAAAGAGAGGAAATAAATACCCTCTATCATATATATGCAAATAAGAGGAAGACATGATTATATGGTATTATAATTGGATCCCTCATGTATATATAATATATATGTGTGATCTGTATTTGTTATTTCTATAAATTCATTACACAATGCGAATGGATAATAAAATACGATTTTATAAGTTCCATCTTTATAATGGGAATTGCCTTCTCTTACATGACGAAGAGAATAGGCATACTCTACATATCAAAGGAATTTAGTATATCGATATAAGTGGGAAGTTAAATAATAAGAAATGGAACCTTAAGGCTTTTAAAGAGAGTTAATTCACTCAATAATTCACCACTGAAGGTTAAACAAACATTTAAGAGTATGGTTGTACCCCACGCCTTTTCTTAAAAGACTCGGCATTCATCTATCCACAATATGTGGGAAGAACGACAGTTGGAAGGAATTGGATCCATCGTAAAAAGATTTTTTTATATATACATATGTATGATATATGTATATCTTGCAAGATCGGCTGTACCAACTCCTCACGATCTTCACGATCCTCACTATCTCCAGTTGTCTCTATCTTGGGGAGCTGGAACTCTTAACCACCGCTAAGCGTCGGGATTTTTGGAGAGAGGCTGCGCAGAATCCGATTGACCAGTTGAACTATTTGAGATCGGTAATATTTTTCCTTTGTGGGGATGGTATTATCATGACCAGGAGTTGTTCAATGGGGATATACGTTGGTGTATGGTGCTCTATGTTGTATCTCCATGGATATCGGCGTTAGCTCCACCATAAGATTTGTATTATACATTCAATGGAGATCGGCGCTAGTTTGGGGGGCTCTGTAATGTGTTTTCGAAAGAAGATCTGTATGCGATTTGCGCTAGTCTCTTGGTGAATTGCATTGTATTCCATAGAGCCTTATTTTTAGTTATGAGATTTGATTTTCTGTTTGGATATTTTTATGAACATAATCCAACATGTGAAGGGGGAGAGGGACAAACCCGATGGGGCTGGGAGTTGCTCCTTAGATTTATCTATTACTTTAGGGAAATATTGACATTCGGGGTGTGCATGATCCCGATCTTCTGGGCTGAATTTTTCTTTATACTCTGTGCAAGTATTATATGTTTTTTTTTATAGCTCTTTAAGTTGGGATAGGACGGCTGGAACGAGCTTGATCCTGCTGTGTCGATCTCTGCTGATAGTAGGGGCATGCTCTGTTTATGTATGCGATCTTGAAGATAACTACTATGGAAATCCCTGTGTATTTGTGTTACATGTTTAGTTCTCTGTACGGTGTTAGTATACGGCAGGAAGGGACAACCCGAAGGCTGGGATCCCTGGTCAGTTCCTTTATTTTATAATGGGTATATTTTTCAACTCTTAGCGGAGTCCTGTAGCATGATGTGTACGTAGAGTTGACCCATGATCGGCTCTATTGTGGCTTTTATTTACATGTGGTATGTAATTTCCCCAATGGACGTACTGTCCATGCAATTGCTCACAACGAAGGCTTTGATCCCAGATTTCTTTCCGTTGTATGAATGTTTCCTTTTGATGTTTTGCCAAGGCGACGCCTTCTAACAAGTTAATCGCAGCATAACCCTGAAAGAATAAGCTCTGCATCGCTTAATAGCCTGCGATGGTTCCTGGAATTAAGATACCGGTTAGACAAGTCATGGGCCTCAGAATTCAGAACTTCTGTTGGGACATTGAAAACGTAACTATGATGTTTACTATCTTATATTGTAGTATATTACTAGGATAGATAGGTTGAGCTTTATCATGGTTAGATATTGGTGAAATCAGTTAGGAATCGAATGGAAGCCCTGAGGAAGGTCTATTACCTTGATCTATGTAAAAGAAAAAGAAAAGTTAGCTGAGGATTGTTTATTCATTTAACTCCTTTATGGCCCCATGTATTAACATAGGTTTGCATGTGGGAATCGTTTAATTCTTTTGTTATTTGATCGCTAGAGTATAGTGTAATAAACCTACATATTATAATCTTTGTGTTAATAATCGCTTGAGTATAATGTGAGATCTCTTCATCGTTTGATTTCAAGTATTTACAGATTTATATTGACACAGGAGTGATCCATTCACCCTAATATCATTAATGGAGTCTCTATTATGTATAGTGATCGATGCTTACTGGGTCATTGTGTGCTTCTTGCTGAAAAGATAATATATATATATGTATCTATGGATCTAGTGCTATGAATACTAGAATAGACCTCAGTCATCATTTTAAGGTGAGCATTGAATGTTTTTTTAAGAATAATGGTTATTCCTGAGGCTTGGGAAAAGAGAACTTTGTAAATTGCAAGAGTGGTGTTGCTGGATGTAACACCTTTTATAATAAAAGAAGAGATGACATGTCTTTGTGGACGTAGCCCAGTTGGGGTGAACCACATAAATATATTCTCTTTTTATGTGTGTGTGTTGTGGTTTATCTAGATGTATCTGTTAATGTAAGTTCTTTAATGTCATGGATTTCCGGTATGATAATCTGGTTTGTGTATGGATTGAAAGAGTAAGAAATCAATAGAAATTGTTTGGAGTGCAAATATTACTTATAGAAAAGAGCACGGAGTATCTCATGAAGTTTTTATGAATAATAGCGATGAGTTAAATAGACTTTTATTAAACTTAGAGGCTTAGGCTATGTTTTGACTAAAGGTGGTAATTCACAAGTGGTCTATATGCATTCCTAATTATGGTTTAATGTTCTCATAATTTGTGCGACTAACACTTTTAATATTGGGATAAGATAAGAACAAGTTTAGTTATCCTTATCTCCAATAATATCCTTGAGGAATCTTTATGTGTTATGAAATTTTTTCAAAATCCACTAAATCCTAACCTTAGACCTTTTGGGTATGTCACATATGGTATCAGAGCACAGGTTGCAAACACTTGGAATTATTGGGCTCAATCGGGAAGAACAAATACAAGTTAGTTGAACAAGGAACGAAACCCCTTTCAGGGTATGTGACAATACGTCTTGGGAAGTGCAAGTAAGTATGTTCCATTTTTCTAAAAGCATTATAATGACATAGCAGTATCTAATTGTGAACATAGAATATGTTCCATTATGTATTTGAACGATCTTCTATTGATAGATACTAAATGGTGAATATATCCTCATACTCTACAACTAGTTTCATTGAATGATTGAAATAATTAGAATATTGGAGTTAAGTCCTTATTGTAGGGTCTCTTGTCGTGAGTAAGTGAACTTTTTTTTTTTTACAAAATAACTTCTAATCGAGTGTATATTAAAAGATATTTCAAATTTTCTTACCTTTCAACCCTTAACATGTAAGTATAAATATAATTCTAATATCAAATACCTGTGATCTAATCCATGAGGATTTGTAAAAGTAATGTGAGTTCAAATAAAGTACATGCCAATAGTATATCTTGGTATTCACATTCAGATATATATAAAGTGCAATTCTGAATTCAATACATTTGAAATTCGACCACAACTATACTTATGATCTATTCCAAAAGAACCCTTTTGAGAATAAAGTGGACTCCAATAATTTATATGTCAATAATAAAACATGATAATCATATTCAAAACATAATAAGTGTAAATTGAAATCCTTAGATCAATTAAATAGAAATACAACCATAAAAAGATAAGGTAATTCCTCCCTAGGTGTACGTCTACTTACACATAAAGATATTCGCCAACATACAATTTAAAATTCAAGTTCTAGAAAAAAAAATCATTTAAAGTTTCGTCACGACGCAAAGGATGAATAGTTCAGCAAAGGATGAATAGTTCATTAATTCGCATTCGATCGAATCTTTGTCCAGGAAATACCAAACGCCAAGATAGATTACAAGCAACAATCGAAATGAAGTTCGATCTCAACCATCTTCTGTATTGACAACTCTGGATGCTAAGTAGATTTGATATGCAGAGATTTAAGAGGCAGTCCTAGTTATTAATTCGAAGCATAAAGATATCTATGGGTGGTCAGATTCGATCTTAAGAACAATTCTAGAAATGAAGCGCATTTGGAAAACATACAGAGAAATAATTTTCAGAAAAATTATCGACTTAATCAAAGTATGGACTTTCGACTTCCCTGGTAAAAGAATCTAGCATAGTAAATCTCCAAATGAATTAAATGCCGATAGTGTTCCTCCATAATTGGTATATGTAGTAATAATGATAATAACCAATTTACAATTACAAATTTGTAAAATGCCTAATAACTCGTAGTCCATTTACAATCTACAATTTGGGGAAAACGTCAAATAACCGTCGGGTCATTGTGTAAGATCTGTGTTATGCCATCGCACCCTAATTAAGGAGGCAATCAAACCAAATCTGAGGTTTGTAATCACTGATCCGGTGAAGGAGAAATTCCTTAAACATAATCTAAAGATGAAGGCAGACAACGCATACTTCGAGGGTAAAAGCACACGATAGCACTGATGATGAACACACACAAATCGTTTCAAATAAATTCAATTTAGCAGTAAACATCCTGCACACTATGGATCGTTTCGGCCATACGGAAATAATACAAATATCTAGAATCGTTGATACAAATACACATAGAGAGTTTGGACGGTCTCAACAGAATCGGTTTTGATGAAATAACAAAAGAATTCTGGAAACGTGGTATAATTACACACAGGATTGCTATGCGAATTTGAAAGCTCCGAAGTTTTTAGAGTTCAGATTAAAATCAAAATAGAAATTTAGATTTCCATAATGCCAAGAGTAATGGATTTCCGTAGGCTCAGAATTAATTTCAATCTGGGATTTGAGATTTCCGTAATACCAAAAAGGAATGGACTCATGCTTTAATTTAAGAGATCAACACAGTTCGAAATGACTGAGAGTCGATATCATGCACTGAATTAAAATGCATAGAGTAGTGGATTGGATCAATTTTCAAAAGACATCTCAGGTTTGGGAATGCCAAGCCATAAGACAGTAAAAAAAAAATTCATCACGATACAGAGAATGGACTCTGAGGATCATGTATTTTACTGGGTATGAAATGAAGACGCTTATCAATACTTAAATCTAACTACAGTTCTGGATATACTGATTCCAATGCACAGAGACCAAGGTTTGGATAGAAATAACATGGACAGACTTGAAACTGAAATAGACTTGACTCTTGGAATCACGATAGGAATGGATCTGTAATACTCCTTCGAAATACACAGAGATAAAAGAAAAAGGTAAAATAATCAGGAACACGACAATGGTGGATCAGTATCACACCCTCAATCTGATCATCGAAAGTAGAGATAGGTATCGGGTAAGATATCGTTGATGTTATATATTTTAGTAAATGGGTCAATGATCACCGTTTTACACACATCAGATCGGCTGTGAGCAGGTAAACAGAGTTTTTAAAAATTGTTTCTAAAACAGAGTAAATATCAATTGAATTTATGGATATCAGTGCAAAAGAAATAACCCGTTTGGGGAAAGGTAATCCTGGTGTTTGAATTTCTCTTGAAACTGAATTGATCTAATAAGGTAGATCAGTAGATGTGGATCGGAATTGAAAAAAATAATAATACGACCTGGATCAATCGCTTGGGTAGATTACATTCTGGGAGTGCTTGAAAATAACGCAGGATTAGAATCTTAAAGATACAATTTAACAGAATATAATTTCAAGATAAAAGGATCCGTGTATACCCAAGGGTCTGTTATTTTTTTCTTCTTCAATATACCAAGATCTAAACATAAATACATAAGCAAGTAGAACAGTTTGTATACTAAAACAGAGTTTAAACAATCTTATGAAATCAGATCTGAGAGCTCGACACATTCATAGTAATTCAAGGTATATGTGTAATGAAAATAGAGCTAAAGAAAACTAGATCCAATCATTCAAATATCAATCTCAAATACTGAAGGAAATTAACTGAAAAAAAAATAATGAACCTGGTTCGTTTTGTTGAATCCGAGCTGGAGTAACTATTTGATGTAGCAACCGATCTAATTATTCGATTATTCCAGCTGTAATGATGGCAGCTCCAATCGGATGGTGAACCTCCTCGTTTGCCGCAGCTCCAAACTCGTCGCCAATCACCACGGTCATAGACAGACACCTCGGTTAACCACCCAACCACTCTGGAAGTACTCTTCTTCCTTCCAGACCCCCGAGCTAATCGGGCCGTAGAGTTCACACAAGTATTTCAGAAATTCAGCTTGGGCTTCCCTTCCCACCAGGATTTCTAAGCCAAACCCTTAGATAGCAACAAGTCTTTGAGGCATTCGAAAATTACGACAATCGTCCAAATTATGGGTCTTTTACCCATTCCCCAAGCCTTCCTTATAAAGGAAAATCTCATGTGACACATGTCGCTTCATGCCTAATTAAATATTTTTAATTAATTATTTAATTAAAACACTCACCCATCCAAGTGTCAGTTTCTCTGGGAAGTGCACCAACACCCCTAAGTTTGCTCCAGTTTGTCCCCCAGATATTTTAATTAACTCCTAGCTTTTAGTTGACTAGGTGTCTAATCTTAGGATTCTATTTTGCTCCTAAATAATGATTTCTATTATTTTAAATGCTCAACAAAAATAACTATTCATGTGCAAATGCCTAAATTATTTTTATGCATTTGTTAAGTAATAATCTAGAGTTATTCTCATAAGTTTTTATGCAGTTAAATTTAACAATCAAACTCACTAGGATCACGGTGCCGCGCCGTTGGGCTCCTAGTTCCTTAATTTTAATTCCCTAACATGGAACCACTCCGTCGGCTCCAGTCATCCATGGTTTCCATTCCTTGGTATGGTACCGCATCGTTGGGTCCTTGCATCCATTCTTTCCATTCTCAACAGGGTACTGCATAGTCGGGCCCTTCTGCCACCATCTTTCCGTTTGACTTGCGGGAACTCTTGTAGGGATTTTAGGAATCGTTACCATCCATCCTCCATCTACATGCTATCTAGGGACTAATGGCGTTGAGGAGTGAGTCCGTTCTCACTGCGCGCCCCTCAACTCGTACGTGACCAGCTCCGTCGTGGCCCACCTCGTACGCTCTCACGCATTCCTCTTGAGCAAGCGGATCAGTGCTTATCTGCTCATGCATGGTATTCTTGTGGGAAGTCGACATTGTCATCGCTCCCCCTGTGTGTGATTTACCCGTACTCTATGACCCTTCATGTTCCTTTGTGTGTCTCTTGGTGAACCATCTCACTTGTTTCTACACACACTTCTCACAACAATTTATTTGTAGCACTGTCCTCAATAATCATCATCTGATTTCTAAATCTAGTATTGTTAAACATTTATGATTTATTCAAAGTTCTAATCAAATATACATTTTGTCGACAAATACATAATCACCGTACAGCTAGTCGTTAAGCATTATCCATCAACATAATTTTCCATAGTCATAGCTAATCGTTTAACATATGTAATTATTCATTTACATTAACAGTTCAGATACACATACTAAAAAATAAGGCCAAAAGGTTATTTAATTAATGTTTCAATCGGCTGGGTCACTCAGCAGGTGCCCTCAATGTCTACAAAAGTCTAGGGGCACTACACTTATTAAATAAGTACTTGTAAAGGAATGTGCTGGAAATTATCCTAGTGTGTAAAGAATAAGTTTTTAATGTTAGTGAAACTCTCCTAATTTTGTGGACTTTACATAACTAGGTGAATTTGATTGACCCACTAGTCCATATTTAAAATATGAGATTTAGATGGACAATCTAAGCAACAAAGATCGGTTAAAAGATCCATTGAGTTTTGATTAAAAGAAGTTTATATGATAAAATTCCTGTAAGATTTGATATATTGGAATGGTCTTGGGTTTTCAACTACGTTAGGAACGGTCAAGTTCTGTTCCACATATAAATTTATTTGTAAACAAGAAAGTTTATATATGTTGTTGACCTTAATAGTGAATGTCATAAAAGTGCATGCCGTAGGAGGAGCCAACATGAATAAAGCATGTAACTGAGGTAATTAATATCTCCTAGTTACGAAGGAAATATAAGTATGTTGATGATACAAAATTCCTTTTCGTTACAGAGGTATCAACTAAGAATTATAGGTTTGTTATTTTCTCTAAAACAAATATTTCACAAGAAGTATGGCCTAACTAGACGAAAGGTATCTAAAATTCTGTGAACAATGAAAAATTAACTTTAAATTAGTGTGAAGTTTCTATGACTAAAAAATTTGTTTTAGTTCTTAAAGGAGAACATTGTTAATAGTCTCCCTACTAATTAATTTCATTCTAGTACGTAATTGTCATAATGCTGTTGTATGACATTGAAGCATGCTTGTAACCTTTCCTATAGGTTCAACAAAAGGAAATGGTTATAATTTCTTAAAAGGTATACATGTGTATTTTAAGTAGTTAATAGGATGCATATGGTAAAATGCACGAGTTCATTTTATATATATTCCTCACTTTCAGTGATATTTACTGTGGAAGTTGGGATACTTGAGTAGTTGTGATAAAAGTTGTGTTCGAGAGTTATGAGGTAGAAGTATGTGCATGGGCACCCTGACTACCTATTTTATTTTTTTATATAGATTTCATAAGATGTTGAGTGTAGTACTAATATGTGTTGATACAAGTCAACTTGTACCTTGGCACAAGAGGGTCATATAATGAGGAGGTATGCGGATGCCCTTATAAGCGTATGTGATTACCTTTATAAAGTTGTGCAAATATATATATATATATATATAAACAATGCGTTGTTACTTACATGATGTTAGTGCGTACAAAGAAAAGTTGTATAACTAAATTGGAATCATATGAGAAATGGAAAGATATAGTGTCCTTCCAAATAAGTTATGAGACTAAATAAATTAGGGTTTAACCCTAATCTCTGGATTTCAGGAGAAGGAAGGAGGTTACCAATGATATAACTCTCACCAGTTCTTATTATCTGTCATGAAGTATTTTGTTATCTGTTTATACTATCTTATGATGATGTGATGTATTGTGTCTTGGTGGAAATTTTAGGGTTTAGGTTATTACCAAGATTAGTGTAATGACGAATGAGTTATTTCGAAGTAAAACATATGATCATGAAAATTCTCCTTGTGAGATAATTATTCTTATGTACATTGACAGTTTATTGATCATCGAATTTTATGGTTTAAAATTTTCTTATGAGATTGGTGATAACTGAATATGACTAAAGTTTATTTGAATATCAGATAACTGAAGATGAGTGTGCTACTTTTCTGAGTTGTGAGTGAGTATCAAATGAGGAGCTCTGCTCCTCTATTTATACTAGTTCCCGACTGACTAAAATCCCTAATGGGGCCGACCTCTCCTAGAGAAGTCTAATAACCCCTAAAATATAATATTAGGGCCGACCCCCACATGGTGGGTCTAATAACCCTAGTTACCACACATCCTCGGAGGAATAAACATCTCCGGATACATAATAGAGTCACCTCGGAGGGATGGAACATCTCCGGAATAATAATGTACAAATATAATATTCTTAGAAGTTACAATATTCAACACTCCCCCTTAACAAGAAGGATATTATAACAACATCTGCAAGAGTAAGGAGTCATTGACTACATCATACATGATACATCTATAAATCATCGGAGGCTTTCTTCAATTCATCATCATCAGTAACTCAACCAGTTACTGGAACATCAGCATCGTCATCACACGATCATCAACATCGTCATCACACGATCATCAGCATTGTCATCACACGATCATCAACATCGGCATCACACGATCATCAGCATCATCATCACACGATCATCAGCATCGTCATCACACGATCATATTACAGGATGATCAATCCCGCTCTTTTTAGGACATAGGTCCATGGATGATACAATCCAGATCAAGTTCCAGGATGATCAGTCCTTATCATTTTAAGACAAGTCTCATGTCTAGGGACGATACAATCCCATCATGTACATTCTGAACCTAGTTCATGGACGATGCAGTCCTCACACGTACCTTTAAGACAAGTCTCATGTATAGGGATGATGCAATCCCATCACGTACATTTTGAACCCAGTTCATGGACGATGCAGTCCTCACACGTACCTTTAAGACAAGTCTCATGTCTAGGGATGATGCAATCCCATCACGTACATTTTGAACCCAGTTCATGGACGATGCAGTCCTCACACGTACCTTTAAGACAAGTCTCATGTCTAGGGATGATGCAATCCCATCACATACATTTTGAACCTAGTTCAGGGACGATGCAGTCCTATCTTCAATTCTCGGAGACATCATGTCTACGGCTCTCTTTAGGACTGAAGTCCAGGGATGATCCAATCCTCTTTCTTTCTCGGAGACACCTGTCTACAGCTCACTTTAGAACTTGAGTTCAAGGATGACGCAATCCTTTCATGTCCACCAAGGACTTCATTCTCGGAGACATCATGTCTACGACTCACTTTAGAATGCGTGTTCAAGGATGATGCAATCCTCACATGTATTCTTATCAATAAAAGTACAAGTATTCTCAACCATACAAGTACATTAATCAATACATGTATCATCAAAAGTATGTATTCCCACCAATACATCTATCATCAAAAGCATGTATTCTCACCAATACATCTATCATCAAAAGTATGTATTCTCACCAATACATCCATCATCAAAAGCATGTATTCTCACCAATACATCCATCATCAAAAACATGTATTCTCACCAATACATCCATCATCAAAAGCATGTATTCTCACGAATACATCTATCATCAAAAGCATGTATTCTCACCAATACATCTATCATCAAAAGCATGTATTCTCACGAATACATCTAACATCAAAAGCATGTATTCTCACTAATACATCTAACATCAAAAGCATGTATTCTCACTAATACATCTATCATCAAAAGCATGTATTCTCACTAATACATCTAACATCAAAAGCATGTATTCTCACTAATACATCTAACATCAAAAGCATGTATTCTAAGCATCAGAGTCCTAAATCTAAGTATTTCTAAGTATCTAGGTGTAGTGAACAGGTAACCTTATCATCGACCTTGTTGTTCGATGAGACAATCTCATCATCAATGACTATACTACTCCCCCTTTAGAGGAGGGTCCTTTTGAACTACACCAAGCTTGTCTCGGAAGTATTCAAATTTCACTCGAGACAGAGGTTTGGTCAAGATATTAGAAATTTGATCCTCAGTGTTCACATATTCGAGCTTGATAGCTCCTCTCTGCACCATATCTCATATATAAAAGTATCGGATCTCTATGTGTTTTGACTTATCGTGGAATACAGGATTTTCTATCATCTTAATGTAGCTTTGATTATCACACATAATCATAGTGGGATCCATTTCTAAGTCAAACATTCCAGATAATAACTTCCGAAGCCACACTGCTTCAAAGCTGGCAGAGCAGGCAGCTATATATTCTGCTTCAGCAGTACTGAGGGCCACACTAGATTGTTTCTTGCTGAACCATGAGATCATGGCAGATCCAAGACCATAACATCCACCTGATGTACTCTTTCTGTCTGAGACACTTCTTTCCCAATCAAAATCTGAGTAACCATGTAATTTGAGTTCATGACCTCCAAGATAATATAGACCAAAATCTAATGTACCTTTTAGGTACCTCATTACATGCTTTGCACTATTAAGTGAACCTTTCTAGGTTCTACTAGATATTGACTTAGGGTATTTACAACAAAGCATATATCTGGCCTAGTATTTGTTAAATACATCAATGACCCAATGATTTGTCTATATAGAGTTAAGTCCACTAATTCCGATGAGTCATTAACTAATAGCTTCAAGTTGGAGTCCATGGGAGTGGCCATGGGTTTACACTCCAACATATCAAACCTTTTTAGAATCTCCCCAGCATACTTACCTTGATTTAGAAATATTCCTTTTGGTTCTTTCCATACTTCTAGACCTAAGAAGTAGTGCATTAATCTGAGATCTTTCATCTCGAATTCTGAAGAAAGCTTCTTCTTGCTTTCAATAATTTGATTCTCATTTTCGGTTAGAAATAGATCGTCTACATATAACAACAGTATAACTGGTTCATCATCCATCACTTTGAGATAAATATTTGGGTAAGCTTTACTCTTGGTAAAGCCCATGCTTGTTAAGAAATTGTCAATCCTTTCGTACCAAGCCCTGGGAGCTTGCTTCAACCCATATAATGTCTTTTTTAGTTTGCATACATGAGTTCTCCTGCCTTTAACCTCAAACCCTTGTGGTTGCTCTATGTACACTTCTTCTTCAATTACACCATTCAGAAAAGCTGTCTTAACATCCATTTGGTGTAATTTCCACTTCATCATAGATGCAAGTTGCATGATAGTTCTAATTGAAGTATACCTAGCAACTGGTGCAAATGTTTCTTCATAGTCAATTCCTTCCTTCTGAGAGAATCCTCTGGCTACAAATCTTGCCTTATATTTTTCAATGCTACCATCTGCAGCATGTTTTATTTTGAAGATCCATTTGGAAGAAACCACACTTTTATCTTTTGGTTTGGGAACTACATCCCAGACATCATTTTTCATTATTGACTGATATTCTTCTGTCATTGCTTCTATCCATTCTTTCTTATGAGCTGCCTCTTCATAGCTAGTAGGTTGTTGATCCATAAGATCACACATCAAGGCCATATAGTTGGACACTAGCTTTGGTTTCTTTCTTTCTCTAGTGGAGCCTTCAGGAGATCCATATCTTTCAGCTCCTTGAATAATATCTCTAGCCCATGCTGGCCTTCTTTTCTTAGATAAATCTGTAATAGGAGGTTCTTGTGGTTCCAACATGTCATGATCCTCTGGTGAATCATCTTCAGGGATGTGCACAGCCTCTGTGATTCTAGGAGATGTATCTTCTTCATAGATTTCTTCAAGTTGGCACTTCCTAGATTTCTTGATAGCTCATCAAATGTTACATCTCTACTTATTTCTATATGATGAAAACCTGGTATGTAAATTCTGAAGGCTTTGGATGATTCACAATAACCGTAACAAATATTCCCTTCTTACCAGAAGGATCCAACTTGGTTCTCTTTTCTTTTGGAATGTGGATGTACACAGGACACCCAAATATTTTGAGATGACTTACCTCAGGCTTCCTTCCTGAAAACACTTCTTCTGGAGTTTTGAATTCAAGAGCACTATGGAATAGTCTGTTTTGCACATAGACTGTTGTCCTAGCTGCTTCAACCCATAGATACATAGGTAGATCTTGGTCATGTATCATAGTCTTTACAACTTCCATGATGGTTCTATTTTTCCTCTCAGCAACCCCATTTTGTTGGGGATTGTAGGGAGTGGTTAGTTCCCTCTTAATTCCTGCTACTTTACAAAAGTCTTCAAAGTCCTTTGAAGTATATTCTCCGCCATTATCTGTTCTGAGAATCTTGATTTTCTTTTTTGAGAGATTTTCTATTAGGGCCTTGAATTCTTTGAATTTTCCAAAGACTTCATTCTTACCTTTTAGAAAGTATATCCAAGTCTTTCTTGAATAGTCATCAATGAATGAGAGATAATACTCAAACCCACTTAGGAAAGTGGTGGACATTGGTCTGCATACATCGGAGTGTATTAGATCCAAAATGTCTTTAGTCTTTGTTTCACTCTTTGGAAAAGGGTTCTTGACATTCTTCCCTTTCTTACAACCTTTACATAAGCCATTATGATCAACCTTCAAATATGGTAATCCTATGACCACCTTGCTTACATAGGGTAAGGCTTTGTAGTTAATGTGAGCTAGTCTTCTATGCCATAGCTCACTGGGGCTAGAAGTTTCATGAGCAAGGGAAACTTCTGGATGTCCCTTGAGCTTATAGAGACCTCCTTTTTCTTCACCAATGACAACTGCATCTTCAATTGATTTTCCTTTGGACCACATGAATACTTGTCCATCTATGAATGCCACTCTAAAACCTTTCTTATCTAGTGCTGAGATAGAGAGTAGATTCCTCTTTAAACCTGGTACATATAGAACTTCTTTCATTTTCAAGGGGTTTCTAGAATCAAGCTTGTAGCTTGCTTCACCAATTCCCTTGATGGGATATTGATAATCATCTCCTAGAGATACCTTTTGTGGTGAGGAATTTTCTTCAAGTCTTGAGAGAGTTTTCTTTTGTCCTGTCATGTGCTTTGAAGCACCCCTATCAATGAGCCATGTATCTTCCCCAGGAGACACAGATCCAGAGAGTGCAGAAAATAGGACATATTCTTCTGGATCTTCATTCTTTACTTTAGATCTTTTCCTTTGAGGCCTTTCCTCTTCTTCTTCTTCTTCTTCTTCCCCTACTTCTTCTTCACTATCATCTTCTGCCATATGTGCATGATGTCTTTTGTGAACAAACTTCTTCTTCTTCTTTCCTGGAAAAGTATAGTCTTTAGCATAGTGTCCTAGTTTAAGACAATTATAACATTGGACTGTGGAGAGGTCTCTTTCTGAGTTTGTTCCTCGTTTCCTTTTGAATTTATGAGAGGGTTGAGACCTTTTGTGGTTCACTTTCTTGAAGTGACCTCTTTTTCCTCTTTTAGTGTGGGTGGCCAAGGCTTGGTCATCCTCTTTGAGAAGAGCTTCTCTGTTGGCTACCCTAGCCTCTTCTTGAACATAATCCTCCCATACTACATCAAACTTCATGCTTTCTTTTCTAGCACACATAGTTTGTATGAATGATTCCCAAGGTATAGTGAGACCATTTAAGGCAGTCATCACAAGTTCAACTTCATCAAGAGTATCACCAATGGCATCTAGTTTCTTCTTGATTTGGGAGACCCTTGAGAAGTAGTCTTGAATGGATTCTCCTTTGTACATCTTGGTACTTTTCAACTGAGTCCTTAGGTTCATCTTCCTATTGATGTTCTTTCCTTCATACATTCTTCCTAAGGCATCATACATTTCCTTTGGAGTCTTCTTGGAGGCCACTTGGGGAATCAAGTGGTCTTTAATAGAATCAGCTATGATTCTCTTTTCCCTAATCAAATCCTTTCTATGCTTCTCTTTGGCTTCATCTCCTTCAGGTTCTACAACTTCATCCTTGACATAATGAGCAAGATCATTCTCTTCAAGAATGAGACCAATTCTGTATTTCCATGCCTGAAAATTCTCTATACCTTCTAGCTTGTCTTCAAGCTTAGTGCTTGGAGCCATCTTCTCTTGGGGGAGTCCAAGAGATAAGAGACAGAGTAGTACTTACCTGGAAATTTTAACCCTTTTACTTTTCCGGATCCTGGGACAGAATTTCTGGTTTATCACACTTTTGGTAAAACTAGGGTTTGACTTTCCCAGAGTTCTACCAAACCAAAAAGTTTGATCTAGGGCTCAAAAGATTGGTTTTGAGAAGGGCTATCCAGCCATGTAATCAGAATTCAACAATACCAACTTTTTGCAGAAACCAATTTCTAGTTTATCGCACTTTTGGTAAAACTAGGGTTTGACTTTCCCAGAGTTCTATCCAACCAAAAAGTTCAATCTAGGGCTCAAAAGGTTGGTTTTGAGAAGGGCTATCCAGCCATGTAATCAGAATTCAACAATACCAACCTTTTGCAGAAACCCTAATTTTCACTGGAGAGAGAGAGAGAGAGAGAGATATTCTTACCTTGTGAAAGATGTCCTATTCAGGATAGCTCTGATACCATGTTAAGTTTAAACCAAATAGACTAGCAAGATCACTGAAAGAAACATAATCACAAGATAGACACAGAATTTACCCTGGGAAACCCTCATGGGGTAGAAAACCCAGCAAAGCTTTCCTCAATAAGATGATCAACCAAAATACAAGATGTGCTCCAAGACTTGACCTCCTTCTCCACCTCCTAGACAGACCTCCCTTACAAGTGTGCTACTTTTCTGAGTTGTGAGTGAGTATCAAATGAGGAGCTCTCCTCCTCTATTTATACTAGTTCCCGACTGACTAAAATCCCTAATGGGGCCGACCTCTCCTGGAGAAGTCTAATAACCCCTAAAATATAATATCAGGGCCGACCCCCACATGGTGGGTCTAATAACCCTAGTTACCACACATCCTCGGAGGAATAAAAATCTCCGGATACATAATAAAGTCACCTCGGAGGGATGGAACATCTCCGGAATAATAATGTACAAATATAATATTCTTAAAAGTTACAATATTCAACAATTTACAGGTATGATCGATAGCAACCTGCCAGAAATTCTTGAAAGTTCGAAGAAAGTCAATGGAAATGACGAAGCAAACGAAAGGATGACTCAAGAGGAGTAGACGAACTGCTAAAAGTATGAACACCAAGGACGGTGTTATTCTTAAGGGGAGGAGGATGTGATATCCCTCCTTTATGCCCTATTATTTTGTAATAAAATTGAATATTATAATTATTTTCTAGTGAGGAGCTCAAGGCCAAGGCCCCACCAGAAAAAACTTGCAAGTTGTGGTTTAATCCCTACGTGGTAAATTGTAAACATAAGAGATGGTGACACAGTTGGATGATGGTCAACTGAATTCCACCAGGAGGGAAAAGTAATAGGTAGTGTATCCATCAGAGTGTAATGATCAATGGGGGCATCATCGTAGTGCCGCAAGCACTTGAAGAAGGGGTAAGTGGTTTATGAATTGACCTTAAAGGGTTATAAGTAATGTTGTCATAGATTTAGGAAGCAGTTACTCGTCACAACCCTCCTAATAAGATAAAGGGCTTATCTTTATGGGGTGAAGATAGCTATGAATAAATGATTCTAAGTAAATTAAGAGGTCATTCTACTATTACTCGGAAATAGATACCAGTTAGAAGATAAACTAAAAGTTTTTCCTTAAAAATCTATATTCGAGAACAAGGAAGAGGATAAGCGTTATCCATGGTCTAAAACAGTTATTATAAACAAAATCATTGAAAAAACAATGAAACTAGCATATTTAAGTTATATGTTAGTAAGATCACTGGAGAAAAAAACATTATTTGATATACACCTATGTATAATCACCTATACATATTCATTAAAACATTACCATGGAATTAAGACAAGAGTCTTTTAAAGTTATACTAGGATGTATTAAAAGAGAGGACATAAATACCCTCTATCATATATATGCAAATAAGAGGAAGACATGATTATATGGTATTATAATTGGATCCCTCATGTATATATAATATATATATGTGATATATATTTGTTATTTCTATAGATTCATTACACAATGTGAATGGATAATAAAATATGATTTTATAAACCATCTTTATAATGGGAATTGCCTTATAAACCATCTTTTTAAAGAGCATTAATTCACTCAATAATTCACCACTAAAGGTTAAACAAACATTTAAGAGTATGGTTGTATCCCACGCCTTTTCTTAAAATACTCGACAGTCATCTACCCACAATCTGTGGGAAGAATGACAGTTGGAAGGAATTGGATCCATCATAAAAGGATTTTTTATATATACATATGTATATCTTACAAGATCGACTGTACCAACTCCTCACAATATTCACGATCCTCACTATTTCCAGTTGTCTCTATCTTGGGGAGCTGGAACTCTTAACCAATGCCAAGCGTCAGGGTTTTTGGGGAGAGGCTGCACAAGATTAGTAATATTTTTCCTTTGGGGGGACGGTCTTATCGTGATTGAGAGTTGTTCAATGGGGATCTGCATTGGTGTATGGTGCTTTGCATTGTATCTCCATGGAGATTGGCGTTAGATCAACCATAATATTTGTATTATACAATCAATGGAGATCGACGCTATTTTGGGGGGCTCTGTAATATGTTTTCGAAAGAAGATCTATATGAGATTTGTGCTAGTCTCTTGGTGAATTGCATTGTATTCCATAGAGACTTATTTCTAGTTATGAGATTTGATTTTCTGTTTGGATTTTTTATGAACATAATCAAACCTACAAAGGAGGAGAGGGACAAACCCGATGGGGATGGGAGTTGATCCTTAGATTTCTCTATTACTTTAGGGAAGTCTCGGCATTCAGGGTGTGCATGATCCCAATCTTCTAGGCTGAATTTTTCTTTATACTCTGTGCAAGTATTATATGTTTTTTTTATAGCTGCTTTAAGATGGGATAGGATGGCTGGAATGAGCCTGATCCTGCTGTGTCAATCTCTGCTAATAGTAGGGGCATGCTCTGTTTATGTATGCGATCTTGAAGATAAATACTATATAAATACCTGTGTATTTGTGTTACATGTTTATTTATTTGTACCATGTTGGTATACGGAGAGAAGGGATATCCCGAAGGTTGGGATCCCTAGTCAATTCCTTTATTTTATAATGGGTAGATTTTTCAACTCTTAGCGGAGTCCTGTAGCATGATGTCTCCGTAGAGCTGACCCATGATCGGCTCTGTTGTGTATTTTATTTACATGTGGTATGTAATTTCCCCAATGGATGTATTTCCCACATAATCACTCACAGCAAAGGATTTGATCCCAGATTTCTTTCCATTGTATGAATGTTTCCTTTTGATGTCTTTCCAAGGCGATGCCTCTGACAAGCTAATTGCAGCAGAACCCTGAAAAGGATAAGCTCTGCATCGCTTAATATCAAGCGATGGTTCCTGGAATTAAGATACCGGTTAGATAAGTCATGGGCCTCTGAATTCAGAACCTCTGTTGGGACATTGAAAATGTAACTATGATGTTTACTATCTTATATTGTAGTATATTAATAGGATAGCTAGGTTGAGCTTTATCATGGTTAGATCTGGGTGAAAACAGTTAGGAATCGAATGGAAGCCGTGAGGAAGGTTTATTACCTTGATCCATGTAAAAGAAAAAGAAAACTTAGCTCATGATTTTTTATTCATTTAACTCATTTATGGCCCCATGTATTAACATAGGTTTGCATGTGGAAATCATTTAATTATTTTGTTATTTGATCGCTAGAGTATAGTGTAATAAACCTGTATTATAATATCTGTGTTAATAATCGCTGGAGTATAATGTGAGATCTCTGCACCATTTGATTTCAAGTATTTATAGATTTATATTGACAGAGGAGCAATTGATTCACTGTAATATCGTTGACAGAGTGATGCAAGTCACCTTACTGGAATAATTTCTTGCTTAACAAATACACACGACATGACCCACAATGTTTACACAAAACAGATGTAAAACAAGGATGCCAGAAGTGGCTTTATATTACTTCTCTGAATTCGGTTACAATGCGGAATAATTGTAATCAAATAACTAACTATGGTCGGTCTCGGCCGTTACAACTTAGAAGTAAATGTGGTGTGTTCTCCTTGTGTGTCGACCTCACCCTCTCCTGGTTCAACATTGAACGCTGAGCTATGGCTCGATCTCAACTTTCTCCTTCACGCCGGTGTGACTCTTCACAACTCTTCTTAGCTCTGCCCTCTGATACTGCTGATCAAAGACTCCTCCCATCTTCTACCCCTACTGCTGCTGTTCCTGAGACTGCTGCAATTCCCGAGACACGCATCCACCTGTTCTTTGATCTTCCCAGATCCTTCGAACCTGCACTGTTAGCTCTTAGCCATGCTACACAGCCTATATCCATGACGTCTCCTGTCATGTCTTCCACCTACTCGCAATAACTGTATTA
The DNA here is from genome assembly GCA_027924585.1 of Larix kaempferi. NCBI lineage: Eukaryota > Viridiplantae > Streptophyta > Pinopsida > Pinales > Pinaceae > Larix > Larix kaempferi. The sequence goes on along the minus strand of BSBM01000729.1, from coordinate 3,616,888 downwards.
ACTTTCTCAGCAACCTTGAACGGCTACTAGGTATAGTCCCTTGACTTTCTGTCCTTCCAACCACGCTACAGTAGTTGGTCACATCTCGACCTCCCTGTCGGCTGGTTTCTCATCCTCTACGCTTGGATCCGCCAAACCTGTCATGTCATGGTTCAACCCCTCGTCAACTACCTGACGTTCTACTCCACTTTGTCATTTACCAACTAAGTCCTGTCGATTGTCGATCTATTTCCACGTCTATTGCATTGCCCAGTCGGTTGCACCCCAACTGCTTCTGCTCGACTTATTGACTTCGACAAGTCAACCTGCTCTCCACACCTGTGGTCATCAGCAGTCCCGCTGGTTGGCCCCTTCCATTCCATCATCTTTGATTGATCTGCCTAGGTCCCGATGCTCCTGCATCATAGAGTCTCTATTATGTATAGTGACCCATGCTTACTGGGTCATTGTGTGCTTCTTGCTGAATATATATATATATATATATGTATATATATATGTATATATATATATGTATATATATATGTATATATATATATGTATATATATATGTATATATATATATGTATATATATATGTATATATATATATGTATTTATGGATATAGTGCTATGAAGATTAGAATAGACCTTGGTCGTCATTTTAAGGTGACCATTGAATGTTTTTTAAGAATGTTGGTTATTCCCGAGGCTTGGGAAAAGAGAACTTTGTAAATTGCAACAGTGGTGTTGCTGGATGTAACACCTTTTATAATAAAAGAAGTGATGACCTATCTTTGTGGACGTATCCCAGTTGGGGTGAACCACGCAAATATGTTCTCTTCTTATGTGTGTGTGTTGTGGTTTATCTAGATGTATCTGTTAATGTAAGTTCTTTAATGTCATGGATTTCTGGTATGATAATATGGTTCGTGTATGGATTGAAAGAGTAAGAAATCAATAGAAATTGTTTGGAGTGCAAATATTACTTAGAGAAAAGAGCACAAAGTATCTCATGAAGTTTTTATGAATAATAGCGATGAGTTAAATAGACTTTGATTAAACTTAGAGGCTTAGGCTATGTTTTTACTAAAGGTGGTAATTCATAAGTGGTATATATGTATTCCTAATTATGGTTTAATGTTCTCATAATTTGTGTGACTAACACTTTTAATATTGGGATAAGATAAGAACAAGTTTAGTTATCCTTATCTCTGATAATATCCTTGAGGAATATTTATGTGTTATGAAATTTTTTCAAAATCCACTAAATCCTAACCTTAGAACTTTTGGGTATGCCACACCATACAAGAAGATGCTATTGTAGGATATGTATCCAGGAGCATACCAAGGATTAGCGTAGTGCTGGAGAATAGACTAGCAAATAATCAAATGACAATGGTCGAAATCGAAGGTATGATAAAAGAAAAACCTATTTCTATGTTGATAGATCTTTGTGCAAGTTTGAGTTATATATCTCCTAGATTGGTAGAAGTATGTAAGCTTCAACAAGATAAGTTTGAAAAGTTATGGTTAGTTCAACTTGCTACTGGAACAAAAAGGAAAGTAACTAACTTTGTTAAGAATTGTGAGTTTTTCATGGATGAATTTAAAACACATGCATATTTGAATGTTTTACCATTAGGATCTTATGACATGTTAATAGGAATGGACTGGTTAGAAAAACATAGAGTGATTCTGAATTGCTATGATAAATATTTTACATGCATTGATGAAGGAAATAATTCTGTTGTAATAAAAGGAATTACTAGGAAGCTCATGATTAGGGAAATTTCTGCTTTGCAAATGAAAAGACCTGTTAGGAAAGGTTGTAAAGTTTGTCCTGTTCATATACTTGATGATAGAGATAAAAGTGATAAAATTGATATAAATGATATTTCAGTACTGAAACAATTTAAAGATGTTGTTCTTGAAGAAATTCCCGGACTACCTCCTAAAAGAGAGATAGATTTTACAATCGATCTCATACCTGGAGCAGTACCAACTTCGAAAGCTCCGTATAGAATGAACATACTGGAATTAAATGAACTAAAATATCAAATTCAAGATTTAATTGACAAGAAATAAATTTGACCAAGTGTATCCCCTTGGGGAGCACCGGTAATATTTGAGAAAAAGAAAGATGGTATTCTAAGATTGTGCATTGATTATAGACAACTAAATAAGATGACAATTAAAAATAGAAACCCGTTACCACGAATTGATGATTTATTCGATCAATTTAGAGGAGCAACTATATTTTCCAAAATAGATTTGCGATCGGGATATCACTAAGTAAGAGTAAAATATGAATATATATACAAAACTGCTTTTAGGATGAGGTACGGTCACTATGAGTTTGCCGTGGTGCCCTTTGGGTTGACAAATGCACCAACAGTGTTTATGTGCTTAATGAATAGTGTATTGAGTAAACACCTAGACAAATTTGTAGTCGTGTTTATCGATGATATATTAATTTACTCTAAAAACGAACAAGAACATGAAGAGCATTTGAGGATTGTACTACAAGTATTAAAGGAACAAGAACTTTATGCAAAATTCAGTAACTGTGATTTCTTTAAAGATACAATTTAGTATTTAGGACACGTGATATCTAAAGAAGGAATATCAGTTGACCCTGATAAGGTAAAATCCATAATGGAGTGGCCAGTTCCTAAAGATGTATTGGATATACGATCTTTTATGGGAATCACAGGGTATTACAAAAAAATTATTGAAGGATTCTCTAAAATTGCATATCCTATAACTTCTTTACAGACAAAGGGAAAGAAGTTTGGCTGGAATAATAAATGCGAAGTTAGTTTTAATAAATTGAAGCACCTTTTAACAACAAATCCTATTTTAAAGATTGCAGACCCTTACAAAGGTTTTACTATTTGCACAGATGCATGCAAGGAAGGTCTAGGTGGAGTGTTAATGCAAGATAACTATGTTGTGGCTTATGAGTCTAGAAAACTAAAAGAGCATGAAATAAATTATGTGAATCATGATTTGGATTTGGATGCTATAATACATGCACTAAAACCGTGGTGACATTATCTCATCGGTAGACGAGTTTTACTAAAATTTGATAATGTTAGTCTAAAATATTTATTTGACCAACAAAATCTAAATGCAAGACAAGCTAGATGGTTTTCTTTTCTAAGTGAAAATGATTTCAAAATAAAACACATAAAAGGGAAAGAGAATAAGGTAGTTGGTGCTTTGAGTCATCATGCTAATATGATATATGTAACTACAAGTAGCAGTTACAAAACAAATATAGAAATAAAAATACAAACAACAACAAGAGTTGATGATGAATATATGAAATTAAAAGAGAAAACAACGGAAAATGAAGGAAGTCAAATAAAAAAAGAATTTAAATTGAGCAGAAAAGCGTTATTGATGTATAAAGACAGATTATATATACCTAATTCTAAAGAAGTTAAGTTGTTAATTATGAATGAAATGCATAAGAAGCTGTATTGAGGACACCCTGGATACCAGAAAATGATTACCATGTTGAGGAAATAATTCTTTTGGCCTAATATGAAAAATGAAGTTGCAGAATACATAGCTAAATGCAGGGAATGTCAACAAGTTAAAGCCTGTTAGTTTTTCAGAATTTACTTCAATATGATCTAGGATCTTAACTGAGAGAACAACATGTACAGCATATCTACAACATATCAATCATGGACATAATAATGCAAGCACACAAGAGACAATAGACACACAGAGTTTCACTGGGGAAAACCATAAAGGTGAAAAACCCCACAACTTACTCAGAGATAGATAGAGCAATGATACAACCCAAGCATAAGAGATATACTCCTAGCAGCAGCTTCTCCTCCTCCACTAGTGCTCCACTCTCCAATGAGTGTAAGAGTGAGTAAGTGAATGATCAAATAGAGTGCCTCCCGCACTCTATTTATACTTGACTTGACTTGCCTAATTACCTTTACCAGGTCATCCTTAACTTAACCACATAACATAATGTTGACAGGGCCGACCCCCAATAGGGTGGTCTAATAACCCTTTAACCCACATGAATTATACAAGGCCAACCCCAACAAGGTGGTCTAATAACCCATCAAGTATAAGTTACAACACTTACAATATAAATGACAACACTTCCGTATAGAGGAATAATAACATCTCTATAGGAATAAAAATACTTCCGTATAGAGGAATAATAACATCTCTATAGGAATACAATATACATATATGAAATACATTCCGAAGTTACAAATACATCAACACTCCCTCTTAACTAGGAAGGTATTTCTCGACACAGGTCTTCTAGCACAAGTCTTCTTCTTTGGATCATCGTCACTGGATCATTGACATCGAATCATCGTCATCGTCACTGCTGCTGCTATCTCAATCATTCTCCGATCTAATCGTTATAGGAATTTCTATAGAGCCAATCCTTTTTCATACTGGATGTAGGCCCACCACCTATAGGTCTTCATCATCTGTGCGAACGGTCTGATAGAAATGGACTCTCAGGACTAATTATGTGCTAATGCAATACCTGACAAGAGCATCCCAGGAACATTTATGTGCCTAAGAATGACCGGCAAGATCTCCCAGAACTGATTACATGCATCCCTTTCACAATACCTTTAAAGAGCATCCCAAGAACATTTATGTGTCGCAGCACGACCGACAAGATATCTAAAGAGCATCCCAGGACTTATAACGAGCACACAGCTCAACATCTCGGATCTCCAAGACTGATTACATGTGAATAGACAATACCTTTAAAGAGCATCCCACGAACATTTATGTGCCGCAACACGACCGAAAATATCTCTAAAGAGCATGCCAAGAATTATTACGAGCATACAACTCAACCTCTCGGATCTCCAGGACTGATTACATGTCTCCATAGCAATACCTCATCCCAGGACTGATTACGATCACACAGCTCAACCTATCGGATATTTGAGGACTGATTACATGCTGCTTGCACAACCTGCCACATATCATCTCTGACCTCCAAGTATCAAGCTGATACTCATGATCCAACTGATCATCATCGCATGAAGCATCATCCTGATGCTCATGATCATACTGATCATCATCACACAGTACATCATCCTAATGTACATCATCCAAAGTATCATCCTGATACTCATCATACGTGATCATCCTAATCATCGTCACTGCACTGTCCTGATGCATATCATCTGGAGCAACATCATGAAGCTCGTCATCTATGATCATCCTGATCATAAAATGCATCCACCTGATGCATACTAAGTATCTACCTGATACATATCACATACATGATCTACCTGATCATACAAGTATCCACCTGATACATACATAAGTACATGATCTACCTGATCATACAATGCATCCACCTGATACATACATAAGTACATAATCTACCTGATCACATACAATACATCCACCTGATACATACATAAGTACATGATCTACCTGATCACATACATAAGTACATGATCTACCTGATCATACCATCCATCAACCTGATACATACATAAATGCATATACAAATATATCAAGCATCCAACATGATGCATATACAAATACATGATCCAACTGATGCATATACAGAGCAGTAATTGGAGCATCAATATGATGCTCATCATCCAGTTCCTACATCCACAACCATGGGAAAGATCCTCCTCTCACCATGCTTGAAATGGCTCTTGCAAATGTGTCCATCACTTCTTCCTCGAAGTGTTGTCAATCTGAAGAATACCAAGCCTCTCTCTGAAGTACTCAAACTTCACTCTGGCTAGTGGTTTCGTCAACACATCTGCAATCTGCTCATCCGTCGCAACATACAGGAGCTTCACTACTCCTCTCTGCACCATATACTTGATATAGTGATATTTGATCTCAATGTACTTCGACCTGTCATGGAACACCAGATTCTCAGACAGCTTCACACAACTCTGGTTGTCACAAAAGATACTAGTAGCCTCCAATGGGATATCAAATAACTCAGATAGTAGATTCCGAAGCCATACTACCTCATAACTAACCGAACAAGCTGCAACATAGTCTACCTCAGCTGTACTCAGTGCTACGTAGGACTGCTTCCTGCTAAACCAAGAGATCACACCTGATCCCATACTGAAGCAACACCCAGAATTGCTCTTCCTATCTACAACATTGCCTGCCCAGTCCGAATCAACATAACCTTGCAGGTTAAACTTTTGATTCGCATCATACTTGATCCCATAGTCAATTTTACCCTTCAGGTACTTCAGAATAAGCTTTACAGCAACCAAGTGAACAACTCTGGGATCTGTCAGGTATTGGCTCAATGTGTTCAATGCAAATAAAATATATGGTCTCATGTTCGTTAGGTACATCAAGGACCCAATCATCTGGCAATACATAGTGACATCAACTAGATCAGATGAAGCATCACACAGAAGCTTCAGGTTCGATGCCATAGGTGTGGCCATGGCCTTGCAGTCCATCATCCCGAACCTCTTCAGGATCTCTACTGCATACTTCCCTTGTCCAAGGAAGATTCCATTTGCACTCTGCCATATCTCCATGGCTAGAAAATAGTGCATCATCCCCAATTCCTTCATCTAGGACTCAGCAGCAAGATTCCTCTTGGTATCGGCAATCAACCCATCCTCACCTATTACAAATAGGTCATCCACATACAATAGTAGTATCACAGGATTGCCTTCCTCAACCTTGTAGTAAAGGTTGGAATCTGCTTTACTCTTGGTAGAGCCCAAACTAGATAGAAAGTTGTCTATCCTACCATACCAAGTCCTAGGAGCTTGCTTCAAGCCATACAAGTCTTTTTTTTAACCTGCACACATATGACTCCCTGTCATGTGTCTCAAAACAAAGTGGCTGCTCCACATACACTTCCTCCTCGACTACACCATTCAAGAAAGTTGTCTTGACATCCATCTGGTGTATCTTCCATTTCATCAATGCAGCCAGAGCAAGTACTGATCTGATGGAAGTGTACCTGGCTACAGGAGCAAAAGTTTCTTCATAGTCTATTCCCTCTTTTTGGGAGAAGTCACAAGCTACAAATCTTGCTTTGTATTTCTCTATGCTGCCATCTGCAACATGCTTGATCTTGTAGATCCACTTGGAAGTCACAATTGACTTCCCTTCAGGTCTTGGGACCACATCCAAAACATCATTCTTCATGATCAACTGGTATTCCTTGATCATGGCATTCTTCCATTACTGCATCCCAAATCCTAGTAACTTCCGATTCTTCAATATCTTCAATAGATAGTTTTCTTTTAATTTCGTTTGCTAGAAAAAATGTTGTAGTACTTCTTTTGTAGATGATTGTACACGATCTTTCCTACAAGTCAAATTCAATTGCATGATTAGAAACTTCTCATATTTTACAGAACAAAGTCTTATACATAAAGGCATATGCCATACAGTCATGCAATTATCTTAGCCAATGCTTCAATACAACATTTATCCATATCCCGTAACTTTCTAGATGCCTTCCAATCTCTACCAGAACATTGTTAAGAGTGTGCGCAACTCCTCACATGTATGCAAAGAGGTTTCATTCTAGATAAGTAGCAATGGAATGTTGTACAGTGCCATAGGCCACTTACCTATCACATGCATATTAGTAGTATACTGTTCATTAATGCAATTATTCTAATATGCATAACACACACGCTAAGTCTAGGAACCTAAGCATATACATCATTGAACAATATTATTTAAACAAACAAATATGCAAGAAATGACAATTGAAATACTTATCTTTGTTTGGTTTGTAGGGTGGACTCCCTCTCAATATTTGCTTCCTTGCAGGAACTATTGGAGTGTGCTCCCTCTTGATCTTTTCTTCCTGGATTACCTGTCCTTGAACTTATATCCATCCTCGATCACTTATGCATACTTACTAGTATCATCATTGGGTTAACCTCAAGATCTCATTCATAATCATACATTCATTAGTATAATCTCAATACTATCAAAACACAATAATATTAAACATGTATAGTCATGATCATTTCAAACATAGATAATAAGCATTAGCATTCAAAGTTTTAGGGAAGACTTCTCTTACTCATGCATATTCATATTTGACCATAGAACTCTTCTGGTTAGTCATATCATCAATCAAGGTAAGAGACATAATATGCATAAACCCTAGATTACTTAAATTTCTAACTTCATAAATAATCATTATCAATCATGCCATGTATACTTATATAAGAGATCCAAACACAAGGTAGAATTCTAACTTGATATAGGAAAAAAACATACCTGGATTAGCATGCTAGCTAGTTATGTCTAACATACCCACATAATGTCTTCTTGTTCTCTTCAATGACTTGTGCTAGTAAGCTGCATATCTCATAGGTTAACCATTATAGAACCAGGTTATACATACCTCGTAAGAAGATCTTCTATGTGATCCATGACAATGGATGAATCTTTGTCTTCATGTCACCATGGTCATATGTTCTTGAACTAGAACATGATTTGTCTTTCTTGATGTACCTTTCATGTTAATGGACAACATCAACCTCATACAACACCACAATACATTAGTACAATCATAAGTGTCAAAACCCTAATCAATGAATATATTCTATCATGCATTCATATTTTTATTAAGGTGATACGACAAGTGTAAAATTTATCAAGATTGTACTAATATTAATGAAGACAAACATATCATAAACTTAATCATGAAAAGATTTCAAAACATACTCGTAAGTCATACCTGTTGAGTTTTCTTGTAATATTCTTATGTAAGGCCTTAGCCTCATCTCCCTCTGAAACTAGAACTTCTTCACTTATGCAGGTGACCAATCCATTCTCTTCTAGGATTAACCCAATCCACTTGATTTGCAGAAACTGGATCTCGAGCTGGATTAGGGTTTGTAAGGGAAACCCTAAAAATTCAAACTTTAAATTTCAAACTTCTGAAAGGATAGAAAGATGCGCCTTGATGAGCTAATCAACCTGGTATACTCAGAATTTGAAAAATGCAAAGTTTCACCCCTCAAATTTGCTTTTCAATCTTCCAGATTCGTTAGGGAGGACCTTGAATTAGGGTTTGAGTTTCCCAGAGCTTCACCCAACCAAATATTTTGATCCAAAGCTCTAAACTTTGATTTTTCCAAGGATCTTCCAGCTATGGTCACAGATTTCAAAAATTCCCATTTTTGCAGAAGCCCTAATTTTTCACTTTTCCGATCAAAGTCCCGAACTAGGTTTTGATCAAGCCCAGCCTTCTGCCCAACCAAAAAATTCGATCTTGGTCTCTAAATTTCAATTTTGATGAGAAGAATCCAGCCGTGGTATCTGATACAAAAATTGCAACATTCTTCGAAACCCTAAATTCCCGAAGCCATGAATGAAGGTGCTCAAAATCCAATTATGTTTTGACATAAATATGCACCTGATTGTTTCTAGTGTAACTCCGAAATTTCAAATCTACAGGGTCTGAACATTCTTTGTGTAGTATCCTGACCTGTTGTCTTTCCAACCCCATAGGTCTGACCTCAAATGGATTCTTTGAGAGAAAGTTATGCCAAGTTTCGCAACATGACCGTTTTATGGGATAAAATCAGAGAGCGAACTTGTATGGAGTGCCACGTGTCACTGGTTCAATTTAGGCCTCTAAAAATCCTACCAGGGAAAGTACAGTCTATTCCCTACCTCCCACGTTTTACTAAATTTCATTTGAAGCTTCCTATCCAAACTTGTGACCTTTTTTCCTAGGTCACTTGTTTATGACTGAGATCTGGAAGAGGCAGAAACCATATATGGTACAGATCATAAATATGAGAGTACAACGAATTAGAGGCTCTCCTTTGGAAAAAAGGTACATGGGGATCTTATCTTCGACTTGTAATATTTTTAGATCTTGAAACTTCTCCAAATTTAAATTATAGCGAAATTTCTATGATGACTGGTTTTTTCTATATCAAGCCCTAGCTTTGCAAGTGCAACAAGTGTCATAAATGCCATACCATGCCTTCTTTTAGGGTAGCTATGATACCATGTTAGTTTTTCAGATTTTACTTCAATTTGATCTAGGATCTTAACTGAGAGAACAACATGTACAGCATATCTACAACATATCAATCATGGACATAATAATGCAAGCACACAAGAGACAATAGACAGACAGAGTTTCACTGGGGAAAACCATAAAGGTGAAAAACCCCACAACTTCCTTAGAGATAGATAGAGCAATGATACAACCCAAGCATAAGAGATATACTCCTAGCAATAGCTTCTCCTCCTCCACTAGTGCGCCACTCTCCAATGAGTGTAAGAGTGAGCAAGTGAATGATCAAATAGAGTGCCTCCCGCACTCTATTTATACTTGACTTGACTTGCCTAATAACCTTTACTAGGTCGGCCTTAAATTAACCACATAACATAATGCTGATAGGGCCGACCTCCAATAGGGTGGTCTAATAACCCTTTAACCCACATGACTTATATAGGGCCGACCCCAACAAGGTGGTCTAATAACCCATCAAGTATAAGTTATGACACTTACAATATAAATGATGACACTTTCGTATAGAGGAATAATAACATATCTATAGGAATACAAATAATTCCATATAGAGGAATAATAACATCTCTGTAGGAATACAATATACATATATGAAATACATTCCGAAGTTATAAATACATCAACAAAGCCGAACATCAACATCCAACAGTTTTGCTGCAGCCTTTACCTATTCTAGAATGGAAGTGGGAAGTCATAAGTATGGACTTCATAACAGTTTTTCCTAAAAATGTTAAACATAATGAATCTATAATGGTTGTTGTAGATAAGTTAAGTAAGGAATCACATTTTATTCCTATTAAATCTACATACAAAGCTATTAATATTGCTGATATCTTTATGAAAGAAATTTTCAGATTGCATGGTGTACCTAAGATAGTAATTTCTGATAGAGATTCAAAGTTTGCAGAAAATTTTTGAAAGGATTTGTTTAAGGGATTAGATACTAAACTAAATTTCAGTACTTCCTTTCATCCTCAAACTGATGGACAAACACAAAGAGTAAACCAAATCTCAGAGGACATGTTGAGAATGTATGATATGGATAAACCAAGAAAATGGGAAGACTATTTACATTTGGTTGAATTTGCATACAATAAGCATTTTCAAGCTTATACTAAGATGAGTTCATTTGAAATACTTTGTGGACAAAAATGTAACACTCCAATTTCTTGGAGTAGTCTAGTTGATAGATTAATGTTAGGTCCTGAAGTGTTAAAGGATATGGAACTAACCGTGAAACAAGTACAACATAATTTGAAGATAGCTCAAGATAGGAAAAAGAGATATTCAGACTTAAAATGAACTCAAAGAGATTTCCAGGTAGGGGATCATGTTTATGTAAAAGTGAAACCAAGGAAGAGTTATTTAATATTGGGGAAATGTGCTAAACTAGCACCCAGGTATTGTGGTCCTTTTGAGATATTAGACCGGGTTGGACCAGTAGCTTATCGGTTTTCACTACCACCTACGGTAAAAGTACATAATGTTTTTTCATGTTTCCTTGTTAAAGAAGTATGTACATGATGCAACTCTTGTTGTGGATTGTAATTTTATTCAGGTGGAACCAGAAGGAGAGTTCCAAGTGGAACCAGAATGTATCATCGACAGGAGAGATCTTATTCTTCAGAACCGCATCATTGGGAAGTTAAAGGTGCAATGGATGCACCTTAGCCCAGAAGAAGCTACTTGGGAATTGGAAAGTAATATACGAGAGGCATATCCAATTCTGTTCCAAGAAGAAACAATGGAAGATTGAATAACATCGAGGACAATGTTATCTTTAGGGGGGGTGTATGTAATACCCCTAGAAACTTAATGTAGTGCCCCTAGACTTGTGTAGACATTGAGGACACCTGCTGGGTGACCCGACTGATTGAAACATTAATTAAATAACCTTTTGACCTTATTTTTTTTTAGTATGTGTATCTGAACTGTTGAGGTAAATGAATAATTGCATATGTTTAACGATTAGCTATGACTATGGAAAATTATGTTGATGGATAATGCTTAACGACTAGCTGTATGGTGATTAGGTATTTGGCGACGAAATGTATATTTGATAAAGATGAATGAGCAGTTTGAATAAATCATAAATGTTTAACAATGCTAGAGTTAGAAACCAGATGATGATTGTTGAGAACGGTGCTACTAATAATTTGTTGCGAGAAGTGTGTGTAGAAACAAGTGAGACGGTTCACCAACGGACACACAAAGGAACATGGAGGGTCGTAGAGTATGGGTAAATCACACACAGGGGAAGCGACGACGATGTCAACTTCCGACAAGAATACCACGCATGAGCAGATAAGCATTGATCCGCTTGCTCAAGAGGAATGCGTGAGGACGTACGAGGTGGGCCACGACGGAGCTGGTCACGTACGAGTTGAGGGGCGCGCAGTGAGAACGGACTCACTTCTCAGCGCCATTAGTCCCTAGATAGCATGTAGACGGAGGATGGATGGTAACGATTCCTAAAATCCCTACAAGAGTTCCCGCAAGTCAAAACGGAAAGATGGTGGCAGAAGGGCCCGACGATGCGGTACCCTGTCGAGAACGGAAAGAATGGATGCAAGGACCCAACGATGCGGTACCATGCCAAGGAATGGAAACCATGGATGACTGGACCCGACGGAGTGGTGCCATGTCAAGGAATTAAAATTAAGGAACTAGGAGCCCAACGGCGCGGCACCGTGATCCTAGTGAGTTTGATTGTTAAATTTAACTGCATAAAAACTTATGAGAATAACTCTAGATCATTACTTAGCAAATGCATAAAAATAATTTAGGCATTTGCACATGAATAGTTATTTTTGTTGAGCATTTAAAATAATAGAAATCATTATTTAGGAGCAAAATAGAATCCTAAGATTAGACACCTAGTCAACTAAAAGCTAGGAGTTAACTAAAATATCTGGGGGACAAACTGGAGCAAACTTAGGGGTGTTGGTGCACTTCCTAGAGAAAATGACACTTGGATGGGTGAGTGTTTTAATTAAATAATTAATTAAAAATATTTAATAATGCATGAAGCGACATGTGTCGCATGAGATTTTCCTTTATAAGGAAGACTTGGGGAATGGGTAAAGGGCCCATAATTTGGACGATTGTCGTAATTTTCGAATACCTCAAAGACTTGCTGCTATCTAAGGGTTTGGCTTAGAAATCCTGGTGGGAAGGGAAGCCCAAGCTGAATTTCTGAACTACTTGTGTGAGCTCTACGACCCAAAGCTCGGGGGAGGCCATGCGACTGAAATCATGAGCCTATGGTTGGGTGGCAAAGCTAACGGTTGCTTCGCCAATGGTTAAACGAGTTTTGCTGGAGGGATCCTACGGAAGACGAAGGCGACAATGGACCAACCGGATCGCGTTGACAGGTTAAAGTTTTGCTTATTTTTGTTAAGTTATTCACGCTTTTCATTTTATTTTTCCAATAACTATGATGGCTAATTTGTTTGTATGAAGTTTTTAAAGTTTCAGGTTCAGTTCAAGGGGACCCTGAAGGAGGGGTTCTACATTTGGTATCAGAGCCGATCGAGCCTTGAGGGCACCGGACTCATATTAATCAAGTGTTCTTCAATTAATCGTCAAGGAGTGGATTGGAGCTGCTATCTCCCTAAAGATACACCTACCTACTACTGGAGTAGTTTTTCATACAGGTTCTTATCGCTTGAATGTTTCTTATCCGTTTCTGTATAATTTAAATTTTATAGACTTGAAATTTTATACAGAATTTGTGTATGCTCACTGTATATTTGGGTATTATTTTTCATGTAGATCGCATATGCATCTTATTTCTGTTTATCAAAAGAAAAGTTTGAATTTAGGGAAAAATTTATAGATTGGAAATTCTATACGGAGTTCGTATATGCTCACTGCATATTTTGAGCAGATCGCATGTGCATTTTTATTTTTGTTAGAAACTACTTATCCGCTGCCACATATGAATTCGTGGGTTGCTTAATCTCTTTATGAGTCAAGTTGTAAAACAAAGTAGGTATTTACTGAGTAGAATACAAGGCGAACTCTACAAGTGATTTGGAAAAAAAAAAAAAAGAGGAGCACCTCGGTTTAGTTCATGATTTCGCCGATGCGCACAAGGAAGTTGCGAGCTTGTTTCGATCTGGCTGTAAGTACCAAGTACACATTCTTTCTATATCCACAGCTGCTGCAGGATAGATATACATTTGTATAATAACACGCTTTGATAGCAGAAATGAGATCTGAGTGATCACTGTAGCTTATATATTTATAAATTAAAATCTCTGTTATATGCTAAGGATTTTAGCGCTGAACCCTAGGAAATTACTTTGCTATTTTTATCAGATCAGAGAACATCTTTGTTTTACTCTATTAGTATTAGCGTTTATCTTTGATAAGAGGATCTGGGTCGTGTTCTCCTTTGGCGATCTGCCTGTGTGCATTTCACAGTTTTCCATGGTATGCGAATGCCTATCAATTGTTCTTTTATAAAAGCGTAAGCTCTATGTTATGATCTGCATTCTCTGTATGTGATGCGATCTGATCCCTTTATATTTTTTTAGTCTGCAATATATGAAGTAGGAAAGGGAAGTTGTCATCTCTGTGGTGATTCAACCTAACCGTATTTGTGACTTGATCTCTGCCGTGAAACAGTTTTGGGTTTGTTTGTTCATATTTTGGTTCTGTTTTGGACAACGTTGGGTGATCCCTCTCTTGAGACGATCAACCCGAAACCCCTTTTGTTTTCAACCACTCGCAGTGGATGTAGGGCTGGGAGGTTTTGTATCGACCCCTGCCGAGATTTAGTTAAACCCCAGATTGTTTGGTAGAAATGCGATCTCAGCATTCTACGCTAGTAGTATAATTATATATGTATTATGTCAGGTTGGTTTGTAGTTATCTTATGGCGATATGCAATTTCCGTGCATAGTTTTTAAACCGCTTCCACGATTTGTATAGGTTCAGTGGATCTATGTACACTACCTTGATTTATATAGATCCAGTGGGATCCCTGTACACTGTCACGATTGTGATGAACCAGTCGATCAAACGCCTATCTATCTACCGATCGTTGGATCCGGAATAGGAATATTTGTTATAAGTCTTTCCTTAGATCTCGGTTGAGGGTTGGGTACACACATTCGCTCAGTCCTCTCTCTTGGGATCTTCGCACACTAATTCTATCGATCTCAGACTCTCTTATTTGATTGATGCTTGCATTGATTTAATTCGAAAGGATGGTTCCTACCACAATAAATGCTAGAAAACGATTGATCTCTGCTTTGTCTCATTATCGCCATAGATTTCGTGATAATCCCTGGATATTTTATTAAGTGCTGCCCGATCTCTGATGACGGTCTGGTGTTACCAATTTTGATTTAGGAGTGCAACCTCCGTCATGATCTGTGTAAATGTTATTGTTTGCCGATTTCGATTTAGGAGTGCAACCTCCATCATGATCTGTGTAAATGTTATTGTTTGCCGATTTCGATTTAGGAAGAAATCTCTACCATAATCTTTGTTTTTAGATTGATTGTTGGTTCTTGGCCAATGAGGAAGCGATCTCTGTAAATGTTATTGTTGCATATTTTGATTCGGGAATTGCAATCTCTATCAAGCAGAATGCCATAGGCTCCCCAGGGAAAAGGACGGCCAGAGCCCGATCCCACATTAATACTGTAGATTGAGCCGGTATGACTAATCTGTGCGATTCAAGTAATATCATTGTTTTTAGGTTGTAACTCAATGCATGTTTTCTTTTACCTTAGGTACCGCTGATCGAAACCTGTGTTTAGTGAGCTCTAAATTTGTTTGAATCATTTGGAGTATATGATGGCTGAACTCGTAGGTTCCACTGAAACTGCATTTAAATTATGCTAAATCGTGGAGGTTAAGATTGTCGTATTCATAGTTCTTTGCAAATTGCATTTCTATGACAACACAAACCCTCCTAAAGGAATACGTTGATCTCTATGTATTGAGTGGACGCTCTATGCGGAGATCTCGTTCTAAGTTGAAGGGATCTTGTTGAAATCGCAGAGATGTGTTACCTTGTGGCTGCGATAGGAAAATACTCGTTGATGCATTTTGGATAGTGTAGTGTTATATTATATACGCGTGCTGGGTTGCATTCGATATACTTTAATGGTAAAGTTTGGGGCTGCTCAGAGTGTTGGGTAAGGGACAGCGAAATGCTGATCCCAAGTTTTATTATCTTGATGTGTATATATCTATCCTTATACTTTGATGCTAGAATTGTAAGGCTAGCTCGAGAACCATGTTACATATATTTGTCTGATCTTGGTATACAATTAGGGGATCGAATCCCATGGTGTGGCTCCCTTTTGTCAATTTCATCCTCTATACTCAGTCGTGGTAATCCTAGACTTCTGCGATCTGTCGACCGATAGTGTACTCCCATGCTATTTAGAGACCGCCGATGTTTAATTACCCAGATCTGCAATGTTAGGATTGAAACTTAAACTAAACCCAGATCTAATACTCGGTTTCATGATGGCGGAATCGGTGGAACTGAACGACATAAGTTCGATCAATCTGACATTGTATCGGCGCGCAGTAATTAATTCCTTGAAAATTTGTGGCTTTTAAAATTCACCGTATTGTAATCCAGATTTGGCGTTTTCAAGGCCTTAACCGAAACCGATCTGAAGGAAGAAGAGTTATTTAAGTCTTGTTAGTAATCCTCCCTTTAGTCGCAGGTGTATCTACCGTCGATGAGATATTTCTTCTTGAAGTCTCAGTGATTAGTTTTTGTTATGTAAAAGCTGTATCCTCTTAAGCGTAAGTCATATTAATTATAGTATTTTTCTTGTGGCATTAATTTATAAGAATCTTAGTAATACATGGAAGTATTTTACCCTATAGGTTTTATCTAGATACATTGGTAGTTAGCGAGAATATCGGAACTTAATGTTATATTGGTATGTTTCCTTCAGTTATGTTTAGATGTACTTATGAAAATAATATGATGATCTTATTCAAGAATTCGTTGATCTTATTCAAGAATTCATGCCGTGTGTGTTCTGTAGATCAGTTTACCTATGTTCCACTAGTATGACGTGGATTACTGTGTTCCCTCCTTACTCGCCAGCAATTGTGCCTTGTCTTACTCACTGTGAAAGTTGACAACTGTAGAGATATCTATATAGGGCAATCGACGATTAACTAGAGAGTCGGAAGTTACGATTCCAAGTATTAGTTTATGAGAGAGTGTGTGCTGGTAGTTTAGAGTGAACCGAATATTTATATGCCAATTAGTCATAATGAATTTCTCCATGTTTTTATTGCTTATAAGTCGATTACATAAGCCATATAACTATAATATGTATTCTCATATTTAATTAAAAGTTTTGTTAATTGATATTTGGATTCATGAGCCATGTAACTAAGATATGTATTCTCATATTTAATTAAAAGTTTGGTTAATTGATATTTATTGCATCAAGTCGAAATTATAAGCCATGTAAACTTAATGTGTAAATCAATTAAAGAATTTCAAGCTTTTGCCTTATGAGTATAGGTATTTGATGATTAATAAAGAAGTGAACCACACATAAGACTTATATTTATAATATAAATATCCTTGAAATAATGATAGTCACTAATGAATTTAGGATATTATTTTGGTGCAATCGAATAATTAATCTAGCTTCTTTTATCTTAGAATATACATAGATGCATATAGAATAGTTAAGTAAACGTGTGGAAGACCCATTTTTAAATATTTAAGTTTTACTTCCTATTATATGAAGGATTCATTCATTAATAACTATTTTAGTACAAAGGAGTATAGGAGAGTGCCTTCGGATAGTTAGTCAATCATTTAGATAATTTATATGTACATGTTAAAGAGGAAGGATTAGGTCTTGTCTAAATTACTTGGGACTATGACATATGATTGTTGAATAATTTATATGTGCATCATGGAAATGTTGTGAATAAGTTTATACATCTACATTAGGTGTAATTGTCCATTTTAAAGATCATTTCATAAAAGGGGAAATTATCCAAATAGTGATGTTATAGGTGTACATTGTGTGAAATCATTCTCATAAAATTCTATGTACAAAAATGATGTTATGGTTAAATTATATTTACGTGCATGGTAGAATTGTTATGAAAACCATTTAGACTTTAATTAATATTACACGGTTGATGCTTTTGCTTGAAGAGTTTAAATCCTTAGAAGGATATCCTAGTATAAAAGAATGTAGAACATGAGTGTACCGGTGAACTTCTCACTTTAGCATTTTTCAAAAAAAAAAAAAAAAAATTTACTACATACTTTTGAATGCAAAATCTTATGAGGTATTATCAACGTGTACAAGATTAGATTTTGTAGTACATGTAAGAGTTCTTATGGTTGAAAGATCACAATTACATTTATACCATAGATACATTCACACTTAATATGATTTGGAATGTAGGTATTATTATATATCATTAAATACTTTATATGTTAAAGGTTGGAATGTAAGTATTATTATATGATATTTAATATGCACAGGGTTGAGAATTACCTTGCTTTTAAGGATTCCTATGGTTAGAATCCCCATGGTACTTATAATTACATTTGCACCGATGTGTCTTATGGATAAGTTACATATGCTTTAAGTAGTATATTACCTATGAAAAGTTAGAATCATTGGGCATTGTGGCAGGGGAATGGATTAGATAGGAATTTCAAAGTATTACTTGATTTTGTTCTACGATTCACTTCTGAGGAAAACACCAATCTTTAAATTCAAAACCATGTCGTACGGTGATTATGAATCTTATAGATGGGAAACCTGAATGATTCTTTAGATGGATTTCAGTAAGCTAAGGAAGAGAAGATGATATGTATTAAATGATTTGTTTAAAGTTATGGATTAAAGTAACTAAATCATGAGCTATGATTGTTATGCTAATTATGGTTCTATAAAAAGATTGGATACTAATGGTGATAATTGTCTTCCAAGCTAAGTTCATGACCTACACTTGATATGAAGGATGTTAGTACATTTTTTATTTTTATTTTTTTTTCTTGCTCATGAGAAGAGACCCTACATTTGGTTTCGTTGGTGATGCATAAAGATCGACATAGAAAAGTCAAAGATGCGGTTTTTACTTCTTCATCCTCGGCCAGAATATTTCGAGCTTCTCAAACAGGTTAGAATTATTCTTCACTAAATTTTCTTGTATAAAAGTTTGAATGATATTCAAGGTTCATATACTTTGATGAAGGGCCTTGCGTCAAGAATTTTATTAATTGGTTGTAAATGCTTATTTTTTTAAATCAAGGCAATGGCTTCGTAGGTATGCACTACTAGCTTGTAATCGTGCTTTGAATTGTGAAAAAAGAAGAAGTTAAACTTACTTGAACTATAGAATTTTAGCTATACTTGAGCTAGGAGGAGAAGAAAACTTCACATAAACTTTGTTTATAAAATTTGAGATTATACTTTTAACTATACTAAGTAAACGACACGCTAGTATTTAATCACATTTTGGATTATGAGAAGAGAGAGGTTGCGTGTAAGATTAGTTTAGGAATGGATAAGGTATGTATTGAAGAACAGAATTCAGAAGGGTTAATTCTTATTTTGAAATTCAGAGATTGTTTAAAATATATGATAGTTATACGTAGCCATAGAAAATGAAGAAATTGGGATTGAAGATTTTATTCCTTATGTGGAAATGTGTTAGTGCCTAAAGGATTTACATAGATGATATAGTTTTGTTGAATGAAAGGAATTTGTTATGGATGATTTCAAATTCGATTGAAATTAATGAGCCAGTAGAGGACTACTGTGGGGATTGCTACACTATGAAAGGTACGATTTAGTTATATTGTCAAATATGAGATGTATACTTATATGATGGTAGAAAAGAGGAAACAAAATTTTACTATCAATTGTGGTTATGTTGAAGAAATGAATGTAGAAAGAAAGATAAAACTCACCATGGAAGCACATGAGACTTAAATTTGGGACGAAATTTTAATAAGATGGGGTGGATGTAATGCCCCTAGAATGACTGTGGAGCTTAAGGGAACCTTTCGAGTGACCCGACTGAACAACTTCGATATAATGGTCTCTTGAGCCTTCTTATGCCTTAAATGATTGAGGACAACCTGAAGATGTAAATGACGACAATAATTGATAAATGAATTAAGGAATTAAATTCTATGTGTGGAGAGGGATAATTGATTGATTACATCTTGATTTATGATTAGCCCTGATTGATCAAGTCAAAGTGCAGTAGGACAATTACAGTCCTAGCTCTGCGACTTGGGAGGACGCAATTGAGATGTGTCGTAGCTTTCCATTTTTTTTTATTCTGAACTCTCGGGACGAAGTTCTAATTAAGTAGGGGTGTATGTAGTGCCCCTAGACTTGTGTAGACATTGAGGACACCTGCTGGGTGACCCGGCTGATTGAAACATTAATTAAATAACCTTTTGACCTTATTTTTTTTGAGTATGTGTATCTGAACTGTTGAGGTAAATGAATAATTGCATATGTTAAACGATTAGCTATGACTATGGAAAATTATGTTGATGGATAATGCTTAACGACTAGCTGTATGGTGATTAGGTATTTGGCGACGAAATGTATATTTGATAAAGATGAATGAGCAGTTTGAATAAATCATAAATGTTTAACAATGCTAGAGTTAGAAACCAGATGATGATTGTTGAGAACGGTGCTACTAATAATTTGTTGCAAGAAGTGTGTGTAGAAACAAGTGAGACGGTTCACCAACGGACACACAAAGGAACATGGAGGGTCGTAGAGTACGGGTAAATCACACACAGGGGAAGCGACGACGATGTCAACTTCCGACAAGAATACCACGCATGAGCAGATAAGCATTGATCCGCTTGCTCAAGAGGAATGCGTGAGGACGTACGAGGTGGGCCACGACGGAGCTGGTCACGTACGAGTTGAGGGGCACGCAGTGAGAACGGACTCACTCCTCAGCGCGATTAGTCCCTAGATAGCATGTAGATGGAGGATGGATGGTAACGATTCCTAAAATCCCTACAAGAGTTCCCGCAAGTCAAAACGGAAAGATGGTGGCAGAAGGGCCCGACGATGCGGTACCCTGTCGAGAACGGAAAGAATGGATGCAAGGACCCAACGATGCGGTACCATGCCAAGGAATGGAAACCATGGATGACTGGACCCGACGGAGTGGTGCCATGTCAAGGAATTAAAATTAAGGAACTAGGAGCCCAACGGCGCGGCACCGTGATCCTAGTGAGTTTGATTGTTAAATTTAACTGCATAAAAACTTATGAGAATAACTCTAGATCATTACTTAGCAAATGCATAAAAATAATTTAGGCATTTGCACATGAATAGTTATTTTTGTTGAGCATTTAAAATAATAGAAATCATTATTTAGGAGCAAAATAGAATCCTAAGATTAGACACCTAGTCAACTAAAAGCTAGGAGTTAATTAAAATATCTGGGGGACAAACTGGAGCAAACTTAGGGGTGTTGGTGCACTTCCTAGAGAAAATGGCACTTGGATGGGTGAGTGTTTTAATTAAATAATTAATTAAAAATATTTAATTATGCATGAAGCGACATGTGTCGCATGAGATTTTCCTTTATAAGGAAGACTTGGGGAATGGGTAAAGGGCCCATAATTTGGACGATTGTCGTAATTTTCGAATACCTCAAAGACTTGTTGCTATCTAAGGGTTTGGCTTAGAAATCCTGGTGGGAAGGGAAGCCAAAGCTGAATTTCTGAACTACTTGTGTGAGCTCTACGACCCAAAGCTCGGGGGAGGCCATGCGACTGAAAGCATGAGCCTATGGTTGGGTGGCGAAGCTAACGGTTGCTTCACCAATGGTTAAACGAGTTTTGCTGGAGGGATCCTACGGAAGACGAAGGCGACAATGGACCAACCGGATCGCATTGACAGGTTAAAGTTTTGCTTATTTTTGTTAAGTTATTCACGCTTTTCATTTTATTTTTCCAATAACTATGATGGCTAATTTGTTTGTATGAAGTTTTTAAAGTTTCAGGTTCAGTTCAAGGGGACCCTAAAGGAGGGGTTCTACACTTAAATAAAGTTAAATGATTTGTAATATCATTTTAATTGTCGTTGAACAATTATTTTGACCAAGTGTGGTCAAAGACATTTGTGAGAATATTTTGAATAATTATTATTATTTAATAAATAAAAACAGGAGAATCCAATCTGAAGTAGTTGTTGAAAGAGTGTTTGTTGGCCCACAAAGAGAAATGACAAATGTTGGACAAGAATCCCAAGTGGTGAAAACATATAATTAATATCTCAACAGGTGCAGGAGGCATCATCCCTATAATTCAGGTCAGAACTCCAGATGGAGTTTCTAGAGGAGGAGGCTCATGAGAGACCTGAGTCCTAGGAAAAGTTAAATACGCATTCCCATCAGACAAGCAAGAGGCTTGGATGGAAGAGGGAAAATATCATTGTTGAGTAAGAGAGTGGAATTAAGTGTTGGTACATAAATAGTTTCAACAATATTTTTCCTTGTGGTCCAGCAAACAGGCTCGGGGTTTTCAGAGCAAGTAATCTTGGTTGTTCTGGAAGATTGGTTGGGAGGAACGACAACCTTCAGATTGGATTCGGTCTGCACATTGTTGACAGGTTATTTATAAATTATTTATGTTTATCATTTTAGTTTAGATAATTTTTTTCATACATATTGGTAAAATTATTGTTATTCATTGAATGACTGAATATTTTCATTAATAGATGTATCTTAGAATGTTCCTATTTGTTATGCATAGGTTAACTGTGTTAATATTATGTTATTATTACTGTGAAGTTAAATTTTATTTACTGCTCTATAATAGTAATATTAATTATTATTTCAAGGTTCTGTAGAAATGAGTTTCATACACATAAACTTAGGGTTTATATAGTTTTAACCAGAGGTAAATAAATGTATATTTATCAACTAGAGTATTAAATATTACTATTGTTCATAATAGATTATAAAAGCATATCAATACAAATATTATATACATTCGATATAGATAACAGAAATACAATCCATTTATATAGAGAAAACATTTTATTTTATACACAAAACCGTGTGGCTCAAGCTTTCACAAGAAAATCGATTCATTTCATAGGTAGACATAAAAAATGAGCAAGAAGTAGATAAACCAAAAAAATGAACACATTCGAAACTATAGCTTCACAAAATTTTTATAATCCAAGGAGCCGAAAGGATTTCAAGTTTCTAAAGTCAGAGTACAAGAGCCGAAAGGATTTCAAGTTTATAAAGTGAGAGTACTAGAGCCAAAAGGATTTAATTTACATGTGTTATCCATTGTTGAAAGGGATGTTGTATGGATCACCCTCGTCCTAGGTAAACTCTTAAATGCTTGGGAAAATGCAAAGCATTTCCCATGGTTCTATCAAGATTCATGCACACAGAACATAACTGGTGTTTTCACCATGGAAATAACAAGGATAAAACACCTCCCTGTATTTGCAACCGAATCCATCGCGTCCATGCGAGTACATGCAAAATAAACCAAATGAGTGCGGTTAGTGTTATATTAAGAGAATTTAATTATAAAATTACAAGATTAAGTAAAGAACCAATGCTTACAGGGTTAACGATGGTACCATGATGTCGGGCGAGCGTCGAACCCCAAATGTAGAGGCATTTATATTTTCCAACCCTGTAAATGTATCGAGTAGTTAAAACACTACTACATATAAACTTAATAAAAGAATATGTTAGACCGAGTTGCAAGGGTAGTGGCTTACGTTTGGATTCACACTCAACCTTAAAGGCCATAAGCCCAAACCTGCAATATTATTCCTCTGTTTCATTTCAAAACCAGAGAAATTGAGTAAGTGCAAGCAATAATACATTAAGCTCCAAACCCCTGCGGTTCGCAGGAACACTTGCACAAAAACATGAGTATCTTGGATTAAATCAAATGTATATACAATTATATATATAAAATATTGCAAATAATATAAATACGAATTGAACTTACCAATGGAGAGTTGAGTAAGGTGGCGAACCCTTACGCTCTTAGCCATGAATCATTACAATGCGAACCCACTATAATAAGAACAAAACACAAGATCTGTATTTACCCGAGTCTTCATGACATTATGGGCATATTTAACAATAACAAAAAACCCAAGAAACAGGCACAAAGAAATGTGAGAGCTCCATAAGGAGAATCAGGGTGCCATTCCTTAATCCAGGAATCGAAACCGAACTAAAAACACAGAGTCAAGTTCAAATTCATAGAGCCGAACTAAAAACACAGAGTCAAGTTCCAAGTCATAGAGCCGAACTAAAAACAAAGATTCAAGTTCCAAGTCATAGAGCCAAACTAAAAACACAGAGTCAAGTTCCAAGTCATAGAGCCAAACTGATATAAATTATAGAGCAGAGATCAGAATGAAAGATCTAAAATAAATACTGCAGAATCGAACTTAGAGTCAAAAGAACAAACTCAAACTAGAGGGAAAACCCTCATAACGCACATCGAGCACTCCATAAGGAGGTCGTTAATGCTTACTTTTGCTAATAACATTATCAAGAAGATAAACTAACACTTCAATAAGAATATGAGAAACATAACAACCAGGGTGAACTCTGCGCAGAGCCAAGGCTCTGCAACGTAGCAGCATAACCCCAAGATCACGAAGAAACAATGGCGTGATTATAAAATCTTATCCGTTAAAAAATTGGGAAGATTAGTTACAATCCCAAGAAAAGGATTCAACGGCGCATAGGAATCCACGCTAAGGAGCATGCTGGGTACCGTCAACCATTGTAAATTCCTTCACATGGCGACACCAACTTACATCTACATTGGCACCTTGGTACAAGATTTGCAATAAACAATGTAAATCATAGTATTAATGAAATGCAATCATATCAAATATTCCATAGACCTTCTATGGCTATGCCATATGAAGCATGAATACCATAGTATAAACATTGTCGTAGGATAGAATATCATGTCGAGCAACCCAACTTTTATATAGTCGTGGTATAGACCATACAAAGGATTTGAACCTCGAAACTTAAGTTATAAAACCTATAGTTAATCATTTTAATATATGACCTTAGGATATAAGGTAGATAACTATATTTCAAACCTAGTTTAAGGATAACGTAAGTAGAGTGTAATTATGTTGTAAAACATAATTCAAGCACATAATAGATCTAAGAATAATAACCCATGATTTTATAGCATGAAAACTATATTAAGTAAATGGTTAAACTTATATGGATTCTTATACCATGTATTTATATTCCTGCACAAGACGATCAGGTTAGGAGAAGATCTAGTATATATTGGAAATAAGGCCAATACAATTATTATTATGTAATGAGAGGGTAACTCGAAATTTAAAATATGAATATAAACAATATCATGTTAGACATTGGTTCTTGAAGTAATAGTCATCACATAGAACCTAGATTTTATTTCCGCAAGAACGAGTTAAAACTTTATAATTAATTCACAACTCGATTTATACCTGTTGATAGTGAGATGCTGAGATGTGCCTCATCCTCATTCAAATTGTACACCTGGGACATAAGAAATAATGTCGTTATAAATTACTTATAGATTTTTTTTTTTTAAATTGAGTAGATTTGGGGTTGTGACATTTGGTTGGTTGAGTCTGTTGATTTGAAGAAGTAGATTGAAGGGTCATACCCATATATTCTTTGGAAATCAAGATGAGTTTAACCTGGTTTCCAATTGCTTTCGTTGGATGATTCTATTGAGTTGAAGAAGTAGATTGAAGGGTCATAGCCATATAACCCTTGGAAATTAAGGTGAGTTTGTCTCCAAAGCTTGATATTGGCCTAATAAGAAAAATCATTTTTAAGTTAGGTTCCCCTTATAGGTGTGCATGTGATTCAATATGGAGTATATGTGTTCCATATGAAGCTGCATCTGGTCCATTCTTGCTTGTAGGTTCCCTGTTTGAGCTTGCACCTATTCCCTTCTAGTCTCCAGTTGGTCCAACTGAAGGAGAATTTCTCGCTTCTCCTCTTGCCCATCTTCCAAATTTTTTCCCATTAGGGTGAAAACATGAAGTTGCGAAACAATTTTATGACAATGGAGTGAAAACAAACTAGTGCGCGCAGATGAACACACGAAAAAAAGTCAACCTCCAACTCTAGGCCGAGAGTTTGTGAGAGTTCAAACTTTAAGCCGAGAGTTTGTGAGAGTTCAAACTCTAAGCCGAGAGTTTAATAAAACTCTAGGCCGAGAGTTTAATAAAACTCTACGCCGAGAGTATGAACCAATCACTGCGCTGTATTTTTTAAAAAACTCTCGGATGAGAGTTTGAACTAAACTCTCGGTCGAGAGTTTGGAAGATATTTTTTCGGACGAGAGTTCATGGTCAACAAAACCTGCGAAAATATCTGGCATCTGTATGGAACTTGCAACTTTAGCAATCCCAAACCCTTGCAAATTTTAAATATTATTTGTTGAACTTGGTAGCAATGGATTCATTTCTAAATCTAGTTTCCAATGATATAATAATTGTTTCATTTCGATTTGAATTTCTATTTATTAATAATTTTTTTCTAAACCTTATCCCTTAAGAATTTTATTACTCTTAAAATCACCCAAAATGAAAATTCAATATCATAACAAAGACAACACCAAAAAATTTGAAATCTTCACAAAGATAATAATTGGCGTGTCCTCTTCAAAAGGGTACTTTTACTTTTTCCAATAAGAGTCACAATAAAAATAAAATTGAAGCTCACCAACGTATGTCGATAATACACTATTTTCCGAACATATGTTGTTTTGATAAATAATAAAAAATAGTTTCCAAGTCTTAAAAAACTCAAAATATAGTCCATGCACAAGTGTAGTGTGTTTAGATTATGAGCATACATTTTTTTTTCCCTAAAATGAATAACCATCTATCAAACAACTGGTGGCCACACATGTCACTCATTATCCATACCTAAAATTTTCAAGTATATGTCATTGATGGCCACCAAATTTGTCCCATGATTAGTCGATAAAAAAAATTTAAAAAAATACGAGTAGAAAGCTAATTCAATTCTCTAAAACATTTGTGTTTACTTCAAGTTGAAATTCCTAAGGGAGATATGGGTTTGAAGAGGTCAAAGTTGAAAAACATAAAATTTCGCAGTTTTGTTTGTAAAAAACAAGCTAAAAGTGTTACCCAACTTCGCGTTTTGACCCATTAACACTTTGATTTTGCAATAAAATAGAGTTATTTTGGAATCCTTAGTTTCTCTTGGTATAGAAGAGGTAGGGTCCTGAAACCATAACTGGATCTCATATTGCTTCGCTTTTGCATCTAGAGCGCCCTGTTCTTCTTTGACTTAGGCTTCATTTTGATTTATCTTTTCCTTGATCTCAGTATGGATGAAGCTATTATAGAAATCTTAGTATTCTTCTATGTACCTATGAATTAGGGTCATATGGTTGTAACCCATCTTCCTTCTTCCTTTTTCTTGTCGTGTTTGAGCCATTCTATGAGCTTTTCTTAGAGAACAAAATTTAATTGTTATTGAATTACGATTGGTGCTCTAATTCCAATAGATAAGAATAACTACCTAAAGAAGCTGCAATTCTTGTGATTGGAATTTTTTATCACTATGACTAAAACCCTTAAGATTAAGAAGAATTTTCCAAAAAGAAAGAGTGAGACATGAATTATCAGGTTGTGCTTGGGGATATTCATTAAGATAATATCTTTCCATCATTATCCCGATTTGTTTGTGATGATTCAAATTTATTCCTTGTTTGGTTGAGCGTGGGGAGAGGATTTCTTAGGTACCTTCATCATCTTAGTTTTGAATTGCTTGATATTCTCAGAGAAGAAGTATAGGAGATCCCAGATATGCCAACTCAAGGGAGCTGTTGAATCACAAGTACATGTGAGATTATGGTTAGTCTTGAGAGGGGGAATGGTCGATAAACTTAAGGAGGATGTAATGAGTAGTGAGGGTGCTGGAACAATAACATCACGAGTTTGGAGGGAGATCATGGAAGGAAGTTTAAAAGAATGATGCAATTGGTTCCAATAAATGGAGGTCATGGAAGGTATATAAGGAATGATATCAGGCCTGGATCTGAGCATAATTTATGCCATCTATGTCTGAAATGATGTCACCACTGTCCCTCATTTCTACTAGCTATCTAATTCTTCCTTCCACATGGATATTTCAAACTCGACTGTTTATCACATTCCTAGTTGGGTTCTTCCATATTAGCCTTG
Organism: Larix kaempferi; assembly: GCA_027924585.1. NCBI lineage: Eukaryota > Viridiplantae > Streptophyta > Pinopsida > Pinales > Pinaceae > Larix > Larix kaempferi. Next base: position 3,588,614 of record BSBM01000729.1, on the reverse strand, counting down.
TGGTGTTAAACATTGTAGTTAACTTAGATGTGGTGGGGGAGGGTCGTGTTGGCTTGCGTTGCTACTCTTCTCCCTACTAAGTGTCCTTGTATTGACATGCATGTTATGGGTTCTTGCTTGATAAGTGTTGGAAGGTGATCCATCTAGAAGAGTGTCACAAATTGCATTGGAACACTCGACTTGTGGAATATAATCATATATTACTTACATAAGCAAATGTGTTTTCATTAAGTCCTTCTAATTCCCATCCTCACTATAATACTTGTGAGAAGGGATACAAACAAATCTTAAAATTTAATTACCCTTACGTAGTCTCTTCCACATATTTAGATTAATGCTATTCTATTTAGTCATACTTTAAATTTGAACTTTTATTTTAGCTCAAAATAATAGAAAGGGGAATCAATGTTTTTAAATTAAAATCTAACAATAATCATTTTCAATTGGTGGAATTGTAAATATCTGATTTAAACATTTCATAATTGATTTCATTATGATATTTGAGGGCATTGAATCCATTTTTTCATTAAAACCAACAATTTAATAAAATACAAAATTGCAATTTTGATAAATATTATGTAACTAGATTTTGGTGCTAGCACTCTAGAAAAGTACAAATTCATAAAAAAATAGCCTTCTTCTTTTAGTTATAGTTATCTTTCCCTTTGATTTCTTTCATGTGTTTCATGACCCCCTCTCGTTAATATTTTTTTCTATTCATTTGTCCCTACCTTATTCACTCCCCTCTTCTCGTTGTGAAGTTCCTTTTAAACCCTCGTTCATTTTATAATTCCCCACCCTCTTAACTAGTTCTCTCCCCCCAACCCCCACTTGAGCTATATACCTTGTTCTCTTAGGTCAAATCAAATGCATCTTACCCCCTCTATTTTGGATTTAACTCTCACCTTATAGGTTTATGTACTTCAAACAAATCCTTAATGTCTCATAAAATAAAAAATTATGAAAAGTAGTTAAAAAATCCATGCGATCCTATAAAATTAAAAATTAAAAATTAAACCCATATATATTAAGCAAGAGAGGGATCAAATTTCTTGAGTTAAAAAAAGAGAGGAAATTACATCTCAATAAATTGGATCCCTTTCGGTGCTTGATAGATCCAGATTTATTATGGAGCTATGCTTGATATATCACTCCAATGAAAATAATTATAAATACTTTCCCTAATAAAAATAAAAAATAATATTAATTAAAAAACCAATGAAAGACTTTCCTCATAAAAATATGTTTATAATGGCTCCCGACTAACATATAGTGATTAAATCGTTAATACTTCCAACTTCCAACATAATAACTCAATAAATGTATAGTTATACTTTTCGTAACAAACTACATCAACATCATTAATTTCCATATAAAAAATAAAATATTAATACTTTCAACATCAATCTCTAATCTCTATAGAATAAAGAAATGGTTAATACTTCCAACATAAATAGCTAATAATGTATTGGTATACTTTTCATGATAAACTAAGTTAACACAATTAATTTATTTTCATTAATAACCACTTATACTATGAAACGAGAACTCGATACAGTTCTCGTTTTTCTCTCTCCTAATTTTAGTAGCTATGTAATGTCCCCTTCTACCATAGGTGCAGGGAAGGAAACATCAACAACGCACCGGGCTTTTGACAGACTTGGCCCCAATATTTTTGCTCATAAAATACATAACAATTAAAACTTCTGTGTGCAGATTCGACTTCAATAAAACCCAACGGAATTAAACGTAATAACACACATAAGAACAAACCGAAGGTGATTCCATATGCAAGGGTTCAATCCCATTCATATGCTATGCACAGAATTCATTTCAATTTCATTAACATGAAGGGTAATCATTCAAATAACACATGGCAGAACTCAGATATATATACAAATTAAAGTCACGGAGAGCACTTATCTTGCAACGCAATATCCAACGACTGGCTACGTGAGAGCAACGTTCCACCCAACCATAGATCTCTGTCCAGCCTGTATTCTTTCCGCTGAGAGATCACCCCCGAGCTGGGCTGTGTATCCACTAAGGAGGAACTAGATGGCTCCCTCACAGTCAGGATTTCACTCAGACAACCATGCTAAGCCAACACACAGTTGGGTTTTTCAAGCATGCAATGGGAAATGGAGAGGGATGCTAGTCCAATGAGCTCAATCCCAGAGCTAGTACACATCAAGCTAGACTCAAACGATCCCAGCATCCATTCGAACATCCACACTTGGATTTCTCACAGCTTTGTTCAGCAAATAACCCAAATCCGTCACTGATTTTCTGGGCAGTTAAAACTGGGTTTTCCCATGGATTTTGGGGTAGCTATTGCTCCCAAATTCACCCCAAGGCTCATACAAACGGATCCCCCATCGGAATTCACTGTCCAATACCCATTTTGGGCGTTTTTGGCTTCCCAAAACATGGGTTCTCCCACAGTCGCGATTTTCTGGTTTCCTCACTGTTGGCACTCCTTTTTGGATGGGGAATAATTTTTGGGGTCTTCTACCATGGAACGGGGAGGATAATGAAGCAAATCCCAAGAGGTAGAGTGACTTCTTGTACAAGAAAACAAAGCCCATACCTACCCATACGAATTTCAGAGCTGCCCATGCTCTATTGAAGCCATGGGCTGAAATTTCAACCACTTCCTTACAACAAGCATTAATGTCGCATAGGGAAGTCAATGGGTTCTCATAAAGACAAATGGTAGCCTAGAGTTTAGTCCCATATCCCCCTCACTACTCCCTAGTGGATACACGTGGCCCCTTCTCATTCGTTGCCTCCGTAGCCAGTTTTGGACATTTTATATTGCATGATGTTTAATTACATCCTATTACAATTTCCATGGCTTAAGAGCACATGGTAATCAAAATATCAAATACTTGCCCTTTACATAAAATTCGGGCTTTCACTAGCGGGGCCTTGGCCTTGAGCTCCACGCTAGGAAAACATACATCACATGTACACACTATTTACATTAAAGGCTAATACATCCTAAGGGTCGAATTGGGGGTATTACAAGCTATTTTTACCTCCATTTCAAAAAGGGTTGATACCAGTATCACACATTTTCATTTCGAGGCTTTTTTTTGGGCCTTTGAATTATCTTTGTCATAATATATATTTAATTTTTATTTTCAAGTGTGTTTTTAGAAATTTAACAAAATAACATACATTTATAAGCAATTTATAATAAAAAACATATACATTTTGCAATTTTTTCTATAAAATAAGACATTTTTATGGACAAAATAAGACATTTTTATTGACAAAATTGTAAAAAAAACAGAAATTAAAGACATTTAAAACCATTTTCAATGAATTTTTAGAGATTTTTTGTATAAAAACGATACTATTTCATATTATTTTCCGAAAAGTGATGATTCACATAAATTCAATAAAAAATATACTATATATTTGTAAAAAACATATTAAAATTATTATATATAGAAATGTATTTCTAAAATAAAGTCTCAAAGTCAAAACATTACTAATATATCTTATAAAAAAATTGTCAAATTTAACATTTTCTTCAAGACATGAAACTAATCAACACTTTAAGTTATTAGGCACTTTTAGTCTCTTGTAATATTTATTGGAATGAGCATAGCTGACACATACATTTATCTTTAGAGATTTTTGTATGACATTGTGGTTTACAGCCTTTTTCTATTTCATCCATTAATAGAATTTGTGTTTTTTTATATTACTATGTTCTTTGCAATATCTTTTTTTGTATATTTCCATTTTATATTTCTTCCTTCATTCTATGAAAAAACGAGATCAAACATATCTTCCCTATACCATTGATTTTGATGAAAATGATACATTATAAACATGGGAAATATATTTAATCAATTGGAACACAGATGTCTAAGTGTTAAGACTCCATTGGAGGCCAAATATTTGTATTTTATCAATATTAAAAAGAAAAATATAGGATTATAGCAAGTGACTATAATCACAATCACATTAGAGAAAACAAATAATTGGTAGAAAGACACAAAGCCTAGTTCGTGGCTTAAAAATTTAGACATGGAATATATCTATATATCTATGTAGAAGGGTTGAACACCCAAAACTTCACAAGGAGGGTTATCTTAATTGGCAATATAAAATATGGCTTTGCACCATTCTTAAAAAGATATCTAGAAAGATAGAACACGTCAAACTTCACAATGAGGGTTATCTTGACTGCCACTATATACCTGTCTACCACTCTTATCAATTGTTTCTTCGAATATAATTTTATTGATTTTATTATAAGATATATAACAAAATTCTTAAACTATTGGAAACCTATGTACAAGATTGTGGAAATGAGGTATATATGTTTGTGAAAATATCATAACATTGAGATAAAGAGATACCTATGTACAATAAATATTATTTTAAATTCTAAGATACCTATTTAGAACTTTTTACACTTTAAAAAAAAATCAAAATCATTATTAAACATTAATAACCTAAATCTTTCTATCTTTGGAATGATGGCAATAATCTAAATCTTTAAAATGAGGATAGTTATCAATATATACATATATTTGATAATTTTTTTAAATGTAGTTATACATTATTTGTTTTAAAAAGAAAAAAAAAACTAGAAATAAATTGTCATTGTGCTTTAGTGGCATGTAAGAATTTCAAGTAACCATTAGATGAATTTAAAGTATTTAAAAATTTCATTGTAGTTGACCTAATCATTTATGTATCATCCTCCATTACTTTGCCATACATTTATGTATCATCTTCCAATACTTTGCCATATATCTACTACATGATCTTATTTTAATATATATCATAATCTATCACTTTGTCATATTATATATATTACATACTTATTAGTCCCTCTAATTTATATCTCTCATCTTTATCTATTAATTTATATGAATATTTTGAATAGGTATAAAATTGAATAAATTTTTGAAAAAAAAAACTATAATTTGATATTTATATTAAATAAAATATATATCATTTTACAATATTGCCAAAAATGTTATAGTCATTTCATAGCTAAATAGCTAAATGCAAAGAATGGAATATACAATAAAATCCACCATTTAAACAACTATCACCAAGTTAGAACAGTCAGAGATGTTTCAACGAAATTTAAAGCAAGAGAGCATAACAAACGTTTGTCAAGATTTAAATTGAATTGGAATGAATTGGAATTTTCAAAAAGTCCATGGATGTTTCAATAATATTTAATTCACAACTTCTGCTGTGGCACAGTACACGGCCTCGTATCAGTTCCAATGGGAAACACTGTTCTAAAGGGACTTTTGCACGATACTCATATATAGGTCCTGGGTATCCCCTGCATGACACTGGCAATCATAATTGAAGAGAAGCAACATACAAATTGGTATAAATTTCGAAAGATAATTTTTTTCAAGTTCTATTTGCCGTATTAAAATGCATTTAGATCATTACAGTATTAAAATGATTTTTAAATTTGTAATCACGTCAAACTGCTCTTTTGGCCACACTCATTGGCTCATTCTGGGCGCCCAAGGGCCGCCCTCATAGACTGCTCGATGCCCAGCATCGCGACGCCAGTGAGGGGCGACCCTTGGGCGCTCAAGTGAGCGGCTCGCTCTTTTGGCCACACTCATTGGCTCATTCTGGGCGCCCAAGGGCCGCCCTCACAGGCTGCTCGATGCCCAGCATCGCACCGCCAGTGAGGGGCGGCCCTTGGGTGCCCAAGTGAGCGGAGCCGCTCACTTGGGCACCCAAGGGCAGCCCCTCACTGGCAGTGCAATAAGCCTCTCACTTGTGCGCCTAAGGGCCACCCCTCACTGGCGACGCGATGCTAGGCATCAAGCATCCTGTGAGGGCATTCTTGTATAAAGGGACTTTTGCACGATACTCATATACAGGTCCTGGTTATCCCCTGCATGACACTTGCAATCATAATTGAAGAGAATCAACATACAAATTGGTGTAAATTTCAAAAGATTATTTCTTTCAAGTTTTATTTGCCGTATTAAAATGCATTTAGATAATTACGGTATTAAAATGCTTTTTAAATTTGTAACCATGTTAAACTACTCTTTTGGCCATACTCATTGGCTCATTCTCGGCGCCCAAGGGCTGCCCTCACTGGCTGCTGGATGCCCAGCATCGCGACGCTAGTGAGGGGCGGCCCTTGGGCGCCCAAGTGAGCAGATTCTTTGTATCACAGTAAACTAATGCTTTGTATCTCAATCCGCGTTCTTCCCACAATGTCACAATCAGTGCAAACTTAGTGTGTTCTTCCCCAAAAAAGAAAGGAAAATCCATATGTTTGCTGTTCAAACCTCTCGCCTCTCTTCTGAAATTGGTATGCATTCATTACACAGAAGGAAGCGTCTCCTCTGAGTCGTTCTATTCCCACCGACTCCTCTACAACCCATTGAAAAGGATACGTGTCAATTCTTCTAATCTTATCTACCTCCATCTTTGTGAATGCACTTAGTGAAGTTAGGAGGGACTACTATGAACTCGCTACGCCTCTTGCCTTATTAAGAGTTTACTACCTTTAGGTTGATTTTTGGCGGTGACAGTTGGAAGAGTGATGTGGTTCCAAATTTGAATTTCATATTGGTTATCACTGTCTTGAATTTCCCTTCACCGAAATCAGAAATCCATAAAGGAATCATAAACACCGCTATGAATTCGCTTCCACTTTTTTCCAGATTCGAATTTCTTACTGTTTATCTTTGTCTTAAAAATTCCTTTTACCGAGATCAGAAATCCATAAGGAAGTTATGAACGTTTCCTGGAAACTCGCTCACTAAGTGTTGTTAATGTTTATTTTGTTAATTGTGAAGATCTTGGAAAATCAAACTGTTATGCACCCGACACTTGTAGTGGTTGCCCCTTAAAAGTAGTGACATTATGATAATGGATTGAGTTAATCGAGTGCTGGCTGATACTTTGCTTTAAATGAACTGGGAATCTTTAGGTTGTTAAATTGGTTCATACCCCTAAGATCACATATCATCCAGTTCGCTGATCTAGGACCCTTAAATCCCTCCTTTAGTTTCATCTTCGAATTAATGATTAGCCTACTAAGAGAGATCACTTAACCAATATGAAGAACACGCTAAGTTTGCACTGATTGTGACATTATGGGAAGAACACGGATTGAGATACAAAGCATTAGTTTACTGTGATACAAAGCATCCACTCACTTGGGCGCCCAAGGGCCGCCCCTCATTGGCGGCGCGATGCTGGGCATCAAGCAGCCAGTGCGGGCGGCCCTTGGGCACCCAGAATGAGCCAATGAGTATGGCCAAAAGAACAGTGTGACATGATTACAAATTTAAAAAAAATTTAATATTGTAATTATCTAAATGCATTTTAATACGACAAATAAAACTGGAAAGAAATAATCTTTTGAAATTTATACCAATTTGTATGTTGATTCTCTTCAATTTTGATTGCAAGTGTCATGCACGGGATACCCAAGACCTGTATATGAGTATCGTGCAAAAGTCCCTTTAGACAAGAATGCCCTCACAGGCTGCTCGATGCCCAGCATCGCGCCACCAGTGAGGGGCGGCCTTTGGGCACCCAAGTGAGCGGCTCCGCTCACTTGGGCACCCAAGGGCCGCCCCTCACTGGTGGCGCGATGCTGGGCATCGAGCAGCCTGTGAGGGCGGCCCTTGGGCACCCAGAATGAGTGTGGCTAGAGGAGCAGTTTGCCATAAGATGTGTCATCTGTCTGCCAGAAATATGAGACTACTAATATGCGCAAAGATTTACATAACACTTCAAACAACCTTTATAATAAGCATTCCGATCTACTGCTAGGAGCACATTTCAAAATTGGAGTGAACCATGGTCAAAATTTGCTATGGAAAATGGGGCAGTTGGATAGCACCAGTGGGCCTACTCTAAAGTTTATTAGTTGTTGTTACTGCTCAACCAGGTCGGTAATGAAACTTTAGAATTTGAACGAAGGAATTAATAGTGCGCTCTTATGGGGATGCTAGCGTGTTTCCATTTTGTCTATTGTGTTTAGAATCGTCATTTTATATATGGTTTTACAGCTCTTATCAATCATTTTTTGTTCAATATTTTGTTGGCAAAAATTTGTTTTATTAATTATTTTCTGGCGGTCTAGGCACAGGATTTCTGAGTATCAGTTGCGGAGGAAAAGAAAATCACACGGTAGAAAACGGTATAGAATGGGTTACTGATGCTGTTTTCATAGACGTTGGTCAGACAGGAGACATAGGGGACGTCTATGCCTACGGTCCTTACTTGCAGACTCTACATTTTTCAAGAAACCTCTAAAAAAGTCTTGCTATATAAGTTGCCTGTGACACCCGAAGATTATGGTTTGCCATTGGAAATTTTCCTGGAAATTAGCTAATAAATTTGGATTGCAATGTTTTTGAATTTATTGTGGCAGGAATTTAGAAAATAAACCGTTGGAAATTACCCTGGAAATTAGCTAATAAATTTGGATTGCAATGTTTTTGAATTTATTGTGGAAGGAATTTAGAAAACAATAATTTAAGTGGTGTAATTCCTGCGCAATCAATTTTATATACTTATGTTTGACCCAAATCTCATTTTAATACTTTTAGGTTTAGATTTTCTTTCATAGTTTGTCTAATGGAAGTGCCATATTTAATATAATATTATGAATCCAGTTCAAACTCTAATTAACCTTAGTGCATTGTACATTCATGAAAAATCTCTCTTTGGTCTATTTCAATTACTTGGAAAACCCCTACCTACGTATGGATTTGTGGGGATGTAGCCCACATAAATTTTAATGCGATCACGTTCAATATTCACATAAAGGCCATGCTCATAGATTCGCCAATCTGTAATGTATAGTATAATCTTTATTCAACGCCTTCTTTCCACGTGACTCAAGCTTCAACATAAACCTTATGACCAAACTTAATTTCATTCTTCAAAAACAATAAAATAAAGTTTAAATTACTATCATTGTTTTAATTGTTAAAACATTCATTAAGCTATCTTTAAATGCTTGCATTTTCTTTGTCTTCTTTTCAAAATTCCTAAAGCAAAACTTTATCATAACCTAAAGAGACCTATGTTTTGTTTTTTTAGATAATATATTTTAATGATAATTGAGTTCCCTTTAGTAGACAATGGATTTTTTTTTGATCTACAAGTTTTAATTTTATATACAATATAATTACATTAATATATATTATTTACAAAAAGTATATATATATATATATTTTTTAAAGTCTATTTATTTATAGAAAGCAAATTTTAACTTTATATTTACATACATATATAATATGTAAAACATAAGTTGGGCAAAAGAAAAACACTCGAATTAATATATGTTTCATTTTTAAACTTGTAATGTGGGAAACAATAATTTTGATTAACTGTAAAATTTAGTATTTTAACTTTTTTTAATTGATAATTTTCTTATCATTTCAAATCTTGTATTTAAAATTTATAAAAATATAAAATGAGTTTTAACCTCTAAATAAGTTTTAAACTCTAAATAAGTTTTTTAATATTTATATTAATTATTTGTTCTTGTATGTTCTAATATATTATTTCATTATGAATCACATCATAATTTCTTTGTATTTTATGGTTAGAGTGGTGAAATTATTTATGAATTTTTTTGTTTGTTTGTTTAATATGCAAGTTTAAAAAAAAGTTGTAATTTATCTCTTGAAGAAAAAAAACTTTTTTCAATTTAGGGGTTGATTTTAAAGTTTTTGTAAATAAGAGTATGGGATGTTTAGGCCATGGCTCTATTTTTTACCAAAAAAAAAAATCGTGTATACTGGTATCAACACTTTTCTATTTGGGGGGTGTTTTTGTTGTTTTTTTGCAAAAATCATCGTTTTCATGTCTAGAGTTCTCATTCATAGTATAAAGTTCTCATTTCATAGTATAAGTGGTTTAATACGTTATAGTTCCCAACCCCAACCCCAAGAACATAAGTGATTATTCTTAATAATCACTTATATACTTATCATTGCACCAAGAGGAGTGAGGTGCTCTACAACCTAGTATGGGGGAGATGTTGTCATGTAAGGTAACATAATGTAACATAACATAAAGTTACATTACCAAAAATAAAAAAGTAATTACAAAAATTCATGTGGGATCATAAAATAAGAAATTATGTAAAGTAATTAAAAAAATCCATGTTGGTCTATAAGTTAAAAATTAAAACTTAAACCCATATCTATGAAGTAGGAGAGGGATCAAATTTCTTGAGTTAAAAAAAAAAGAAAAAATTACACCTCAAGGAATTGGATCCCTCTCGATGCTTGATAGATCAAGATTTAAGATGAATCTATGTTAGTAATATATCACCTTAAAAAAAATTGTTATAAATACTTTCCCTAATAAAAAATAATATTAATTAAAAAACAATAAACATTAAAATTAAAAATACTTTCCTCATGAAAATATGTTTATAATGACTCCCAACTAACATATAGTGAATAAACGGTTAATACTTCCAACATAAGAACTCAATAAATGTACAATTATACTTTTCATAGCAAACTATGTCAACATCATTAATTTCTTTAATTTCCATATAATAAAGAAATTATTATTACTTCCAACATTAATCGCCATAGAATAAAGAAATGGTTAATACTTCCAACATAAAGAGATCAATAATGTATTGCATACTTTTCATGATAAACTAAGTTAAGATCATTAATTTGATTTTGATTAATACGTTATAATTCCCAACCCGACAACATTAATCATGAAGATGTATTTTCATCATAAACAACTCCAAGAAAACACACACACACACACACACCTTGATTTTTCATTAAATTTAGATTAATTTGAGTCTAAGCGAACATAGATTTATTATGAATATCGGTTTCCAATTCTTGAAGTCTTGGTTTCCAATAGCGTTGTATGAGAAAAATAACAAGTTCCCTAATTCATGCAAGTAAGAGAATGAGACACTTCCCTTACTTCTGAAGAGAATGGGCCAATGCCCTTTCTCACTTGTGACTAGTCATCTAATTTGTTGGTTTCCAAAAAATAATATATCGGTATGAAAAAAATAACAAGTTCCCTAATTCAAGCGAACAAGAGAAGGAGCTGCTGCCCTTTATCACACACTATTCATTCTCATTCTCGGGACAAAGAGGAGGAGCATTGGCCTTTTCTCACACTCATATTTTAATTTCCAACTATACATTGTTTTTTTAAACATTAACAATTTAAATTTAAGTTTTTTTGTACTTTTCTTGCACTAGATTTTAATTCCCAACTATACATTGGTTTTTTAAACATTGGCAGTTTAAATTTAAATTTTTTTGTACACTCATCGAGACAAACATGCATGTTTATCAAACTTGTAAGTCATTTAATATTTCTGTAAATCATGTATATGTTTTAGCTGTAATAGCATTCCATACCTTCTTGCTAGTGGAAGTATTATTAGACATTTTCAAAGGACCACTTTAAAGATTGGAGACAACATATTAGTAGTCGATGGGAGAATACCGAGCAAAAACTAGCACTATGTTCATATTATGGTTAAAGAGCCATTGAGTGTGGTCGGACAAGTCATGAACGAGGGAGTGTTGGAGATTAATTTATTCCACCATGTTGTGTACGTAGCTGAGTTTAATGTGGCATTAAACATTTGCGCAATGAATTAATTATGCCATATGATTTATTGAATGTTCCTATCTACATGGCTGATCATGGTGGATAGTACATAGTCAAACTTTTTTTAGTGGTTCGAGGTTATTCTTGAGCCATTGTTTGTTGGACACATAGGAATTTTATCAAATCTAGTTCTTAATTTGACAACGGATCACAAATGTCCAGCGAGCCCTTCAAGCGAGACTACCATGAGTTTCCTTTCTTACATTAAAATCTTACTGTATAAATACTTTTGCTTAATGAAACATTTTATACTTTTATGGGCCATTTTTTCCGACCCTTTATTGATACATATCCCTCGGCATCCCCGATAAATAAAAACATAACAAGAAAGTTTTGCAATACAATATATTAAAAAAACTTTTGACGATATTCAACCCCAAATTTTCATTCCATGCAGTTTTAAAATATACAAACAAAATACATACACTATAGGCCTACAAAAAACATACATACAAAATGCATAGCCGAACAAAGTACAATAAGAAATAAAAGAGTATGAAAAATGTTGTTTCCAGCAATCCCCTATCCCCTAGTGCACATATTTTTTGAACCGAGGTGCTTATATTTGTCGTGTAGTGGGTATAGGAGTGTCATCTCTTTGTGTGTGTCTTCTTGCTGCATTGATTTTTCCAACACCTTGGAGCCATTGCTGGAAGTGGGTACCCCAAGTGTATGAGCAACATGTAGCATTATTCTGATGGCTCTCTCATGTTCGTTAGTTAGGAGTGATAAAGAACATTTATATAGTGCTTGCTCTTCCTCTCACTACTCGCTCTTCCTACTCCCCCATGGAGACCAATTTACTACTTTTGAGCCAAATGAGATTAATAACATTGAGAGAATGTTAAGGAGAATGAGTTCTCAACTGGAGCTATTGAAGGAGTCCATTGTCCATATCAACAACCGCATGGAGAAATGGGACAAGAAGCATGATTAGGTTGAATCCAAAGTAAAGGAATGAGGGAAAGAAATAGAAAAGCTTCACCTTTCCAATGATTTAGAGATGCATTTCAATATGGTAGTCGTATTGTCCCTAGGAAGCTAGTCTCATGTTGGGTTCTATATGGACTCAACATAAATAGAAAAGGATATTTTGTTATTGGGAAATGTGAAGGTCCAAGTTCTCAGGATGAGGCTTAGGATCATAATGACCAATTGATGGATCAAGGCCACAATGGCCATGTATTTTCATAAATATGTATTGTTTAAATGTTTTTAATATTATTATTAGGACAATTTAGTAGGAAGTTTCTATATATTTTGTATGCAATATGGTCCTACAAGGTTAAAGGATTTTTGGAATATTATGTCAAAATTTGGGTAGAAATTTTGATATTGAAACCATTGTAAATCTTGGGCTGTCAAGGATTTCCTTAGCCTTTTAATACAAATTTCTATTACATGCTTCTAAAAATAATCTCACTTTTGGCTATATTCCAACATAATATTATAATTACCATCATCCCAATTTCCATTCATCTACAAGGACCATACACTTTCAATCAAAATGAGTTCTATGCATGATACAAACTTTTGATTGGGCATTGAGAAATATCATTGATAATTTTTTTCATTTGAGAAATCACTCAGTGAACACCATTGAACACTATTCTACTCAGAAATAATAAAACAAATTTTCTTTTTATTGAAATAATTGTAACTCTTGGGATGTTAGGGATTTCCTTAGACATTTAATAAAAATCACTATTCAACCTATCTCTAAATATAATCTCACTTTTGGCTATTAATATTCCAACAGATAATTGTCATCATCTGAATTTTGATTCATCAACAAGAACCATAGTATTTCAATCAAAATGAGCTCTATGCACAATCCAAAATTTTGATTGAGGGTTGAGAAATATCATTGATTTGTTCATTTGATCAGGGATGATTTTAAGAACCCCCCCAAAATTTATATGTATAAAAAATGGTCGAATCTCCCCAATATATAGGAAAACTTGAAGGTGATTTTATCAATAATATAATATGTATATATAAATTTTTTGGTGAATCTTTCATTTCATTGTATAATCCTGTAAAATCTTGGCGAATCTTTCACTAAATTATAAGATATTGTAAAATCTTGGCGAATATTTCACTTAATTATAAAAAATTGTAAAAACTTGGTGAATCTTTCACTGATTTATAAAATATAGTAAAAATTTGGCGAATCTTTTTCCAATAAGACTCAAGCTTTTGATTATGTAGATTACTAAGGTAGTGCAACAGAAGAACATACACCAGAGTTGAACTATGGAATCTCTCGACTCCTAGACTCTCAAATGAACAAGTGTCTGAATGAGGAGAGGATGGATTTATTTATACATTTCACAAGCAGTATTTGATCACTCACAACTAGAAGGTGTCGATGAAACTCGACTGCACTAACTAGATTCAGGGAAACTAGGGACTCTACTTGTTATCTCATCCCTTAATGGTCCAGTGGATATGTGGGGTCATGAATCTTGACATGCCAACAAATTGATAGAATTAAGTGAATATCCTAGTAGCGGGCCAATTCCTTTATATAGAGAGATAGTTATTGGACCAATTCCAAGCTTCCAACCAATCTTCTCACTAAAATTTCTTCTCTTTGGTGTCGAATGGTAGGAGAGTTGCATATTTGTCAAAGAATACTTAAAATGGCTCAATCCACACAAATTCATCGACAAGTGATAACTTCGTCTATCACTGTTTTAAAATGTCCCAACACCATAAAAGCATCCATAAATTGATAAAGAACAACCCCGTGCACTTCTAAATTCACCTAGTGACGAGAATAACGCCCCATGCACTTCAAAATTCACCCAGTGATGAGAAAAACGCCCCAGACACTTCAATACTTGCCCCGAGCACTTCAAAATTCTTCTAAAGATGATAAAAATTCCCTAAGAACTTTAATATTTTCTTGGAACTTCTAAATTCTCCCAAGGATGATAAAAAAATCCCAGTGCACTTCAATATTTTCCCCAAGCACTTCAAAATTCCCTCGAGGCACTTCAATACTTACCCCATGCACTTCTAAATTGACCCAATGATGATATAAACGCACCATGTACTTCAATACTTGCCTCAACCACTTCAAAATTCTCCCAACGATGATAAAAACACCCAGACACTTCAATATTTTCCCAGGCACTTCAAAATTCTCCCAGCAAAGATAAAAACGCCCCCATCCACTTCCATGATTTCCCGAGCACTTCATTACTTGCCCCAAACACTTCAAAATTCGTCCAATGATGGTAACGATGCCCTATGCACTTCAATAGTTTCCCTAGGCAAGGGAGAAAAACACCGACAATGATATAATCACCCAGGCAATCACAAAAATGCCTCAATCCACACAAATTTGCCCCGGCAAGTGATAACTTTGCCCATCACTGTTTTAAAACATACCAACACTATAAAAGCATTCATACATTTATCAATAACAACCCCAAGCACTTCTAAATTCACGTAGTGGGGAGAAAAATGACCCATGCACTTTTGAATTCACCCAGTGACGAGAAAAACGCCCCAGGCACTTCAATACTTTCCTCGAGTACGTCAATTTTCCAAAAGATGATAAAATCTCCCTAAGAACTTCAATATTTTCCTAGGCAAATTCTCCCAAGGATGATAAAAACTCCCCATGCACTTCAATATTTTCCCAAAGCACTTCAAAATTACCCCAAGTCACTTCAATACTTGCCACATGCACTTCAATATTTTCCCAAAGCACTTCAAAATTACCCCAGGTCACTTCAATACTTGCCACATGCACTTCTAAATTGACCCAATGATGATAGAAACGCCTCATGCACTTCTAAATTCACCCGGTGATGTGAAAAATGCCCCATGCACTTCAAAATTCACCCATTGAAGAGAAAAACGCCCCATGCACTTCAAAATTCACCTATTGACAAGAAAAACGCCCCAAGCACTTCAATACTTGCCCCGGGCACTTCAAAAATCTCCAAAAGATGATAAAAATCCCCTAAGCACTTCAATATTTTTCGAGGCAGTTCTAAATTCTCCCAGGGATGATAAACTCCCCGTGTACTTCAATATTTTCCCCAGGCACTTCAAAATTGCCCCCAGGCACTTCAATACTTGCCTCATGCACTTATAAATTGACCCAATGATGATAGAAATGCCTCGTGCACTTCAATACTTTCCTCGTCCACTTCAAAATTCTCCCAACGATGATAAAAACACCCATACACTTCAATATTTCCCCAGGCACTTGAAAGTTCTCGCAACGAAGATAAAAACGCCCCCGTCCACTTCCATGTTTTCCCAGGGACTTTATTACATGCCCTAGACACTTCAAAATTCGCCCAATAGATAGATTACATGCCCTAGACACTAATTACATATGAAGCCATTGTCATCTTATCTTCCAAATAGATAGATTTCTACAAGCCATAGAAATAGATTTCAACTTATGCAAGCTTAATCCCAACTTCTAATAATCTAATTGTTTGAGTGAACATACCTTGCATTAGCCCTCAAAATGCATGGCCATTTTGAGGGAGGTAATTTTCATACATTTTTTGAGGATTTGATGATTAATTTTCAAGAAAGTGAAAAACAATGATGGCCATTTTGAGGGATGTAATTTTCATACATTTTTTGAGGATTTGATGATTCATTTTCAAGAAAGTGAAAAACAATGAATATTCAAATTAACAAGCATGTGATTTGTTGTTGAGTTTTAATATACAACATATCTTTTTCAAAAAGAAAGTGGAAATTCAATTTGAGTTGTTGGTTGCTTATGGAATCTATGGTTGCATGCCCAACTATTTGTACTATGAAGTAGGAAGAAGTTGAAGCACAAAAAATTAGATGATGTTGAATTCTATCCTAAGTCTAGTAGTTTGCATTATTATTTCTTCATACTAGAACCTAAGGATTTTACTCAGACCTGCAAACAGTTATGGTGTAGAAAGAATTATTATTTTAGTAAGCATAATATTTTTAATAGACTGCCACCTCAATTTTCTGAAGCAAGTGTTGAAAATGATTTAATTGTTTCTAGAAAAAAGCCACTAATTAATTGAATACCATACCCAACAATTAGGGCATTTATAATAGCTATAAGGCACTTTCTTAGAATTACATCCAACATTTACAAACAATAAAAAGAAGATTACTTCCTGGGCATGGGCAGAAATAGTGAATATTTGGATATTTATTTTGATGACTTTAGGCCTTTATTGCATGGAATTTTGTTGGATAGATTCATTACATGTGAGTATACTTGGAACTTATTAAGTTGATTCATGAGGAGCATTTCCAGCTACTATTATTTCAGACCTATGTTGAGTACTCTCCCTAAATATTAAGACCGATTTCAAGAGGGAGGCATGTCCATAAATAGGACATAACAGAATGTATAATCACTAGCCCATATTTCTCAAGAAAATAAGCAAGAAAACTAAAATATAGGTTTGTGTTACTAGAAATGTTATCATGTGTCTAGTAGTTTGCATTATTATGTCTTCATAATAGAACCTAATGATTTCACTTAGATCTGCAAACATTTATGGTGTTGAACTAATTCCTATTTTAGTAAGCATAATATTTTGTATAGATTGCCACCTCAATTTTCTAAAGCAAGGGTTGGAAATAATTTAATTGTTTGTGGAAAACAACCACTAATTAATTAAAGACCATACCCAACATGTAGGGCCTTTATAACAACAGCTATAAGGCACTTTCTCGGAATTGTGTTCAACATTTTACAAACAACAAAGAGAAGATTGCTTGCTGGGCAGAAATAGTGAATACTTATATATTTATTTTGATCACTTTAGGCCTTGATTTCTTGAAATTTGTTTGATGGATTCATTACATGTGAGTATTAATTGGAACTTATTATGTTGATTCCTAAGGAGCATTTCCAATTGTTGTTCTTTCGGATCTATGTTCATAACTCTCCCTCTATTAAGACTGATTTCAAGAGGGAAGGCTGTCTAGAAATAGAACATAGCAGAATGTACAACCATCAACCCATATTTCTCAAGCAAATAAGCAAGCAAATTGAATTATATGCTTGTGTCACTAGAAATGCAAAATGGGAACACAAATTGAAAAATAAACTTTCCAATAACTATCATACATCTAAACAAAAGTGTCATTTTGCATTTAATTCCAAAAGAAGAAGAGAAAAAATTGGACTCACTAGATGTCCCCATATTGATAACAAAATAATTAATTTCTTTTTTATTTGACACCAATGCAAATCTTTGAAATATTTTTTCATTTTTTAATTTCCATTCATTGACCAAAGATACACTTACTGCACTATTAGAAGCAATGTGCATTCTACACCGATTGGGTGGGGCGATGCATCAGCTCATCATAAGAATTTGGATATACTGCCTCATGAGTTAAAATATGAGACTAGGACTAGACCTCAAACGATGTAATAAAAACTTCACTGGAATTAGACCACAAGTCTGGGATCTATGCCTACAACTTGAATTTTGTATGAATACCACAGGTTATAAAACTTGTGATAATATTGGACATGATTTTAAAACTGTTATTTTGATACCATTGATATTGGATAATATCATAATATATTTTAATACCACAGTTATAAAACTTGTGATAATAGTATCTCTATCAGGGACTGTCCTATTGAGAATAAAGACATTTTGCTTTGGTACACATTGGGATTCCATCATCTCCCTTTCCAAGAAGACTACCCAATCATGCCAATAGTGTCATCAAGTTTCGGTCTCAAGCTGACAATATTTTTTAAATAAATCCTATAATGAGGATTGTACCCTACTGTGAGAAGGATCTTTCCATGTACAACTTCAGTTGAATGAACATACATACTGTTTCATCATGTTCTATAAATAGTATATCGGTCCAATTTATTTTGAATTTGATACGAGCAATCTATACATTGTTTTTGTTGTCAAATAAAAGATCCTAGCAAGGAAAACCCATTTTTAGCTGAGTTTCATAGCAAGAAGTACCTTGTATTAAGCTATCTACATCATGTTCTCAAATCCCAAAATCAGACCTAAAGATAAATTCTAGTTAAGAGGAGGGATAAATATCTTAATCCTTATTTGAGTTTTGGCTATTGCATGGGCCTATAAGTCTTTAATACAGGTACAATGGGGCAGCTTGTAAACTCAGACATTTTATACCAACTTTTTTGAGATCATTAAATGCACCAATTGACCATTTTCTTTTGCACATAGGTTGGACTAAGTGGGATTTTGATTGTTAAAGGTACCAAACATGAGAATGTTGACCAAATCAAATCCATAGATGAACTTCATGGAACTTTAGTGATTGAGAATAGAATGGGTGTCATGATTGATGAGTCATCCATGGACATTATATTACTTTCTATATGGACATGGATATTGATGGCATAGACAACTCCTTTGTTCAGGTCAAAATGGACAAGCAAAAAGTGAAGAATGGACCAACTCCAAGAAAAATTTCTTGCAAAGAAGAGAAACACATAACCCAAATAGAGAAGGATGTAGCTAAGCCTCTATTAGCCATCTGATTTTCATGTGATCAATCCATCAAAGAAAACAAATATTGGAAATCCAATGGGTTATAAACGTGTTCCTGGGCCATTGTTGCAAACTTGCATGACCATGATGATCCTCCCCTACTCCAAGGGGCCTTAACTAACTTCCAGGTTTGGATGTGGATGACTTCAATTTTTGTCTCTTTGCCAGACATATCATTGCAGTGAAATTTTCTTCTAAAATTGCTTAATAGCCATTTTAGATGAGTTTCATAGCACGAAGTACCTTGTATTAAGCTATCTACATCACGTTCTCAAATCCCGAAATCAGACCTAAAGATAAATTCTAGTTAAGAGGAGGGATAAATATCTTAATCCTTATTTGAGTTTTGGCTATTGCATGGGCCTATCAGTCTTTAATACAGGTACAATGGGGTGGCTTGTAAACTCAGAAGTTTTATACCAACTTTTTTGAGATCATTAAATGCACCAATTGACCATTTTCTTTTGCACATAGGTTGGACTAAGTGGGATTTTGATTGTTAAAGGTACCAAACATGAGAATGTTGACCAAATCAAATACATAGATGAAATTCATGGAACTTTATTGATTGAGAATAGAATGGGTGTCATGATTGATGAGTCATCCATGGACATTATATTACTTTCTATATGGACATGGATATTGATGGCATAAACAACTCCTATGTTCAGGTCAAAATGGACAAGCAAAAAGTGAAGAATGGACCAACTCCAAGAAACATTTCTTGCAAAGAAGAGAAACACATAACCCAAATAGAGAAGGATGTAGCTAAGCCTCTATAAGCCATCTGATTTTCATGTGATCAATCCATCAAAGAAAACAAATATTGGCAATCCAATGGGATATAAACGTGTTCCTGGGCCATTGTTGCAAACTTGCATGACCATGACAATCCTCCCCTGCTCCAAGGGACCTTAACTAACTTCCAGGTTTGGATTTGGATGACTTCAATTTTTGTCTCTTTGATCATTGCAGTGAACTTTTCTTCTAAAATTGCTTAATAGCCATTTTAGCCGAGTTTCATAGCAAGAAGTACCTTGTATTAAGCTATCTACATCACGTTCTCAAATCCCAAACTCATACCTAAAGATAAATTCTAGTTAAGAGGAGGGATAAATATCTTAATCCTTATTTGAGTTTTGGCTATTGCATGGGCCTATCAGTCTTTAATACAGGTACAATGCGGCAGCTTGTAAACTCATAAATTTTATACCAACTTTTTTGAGATCATTAAATGCACCAATTGACCATTTTCTTTTGCACATAGGTTAGACTAAGTGGGCTTTTGATTGTTAAAGGTACCAAACATGAGAATGTTGACCAAATCAAATCCATAGATGAACTTCATGGAACTTTATTGATTGAGAATAGAATGGGTGTCATGATTGATGAGTCATCCATGGACATTATATTACTTTCTATATGGACATGGATATTGATGGCATAGACAACTCCTTTGTTCAGGTCAAAATGGACAAGCAAAAAGTGAAGAATGGACCAACTCCAAGAAAAAGTTCTTGCAAAGAAGAGAAACACATAACGCAAATAGAGAAGGATGTAGTTAAGCCTCTATTAGCCATCTGATTTTCATGTGATCAATCCATCAAAGAAAACAAATATTGGCAATCCAATGGGATATAAACGTGTTCCTGGGCCATTGTTGCAAACTTGCATGACTATGACGATCCTCCCTAGCTCCAAGGGGCCTTAACTAACATCCAGGTTTGGATTTGGATGACTTCAATTTTTGTCTCTGTGCTAGACATATCATTGCAGTGAAATTTTCTTCTAAAATTGCTTAATAGCCATTTTATGTGTTGCTCCTATTTAAATCCCTTCTAGAATCAACCCATTCACATGACACTAGTCACAAATTTTGGATGCATGGGTGTAAGGATGTCATATACAATATCTAAAACATGGAAGTTTGCATAGTAGATTGATCGTCTCTTTTTTTTTTGGTAAATTGAAACTGAAATTATAGGGATTCATGTAACTATTCATATTTCATAAAGGACACCATTGTGACAAAGTATTTGCGTTCAACAGATATGGGTCACCCCATATAACATAAGTGAGGAATGCGTAGGTGGGAAATATGTTAACCAAAGAAAAGGTGATGATACTCTAGTTTTCTTGTCTAGCAGGTGAGTGGGCTTATGCAATCCTATGAAAGGTTCTATATGTTAGTTTATTCACATAAGATGATAATTTTCTTGCTTTCTGAAATTGAGCTTGAAAACTAAGAATTCCTTTTCCAACATTTCTAGAATGTTTGAAACTCAAATTCACAGTGAAATTTATATGTAGAGAAGTATTAACTTAAATATGAGTAGAGGCCCCAAGTGACCAAGCAAAGGCCCCAACAAATGATTTCATTTTTAGCTAGAGTTATGAAGAACCCAGTCTTGATTGACCAAATGCTTCATAATAGACAACTTAGCAGCATGAAAAGGAGATGTTTGGGCATGAAAAACATTCCTCAATTGGTTGGAATTCGGTTATTTCCAGATCGATTAGTTGTTGCTGACCATGGGGGGTTTGGTACTCAAGATCGGATGATCAAAGAGGGATTACCTGCATATGATTTGTCAATATCAATGATTCCACAATGCATATACTACTTCATAATTTAAAAACTAATACTAGGGATGGACTTCCCTCTCAGGGTGTAATAACGACTTCCCTAGACTTAGACCACAAGTTTGAGATTTATTCCTACGAATCTGAGTTTTGTATTGATACCACTGGTTATAAAACTTGCAATAATAATGGATATGATTTTAAAACTGTTATTTTGATACCACTATTATTGGATAATATATTTTGATACTAGTGTTATAAAATTTGTAATAATATTGTGTCTATCAGGGACCATGCTATTGAGAATAAAGACATTGATTTTTGGTACACGTTGGGGTTTTATCATCTCCCTTTCCAACAGGACTACCCAATCATGCCGACAGTGTCATCAAGTTTTGATATCAAACCAACAATTTTTTTGAAAGAAATCCTATTATGAGGGATGCACCCTACTACAAGAAGGACCTTATCCATATGCCATAAATGCATTTGTGATGAAGTCCTTATTTTCAATGTCCTGCACTAGGAAACCATAATAATCTCCAAGATAAAAGTTGATGTTTAAAAGTATTGTAGGCATTTCAACATAGAGGAAAACATGTACGATTTTCAACTCCATTTGGTGGTGAGATTTGCTTATAGAAACCATGCTAATTGGGAGTCTATATAGTGGGTAGTGTACCCAATTACATACAAAGCAGGCATGGGATTCTTACTTTGCAATCGAGTCAATTTGATGTTGAATTAGACATAATAAAATTGAATGGATGTGTTCTTGACGAAAAAAATCATGATAAGGATGTATGAGGTAAACACAAGCTATGTGTTCTAGGGTGAGATTTTTGCAAGAACCTAATAATAAGCCTGCAATGAATTTATACTCAATTTCTACCTTCCAAGTGAGAAATAAGAAAACTAATATTATAGACAGACTAACCCCCAAAATTAGACCTAGAGCAATAAGCAAGCTAAATTATAGAAAGACTAACCCCTATAATAAGAATACTCAACTTCATCATGTCCTCTCTTGGGAATATATAAAAAAATTAGCTCAAACAAAAAAACAGTATCATCCAACTCAATAAATAATTTGACATTTGCAACCAATCTTTTAATATTAACCCTATTTGAATAGCCATTGTGAATCTTAAAAATTCAAATATAGATGCGCACCATAGATTTTACATCTTGAATGTTCCTTTAACCAACTTACATTCTTCATACAAAACTTAAATTTGTATGTCCCATTCCTATACGTTTTCTTTAAACAATGTTTAGAACCCATGCTTCTGCATAAAAGCTAGTTTCCAGGCATAAAAATCGCGATCATTTATTCATGCAGTTAATTAGAGTCAACCAAAGAATCAATGTCTCCAAAATTTAATGTATGATCAATGAGAACTTGTTCTATAGGTGAAAGCAGGGCACTGTTATTAACCCCAACAGTGCCTTGGGGTTCAAGACTCAAGTCCACCTGTGTTTGTGCTTTTGTTTCCCACTCCTAGATTCTTAGTTAACTATATTAATCATAACATTTCCAAATTGGAGAAGGGAACACTAGCCATATGAGGATAAGAGGAAACTAGTAAAAAACAGAAAACTTAATATACATTGTATAGTCTTCTCCTAATTCTGAATCATCCAACTCTCAACTTGAAATAAATCTCCATCTTCACAAATCCCTATCACCTACAGAAGTGAAACTAGTCAATTTCTTATTAATTCCTTGCATCTGCATATATCATTCTACAAAAATGACAAATTCATTTTACACATGTATAAAAGTTAGAAAAACAGAAAATGGAATTTTGAAAGCTAGGATGTTTTGTGTTAACTAGAGGGAGATGTGCCATCTAAATGATCAAATCTTGTAACACAAAACATTTTTACACATGTACATGTATGTATTAAAAGAGACAATTGAATTGTGTGAGCAAAGATGCTTTGTGCGCTAACACTTGAGAAAGGTTGTGAAAATCAAAGTCTCATACAATAACACTTGAGGAGTGTGTTTGCTCCCAATGCGTTGTGTATATTTTTAGTTCTAGGTTCAAGATGAATAAGGATAATATTTTTGTGTGATTTCATGGATAAGAACCAGATATATTATGTGTTGTAGCCTTACCCAACTACTTAATGGAACATATTTTTGACTGGAAGGTTTCATGATGGACAGAGTTATGAAAATCTAATTCCACATAGGGTTCCACATTTATGTTGCATGAGACCATTTCCAGAGCTCCACATACAAAGCAAACATTGAAGAAGATAAGGTCTCTCGGATGTGAAAGGCAAGAGAAAGGATTGTCTACTTTAGATTATAGCTCAGTTGTTGAGGTTGACTAAGATTCTACAGTCCCAAAACTATTAGTCATGCTTACAACTCTGAAATCCTAACTTGGTTTAGTTCATGGGTAAGTATATCAATTCCTTAGACTTAGTTGTGGGTTTATTGTAATTTAACACTCCCAAGAAGCCTCATGTGATGTGGCCATTGATTCGACACCCCACCAAGGTTACTAACCAATCTGTAGGATCCTCAATAGCGAAAGCATCTTCAAGGAAAACAATGTCTTTAGCAATAGCAATATCAACCATCCCCCATTCCAACCACCCTCATTTTGTAGGAACTCGAGGATTTCATTTCTAAGAATGACCTTGGCTTGGTTGAGTAAACCATCAAGCCCTTCCAAGATTTTGATAAGCCTAATTCTATGGTGTCCACCACCACCGTTGATGAGGAGTAATCAAGGTCTATTCGAAATGTCCCAAGGTTTTCATTGGGGAATGATGTGGTTGGTTGAGCACAAGTGTGAAGAGGTGGGAAAACTTTGACACCCCAATATACAACTGCAAGAAAAAAATATGTGCACAACCATATGTGAAAAAATAATAGTACATCATGGAGGTAGTGTCGTAGTTGGTGGTAGAGGTGGGAATCCCCCACATCAGCCTCCTACTAGTGGACAATGTGAAAGGGAAATATATTCTCTCTCATCTACTTTACTTGTAATAGCAAAACTAAAGTGAACAACAAGCTCTCTATCTAAGAAAATGGTACTCCCTGAAGAGACAATGTCCAGAAAAGTCTTGTAGTCTTTGTTGCAAACTCGAGATTCACCATTCATGTTTGAAAATATATACTTATGAATAACTTCTCTAAGAAGCAGGTAGTTGCAGAAGCTAGTGGGATTATGGAGACAACAGGAAAGGGCCCTAATATTCATGGATTGATTAATGATCTTGGCATAAATGGAATAATCCTACAACCATTTGCAAGGTCTTTCCATTTATTCAATGACATTAATGTCTCTTGTACTATTTTAAATCTTTGTAAACCAGGCAATGATTTTGATAGTGAAAGCATTGTGAATGGTCCTGATAATGGATTATTACTATGGTAATGAACAATGTGTACAATGCTTTTGGAGAAATATTACTCATAACATTTGGTAACTAGACATTATGTAATAAAAACATGATCATAGCTTGTCTTGAGGGGGTTTATGAAATTGTAGAATTTATGGCCAGTTCAAGAGGGTTATGACTTGAAGGTACATTTCCTAGAAGTGTTAAAGAAAGTGTAGCTTCTAGGGAAGTTGATTGTGGTTGGATAGAAAAGGGATCCCAAGGATTAGTTGCTTTTGTTTTGATCTCTTTAGGTAAGATGTCCAACATCTAGCATACAAAATATAAAACTAGAATTTTTCATTAAACATCTACAATCATTGAGTTTGTTTCTATCATTCATTCTCTTATCACTACATCCACGAATTTCGTAGATGAGTTTGTTTCTATTCTTCATTGATTTAAACAAGGAAGAATAGCAACCAATTTCTTAGATGAGTGCTCTATGACATTAATTCCAGTGTGCTATTATTGATAAATTTGATGCATGTTGTGGTGAACACATGCAAGTTGCATGTGAGTTTACATGCTAGAGACA
This sequence comes from Larix kaempferi, assembly GCA_027924585.1. Lineage (NCBI taxonomy): Eukaryota > Viridiplantae > Streptophyta > Pinopsida > Pinales > Pinaceae > Larix > Larix kaempferi. The sequence goes on along the minus strand of BSBM01000729.1, from coordinate 3,562,889 downwards.
AAAGCTAAGGACAAGAGAATAGTAGGCATGGTTGCACGGCAGCGAGTTGTTACAGCATATCTGGTGGTCAAAATTAGTAAACAGTGCATCAATCAGAGGAGTGCTTTGTTTGAGGATAGCTCCAACAGTTTTGTGATCTATAATCAGCATGTAGTAGTGTATTCTTGAAAGGATAGTGCTGTAGTGAGCTATTTACAGTGGATTAGAGTACTATTTGTCAGGCTAGCAGTGAAGTATTGCAAGCACAATGAGTAAACAGAAGTGAAACTTGGCAAGGAGTACTGTGATAAGTATAGCAAGCATGATTTTCCTATTATTGAGCCACATCCATCGAGTACAATGCACCCAAGGGATAGTCTACAACAGACTAGGGCATTTGTCTTTAGCAAACAATAGTATTTCCAGCAAAGTACCTTGAAGGGACACTGCTGTAATGTGTTCTTTTGAGCAGATCTGAGCCTTATTTTTAGAAGCATCATTGATTATGAGAAAGGGTGCTCTGTTTCAGGGTTGTTTCCAACATACATGACAGTTATACCAAGCCAAACAGTAGTTCATGCACCTTGATGACCTTTGCTTTGATATGTTGTCTATATCTTCAATGTGTGCATGCTGAAGACAACTAAGAGGAGTACTGGTGCACCCCAATCATGCTGTTACAGTCGATGGTGATGAGTGGATTTGGTATTTCCAAAAATAGTAGTTGTACTTCTGGGGTCAGGTCAGGTTTATGGAGAGGTGACATGTAAAGATTCTTAACTCAATTGCAATCATGGGTTGGGAAAAGCCGTTATATATGCGAAGTGGCTTTCACTATAATTATAGACCCAAATAGTTTATTTGTAACTAATCTATCAACCAAGCTACAATTTTTTGAATGCACCTGTTCATAGGTCCATCAGTGATGTTGTGCAAAAGATTTCCTAGAACAGACCTGAAAATATTCCTGTCACCTCTACCCTTAATGCACCCATTATGCTGGAAGACAAACTCAGTGTATTGATGCATTTCTGCCATAGGATGGACCATACTTTAGGTCCGTGCCATGCCCAAAACTCAAATCAAGGATGCCCTAAAATTTCATTGACTGTTGTCATGAAGGCAGAGAGACAAAGGAAATAATCCATAGTTTGCCCAAAATTGGAAACCGAGCCTCCTACTATTGGCCTTTATGCATAGAACTGACCCGTGACTTATAATAAGGCTCCTAGAAGTGCTTAGAATAATACTAGACCTGGATATCACACTATTTACTACTGCTTAAGATGCTGCAATGTGCCCAGAATGCTAATCTAGCCCGCAGGACTAACCAATAATTTATTTTACACCTACTCAACACATAGATCCACCCAGGAATCATGCCCAGAACTGTTCAAAGGCTCAGGTTTGTTACTTCAATCCAAACTCATGCTCATAAAATGTAGGAATTAGCCCAGGTTAGCTCGCAAACCTCCAATTGACCACCCATGCAAAAGTGGCGTAACAGTCCTAAAGAAATATCTTCTATCATGAAACAATGTTTTTTATTAATGTATTCTTACTAAGGCTATAAAGATCCCATATGAATTAAATCTCTTCATACAAATAAACCATTTCTATGCCTAGGTCTATAAAGGTAGTATTCTCCAAGTAAAATAACTCTAGATCTATCCATTTAATTGATCATACTCAAGAAGGTTCTTCCCCTAAGAAATCTACCTCGCTATCCTCACTGAAGAATGAAAGACATGGAAAATGTAATGAAAGGGGAAAGGAAGATCCCACTAAGAAAAATGCTTCTCTTCATTAAGAGGGTGTAGACTTTTCTCCCAAATTTCAAAGGGTGGAGCCCACTAAATATCAAGAACTTGAGCCCAAATTTACAATCAATTCCCAACCAAAAAAGGATAAGGAAAGGCCTTTCTTTGGAGAAAAACCTTAGTAATTACAAGAAGACAATACAAAGAAAAGAACCGATTTCCTTGCTGTAAGAGTTTTTAGAGTTTTAGGACCATAAGACAATGCAAAGAAGTTTTTCCATGAGTTCATGAGTTATGTATTTCAGATAAGATGAAAGCTGAAATATATGAGACAACTGGAATAGAGAAGGTAAATGGTGTATTGTTAAGCTAGGATCTCAAATGACATAGTAAAAGTTCATTTTTTGCATTGTTTCAAGTAGTTCTAAATCAAATTTCTTCACTTTATATGGGTGTCTCTTGTACACATCCATACCGTCATTAGTATGTGCGTACAGGGAGAAGGCTGTTTTTCCTATCCTTCTCAGATGTTCTCAACTCTATTAGGTGCTGATTTAATTGATAAATTCACAAAAGCAAAGTCTAGACTCTAAACCACGTCTAGATATGGAAACTAAATGGTAAATTTTCATATCATTCTTCATTTAGGTGTTCAAAGGCATATGCCCTGCCCTATGTTTATGAATATACCTCTAGGTTATTTAATTGACAAATGCACAAAAGCAAATTTTAAACCACATCTAGATATGGGAACTAAATGGTAAATGTCCATATCATTCTTAATTTAGGTGTTCGTAGGTATATGCCCTAAGTTTATGAATATACCTATAGGTTATTTATAGATCAACAAAATTAATACGAGTTTGTCATCCAAATATTTCATATTATTTTAATGGGTAAAAGGAAATTTCAAATTTCTATTTAGCTTAGGGAGAGCATCTACTTGATTGAACTGAGGGTAACAAAATCTACCAACCAAATGACCTACACAAATTTTGAACTTTAACCTCTATTTTTTTTAAATATCCATGTTGCATGCTTTAAATAGAAAAGGAATTATATTGAAAATGAGGGAAAGATTAATACCATTCGTCAACACGTTTTTCTGACAGCCAAAAGTCATTCCACCAAGTGATGAAATTGATTACACTTATAATTTGTATGATGAGAAATATCCTAACAAAACAACATATAAATTTTGGCCATTGTTAGGAAGCCTTAACAATCAATTAGTCCCAGCTTATAAGACAAACTATAATAACTATTTGACAATTGATCAGAATATATTGCCAGAGTGTAACCAAGGTAACCTGAGTTCAATATGGGCAAATAAGATAGCTTCTACCTGGTCTCTCTTAGAATACAAGAACTAAGTATCTAATCGACATATTTAGCTGGAAATTTGCTCAATTAAATTTCATCATGCCAATGATGGTTGTACCGATATCTGTCAGAATAGCTGAACTAGTAAAGCATTGGCTGAAGCTTGCAACATCCTGGTGGATTTTTCATCAAACGTTTTCAACCAAGCAACATATGTAAAATTGATGCTCCAGGTTTAAGTTTTCCAGTAGATTATTTGTGCACTCAGAAGGAATTTTGTACCCTAAAAATTCGAGAGAAGAGAAACATACCCAGCACCAAATCTGGCAATTTCACCTCCATCAATAGTTATAAAGAGGTTAATGATATGTTTGTTTTCACAATTATAGTGTTTACATCAGAGACTTGAGGAATAAATCATTTTTTTACATAACAGCTCCCCTTGACCATTAATAAAACGATCTCTAATACAATAAAATTACAGGAAAAACTTCAGAAGCAGGCTCTAAAATTTCCCATCTACAGTCATAAACTAGATATTTTAAATAACTATAAACCACAATTACCAAACGAGACCAAGCCAACCATTGAAGACATCTTTTAAAAAACAGAATCTTGTTTTGCAGTTGTCAATTTAACACTAAAGGCAACCTATATCCAATCAGATAGTTCATAGGTTACAGAAAACAACACTTTGCTATCCAGCAAAAAATTATTGAAAGAGCTAAAAAAATATTAGGTCATCGTCCTCCTGAAACTCAATCATATGATACTTTAACATGCTATTCTTTATTAACACTAAAGGCAACCTATACCTGATCAGATAGTTCATAGGTTACGAAAAACAACACTCTACTTTGCTATCCAGCCCCAAATTATTGAAAGAGCTTAAAATTTAAAGGTCATCGTCCTCTTGAAACTCAATCATATGATAATTTAGCATGCCATTCTTTCTTAGCTCATGCAATTGATAAATAACCACATCCTGATGAATCAAATATTACCCAATTACAAAAATAACTAGATCCTACTTGCAAATGTTGGGAAATTCATTCACAATATAATAACCAAAACAAATTCTTTAAAGAACAAATAACTGTTCTTATAAATATATCAGCAAACCTAAGCAGTTCTGAAAGGCATTTATGCAATGTGTTCACATAAACCATTCACTAGCAGTATGCTGATCAAATAAAATATTTTCCTCTTTGACTGCTCCCAGCCGGTTCATTCTCTTCTGTAAAGCATTCAATTCTGACAGGCAATCTATAAAGAATTCAACTTAGACAGAGGAAGAAATCCATAAAGCATTCGATTCTGACAAGCAATCATAAAGCACGCCATTCAGACAGAGGAGGGCATCTGTTTTAAATAATTCGATTCTAACTGAGTTTATCTATAAGGAATTCGAGTCAGACAGGACTGGGAACCATCACCTTTTAGTTTTATTTGCCCCCACTTTAATATTGAGCAGACAAGAAATAAAGTATAATGATAAACAACCAAAACTGACATATCATTGTCTTGCTATTTCATTGAAAGAAGGCTAAAAAGAACAGAAGAGAGATAGGACCTAAAATCTAAAATAATTCCAGCACTGCAGCACGTATTCAATGCTGTGAATTCCAGACATAACTTTAAACATTTTTAGGAAATATAAATTCTTAACCAAAATATAATGGCATTTTACTCTTAATAAAAATCAAAATGTTTGTTTGATTATATGCAACCTTAATCTGAAAGATAAAATAAGACAAAACGCATTGATAAATTCCAAACAGTTATATGAACGCAAATTAAAAGCCATAAATACCTGAGGAAATAACTGCAATCTGGTCCATAAGGACCTTCCACAGCTGCAGACAAGCTCACAGTTCTAATTTTCAAAAGGTAGGATGCATAGATAAAATTGTAAAGCCGTTCAGTCCATTCTCCTTGGACCTTAATCAGAACTGAAATTCGATCCTTATCAATGCTTGAGCTGGAAGTTATGCTGAAAGGGTGCCACTGTAGGAAAGATATAACATGAATCTTAAGTAGTATCACACTCGTTGAAATGTGCTTCAAGCCTGCAGCAAGCAGTTGTATATGGAAGCTTTAAAAACATTACTATATATTGCAGATGGATTTGGATAAATAGATGATTGACAAAATTAAATGTTCATAGATGGTTATATATATGCTTTAATTTTTTTTATTTTAGATACTATATATTGTAGATGGATTCGCATCAGTAGATATGCCTACCGTAGAACACTCTTTGCTTAATGTCACTGATTATAAAAACCTATGTGTTGCACCAATTGGCTTTGCATAAGTAGATGACTAACAAAAGTAAATGTTCATAAATGGTTATATATATATATATATATACCTACCTAGAGCACTCTTTGCTTAAGGTCACTAGTTATAAAAACCTATATGTTTGACCGACCAACTGGCTAGTAGTTTGAGATGATGCCCTAGAGGATCCTTAAACCTGTGCATACTACACAAGAATTTGATCTGATAGTGGCTACATGAACTCAAGAATTATTTGCTGAAACCATAAAGCATTCGATTCTGACAAGCAATCTCAAAGCAGGCCATTTCGACAGAGGAGGGCATCTGTTTTAAAGCATTCGATTCTAATTGAGTTTATCTATAAGGCATTTGAGTCATGAAGGACTAGGAACCATCACCTTTCAGTTTTATTTGCCCCCACTTTAATAATGAGCAGACAAGAAATCAAGTATAATGATAAACAACCAAAACTGACATATCACTGTCATGCTATTTCATTGAAAGAAGGCTAAAAAGAACATAAGAGAGATAGGACCTAAAATCTAAAATAATTCCAGCACTACAACACGTCTTCAAGCTGTGAATTTCGAAAATAAATTTAAACATTTTTAGGAACCAGCATCTATAAGAACTTTCAACTAAATTTAAAGGGAAAAATAGAGAAAACTGAAGCAATTACTCAAGGGCTGCACGAGCTGGTCCAGCACCATAGCTACCACCTCCACGACCAAACCCTGGCCTTCCACCAGAGCCCTGAAAAGTTCAGATACACAAATTAAGAAAATAAAACAAAAAACAAGATACACGTAATAGAATCCTAAGAGAGATCTAAACAAAACTAACAACAATAATTTTACCCTAAATGAAGGTTTAAATTTTTTAGGTGCCCCAGCCTTATCACCAAATTATCCAGGAGTTCCACGAGGAGGGAATCCACGGTATCCTTCCGGGTCTCCAAAATGTGGTCTGTCTCCTCCTTCAAAGCGAGGCCCTCTGGCATGTACATTACAATTAGAAAATATTATTACAATAAATTTCCTATTAAGGACTTTGTTGTGCACTGGTTATCGGGGGGGAGGTGAAATAGCCATATGAACCCGGCAATGACTGTATATCGGGGGCGAATGCCATATTTTTGACAGCTCGAACCAGAAATGGAGGGCAAATGACATTTTTTTTACCAATCTAACCCGAAATGGAGGGCGAATGCCAGATTTTTAGCAAATTTCGGGGGGCGATTTCCAGATTTTAGGAGAGAGGGTTGTTAGAGGGGAAGACTATTCTCTTTGGAAATGTTATTTTGTTAATAAATAGTGGACGATTTTTATTTTTTTCTCAATTTTTTTTAATATACAAAATTCGCCCACCAAATTTTTGAAACCCCTCTAATTTCGCCCATGGGCTATAATTAGCCCCTAAAATCATCCCTGCATTTGATAAATTGATCAATGAACACCATTCATATCAGAGATAATAAAACAAAATTGGTTTCATATACTGAAAATATGCTTACATAATTATAAAAAATAAGTATCAGTATAAATAAAATATTGTATTACATAACAAGAATGTTGACCATGAAATCATTTTCCAAGTCTTTAAAATGAATAAACAAGAAAAATTTCTATAAGCATTTTCCAGTATGACTTGATGCCTATTTTTTGGTGGATAGCTCGAAAAATTACAAATATTAGACCATATAAGTCCATATGTTTCCAAAAAACCGTCATATTCCCAACCGGGAGGGATTTTAAAACAATTTTCCTCTCTATTATGCCCACTATGATACCTAGCTTCATCTATAAACAATTTGTTCGATTTATCATATATTTCCTCATAAATATCAAATACTTTAGATATGTTCTTCTGGTAGGTAGGTATCAAATTTCTATCTCGACTTCTTTTGCAATTGTTCATTTCACATTGAGATTGACCACAAACAAATACAAATTTGACATCCTTCATCCAATTGAACTTTTGAAAAAAAAAATGTAATTTTTTTTTCCAAGTAAGTAAACCATATAGCAATGTTAAAACCTTCCTTTGCAACTTCTAATAACGGAGAACTAAACTTGTGTTGATAGTAATTGTAAGGAGCATATTTGAAATTAGGCTTTGAGTGTTGTGTTTTTGTGCTAACAAACCCCAGTAATCCAAAAAGTAATCCTTCTACTCCCAATATCAAGAGTTTATTTTGAACTGAAATCATTTATATGAAAATTGATTTAGAATTTGTAAATGGAGGACCTAGAAACAAAAGTCAAGTAACAAGATGCATTTTTATTTAAACTATTAAAATATAATTATGACAAGAAACTTTGTTTTGCATTCATTAAAGATATTTTAGGTTTTAATTGGGTGGGAAATGACATATCACCTTATGTACTAGTCTTATTGGTCAAGGGGTTACAACATGCTAATTGAAAAACTACAACCATAATCTAATGATGTACCACCAAAATTAAATCAACTAAAAGTGGAAAGTATATGGAAATAAGTGAAGTCAAAGCTTTATGAATTATGCAAGAAAACACAATATCAACAGTTTATTTTTAACATAGTATACGAAGCATGTAAAAATAGAACATGAATAAAAAATTATCATCAGTTAGTAAAGTGGATTGAAGAGACTATTTCATCTTGTAAACAAATTATATTATAGATTTCAAAATATCTACGACATTAACATCATTATTGTCTTCTGGACCCACAATTGAAATGCTCTACCAAAATTCCATTTGCCAAATGTCCTTCAAACCAATGGTTGCAGATGCTATACAATTATCTCTCGGCTCCCCAACAAATTTTTTATAAATAAGTATTGTATATTTATCATTATATTTTTTATTATACTGTCTCGATACCACCTCAAGTGGCTTGGTTAACTAGCCCATGGAATCCTTTTTTAAATGTTCATTACCAAAACAAAACAACCCAATCGATGGAAGTGGAATTTTTTTGAATACTTGCTTATCCATTTGTGTTACTTATTTCTTCTCCTTATCATCCCAGAATGCAACCTCAAATAAACTTGTGACCAATAAGAAAAATTTAGGCAGTTTGGGATGAAGTATGTACTGATTTCCCTTCAATTTTAGATATGGTTTGGAATTTTCTGTGGATTCATTGTACATGAAATATTCAAGGTCTAAAATCAATAAAAACATTTTTCTTTGGACCACTGCAAAAAAAAAATTCACTATATATGAATATCATATACTATATATTACAAAAATATCATATACTATATATGAAAAATTATTACTGTTCTACTATAAATACCTAGAAAAATTGTGCATTGCACATTTGTTCTAGTGTATTGCGTCATTTCAATAGTTTCCTCTTATGTTTGAGAAATAAAATAAAATTTATTTTCTTAATAAACAAAAAATCCATGTTTGTGTTATTCATTGTATGAAGAATGTACCTTACTAATAGAAATGAACCCACAACAACACATTCTTATATAGATGCACTACCAATGGTGCATCCTTTTTTATATGAGAAGAAATAATGATAATTGAATTCGAGTATTTTGTTGAAAATAATGACATGAGTAGAGTGTAGAATGAACCTTGGTCAATTCCCATTGATTCTTCAATGTTTGATTCTTCTTCCCAAGAAAGAGAAGTAAAACTTAATTTTTTGTCTATGTTCATTTGATACGAATCTATTTTTTTGTTATACATAATATCAATACGTTCTGTATATGAACCCCTTCAAATAGGGATTACTTGATTCTAAGATTCCTATAGGACATGGTCAATGAGAATTAATTACAATAAAATATATGGAAGTATTGATTTATACATTCCTATTGGTATCGACCCTAGGGGTAATATTTTTCGCTATTTTCTTCCAAGAACCACCCAAAGTTTTGAGTTAAGGGGGAAAATAATTTTGCTTCTTGAAATCCTCAATATTTTTCTCCCATCAAAGAGAAAATGACCTTCCCCTTTAAAAGTAACGCAAAAACCTAATACATTATGTGATTGTGCTGAAATGCTTCCTTAGTTGCAATGGTTCTATAAGAATGATAAGAATGTATAATATATTGCAATGGTTATGCAATACCACAATGTTGTATAGATGCATGTACTAGAAGCTTCCATATTTGGGATAGTACTATGATTATTTGAAGTCGACAATATTGAAGAAAATTATAACATACAATAGAGAAACTACCTATGTGAGATCGAACCGGTAAAATAACATCTACTTTTGTTGAGACTGTTATTTGAGATGTGTTTGACTCTAGATTCATACCGGAAAATATATTAATTACTGCAATTTGTTTTATAATAAACATTGTCTTCATATATATTTTCCACATGAATGTGAACTTACCAATTGTTAGTGTATTGTGACATACGGTCTTCCTTTTTAATTTAGGATATGATTATTTGAAGTCATTGTATAAAATTATAACACGAGTAGAATATAGAATCTACCTAGTATGTGTGATGGATCAAACATATCATCTACTTCTGGTGGTTGAGATGTGTTTGACACTAAATTCATACCACAAAATAAATCAATTAGTGTAATTTGGTTTACAAAAAACATAATGTCTCTATATATATTTAAGCTGTCACAATATGAACTTACCAATTGATAGTGTATTCTAACATGCATCAAAAACATCCATAGGAACTTATTCATAAGTTTATGAGGCTCTTCAACATTCATAGGTTGAGAATCTTCGTGATTTAAGAGGACAATATCATAAAATTAACATTTTTAATTTGAATAATCAGCAAACCAGAACAATGAAAAAAAACAATGTAATTACTGTATAGTTTTATAAACATGACAAATTTTACCAACCTAGAGTGTTGACAAGTCTTTGATAACACTTCTTCAAGTGTTCTTTGTGATGTATGTTCTCAACAACGTAGGCCAATCTATACTTTTTTTCCTGCATTATACATTGTGTAATTCTTCCTTCACCATAAATAGAGAGAACAATTCCACCTTCTTCTACAAAATTTTTAGTGACACTGTCCCAAAATGAAATATTTCTTTCATTTTTGAATGGATGTTTAATCCTCCTATGAACACCAACTTCCTCTAATGAAGGCAAGCGATCCATTTTCTCATCATCTTGATTCTGGTAAAAAAAATATATCCATTGATTGACTTATTTTGATTTCATCACCTTTTTGTTGCTGATATAGCCCATTCAACTCAATAATGGTATCTGATATGTGATAAGTGGTTTTATTTTTGAACCATTTGACATACCCAACTCTAAAACAATATTCTTTCATTCTCTTTTTGAAATACGTCTTGATTGAAGCAATAACCAAATGGAATTTTACTGGATCAACTAGAAAGACACAAACACATCTACCCTCACTTTTGCCCAGTATGCTAAAAAAACTCTATCAAATCATCACCACTCCAATTAGTGACCACATTGCATAAATATACCACCAATAAATCAATTTTCAATGTCATCATATATGGTCACAACCTTTCTATTGCATGCTTCAATGAACTTGGATAAGATGAAACAAACGAAAAAAGATAGGAGTTTGGAAGGGATCCCATTTCCATACCGTTCCTTTTCACTATATACATATCCAAGATGTACTTAGTTGGTTACAGAACACTATGATAAACATCATTAACCTTTCATTTTTTCTACTTTTTATTTGATCTTTCAGGTTCATTTTCATCATATGTTTCTTGCATTTCACCAAGGATATCACCAAGTTGTATGATGTGGTGTTGTTTCATGTTGTACACTTTTAGTACATTTCCTACGTGTACTTTGAAATATTTGTGGTTTTCAACACCATTATTTTCCATGTATATTGATGCAAATTTAGAAATATGTCTTTGTTCTTTTATCCTATTGTAGTAGCCACTTAATCCCTCTGCTTACACCCCTTCTTTAATTGAATTAATTATCCATACCATTCCTTATGTTATTGCAATTGCGAAGTCGCCAAGCTCTTTATCCTCCATTCCCCTTGTACACCTAAAATAACTTGTGTATTTACATGTGTTATTGGGAGTGAAATTTGCTTGTGATGTCTTCTTAGGTGAACATGCCAGACCACCGTTTCTATAAAGGTAAAAAAAGTTGACCTATTTATTCCATATTTGGTAAGGGAGACACACTAAGGTCAACTTATCCTTGAGATTCTCATCCTTCTCTCTTTCGAAGATTCTCTTACATTTTCTCTCAAACATCTGCAAGGTAAATAATAATTATGGAAAAAAGAATTTTTTTCTAGTATATTATAATCAATGCAATTCAAGTACAGAAGCTTACCGTCAATTCAGGATAAGGTTTGTTTCCCCTCCCAGGATGCTTTGGTTCACCAAAATTCTCCCAGTGGTACCTAGATTTCAAAATCTATGCAATATATTCTATCTGAACCCATGTTTTATTTGCCTCATTTTGTTGCTTTCAAAGAATTAGGATTGTAGTCACATATGTGGCAGGGTCTACAATTCTATCCATCTTCTCTCAGAATTGATCATGGAGACTACTATATACTTTACTTTTCAATATTTAATTAGAAGATTCTATTGTGTGTTACCTATCAAGAATAAAAAAATGTACTTCTTCCCTTGAAATATCTTCCTCTATTACCAATTTTGCAAAGTTGTATGATGTCTTCGTACCCCCTTTTGTAAAAGGAATCAATAATCCATCTCTTTGCAAGGCTTTTGGATTTTCTACCATCGATTGCATCAATTCAGGAACCCAATTCACATTGTGCCACGTGACACTGATGGATACCAATTTTGAAATTTTTTTCATCAAATAAGAAAGTGGAGGCACTTGATTTTTTTTTAACCCCTGTTTTTTGAAATATTTTTTCTATCGTTTCCATCTTGTCCTCAAGTGGATTCTGTTGCAACGATTTGAAAAGGGACATTTTCATATCCTTGTCCAAATTATGTGTGTACCTGCACCTCCAGTATGTAAGTTTCACACCACAATTTTGATTGAGCTTCTTTCTAATATTCATGTAGTGCACAATAGATGATGTTTGTTTTTTAAGGTATACACATTTAAAAACAATTTGAATCCCATTATGTATTGCATTAGCATGTATTAATATGTCTGGATTCTCGTCGTAGTTACCCAACTTCCACCCATACCTGTATGTTGACACATCTTTCCTTTCCACAGAGGCTTCCATAAGGTGTTGTTGATATAATATTCCCTTAAAGGTGCATTGTTATACAATGCAATATTTAACATCAGACTTATTTTCTTTAGCATCTATAATTGATTCAAATTGAATTAGAAGTTCGTGTTCATTCACAATTGTTGAATTCAAAACAATTTGATTGTCACAGTATCCCCTATCTCAATGCGAACTCTTCACAAACACTTTTCGAAGAGACTTGAAGCCTAGGTACAATTATATAAGAGGATATGAGGTGTTCTATTGAAACTCATGTAGGAAATTTGATTTTAAGACTACTTAATACAAATATAACATGATAAATATATAATGGTATAGCAACAATAAATACAATAAATTTACATGGAAGTCTAGAAATACTTACATAAATTACATACACTAACTTGTTGGAAACTGAAGCCCAGGAACATATTTTAGCATCAATGGAAACTAGTTTATGTTAAAATATGTCTTAAAATATGCAGATCACAGAGGGAAAATGGCCCAAGAACCTAACTTGATTTCATTAAACAAAAACAATTTATACCTAGATTATTATGGCAGCTAGGAAAGCATCGTGCATCAGACCAGCTGGAAAAGCACACTTGAATTTGTGAAACATTGTCACTTTATAAGGTGGATTTTATAATTCCACGAAGAGATCATGAACCCAATGGCTCCACACAGTGTCGAATAACTACAAAACAAGAGGCAATGCGGTATGCATTACAACAGGAAAAAAACATATCCCTCCACAATCTCCCAAGCACACATGTAACATACCCAATTTCCTTATTACTAACTCGGGAAAATGGGGTATAAATTTTTTCCTTTAACTTCACTCAAACATCCAAATATGTTACTCCCATTCGTTACATAACATGATGCATCACTCATAAGGTAAGTCACTACAAACTTACTCACACACATCCACATATATATCAATTCTACTAACTTTAAAAACTAAATGAGTTAAGCCTCTTAGTCTTATGTAACATTTGAAACCTTCATGTTATTTGTTAAATCATTAATCAAAACATAACTCTCATCAAATTAGCTTATTGCAAAAGGTCTTGAAACTAATTTATCCATTTAGGTCTCCTTGGACTATGATTACCCCATGACTATAATAATTTATGCAATAATTTACACAACCACTTATTTATGTAAACATTTCACTTTAATATAACCAATATATGGAAGTATCAATACATTCATAATTATCCTTGAATATCGAGACTTAATTAACATTATCACATAAGTCGATTACCTATTAATTTCCTTTGGCTATTTAAGCTTAATAAGTGCGGTCTCTCCATTATGATAATAACCCTTTAGTTCAAAAATACTTATTTATAAGAAGCATTCACTCCTAGGTACTTAAGAAGTAAGAGATTAATGTATCCTTAACCTGAGAGTTCTTTTACGATCAAAGTAATTTACTTTGCATTAAGTACAATTCGCATTAAGTACAATTCGATAAGAATTACACACGACAACAATCATTAACTAACTTATGGCTAAATATGACAGGGTCTCTAGAAATATGTTCCAAATAACTTCTTAACATATTATTCTATCCAAATTACATTGAACACGGCCTGTTTATATTTTCAAGTGCTAATGTAATCATCAAATAAAAATTAGGAAAACATAATAACGTTACTTATGAACATTAACCCTAAAACTCTTCAAGTAACACCTTATACTTTAATAAAAGGATTGTGAATACGATCAAAGAGCTGCCCTCCATCTTAGTTGGTGTGCAAAGGAAAATGAGAGCTGCGCTCTCCACACATGCAGAGATAGATGCTATTTAGAGCTTCGAGCTCCTCTCAAAAGCAACCCAGAATATTTTAAACAAAACCCTAATTCTTTTAAAGAAAACGCTTACTTGTTTTTAAAATAAGGAAATCGTTTTTCATAATTTTAAAATAGCTTTTAAGTAGCTTTGAAATATATATATATATTTTTTATAAAAAGTTTCTTTCCAAATATAAGTAAAATATCTTGCCAAACATTTATGTAATGAAATCCTATTTTTGGTCTTTTAAAGCTTTAAATCCTTTTTATAATTTAAATAGAATAAAAATCCTTTCTATTTCATATATGAGATTTTCCTTCTTTTCATAATAATCCAACTCACTTTATTTCATTTATTTACAATAACTACTTAAATAGTTATTTATAATTTCTCACTATACCAATATTTTTTTGGTATAATAAATTCTTTTATCTTTCTTCCTAACTTTATAACTATGAAAAATCTTATCCCTTTTCCACTTAGGAGGTTAACAATATCTCCTGACATCCCTTGTTGAGGCCAAGATATCAATATTACTTAATAGCAATTAATATTAGTTAGCTTTATGCTAATCATTAGACCACAAGAGCTTGTTACTGCCTTGCAACGATTAGTAGTTTCTTCGACACCCTTATCTAGGACTAACCATTAACGACACTTAGAAACTTAAGTGCTCGTTTAGTGAACATCACAGTTCACTTTTCTTTAAGTGCCCATGGAACCAAGATGACACCTGTAATCAAACTCATGGCTACCCATCCATTCAACCTCTCCCCCTAATGGATTCCATGCCCCTTTCGTTTAGTTGCGTCAAGCCTTTCAGTCTCCTAAGTCTACAAATTCACATTACAACTTAGGAATTTATAACCATACTTACAAATTTTTACCTGCGGAACCTCTTCCTTGAGGTGATATCCATGGAAGGGTACACAATTACACTTTTTGTTGCAAAAAAATAGGGGTAAAAGAGGGACATTATATCCTCCCCCCCTTAAGAATAACATCGTCCTCGGTGTTCGTACCCTCCCAAATTCATCTTCAAATTTCAATTGCCTTTGTAAGCATAAATTTTTAGTTGTTTTTGCTTGCTTTGACATCCCTTTTGGTTATCTTCGAGGTTTCTTTCCTTTCATACCCTCTATTTAAAAAAATGACACAAGTTGTTTCTATCATTTCATGATAAGACACATGCATACATATTATTTTTGAAAATCAATTAGAACACAAGTAGTAATTTTCCCTTGCAACATTTTGTTCTTCCTTTTCATAGCAACTCCTTTAGAGTTCAATGTATTTACAAAGATTCACTTTGTAATATCTTGCACCTGCATGTCTGTCAATCACACATGATATATATATATATATATATATATCATGATCTAAGGTAAATATTTTCAAAATTATTTTCATGGCACATAACCGTGCCATATATTCTATCACATATTTCTTTTCATGGAACCTATCTTTTCCATATAAAACAGCCTCATCATACTTCCTGTATGGTAGTACTTCTTCTGAGGTACTCTTAGTCATTTTCGACTTGCTTCTCCTCACAAAGTAATCATATCAATTCTCATAACACGATCCTAGCATGATCATAACATAAGCATAACATGTAAATAACATAAACATAACATATGTTTAACATAAGCATAACATGCTTATAAGAAAAATTTTAAACACATAATTTTTATATCATTCATAACTCACCCAACACAAGGACTATACCCTTCATTGGCATATCTCCTACCTATGTTATTCAGGATGGTAACAAAACTAGTGTTACTAACTAGCACACCAAGTGCTAAGAGTACACCAAGTACTTCAGTAAATCATTTAAGATAAGCATATCTAGGTGCTCTAGAGAATACCAGCTCATCACCAAATAATTCCAATCATTCTAGGTGCTCTAGAGCATACCATCTAAACACCAAATAAGTCTTAAGCAATCTAGGTGTTCCAGAGCATACCATCTCAACATGAAATACCATAATGTGTCTAATTAGTTTAGGTGCTCTAGAGAGAACAATATCAACACCAAACTCAACATCAAGTACTCATGGTACACCAAGTACTTCAACAATCATTCAATCCCAGAAGAATCTCACCTTTTGTCGTGGACATGGTCAAAAGTTTAGGGTTGTTTTCTATCTTTATTACTAATGCAGAGTAGCCACAAGGTTTTTTACTCACTCTTTGTAGATTCCTGTAATTTTTTATTATCACCTCTTACACAGTCCATACTGGACTATCCATATACCATACCATGGAAAGACTTAGTGCTCAAGGACCTACAAAGGAATCCTCTAGTGTACTAGGTACCATTACCCTCTGTAATGTCCACTCTCTGCCACTTTTCTTTTTGAGAAATGATCTTATTCAAATTAAGGTTCTCTTGCTTAGACACATAATTTTACTATCCAATCTCTTCTTCCTTTTCATTAATTGGTCAATTCTCAATATAAAGAGTTTTGTTTAGTGTAGAAAGATTTCTTAAAATTTCAAGATCTTTATATCATAGGGTGTCCCCCGTGATTAGCTCAAAGGTTTCATAACCATTTATTTGAATAGTATTTGTTTGTATTAAGTTTATTAATATTATTGCAGGTTTCATAAGTTCACATTATGTTTTTAAGTTATGGTCTTATTGGAACTGCCATAGCCCTTTACCTGTAGTATCCTCAAATCGTTGTCAGTCACAATGCCATATAATTACTACTTTTCAAAAAGAAACATTAAATAAACAAATATCATAATCATCACATCACTAATTATACTTGATGTTCCAGATCCTACAAACTCAACATCAAACCAAATACATCACATTACTAATTATACTTGATGTTCCAAAGACTACCAGCTCATCATCAAACCAAATACATCATATTACTAATTATACTTGATGTTCCAAAAGTGCCAAATCCAGGTTCTAAAAGTGCCAAAACCGGTTCCAAAAGTGCCAAATCCGGTTCTGAAAGTGCCAAAACCGGTTCCAAAAGTGCAAAATCCAGGTTCCAGAAGTGACAAAACCGGTTCCCAAAGTGCCAAATCGGGTTCCAAAAGTGCCAAATCCGGTTCCAAAAGTGCCAAATCCAGGTTCCAAAAGTGCCAAATCCAGGTTCCAAAAGCATACTTTTTCTTTTGATATCACCACTTTGGAAATTAGTTTTTGTGCTTTTCCGATATAATAAATATGATAATGGGACTTTTAGAACTTGATTTTTCCCTTTTGGAAGGCTACTTTTGACACTTCCAATACTTTATTTTGAAAATTTAAAACAGATTTTACACTTTCAAACTTTAATTTTGCATTTTCGAAAACCAAACTCGACACTCTGCAATAATTATAATCACAATGAAATTGAACATACTAGTACAAACAAACATTGAAGTGTACTATTCAACAAAATACTTTCATTTTATTCACAATTGGCCTCACATCACTCACGCCATTTAGGTGCAGCAAGAAATGACATAATTGATCTAACAAGAATGTTTCATTGACATCTTGGAAAGTATAAGTTTTTGTTATAATACAGTTCCCTTCCTCGTTACAAACATGTTTTTCTTTCGAGTCATTTACAATCACTGTATTTGTAGCATCCCAACCATGGATCAAAATGTCCCAAACTTTGTTTAAAGGCTTGAGGAATACATAAGGATTTCCATCACCCTAATAACCCTCTCTGGATATGCAAGAACAATATTCTTTTGTTAAAATTAGTCTAAATTGTTCCCTTTGCAATCCCGTTCTTTGTAATAATGTTGGAAAAAACTCGTCAATGTTTTTTTGTTGTGCAGATGTCCTTACCCCAACTTCAAATATACTAAAGCATTTTTCAAAAAATTCCCTTAATCCTACACGTATAAAATAATACTTTGTGGTTGATTCAATATTTGGTGTTCGTGGCAATCCAAATTTCATTTTTTTATGAACTGAATGTAACAAAACTCCATTGAAATCGAAAATAATCAATGGTTTACTGGTAACAAATCTTCTAGTATCTCCAAACAAAACACACACACACACAACACAGTTAATAAAATATTATGTTTCAATGTTTCTAAGTATATTGCTTTCATGTTCTGCAATTTTTGAAACAATGTTTGAAATACATCACCAAATACATGATACTATGTTCATAAATAATATGATAATTGTCCAATAAAATGTACATCCATTAAATGTAGAATTTGTAAAAAATATACAAATCACTAAATGAACTGTTGTCTGTATAGTATAATGGTCATTTGAAGTTGAATTTCTTTAACCAACGCCCCATTTTTGAATAAGGCCCGAGATAAATGAATGAAGGGGCGGCCGACCCTTCTTCTGTCCAGTATTATTTTCATAATAGTTATAGACTGCAAGAAGGGTGGGTCGATCCTTCTTGTGTTCACCATTCTGGATACAGGTGAATTGTTGGATATTGGTGTTCACAATTATCTACTAAACGAAGGGGTGGCCAATCCTTCTTGTTGGAAGTCAGAAGTTGAAATAAATATTTTTTATATGTTATAACTTAGCCAATTTCCCGATCACTACCATTTAATGCGGAAGTCGGTAGTTGAGAATTGTCATCCCAACCTTCGTAGATTCAAAATATTTTTACATTTCTCTGTTAAATGAAGGGTCGACCTACACTTCTTGTGCTTCGTATTTTTCCAGTCTTCACAATTCTGGATATACATGAATTGATGGGCTAGCCTTCGTAGGTTGAATATTTGCACAATTCCCTCATAAATGAAGGGGCGGCCGACCCTTCTTTTGCCCAGTATTATTTTCATACTAGTTCTAGACTGCAAGAAGGGTCGTTCAATCCTTCTTGTGTTCACCATTATGGATACAAGTGAATTGCTGGATATTGGTGTTCACAATTATCTACTAAACGAAGGGTCGATCGACTCTTCTTGTGCTTAGTATTCTTCTAGTCTTCACCATTCTGGATATACATGAATTGACGACCTAGCCTTCGTAGGTTGAATATTTGCACAATTCCCTCATAAATGAAGGAGAGGCCGACCGTTCTTCTACTCAGGATTATTTTCATAATAGTTCTAGACTACAAGAAGGGTCGGTTAGTCCTTCTTGTGTTCACCATTCTGGATACAGGTGAATTGCTGGATATTGGTGTTCACAACTCTCTACTAAACGAAGGGGCGACCGATCCTTCTTGTCAGAATTCAGAAGTTGGGATAAATATTGTTGATATGTTTATATGTTATAAATTGGGTAACATTCCTCAAAGAGAAATCAAAATATTTTGAGAAGTTTAAAATTTTTAAAGCAATGGTTGAAAATGATACAAATCTGAAAATCAAATGTTTAAGGTCAGAGAATAGAGGAGAGTTTACCTCAAACAAATTCAATGAGTTTTGTGAAACCTGTTGACACACTATTTTTCAATTTTGAATGGAAAAATATTAATAAAAATAAGTCTTGATATAATGTAAAAATGGTGATAATAGCCCCAAGTCCTGAAAAAAAAGGGTTCATATGACCAATGGCTAAATAACCGAGCGAAGTGCATTGGAAGCCATGCGAAATGATCAATGGTTAGGATTGCATTGGAGAAGATCGACGGTGGAAGATGAGTGTCACTGGAAAAGAAGAGAGATGAATAGTTGAAGCGAAATCCCCCGAAAAATGAAAGGGTGATGATAAATGATAGAAATGATCGACGATTGTTGGTGGGGAAATGGATAGATCGACGAAAGGGGAAAGGTTTCACCGGGGAAGAAGTGAGGAGGATAACGAAGATAAAGTGCATCGAGAAGTCAAGTCAGGCGGTGTTAAAGGAACACTGAGATCAATGACTATTCAATAAAGGGGTGGTTAGATCGATGGCCCATAACCTTTTCGTGCCACCAACATGCACGACGAAATGGAAGATGGAGTGTAATGTCCCAAAAATAGCGAAAATTTAAAATTTTTCCTACCTGCAATAGTCATTAATTTACAGTAGACAGCTTCATACATTAAATCTAATATCATTAAAAACATCCGTACTTTGCACAAAAACAAATGTAAGTCTAAGACTTTTATTTAACATGGTCTCTTTCCTGTGTGAGTTTAGAACTGCAGAAGCAATGTGGAAATATATGATGGCATGCTTTTGTTACATTTGTGAATACTAATACAAAGGTAGAAATAACACTCTTTACTGTTTTAAGAAATCCTGTAATTGAATTGTGAATGTCTAATGCACCTTTAGGTGATGAGCTCCTTTGATGACGGTATGTTGTTCACACGGTGGTTACTATAATACTCTAGGAAAGGTAATTACATACCTCGGCAGGGTTGCCGAGAGGTATGGGTGAGTATAGTGGTTGCTGGATGTACTTAGCATATTGCTAATGTCATTCTGTACTTCTATGGTTGCAGGTATATCAAATCTGAATGTGCTATCCCAAAAGGGTTGGCCCATACTTTACTTATTGACTACGTTTTACTAGGGTGGATGATAAGTATTAATGATGGGTTTCCCATTACCATGGAAGCTCATATCATAATGTGTTTTCCAAGGTGAGGTTTATGACTATGAGCTTCTTGTAATTTAAACAAGTGTGGGTTGGTTCACGATTTCACTATAGACTTTGTACAAGAAATGAACCTTTTGTGATTTAATCAAATGTGTTCTGAGTCCACGACTTCACTATAGAATTTGTAGAAATAATTGAATCTCCACTAGAGTGAGGTTGGTGTACTATTTACTGCGCTTTAAATGAGTATGGGGGACAACTTGTCAACGAGGGTTTGGAAATTGATTTGGGGTTTTTTCCCATTATTCCTGTATTCGACTTGTTCCTCGTTTCTGGCTCTGCACTTCCTTTGTATGATGACTGTGTTGGGTACTGACCCGAGATCTGCTCATGGTTACCACAGTTTTTAATTGTTGAGCTCATCTATGGCGTAGGGAGGTCACGCTTCTCATAGGTAAAGAAGAAATCTCTATTTGCAATTGTCATTTTATCTTTCTTCATTGATTTGAGAACACAGGGTTTGACTAACTGATAGTTGCATGTTTTAATGGCAGGTGATAAATGCTTTGGTACGGAGCTGTGATGGTTCATGGTGCTGTAGGCGTGGCTAGGGTATTGGTAAGTTTGGCTTACCCACTCATGCCCTACCTCTCACATCCCTAGTGTTGTATGTATGTGTTTTGGCCTGGTTGGAGTGAGACTCCCGTAAGCCCTTGGCTTACTGATTCACCTTGGGAAGTTTGTTAGTCGCCTACTGACTAGACCAGAAAGAATGGGGTTTCAATGTAAATTTAATAGTTGAATAAGTAACTGAGACTGTGATGTAAAAGAACCTATGTAGCAGCTGGGTCTTACTTTGTTACTCGGATCTGCGAATTCCTGTAAAAATGTAATGCTATTTCATTCTGGATATGACTCATGTACAGTTGTAATGGTTCCAAATGGTACATTTCTATTTTTCCTGTGTAAATACAAGCATTTAAGCTGGAACTTATTGGTTCTAATATTATGGGGTTTCTGGGTATTTTTGTAAACTGTTGTACAAAAAATGTCTAAATGATAAAAGATCTTTGGAAACGTAGCTATGATTCATGTATTGATTTCATTTTCGCTTGCTAACTGTGTTGGATATTGCTATGGTGTTTCTGTGTATACAATGTGTTGCCTGTGGAAAAATAGGAGATCGAATGAGGTTTTCTGCGCCTCTGTTTCGGTAACGTGGTTAGGCTTTGAATAAGAAAATGTTTCTTTACTTATTGGTTGCATTGATAGAATGGTTACTTGCATGGAGAGGGTCTCAAAAGTTGTACTTAGCATTTTGTTTTTGTTTTGGAGACCATGGGTCCTATAGGAAATACTTACAAGATTTTGGGTGTGAGAAATCCATAGGATTTGACCCTTTCCCTCTGTTTTCGTTGGGCGTCTGCGTTTGTAACTTTCTGGCATTTCTTATCGCCGTCGATTTATAATGCATACATGTTGGCATTAATTCTTGATTGGATAGAGTATCGGGGTCTGTGTATTTGTAAAAAATCTGTGTTTCCTTGATGTACTAGGTGAGGGTGGGTAGCGATGGCTAGGTATTATGTGTATTTCGTATTAGGAAAAGCAAAGTGTGTAATAGTATGCAAAAATCTCTGTCCTATCTGTGGTCTTCGTTTAAAATGTGATATGTGTAAATTTTGTTTTAAAAAGAAAGGCAAGAAACTAATTAGAAAATGGATACATGTATATATATATAACAGACTTGTTTTAGATTTGGAGCAGATAGGAATTACATACAAAGAATGATGTTGCGTTTCATTTGCTATAAATTTGTATCACTAGGTTTTTGAAATGTTTGGACTAAAGATTTATGTTTAATGACTGGGTCTCAGTAGCTAAATGCTTTGTTGAATTTTAAAACGAGAGTTTAGATAAGAGAAAATAAACCCAATAGATTTCACTGAATTTAATCAACGATTCACATATTCTAGAAGTTTAAGCAATACAATTGACTAGCAAAGACTAGCTGGCTAGTCCTGCTAGGAAATGCCATTTGATTCTGGGAAATCTTGAATTAAAACTAATATTGAGGCCATTACTATTTTAACATTGCATTTATAACAAGAGATATAACTGTAGGAGGTTTTTATAAGAATTTCATACCTGCATTTATATAGTGGCCTGCACACCCAGTCAACTAGTTAATGAAAAACTACTGAACTCTTAGCTGAAATGATAATTGATCTTGGAATGGATGACTTTGGGACTACCACATTCCTCCCAACCATGATTCTACAACCATTCCTGGTTCAGTAAGAATCCCCTAGAGCTGGTTCTGACATGCAAACTGAGAAGTAGAGGCCCTAGATGTGTAGCTGGTTCAGAAATTTATGGGCAGAGTTCACTTCCTAGAACAAAGAGTTCTTCTTGGCATAATAATACCAAAAGAAAAAGATCCCCCAAACTTTGGGGTCTATCCTCCTTAAGTAGAACAAATCTTGAATTAGGACTGTTGGAATTTACTGGTTTCTTTAAAATAATTTAAATTATAAAATAGTATTTGTTTACTTAACTGCTAGTTATTTTGGAACTAGGACTTCTCACTTTGTTTGATTAAAGTGTTTTTGATATTTAATCTTTGTATAATAATAATAATATAAAAAATTACAATTCTATCTAAATATTAATAAATAATAATTAGTAAGTGGTAGCCCACTTATGTATAAGTATACATGTAATAAATAACAATATTATATATTGAAAGTCCTAAATAATAATACTTAGCTTTGTGGTCCTTCAGCATTTTGTTTCACATGATGCTTCTTTTAATTCTTTTTAAGGAAAGGGTCCACTTCTTTGGACGGTTTCGGTAAGTTGGTAAAGGCACCTCTAGTTTCTCCCTTTGCATGTCAGATTCCCTCGTTTTAACATGGTAGTTCCCGCAGTATTTGATGATAATAAGATTTATTTAATCAATTCTAATAGTTGTGATAAAACACATAAGTGCTATTCAGAGTCTTCCTGACTCAACAGTTGAGATCTAGTAACCCCGAGTGCTCTTCATATCCTTTTAACTCAACACTCTCACATGGGCATTATGCTAGTGCAATTCCAGATCCCCTGCTCAACACTAGAGCTAGAATGTGGTTGTGAGACACATCTAGGATATTTAAGTGGCCTCGGATCCGGTAATCATTTCTTTCATGGTTGGAGTGCTCCAGGGCTTATGCCCAACACTCAACGTACCTCGGGGCTTAAGACCAGTACGTGATAAGAGTCCTCTAGATACATTGGGGCTTAGGCCCAGTATATAGGTCATTCGTGTGTTTCTGAGACCACACTCAACACACTATAAAATCAGCCATATGAATCATGCTCTGCACAGTATAATGTAACAAAAGAGGACAACTCAGTATATCATAATTTGTAACAAATTCTCATAATACAACATAGTTTATTCGTTCGGGCTTTCCTGCCCAGTATATATATCCAACAATGAAACAATCAGGGTCCATGCCCAATATATCAACTCATGAAAGCATAAATCAAAACATACTAATGTTATGCTAAAATAATAAATCACATATGTTGGGGTCGTGGCCCGATATAACCTCATAACATAGTTAGTCAATAAGTTGGGATATTACATGGAGCGGTTGGGAAATACCATACCGCTGTACATGTGTCATCTCCACATCATTTTGTAGTCAGATAATGCGGTAAGTAAAACCACCCTCCCACGTCGCGAAACCACCTTTAGGGGTGTATAAAAGATAAGGGCACATGAAAAGTTGACATTTTTCTTTTCAACGACAGATGATTGGAACATGTCCATGCTGCAAGAAAGCGACAGAGCATAGACATGTTCATCTGTTTACATAATGGAAGGAAGTAGGGCCTAGTGGGTCCTCCAAACCTCGTGAAAGTAACTAGAACTATTTACATAATGGAAAAAAGTAGTGAAATAGTCCCTCAAAACGTTGAAACTACAAGGAAGGAAGAAACCCTATAGGACAGAGATAGTGACATTTGTGACCCCATAATGGTTAAATTCTCAGTTTCAAAAATCAAAAGCAAGCTGGAGGGTTTATATAAATAAAATTTGGATGTGCAAAATGTTTATAAGTCTCGTTTGATCCATTTCTGTCCAGAACAAACTTTAGGGTTTCCAGAATTTGTTTCGTGGTGTGCAGTAAATTATTCTCAGAGTGAAAGAGTCATTATGAATTCATCAATAACGAATACTCTTTTCCCTATAAATGTGTCTAGCATTAGGAAAGCTCTAGAAGTACCCCTGTTTTCCTCCCATGACCAGGAATATTTTGCCGAAGAAGCCCTAGTTAGCTAGTACAGAGAGTCATCCCATGAGACCAAACAAACCTTCATGACCAGTTGTTTGAAACCTGACCTTTCCATTGATAACACCCCCTATCTACTTGACATTAATTTCTTTGATGAAAATTCACAGTTAGTTTTGTCACTCATTTCATAATTTTTAGGGTTTGATGATGATTCCATGGTCACAAAGGTCCAGTTAAGTTTGTTTTTTAGATTAAGTGTTGGTAAACCAAAAATGGATTACAGTCAAGTGCCCTGCCTTAAATTTGATGAATTATTGGTTGGAAACATCCACTCTTAGTTAATGAATTTCCACACTTCCAAACATTTCAGATTCCAGACACACCCGATTAAAATGGTCCTTTTTTTAAATGAAAAAGATTTACATTTCCCACAGGCAGTGTTTTCAGAAACAATGGAAGACAGTATGTTTACTTTTATGAATTTTATTTTATCAGAAGTATACAGATTGATGTTTGGAGAAAATTTTCCTAGAGTATTATTAGAGATGAAGACCTTGATGCAATTAAGCCCAAAAAAAACAATTGGAGACTGGTTTTTATTGAAGCAGCATACAGTAATTAGAATTTATGGATTTGTTAAGGAGCCCTATATTCTACCGGCATTTTTGACTGTGAGAGTTTTTGCTTTGGAGTTTCTGAGACATAGATTAATAGTAGAAAATGACCATTTTCTAGCTTTCAAGAAAGCTTCAGATATAAAGTTCCTTTTAACAATTGGTCTTTTTATCATCAAGAACATCAATGCTCTCCCTTTTGTATAAAAACATTTAGAAGCATTGAGTTTTAGGAAATCCATTGCTATAAATTATGATCCTTGTCATGTTATTTCTCAAAGAAGGAAACATAACAAAAGTAAAGCCTTTGATCACCATGAGGTTGAAGGATCGGAGAAGATGGAAAATTTACTACAATATGAATCAGACACAGAAGTTTCAGGAAGTTCACACACTAATCCTTCCACCTTGGATAAAGTTTTAGATGAGTTGGTACCTACCCCAGGAAAGATTGAAGCAACAAGTAAAATAAGTTTTTATGAAAGTACTGATATGCAGATGGAGGAAGAAAGAGAAGCCAAAAGATTAAAATCAAGCCAGCAAGATGAAATAGTTGTATTTGACAAAGAAAAGGGAAAGAAGAAAGAAAAATACCAGGGGCCAGAAATTCAAGTATAGGAATAAAAATTTGATGAGGCAAGAGTTGCAGGTGATTCTAGCAAATTTCAATCAAGAGCTGAAATATATGTAAAATATGGGGAAGACAAAGAAACAACAGAAGAAGCAATGCATAAGTTATATCCAAAAGTCAGGAATGTTGTTGATTCAGAAATTTCTTTGATGACTAGCAGATATCCACCCAAAAATACTTGAAATTTGTATGTATCGTCTGATGATAAGGTCACATAATTGAAAGTGAATCTGCAAAAGATACCATTCCCTGATAAACTTTGCCTACGTAGACAGACTAGAGAGGTGATTTATACTGATTTGATGAAAGCTACTTTAAAAGTGGAAAAACTACAAGAATATAGTGAACATGCTGGAAATCCAGTTGAAGCAAGAGAAAACAGAGAACAAAGCTCATCAACACCAAATAAAAATATTACAAGATGACCTAGTGGAGAGCAATGATGAACCAAATAGAGGGGGGGTAAGTAAAAAGGTTTTAGCTGGGAAAGAAAACACTATCCAATTACTTAAGAAAATCCTTAAAATTCCAGCAACTCAGTTAATTCAAGCGTCTAAATTATCTGTGTTAGAACAAGAAAAATAAACATTATCTCAAGAATTGGATGACTATAGAGCTAAATTGCTCAAGTTTGAGGAAAAAGAGGTAAGTTGGGAGAAAGATAGATTGAATGTTAAGACTCAAATTGAAGATCTAAAGGGCAAATTGGCAAATATAGCACAAGAGAAACAAGGAACAGATCAAGGAAAAAAAGAAGCAAGAACAAATGATATAATTCAAGCTATGTCCCAAGTTAGCTTGAAAGAGGTGGGGATTAAAGAACTAAAAGAAGAAAAAAAAGACTAGAAGAGGAAAATCAAAAAAAAGAAAATGAAATAAAAAAGTTGACAAATCAGAATAAAGAATTGGTAGACAAAAATCTTAGGTTCATAAGTCAAGTGACAGGAAAACTACCATTGCAAGGTGCAAAGCATTTGATTTGTGATTCAATCATCGATGAGGCTGCAAAATTTAGGCCTTATTTAAATTTTATGAAGACAAAGGAAGCCATATCATATGATAGCTTAAAAAGATGTACAACAATGAGAGAATTTTTAGATAAGAAACCAAAAGATACGGCCAAGAATACCATAAGTTTCTTAAATACTCTGACATAAGATGATCTAGAAGAAATGGCTATCAAAAGAAAGATAACAGTCATAACTTGGGCAAGGAGAGTGTTGAGGCCTCGGGGGTGCAGGATAATTGCAAGGTGCTGGAATGGGTCCAAGGCTCCCAACAGAGGGTGAAAACTTAGACTTAAAGGCTTTGAAAAACCCTGCACAAGGGCAGTTCTATCCCCAGCCTATTTGGTGTGGAATTCTCCCGTGGATATTCGGCCTCTGCTAGCACTCTATGAGTCTATGGGTTTGATCGATTGATCAAAAAGTTTAATATGGAAAACATAAGCTTGAAACTAAGTCTGCTTTAACTTAACCTATTGAAGACAAAAGGGTCTATTCTGAGTTAGATCCATGCTAAAGAAAGACTTGTTTTTTGTGCAGATCAACCTTGGTGTGGAAAGAATAAGTGGGTTTATCAAATTCAACAAAAATGTTAAGAGGCATATGCACTTACTCACTTAAATTATAATCCATTAATGAAAATCAAAAGAGGATAATTCAAGTAATTTAAACCTGTCCAAGGTCAACCTGTATTCACTGTGTTAATTTTGAAAAATTAACATTGACTGAGTAGCTACGAATTGTTTGCAGAAATCAATAAAGAAAGTATCTTAATTAAATAAATTTAACAAGATATCCTTATACAAAGATCAGTCATAAGAAAAATTAATACAACAAATATGTGTATTAATTTATACATGCAAAGGAAACACACCCTGTAGATGAAAATTTTGAAATTAGAAATCAGACACCGTCAAAGAAACTTGGCAATAAACAAGAGATGATTCGAAAGATTAATTTACTACATTAAGAAGTATGTAAACAAAATTACAAGGCTCTGATAAAATAGAGTATCTCCACGTCCTCTCCTGCTGATTTCTGACCCAAAAATTATCAACCCTTCTACCTGAGAAGTATCCTTTCTTAAATAAGTTTTACAATGGACTACAAAAAAGAATCCCAAAAGATAGGAATTATAGAGTTTAAATCCGGCTATTAATCCAGGGAATTAAACCATAATAATATAAACAATTATAACTCAGTAGATTCCCTCCACTTCGAGATGAAGTTTGAATAGGAGTCATCTTGGAATTTCAGGAAAATCCCGTAGAAAAATTATAGAATCTAACAACAACTCAATAGTTGTCGACAATACGGAAGAGACAGTCCTCCAAACCTTCATGTTGGGTCGCCGCGGAATCTCCCGGCTGAACCATAACGCTTTCAAAAACAGAAAAATCAGACACAGGGTATTGTTTCACGAGGGCTAGTGGCGTATCGGGTTCTTCACTAATTATGAAATCTTAAATAATAGAGTCATCTTGATCATACAACTGCTCACTATTTTCCTCATCGTTCTTCTGAGGAGATGGTGAACAAACTGATAGAACTTTAGAAATTGCTTCTCCACCACCATAGTTGGTATCAGGAACACCTTGTAACATACCCTTTTTACTGAAATTTTTTTTACGTTGGAAACATTATGTTAACTTTTATTGTAAAGTTTTATATTGGACAAGTGTTCAAGGATGACTGTAATTGCACAATATTTTATTATTTAATAAATTAAAGAGGAGACAAACACCTAAGGGGACTGTTGAAAGAGTGTTTACTGACCCACTAGGTGGAATGGAATCTGGGGTAGAAGGAAATGGACAAGTGGCAACATCATGATGCAACTAACTAGCTGTTGGTATGGGACAACTCCCTTGAAATGCGGTCATAGTGCCCTGAAAGGTGGGACTGGAGCTTGAGGCTCATTTATTTAAAATTGACCACTAAAGACCTAGGAAGTCTATATAAGAGCCATCGAATTATGAACTGAGGTTCATCACTTTTCCTGATGAGGAAATTTACCTTGGGGTTTTGCTGTGCTTGCACCCAAGAGATTCGATGAGGGGATATGCTGAGTTTTTGAGCATGGTGTAAGTCTGCCTATTATACTACTAAGTGCAGAAGTTACATTGCTAAGTGTAGAAGGCATATTTTGGGTGCAGAAGTTATACTACTGAGTGCAGAAGTTATATTACTGAGTGCCTTTCTTCTACATAGATTCCATCTACCTAGTGGTTCAGTAAGCAAGCTTGGGGGTCCAAAGGAAGCAAGTAGTTTTGGCTGCTTCTTCTAGAAAAGGTTGGGAGGAACAGGCCTCCTTGGGTGTTTGTCGGCCCTATCTTCATTTACAGGTTCTACTTGTATTTTCTTATTCTAGGTAGTTAAAATTTCTATATGCAATTATTGATTTACTATTTTCAAGGATATTATTAAAAAAATGCATTTATTTTAGTTTTTGAATTAATTAGGGTTTTGTATAGTAATGACTATGTAAGATGAATTGAATAAAATATTTCTCTGCATTTTTCCCCATGCTAATGGTTTTGGATCGTACTCTAGTACAGAGAAGAGATTAATGTAGATGAATTGATATGCAGATTGCCAAATGAATGAGAAGATCAATACTATTGTATTTCATTAGTTTCTCTTACCATTAATATTCTGTAATAAATAATATAAATTCTATATCTTTCTCTTATCTTTCTGTTCATCAGTTAAATGTTTCAGGTTCACTGTACTCTTTTATTTCATAAATCTTTATTGAAATAACAGCTGCAAAATAATTATTTCCTAAGTGCACAGTACTGTTATTCAATACTACTAGCAAGTAGATATAAATGCATAAACAAACAGAACTCTTTCTATTACAAACAATGCATAATTATTTAGCACTAATATTTATGCACCGTATTCATTTTCTGAAATATTATTTATTTAAACTACAGTTAATCCCATTCACAATCAACAAAGGATTAGAAACCCTAGCTTGTGGCTTCATGATTTTCTGTAGTTGATACAACTATTAAAACAAAGAACTATT
The DNA here is from genome assembly GCA_027924585.1 of Larix kaempferi. NCBI lineage: Eukaryota > Viridiplantae > Streptophyta > Pinopsida > Pinales > Pinaceae > Larix > Larix kaempferi. The sequence goes on along the minus strand of BSBM01000729.1, from coordinate 3,532,537 downwards.
ATGTTATCCAAACAGAGTTTCGTTTACAAGCTTAAAATTTATGACAGGATCGTAACCCTTCGCCGATCAAACCCTAGAAGTATCAACATCTATCTCTTAGATTTAGAGTTTAGTTAAGGTTCAAACACCATCAGTTAACAATATAACAAGAATATAGATACAATCTCATTACATAGTTGCAAACAGAAAACATCGGCTCCCGGCCAACACTTAAAATTGACATACATGAACGATGAGTAACACTTTCAATGCCATAAGCTTAGGCACAAAAACAAGTATCATCTACATTCCTTAAGACTAAAAATAAGAACATCTCGGCATCAACATGAGACTATATTATCACATTTCAATTGAAAACTATTAAACAGTAAACCATACGATTTGCTCGATTTAGATATCTTCTTTCAGAAGTTAAACATTTGTTATCATAACAACAGAACATTTTCGAGAACCACATATTAGGGTTTCACCATTTTTAACACAGGGCTAAACCCTTAGCCCTCGAACTTTTCTTAAAATACAACAATGGCAAAATGATAATCTTCAAATGCATACAAACTGGAGCCCTGCTCTTAAACTCAAACACAAACACGATAACGTAGGAAAACAAAGCTCTTGTATGATCAAAGACACAGTAGATTGCAAACGATAAGCTTCACTTTTTTTTACGCAAAATAGAGCAACGTTCACAGTATCATCCACACAAACACAGGTCGAATGAAAACAAAAATGCTTTCATTTACCGAGAACAGTAGAAGGGTAAAACCCTCCCTTGAGTATTTTCTTTTATGGATTATACAATGGAAAAAAAATACTACTGAAAACAACAATGAAATGGTTGGGGATTTTATCCTCCCCAAGCTGCCAACAACTCATAGGCTTTCGACGAAGATCAATCCTCAAAGCCAAGGAGACATGAAGTCTCGGCAAAACACACATGAAGGCCCAATAGTCATCTAATGGAGTAACAAGGTAACCACTGAGGCTTGCCGGTCTATTTGCAGTTTCTAGTTATCAAAACCTAAGCTAGGAAGCCATCGACGAAGATACCTGCCATTTGAACACGATTGTGGTTAAAAAAAGTGTTTGAGAGAAGTCATTACAGGCGAAATAACAATAACTGAAACTCTCAAAACAGAATGGAAGACACAGGATTCGAACCAAGAACCATTACCTTTTACAAAAAATTATCACCGGAGCAGAATGCCAAGACAATGCAAACTATACCCATTATTCCATCATCAAATGCGAAGAAGGGTGGAAAAGCAGATATGAAAACTATCACTTAACAGACAAGAAAAGCCAAGTATTGAACCAACTTCCACGAAGAATCTATCGCTCATTCTGGAACTTTGATTACAAGCTGTCACTATAAAACACCATGAGAGTATGAGCTCTTAAGCTATCAATAGGTCACGGTTTCGAACCATGGACACTCCACAAACACCTGTTAACGAAACCCTGCAGGCTCTCGTCCTGTCGGCCTCTCCTCAGAGCCACCACACCGAATGCCAAGGAAACAATAACTTCATAGAAAATAGTGGTGGTTAGGGTTAGATCCCAAAGCCCAAAACCTTGCTAGATCAACGGTGGAGATCACCCCAAGGGTTTTCAGGTAAACCCAAGCAACAACCATATTAAAGACACCATCATTACCATAGCCACCAAGGAGGACAGCTCAGTTAAAATTCGAACCAAAACACTTACAGCTCTTCACGATGTTTGAACCATCACCACACCATCATGTGCCTAGCACCACGATGATGTCCATAGAGACATTCCACTGTCTCGACGATTGGGAGTATTAAATGCAAAGGGAAACCAAAGTGCCTGCCAACACAAAACCTTCATAGTGTTAATGTCACCCATTCTTATAATGTATTGATTCATTGATAAAATGCCCAACTCGGTTATGTAATAACACCTTGTGGTAAGTCAAGGTGGTGTCGGATTCATTGCCAGGAATCCATAATGTCATAAATGGTCACATAGATGAACACACAATACCATATAACTATTGTTCATAGGACTATGTATAGGACTTGGCATATATATATTTCAATATAGTATAAAAATTAAATAGAAATTTGTATATAGTTCTTAGGCTAGCATTTGACTATGAATTGCAATAGTTCCTAGGTTAGAATTCAAATAAATCTTCCATGTAATTCTTCGGCTCTAGAGTATATAAAAGAATTGCATATAGATATTACATTTTATTTGCACTTAGCCATCACATATAGACATTGGTTATTCTCATAATTTGCATCAAATAGAAACTCACGATAATAGTATATAGAGTTAAATTATGATATATTGATCCGATTCATTTGTTTGAACAAATTTATAAAAGGTTGGTACAGGGATTATGAATATTTCAACTGACATACTTCTGTTTTACAAACTAGGCTAACTGAATTTCTCACCAATAACATTTTCAACATTATGTATCTTAAATCATTAAGACTTTGGAGACACGAAAACTGGTTAGAAACTCTTCGGTCACATGTCGTAAACACTAAAGCTCTGACCTATAATCTGTGAAAAAGGACGATTCAAATGCTTTAGCATGAATGCTAAGTAAGCCTTGGGGCATCCGTACGACCCCTTCATCATCAAACAGAAGAACAACAGTTAACACATATAAACTTATATCATTGGATCAGCAACAAAAGAATTGTGAAAGCACAGTTGAGTGAGTTTAACATCGAAATGAAGATATTAATTATCTTGTCGCAAACATTACACTTTTGACCAACACAACTTTTAGTACAACAAGACGACATTTAAACATTTATTATATTTCCGCATAGTTAGATTACGCATTAAAATCTATATCGAAAATTTTTAATTTTTTGTAAATTTTGGGATGTTACTTGTGGTATTAGAGCGCGAGTTCAAACTCTAGCCCTGAAATAGGCTCACATGTGCAAATAGAAAATAAAAACCAGAACATTTATGTTACTAACTTTTGTTTTAATTTTTTTTTTGTATAGAATGATTTGTTATTAATTTGCAGGTATGGACATACTGGAGGAATCAACAGAGGACAGATCTCCTTGTAATGAGCATAATAGCAATAATAATAATGAAGGAATATATGTTGAATTAAATAACCAATCTTTAGAACTTCTTCATACTGTAAAAGATTTGAAATCTAAGATAAGAACTGTTAAGGAAGAAAATGAACGCATTATGAAGTCATAGGAAACGTTAAATCAGATTCTACTGGAGAAATACCATAATGAGGAAAGAGGAAGGAAATCAAAAGTAAAATCTGATTCTGGTGCAAAGTCTAACAAACATAAGAGTAAGAAAGTTAAAAATGGTAAAAATATTAGTTACTCTTCATCTGAATCTGATCAAAGTAATTATACTTCTGTTCATGATAGTAGTGATAGTGATAACTGTTCCAAGAAGAGGAAGCATAAGCATCATGAACAAATTACTGGAGAGTTTAAAAAGATTAAGCCACCAACTTTTAATGGCGAAAGTGAAAAGGGTGAGATAGTTGAAGCATGGCTATTTGGAGTGAAGAAGTACTTTAATATTTACGATTACTCTTCTTAGTTAAAATCCAAGATGGCTATTTACAATCTGATAGGAAAGCCAGAGATCTGGTGGCAGGATCTTAAAATAATTAAGAACATAAAGGAAAGAGACGTAACCTAGAATATGTTTAAAAAGTTATTTAAGAAAAAGTTCTTATCAGAATAGTACTATGAAGATAAGTCAAAAGAGTTTTACGATTTAAAATTGGGTACTATGAACATGAAGGAGTTGTGCAGCAAGTTCCTTAGCTTACTAAGGTATGTACCTTACATGGTCGAAGAGAAGCCTAAGGTGAAAAGGTTTCTAAGTTGTCTACCTTTCAACATAAAAGACAGGATTGAGTATGATAACCCTTCCACTCTGGAAGAGGCTATGAGGAAAGCAAATTTTTGTTTTGATCAAAACAAAAAAAGAGAAGGAACAACTAGCTGGAAAAGTAACAAGTCTAATCATTTCGAGCATAAAAAGAAACTTTTTAATCAGAATACTGGAAGTTTTAAGAAAAATTTTAATAACATAAATTTTCCAAGTAATAACAACTACAGGAGTAATGCACCACATAATTTTTCTGCTGCAAGAAATGTACCTAATAACAATAACAACACCAGGTATGCTAAACAGAAAGGACCTTTGAAGTGTTTTGATTGCGGTGGACCACGTAAGAAAGTAGATTGTCCATGCAGCAAAAGGACAGTCAACAATATTCATAGCATACATGTAGAGCGAACAGTGGGTGATGTGGCAAGAGAAATGCCAAGGATAAATGAAGCGCTGGAAAATCGTCAAGCAGACCATGAAACATCCATGGTCGAAATCGAAGGTGGAGCCTGAAGGATATTTTCAGGTTGAACCGGACTGTATTCTCGACAGGAGGGAAATTATGCTTCAGAATCGTACCATAGGGTAGGTAATAGTGCAATGGAAGCACCTTAGCCCTGATGAAGCTACCTGGGAACTGGAAAGTAAAATGTGGGCAACATATCCAGTTCTGTTCCAGGAAGGATCGGATGATGAATAAGCAACATCGAGGACGATGTTGAGCTTAAGTGGGGGTGTTTGTAACATACCCTTTTTGTTGAAAAACATTTTATGTTGGAAACATTATGTTAACTTTTATTGTAAAGTTTTATATTGGACAAGTGTCCAAGGATGACTGTAATTGCACAATATTTTATTATTTAATAAATTAAATAGGAGACAAACACCTAAGGGGACTGTTGAAAGAGTGTTTACTGACCCACTAGGTGGAATGGAATCTGGGGTAGAAGGCAATGGACAAGTGGCAGCATCATGATGCAACTAACTAGTTGTTGGTATGGGACAACTCCCTTGAAATGTGGTCATAGTGCCCTGGAAGGTGGGACTGGAGCTTGAAGTTCATTTATTCAAAACTGACCACTAAATACCTAGGAAGTCTATATAAGAGCCATCGAATTATGAACCGAGGTTCATAACTTTTCCTGACGAGGAAATTTACCTTGGGGTTTTGCTGTGCTTGCACCCAAGAGATTCGATGAGGGGATATGTTGATTTTTTGATCATGGTGTAAGTCTACCTATTATACTACTGAGTGCAGAAGTTACATTGTTGAGTGCAAAAGGCATATTTTGAGTGCAGAAGTTATACTACTGAGTGCAAAAGTTATATTACTGAGTGCGTTGCTTCTACACAGATTCCATCTACCTAGTGGTTCAGTAAGCAAGCTCGGGGGTCCAAAGGAAGCAAGTAGTTTTGGCTTCTTCTTCTGGAAAAGGTTCGGAGGAACAGGCCTTCTTGGGTGTTTGTCGGCCCTATCTTCATTTACAGGTTCTACTTGTCTTTTCTAATTCTAAGTAGTTAAAATTTCTATCTGCAATTATTGATTTATTGTTTTCAAGGATATTATTAGACAAATGCATTTATTTTAGTTTCTGACCTAATTAGGATTCTGTATAGTAATGACTATGTAAGATGAATTGAATAAAATATTTCTCTGCATTTCCCCCCATTCTAATGGTTCTGCATCGTACTCTAGTACAAAGAAGAGATTAAGGTAGATGAATTGATAGGCAGATTGCCAAATGAATGAGAAGATCAATACTATTGTATTTCATTAGTTTCTCTTACCATTAATATTCTGTAATAAATAATATAAATTCTATGTCTTTCTCTTATCTTTCCTTTCATCAATTAAATGTTTAAGGTTCACTGTATTTTTTTATTTCATAAATCTTTATTGAAATAACAAATGCAAAATAATTATTTCCTAAGTGCACAGAACTGTTATCCAATACTGCTAGCATGTAGATATAAATGCATAAACAAATAGAACTCTTTCTATTACAAACAATGCATAATTATTTAGCACTAATCTTTATGCACCGTATTCATTTTTTGATATATTATTTATTTAAACTATAGTTAATCCCATTCACAATCAACATAGGATTAGAAACCCTAGCTTGTGGCTTCATCATTTTCCATAGTTATCAAAACTATTAAAAAAAATAACTATTATGTTATCCAAACAGAGTTTCGTTTACAAACTTAAAATTTATGACAGGATTGTAACTCTTCGCTGATCAAACCCTAGAAGTATCAACATCTATCTCTCAAATTTAGAGTTTAGTTAAGGTTCAAACACCATCACTTCACAACAGAACAAGAATCTAAATACAATCTCATTACATAGTTGCGAACAGAAAACATTGGCTCTTGGCGAACACTTAAAATCGACAGACATGAACGACAAGTAACACTTTCAATACCATAAGCTTAGGCACAAAAACGAGTATCATTTACATTCCTTAAGATTGAAAATAAGAACATCTCGGCATCAACATGAGACTATATTATCACATTTCAATTGAAAACTATTAAATAGTAAACCATACGATTTGCTCGATTTAGATATCTACTTTCAGAAGTTAAACATTTGTTATCATAACAACAGAACATTTCTGAGAACCACATATTAGGTTTTGACCATTTTTAACACAGGGCTAAACCCTTATCCCTCGAACTTTTCTTAAAATACAATAGTGGCAAAACTATAAACTTCAAATGCATACAAATTGGAGCCCCGCTCTTAAACTCAAACATAAACACGATAATGTAGGAAAACAAAGCTCTTGTATTATCAAAGACACAATAGATTGCAAACAATAAGCTTCGCTTTTTTTTACACAAAATAGAGCAACATTCACAGTATCATCCACACAAACACAGGTCGAATGAAAACACAAATCCTTTCATTTACCGAGAACAGTAGAAGGGTAAAACCCTCCCCTAAGTATTTTCTTTTACGGATTATATAATGGAAAACAAATACTACTGAAAACAATGATGAAAGGGTCGAGGATTTTATCCTCCCTAAGCTACCAATAGCTAACAGGATTTTGACAAAGATCAATCCTCAGATCCCAAGGAAACATGAAGTCTCAGCAAAACACACATGAAGGCCCAATAGTCATCTAACCGGAGTAACAAGGTAACCACAGAGGCTTACCGATCTATTTGCAGTTGCCAGTTATCAAAACCAAAGCTGGGAAGCCACCGAACAAGATACCTACCATTTGAGCACAAGTGTGGTTAAAACAAGTGTTTGACAAAAGTCATTACAGGTGAAATAAAAATAACTGAAACTCTCAAAACAGAATGGAAGACAAAGGATTCGAACCAAGAACCATTACCTTTAAAAAAAAATTATCATCGGAGCAGAACACCAAGACAATGCAAACTGTACCCATTACTCCATCATCAAATGCTAGAAGGGTGGAAAAGCAACTTTGAAAACTATCACTTAACAGACAAGAAAATCCAAGTATCGACCCAACTTCCATGAAGAATCTATCGCTCATTCCAGAACTTTGATACAAGCTATCTTGAGAGTATCGGCTCTTAAGCTATCAACAGGTCACGGTTTTGAACCGTGGGCACTCCACAAACACTTGCTAACGAAACCCTGAAGGCTCTCGGCCTGTTGGCCTCTCCTCAGAGCCACAACAATTAATTCCAAGGAAACAATAACTTCATAGAACATAGTGGTGGTTAGGGTTAGATCCCAAAGCCCAAAACCTTGCTATATCAACGATGGAGATTACCCGAAGGGTTTTCGCGTAAACCCAAGTAACAACCATATTAAAGACAACATCATTACCATAGCCACCAAGGAGGATAGCTCAGTTAACATTCGAACCAAAACACTTACAGCTTGTCATGATGTTTGAACTATCACCACACCATCACGTGCCTAGCACCACGACGATGTCCACGGATACATTCCACTGTCTCGACAGTTGGGAGTATTAAATGCAAAGAAAAACCAAAGTGCCTGCCAACACGAAACCTTCATAGTGTTAATGTCACCCATTCTTATAATGTATTGATTCGTTGATAAAATTCCCAACTCAGTTATGTAATAACACCTTGTGGTAAGTCAAGGTGGTGTCGGATTCATTGCTAGGAATCCATAATGTCATAAAGGGTCACGTAGATTCACACACAATACCATATAATTATTGTTCATAGGACTATGTATAGGACTTGGCATATATATATTTCAATATAGTATAAAAATTAAATAGAAATTTGTATATAGTTCTTAGGTTAGAATTTGACTATGAATTGCAATAGTTCCTAGGTTAGAATTCAAATAAATATTGCATGTAATTCTTAGGCTCTAGAGTATATAAAATAATTGCATATAGATATTCCATTTTATTTGCACTTAGCCATCACATATAGACATTGGTTATTCTCATAATTTGCATCAAATAGAAACTCACGATAACAGTATATAGAGTTAAATTATGATATATTGATCTGATTCATTTGTTTGAACAAATTTATAAAAGGTTAGTACAGGGATTATGAATATTTCAACTGACATACTTTTGTTTTACAAACTAGGCTAACTGAAGTTCTCACCAATAGCATTTTCGAAATTATGTCTCTTAAATCATTAAGACTTTGGAGACACAGAAACTGGTTAGAAACGCTTCGGTCACATGTCGTAAACACTAAAGCTCTTACCTATAATCTGCGAAAAAGGACGATTCAAATGCTTTAGCACGAATGCTAAGTAAGCCTTGAGGCATCCGTAGGACCCCTTCATCATCAAACAAAAGAACAATAGTTAACACATATAAACTTATATCATTGGATCAGCAACAAAAGAATTGTGAAAGTACAGTTGAGTGAGTTTAACATCGAAATGAAGATACTAATTATCATGTCGCAAACATTACACTTTTGACCAACACAGCTTTTAGTACAGCAAGACGACATTTAAACATTTATTATCTTTCCACACAGTTAGATTACGCATTAAAATCTATATCAAAAAATTTTAAATTTTTGTAAACTTCGGGATGTTACACACCTGTATCAAAATGTGGCGACATAGGTTCTATAAATAACAAGGAGTGAAGCTCTTCGTGCATGGAAGATTCATCGAAAATTTCACAACTAGTCTGCATGTTATTTACCAAACCATCAGAAAGAAAATTTTCCATAACAGGAAAAATTTCTAACAAATTAAAATGATGAGCTAAGTGCTTCATACCTGCGGCCATATTTAAGATAAGTTAAAGAGGATCAAAATTATTGAATGTGACGAGCTGTAATGATTAAGATCATGCGAATTTGGGATTACAATCATTTGAACTAAAATGAAACGACGTTGCAGCATGTCAATCCAAAATGGATCATAACAAGTACAATTTCAACAGAATGAAGCATAATCCAATGTCACATTTGAAAACTATCATTATAGGTCAATCTTAACAAGCAATCATGTCTTCAAGGATGATCATGCAGTGTGAAGTGCAGTGAGAATCCCAGCCATGATAATAGCGAAAACAAGACATTGCAACGTGACTTGGAATAATTGAATTTCATCCATTGGATCAACTAAATGGATGGTGAGGATTTAGCAATGCAGGATGCGGGGTAAGACTTTGGGGAATTATTCCTAATTTTATTCATGATTCCCGAAAGCCGCAACTCAAAAATTATGGATTTCGAGATCGCACACATGGATCAAAATACAAAACGCATTTCTGAAAGCCGCAACTGCTAATTTTTCAGAATTTACTTCAATCTGATCTAGGATCTTAACTAAGAGAACAACATGTACAACATATCTACACCATATCAATCATGGACACAATAATGCAAGCACACAAGAGACACAGAGTTTCACCGGGGAAAAGGGTGAAAACATGAAGTTGGGAAACAATTTTGGCTTGTTTTTTACAAACAAAACTGCTAAATTTTATGTTTTTCGACGTTGACCTCTTCAAACCCATATCTCCCTTAGCTATTTCAACTTGAAGTAAACACAAAGGTTTTAGAGAATTGAATTAGCTTTCTCTTCGTACTTTTTAAAAAAATTTTATGGACATATCGTGGGACAAATTTGTTGTCAACCAATGGAATATACTTTAACATTTTAGGTATGGATAATGAGTGACCTGTGTTGACGTCGGTTTTTTGATAGATGGTTATTCATTATAGGGAAACAAATTGTAGGCTCATAATCGACACACGCTACACTTGATCTTGGACTATATTTTGAGTTTTTTAAGACTTGGTAACTATGTTTTATTATTTCTCGAAACAACATATGTTCAGAAAATGGTGCATTATCGACACGTTTTTTTCTTCACATTTTCTTTCAAATGTGACTCTTATTGGAAAAACTAAAAGCACCCTTTTGAAGAGGACGAGCCAATTATGATCTTTGTGAAATTTCAATTTTTTTGGTGTTGTCTTTGTTATGATATTGAATTTTCATTTTGGGTGATTTTCATAGTAATAAAATTCTTAAGGGATAAGGTTTAGAAAAAAATTATTAATAAATAGTAATTCAAATCGAAATGAAAAAAATATTATATCATTGGAAACTAGATTCAGAGATGAATCCATTGCTACCAAGTTCGACAAATAATACTTAAAATTTGCACGGGTTTGGGCTTGCTGAAGTTGCAGGTTCCAGAAAGATGCCTGATATTTTCGCAGGTTTTGTTGACCATAAACTCTTGGCTGAAAAATACCTTCCAAACTATTGGCTGAGAGTTTAGTTCAAACTCTCGTCCTAGAGTTTTTTTGAAAATACAGCGCGACGAGTGGTTCAAACTCTTGGCCTAGAGTTTGAAATCTCAAAACTCTCGACCTAGAGTTATTCAAACTCTCAGCCGAGAGTTTGAGGTTGACTTTTTTTCCCCTGTTCATCCGTGCACCCTCTTTTTTTTTCACTTTGTTGTCACAGAATTGTTTCCCAGCTTCCCATTTTCACCCAAAACCAAGAAGGTGAAAAACCCCACAACTTTCTCAGAGATAGAAAGAGCAATGATACAACCAAAGTACAAGAGATAATCTTCTCCTAGTAGCTGATCCTCCTCCTCACATGTGTGCCACTTTACGAGTGATGGAAGAGTGAGTAATGAGTGATCAAATAGAGATCTCCTGATCTCTATTTATACTTGTCCTGTCCTGCCCAATAAACTAGTGGGGCCGACTTGTCTAACTTAGCCTAATAACCCATGGTTACATTAATCCGGGAAAACCCCACACTTTGTGGTCTAATAACCCATTTACCCACATGACTCATATAGGGTCGATCCCATCAAGGTGGTCTAATAACCCATCAAGTATAAGTTACGGCACTTACAATATAAATGACGACACTTCCGTATAGAGGAATAATAACATTTCTATAGGAATACAAACACTTATGTATAGAGGAATAATAACATCTCTATAGGAATACAATATACATGGGTAAAATACATTCCGAAGTTACATATACATCAACACTCCCTCTTAACTAGGAAGGTATTTCTCGACACAGATCTACTAGCACAAGTCTTATTTTCTAGATCATCATCAGCGAGTCATTGTCATCGTCAGTTCTACTGCTATCTCAATCAATCTACGATATACTCTTCATAGAAAGTTCTACAGAGCCAGTCCTTTTTCATACTGGATGTAAGCCCACCACCTGCAGGTCTTCATCATCACTGGCCATACTATGGAATCCTCAGGACTTATTACGTGCATCACAATGCCTCGAAAGAGTATCCCAGGACCATTTATGTGCTGAAGCACGACCGGCAGGATCTCTCAGGTCCACTTACATGTGATTGTCACAAAACCTTAAAAGAGTGTCTTGACTAGCACGAACCCTAAAGAGCATCCGAGGCCTTTTACGTGACTAGCACAACCTATTCGGATCTCCAGGACGTCTTACATGTGACCCCTCACCACAATGCCTCGAAAGAGCATCCCAGGACTTATTACGGGCACACAACCCAACCTATCGGATCTCCCAGGTCTACTTACATGTGGTCATGGCAATGCCTCAAAAGAGAATCCCAGGACTTATTATGGGCACACAGCCCAACCTATCGGATCTCCCAGGTCTACTTACATTCCATAGGACAATGCCTCGAAAGAGCATCCCGGGCTGTTACGACCATACAGCTCTGCCTGTCGGATCTCCCAGGTCTACTTATATGTCCTCCTAGAGAAATGCCTTGAAAGAGCATCCCAGGCTATTACAAGCACACAGCTCTACCTGTCGGATCTCCCAGGTCTACTTATATGCTCATTTGCATAACCTGTCCACGGGCACAGAGTATCAACCTAATACTCACCATACATCATCCTCATGTACATCATCACATGATCAACCTGATCATCATCACTGCATCGTCTTGATGCATGTCATCTGGAGCAACATCCTGAAGCTCATTATCCATGATCATATAATGCATCCACCTGATGCATACCAAGTATCTACCTGATACATATAATCATACATGATCCACCTGATACATACACAGATACATGATCCATGTGATCATATCATGTATCCACCTGATATATATCAACATACATGATCTACCTGATCATTCAATGTATCCACCTGATATATATACATATACATGGTCCAACTGATCATAACAAGCATCCAACATGATGCATATACATATACATGATCCAACTAATCATAACAAGCATCCAACATGATGCATATACAAAGCAGTAACTAGAGCATCGTCCTGATGCTCATCATCCAGTGCTTACATCCACAACCATGGGAAGGATCCTCCTCTCACCATGCTTGGAATGGCTCCTGCAAATTTGTCCATCACTTCTTCCTTGAAGTGTCTTCAATCTGAAGAACACCAAGCCTCTCTCTGAAGTACTTGAACTTCACTTTGGCTAGTGGCTTTGTAAACACATCTGCAACTTGCTCATCTGTCGCAACATACCAGAGCTTCACTTCTCTTCTCTGCACCATATCCTTGATATAGTGATATTTGATCTCAATGTGCTTCGAGCTATCGTGGAACACCAAGCTCTCAAACAACTTCACACAACTCTAGTTATCACAAAAGATACCAATAGCCTCTAGCGGAAGATCAAATAACTCAGACAGTAGCTTCCAGAGCCATATTGCCTTGCAACTAGCCAAACAAGCTACAACATACTCTGCTTCAGTTGTACTCAGTGCTACGCAGGACTGATTCCTGCTAAACCAAGAGATCACACTTGATCCCATAATGAAGCAACACCTAGATGTGCTCTTCCTATCTGCAACACTGCCCAATCTGAATCAACATAACCCTGCATGTTAAACTTTTGATTCACATCATACTTGAGCCTATAATCAGCTGTACCCTTCAGGTACCTCAGAATATGCTTTACAGCAACTAGGTGAACACCAATGGGATCCTTCAGGAACTGGCTCAATGTGTTCACCGTAAAGAAAATATCTAGTCTCATGTTCATCAGGTTCATCAAGGATCCAATCATCTGACGAAACACTGTGACATCAACCAGATCAGATGAAGCATCACACAGAAGCTTCAGGTTTGATGCCATAGGTGTGGCCATGGCCTTGTTGTCCATCGTCCCAAAACTCTTCAAGATCTCCACTGCATACTTCCCTTGTCCAAGGAATATTCCATTTTACTCTACCACACCTCTATGCCTAGAAAATAGTGCATAGAAAATACCACATCTCGAGCTCGGCAGCAAGCTTCTGCTACGTGTCAGCAATCAATCTATCCTCACCTATAACAAACAGGTTATCCGCATACAAAAGTAATATCACTGGATTTCCTTCCTCAACCTTGTCGTAAAGGTTGGAATCTGCGTTACTCTTGGTAAAGCCCAAACTTGATAGAAAGCTGTCTATCCTACCATACCAAGTTCTGCACATATATGACTTCCCATCATGTGTCTCAAAACCAAGTGGCTGCTCCACATACACTTCCTCTTTGACGACACCATTCAAGAAAGTTGTCTTGACATCCATCTGGTGTATCTTGCATTTCATCACTACAACCAGAGCAAGTACTGATCTGATGGAAGTGTGCCTAGCTAAAGGTGTAGAAGTCTCTTCATACTCAATCCCTTTTTTTGGGAGAAGCCACGAGCTACAAACCTCATTTTGTATTTCTCCATGCTACCATCTGCAGCATGCTTGATCTTATAGATCCATTTGGAAGTCACAACAGACTTCCCTTCAGGTCTTGGGACTGCATCCCAAACATCATTCTTCATGATCGACTGATCATGGCATTCTTCCATTACTTCATCCCAGATCCTGGGAACTTCAATATCTTCAATAGATATCTTTGTTGTTGGAACAAATGTTGTATTCCTTCTTTTGTAGGTGAAGGTATACGATCTTTCCTACAAAAAAATTTAAATTGCATAATTAGAAACATCTCATAGTTTTCAGAACAAATTCTTACACATAAAGAAATATGTCATACAGTCATGCAATTATTTTAGCCAATGCTTCCATACAACATTCATCCATATCCTGTAACTTTCTAGATGCCTTCCAATCTCTACCAGAACATTGTTAAGAGTTTGCACTACTCCCAACATGTCAGCAAAGAGGTTTCATTCTAGATAAGTAGCAATGGAATGTTGTACAGTGCGATAGGGCACTTACCCATCACATGCATATTAGTAGTATATTGTTCATTAATGCAATTATTCTAATATGCATAATACACAACCTAATTCTAGGAACATAAGCATATACATAATTGAACAACATTATTTAAACAAACAAATATGTAAGAAATGACAATTCAAATACTTATCTTTGTTTGGTTGTTGGGTGGACTCCCTCTGAATCTTTGCAACTCCATTCTGATGTGGACTGTGAGAAGTGGTCGACTCCCTCTGAATATCTGCATCCTTGCAGAAAATACTGGAGTGTGCTCCCTCTTGATCTTTGCTTCCTATATTACCTGTCATTGAACTTATATCCATCCTCGATCACTGTGTATGCTTACAAGTGTCATTATTGTGATATCCTCGAGATCTCATACATAATCATACATTCATTAGTATAATCTCAATACTACAATAATCTTAAACATGTATAGTCATGATCATTTCAAACACAGATAATAAGCATTAGCATTCAAAATTTTAAGGAAGACTTCTCTTGCTCATGCATATTCATATTTGACCAAAAGACTTTTCTGGTTAGTCATATCATCAATCAAGGTAAGAGACATAATATGCATAAACCCCGGATTAGTTAAATTTCTAACTTCATAAATAATCATTATCAATCATGCCATGTATACTTATATAAGAGATCCTAACACAAGGTAGGATTCTAACTTGATATAGGAAAAACATACCTAGATTAGCACGCTAGCTAGTTATGTCTAACATACCCACATAATGTCTTCTTGTTTTCTTCAATGACTTGTGCTAGTTACCTGCATATCTCATAGGTCAACCATTATACAACCAAGTTATACATACCTCATAAGTAGATCTTCTATGTGATCCATGGCAATGGATGAACCTTTGTCTTCATGTTACCATGGTCATATGTTCTTGAACTAGAACATGATTTGTCTTTCTTGATGTACCTTTTAGGTTAGTGGACAACATCAACCTCATACAACAACACAATGCATTAGTACAATCATAAGTGTCAAAAAACCCTAATCAATGAATATCTTCTATCATGCATTCATAATTTTATTAAGGTGATACGCCAAGTCTAAAAACAACCAAGATTGTACTAACCGTAATAATATGAAGACAAACATATCATAAACTTAATTATGAACAAAATTCGAAACATACCTGTATGAGTCATACATGTCGAGATTGCTTTGTAATCTTCTTATGTAAGGCCTTAGCCTCATCTCCCTCTGAAATAGAAACTTCTTCACTTATGCAGGTGACCAATCCACTTGATTTGCAGAAATTGGATCTGGAGCTGGATTAGGGTTTTTCAGAGAAACCCTAAAAATTAAAACTTTGAATTTCAAACTTCTGAAAGGATAGAAAGATGCATCTTGATGAGGTGATCAAGCCGGTATACTCAGAATTTGAAAATTGCAAAGTTTCACCCCTCAAAATTTCCTTTTGAAACTTCCGGATCTTCTAGACAGGATCCCGAACTAGGGTTTGATAAAGCCCACCCTTCTACCCAACCAAAAGGTTCGACCCAAAGCTCTAAACTTAAATTATTCTGAGGAGCTTCCAACCGTGGTCACAGACTTAAAAAATTCAAACTTTTGTAGAAGCCCTAATTTTCCATTTTTTCTGATCAAAGTCCCGAACTAGGGTTTGATCAAGCCCGGCCTTATACCCAACCAAAAAATTTGATCTTGGTCTCTAAATTTTGATTTTGATAAGTAGCATTCAGCCGTGGTCTCTGATTACAAAAATACCAACTTTCTCTGAAACCCTAATTCCCGGAGCCATGAATGAAGGTGCTTAAAATCCAATTATTTTTTGATAGAAATATGCACCTGATTGTTTCTGGTGTAACTCTGAAATTTCAAATCCACAGGGTTTGAAACTTCTACCTGTGGTAGCCCGACCTATCATCTTTCCAACCCCACAAGTTTGATCTCAATTGGATTCTCTGAGAGTGAGTTATTCCAAGTGTTGCAATGTGACCTGTTTATGGGATAAAACAAGAGAGCGATTTTGTACGGAGTGCCACGTGTCACTGGTTCACTTTCGGCCTCTGAAATGACAGTCTGTACCTTACCTGTCACGTTTTACGAAATTTCATTTGGAGCTTCCTAGCCCAAGTTATGACCTTTTTGCCTAGGTCACCTATTTATGACTCAGATCTAGAAGAGGTAGAAACCCTAGATTGTACAGATCATAAAACACAAAGTACAACGAATTATAAGTTTTCCTTTGGAAAAAAGGTACATGGGGATCTTATCTTCGACCTGTAAAAGTTTCAGATCCAAAAACATCCAAAATGGATTTATAGCGAAAGTTCTACGATGACTGGTTTTTGCTATATCAAGCACTAACATCGCAAGTGCAACAAGTGTCATACATGCCATACCATGCCTTCTTTCAGGCTAGCTTTGATACCATGTTATCTTTTTAGAATTTACTTCAATTTGATCTAGGATCTTAACTGAGAGAACAACATGTACAGCATATTTACAACATATCAATCATGGACACAATAATGCAAGCACACAAGAGACACAGAGTTTCACTGGGGAAAACCAAGAAGGTGAGAAACCCCGCAACTTCCTCAGAGATAGAAAGAGCAATTATACAACCAAATTACAAAAGATAATCTTCTCCTAGCAGCTAATCCTCCTCCTCACATGTGCGCCACTTTCCGAGTGATGGAAGAGTGAGTAATGAGTGATCAAATATAGATCTCCCGATCTCTATTTATACTTGTCCTGTCCTTCCCAATAAACCAGTGGGGCCGACTTGTCTAACTTAGCCTAATAACCCATGGTTACATTAATCCGGGCCGACCCCACACTTGGTGGTCTAATAACCCATCAAGTATAAGTTACGACACTTACAATATAAATGATGACACGTCCATATAGAGGAATAATAACATCTCTATAGGAATACAAACACTTCCGTATAGAGGAATAATAACATCTCTATAGGAATACAATATACATAGGTAAAATACAATCCGAAGTTACATATACATCAACAGCAACCCGAAAATTGCGGGTTGCGGGTTTCGGAAACATGCTACGCAACTTAAAAGAAAAAACGGGAATCCGAAATCCGAAAGCCGCAACTGCGGGTTTTGAGTTTCGGGGGTGACGATTCCCAAACTTATTAGTAAGAAGATCCCGCATCTCGCGCCTTTCGAGTTGCGGGTTTCGGAATCACCAAACCCAAACAACTGAAAATTGCTTTCCCGCAACCCGCAACTATTGGGTTCGGGATTTCGGAATGTCGAAAAGTTGGGTTTGGGTAGGCAGAAAACAAACAATGAAAAAAAACTTTAAATTTGAATCTTTCTGCGATCAAAACACTCGGAAAAATTCTAAGGAAAGCAGTACAATCAAGCTAATCAAAGGCATAAGTACAAGATTGCAGAAACCAATCTCAAAATTCATATTCACAAGAACACTTGCACGAATATTTTTACGCTAATTTGAAATCGGGGTTCTCATGCTTGACTGAAGCATGGGATCTGTTGTGGCCACAATAAAGAGTCCTTGGAAAAAAATCTCACATTGAGAATGTTCAGGGTAGAGCAGAACAGATGAAGAAATAGGTTGAAGCTTCAAAAAGGGATTTGAAAAGATAATACAAAAGGGACTGCCTTCTTTTTGGGATGAAAGTAATAAGTTAATTTCCCTGAACAATTATAAGGATTTACTATTTAACATCAGGATGAACCAAGAGAAGTTTGAAGATTTGACTCATGTCCTAATAGGGAAAATTCTACTAGAGAAACTCTCAGATGATTTTGAAATTCTAAACTAGCTGACCATGATAGGTGAAAAGATACCTCCAATTTCTATTGAAGAGCACATAGAGATGAAAGTTCTGGTCAAAGAGATGAAAAGTAATGAAATCCTACTACATAACAATGGAAGACAATAGGAAGATATGGGAAGATGAAGTACATCTTGCACACTTGAAGATTTTTGTTCGAGGGAAAAGCTTTGTCAACAGCTATAGCCAATAGAAAAACGTTAGAAATTATATTCTGAGAAATTTTGGAAATTGTATAAATTTTGACCGAAATGGAATGTAATAGTTAGTTTATATTTTTCTATTTTTAGTTATGAAGTAGTTAGGGTTTTACCTCGAGAGGTTTTACAATATATAAAAGACAATTTTTGGAAATGTAGTAAGGGTTGGAACCCATGAAGAGATACTCGTTTTGTATTGAGCCCTTCAATTTTGAATAAAGATGGTCGAGTAGAGTTGATGCATATTTTCAAGAGTAAATATTCCTGTGTTATTTTATTCAAAGTATTAAAAAGAATGTGATTGTCTTTTCAATGATAAGCCAATTAGCAAATTAACTTATGATGATAATGACTGTTATCTAATTGCAGAATGTGAAACAATACGAATCAAGTAAAGAAATTTACTGATGCATAACCTACATATAAATCATATGAATGATAAATCAAGCTCACAGATTTATATGTTTTATGATTTAACAATACAAAACAACGTTATTAGATGTATGTATGAAAAAACAAAATGAATCAAGGAAACTTGATACACATAAAACAATAAAGGAAAAGCGAAACTAACTGAAACTATTTAAAGATTGTAAAACATTAAAATTATCCAAGTACAGAGTGTCTCCAGTTATCTCTTTCGATGGTTTTTCCCCCATCCATTCATGAGAATTTCCAAGGGCAGATTTCCACTTTGAAAATACATCCAAAATATCATCAACATCTTGATACTTTGCATGCTCAAGCTCTAATTGTGCCTTACAAGTAAAAGCATTTGACCATTCTCGTAAGAAGAGATTAATCTTCATCTCTGAAGCCACAAGCGATTCAATTAATTCCTTGATCTCTGCTATCTGGATCTGCTCAAGATGCTCAATGTTCTCCTTGGATTTCAGATACTTTTTTTCAACCCATGTAATCATAAGTTAAGATTTAAGAGCAGTCTCAATTTGATTCATGACAGGAAAATCCAACAATCCTAACAGATTATCAAAGGCAAACCACATCTTTCTGCATATTTTCTGGCATTCTTCAATTGTAGTTTCAACCATGTCATAGGAATTCTCCTAGGAATCCAAAGAAATATTTATGCTTCTTTGTTTGATCTTATCCAGAATAAGGACTACTTCAGGTTTATCTTTGATGTAGTTTTTCCAGTCAATTACATCTTCAAAGGATCTGGTGGAATCATTTCTCCTTTGATTGTGACAGGAACTGAAGATGTGAAAGAAACTTGTATTTCAATTGGATTGGGGGAAATATACATGGGAATAACAAGTTCATCAGATGATGGGGATGGAGGAACTATAAGGTTTGATGATGATATAGATGGAAAACTGGTAGGAATGGTAAGAAGTGGAGAACAAGTGATACTAAAAGTGGTGGTGGTTCCTGAAAAATGAATTTCAGGAAAAGAATCATCAAGTAATAAATTGTCAAGTGGATCAGAATAAGTCTCGGCAACTGAAGTGACCACTGTCAGACTAGTAGGAATAGTAATTGGACATGAAAAGTTGGTATAGGGAAACTCATCTTCCAAATCATTGTCTTCAATAAGCAACAATGCAGGTTTCGTGACTGAAACTTCATTTTTCTGCTTCTTAGCTGGAGGAGTGGAAGCAATAGTCTTGTTATCAATTGCACAACTCATTAATGCTAGGCTCTTCTTCATTTCTTCGGGTGATTTGATGAGAGCATTCATATTAACTAGGGGTTGAGGCTATTGAGTATCCTCAACTAGAGCTTTACCTTTATCTTCTGATTGATAGGTGAGAAACAAAGGAGGTTTAAGCTAAGTTTTTTTTCCTCCTTCTCCATCAATTTCTTCTAAGATCTTTCATCATCTGATAGTTTCAGTTTCTTGTCTTGCAGCACTTTTACCTTGAGATCTTGCTGGTATTGGTGAATGAAATGTTTCTCCTCCGGACAGGGGAATTTTCTCAACACATCCTGGAATGAATTTACAACTTTATAGATGGAGTCATTAGGCTCAGGATGATGCACATAAGTACTCTTGATATGTTCATTTGTGAAGTGATTGGTCAAGAAAGACTTTGGATCATGCATCCTTTTATGGGACTCCCCAAGATTTAAGGTTGTAATATTCTTCCCAAGCAGAGTTGCATGAGTGGAGTTTTGAATAACTAGGGATCCAAGATTACGAGGAAGCTTGGGACAACCTTTCCTTTTAGCTCCATTAAACCGAGGGAACACACCATCAATGACAATTTGGAAGGATATCTCTTCCAATACCATTATGTCAGGAACAATCTTGGGTAATAGATGAACTTTGTTGCTGCCCCAAACTGTAATGTAGGACAAATATTCTCCCACATACCAATCTCCCATAGTGGCAATCAATGGCTTAGCTTGAGCAGAAAAGGTGGGGGAAGCCTCCTTGAATATTGTGTAATAAATGGAGCCCAGAAAATGGTCACAAATGTCATAAATGAAGGGTACCAAGTTGTCCTCCCATAATGCTTCCCAATAAATGTGGATTGGAGGTGCTTCCCTGGTCCAATTCCATCCCATGGAAGGAAAGTGGAAGGCCGAACAGAAAACATCCATTCTATAAGCAGAAAGGAAAAAAATTGGATTTTCGGAGGCAGGAGTCTTCTTATACTTCTCAATGGCTTCCTTCAACACTACTGATAGAATGTGTGCCCAATTGAAGGATTCACCGGTGGTAAGAACGTGATGTGCCAAAGGTGCCCGTTCTTCTTTGAAAATTGTACAATTGGGTAGCCCATACAATCTGCACAACATGGCTGCCAACAAGGAAAAGGGCTCTCTAAACCAGGAAATAGGATATATGTTATCAGCTTTAGGAGCAAAGATAGGAGGGGTTTCCATCTAGGATTTAATCATTTCATTGAAACTGAGTTGGGTTTCATAAGACTCTAGGAGTTGCTTGGTGAGAAGTTGTGGACTTCTAAGTGCATAAACCCTGACAAAGACCTCAGGTCGGAAAGAAGCTAACAAACTTTGGTTTATGTCATTGAATGAACAGTCCTAAGGGTTGGCATGATCGATAATCCATTTTATTGCATCTGTGTAGGGAATCAGGGATGGTCTGGCTACCATAGCGTGGATTTGGGATTTATTGATGTTCAGATAAGCCGTCTGGTCATGCTGGATTTCGAAAAAATCGTCATTGTCAAAGATGGCATAAATCCTTGACCAATCCAGCATTTGGGTTTCAGAAACCCTCCCATTCGTGTCAGAGAAGATTCCACTGTTTGGGTCTTTGTTTTTCAGTTGGTCCATGATAGTTTTGGATCTAGGGTTCCTCGACATGATTGAAAAATGGGTTTTTTTGATAAAAAAAAGGAAATTTTTTTTAATTAAAATTGATTTTCAATTTCCTAATATTAAGTAGATGATTGACATAGAACATGAGACTTACTCATAAACTGGTGGAAAAGAACAGTAAAGCTGGTAGCAAGATAAAATCCACAGTGAAATTCATTTACATAAGCTAAAATTGCAGCATGAAAATGGTAAAAATATAATTTTACTCCACGTATTTCACTCCAAAATGTTATTAGCGAATCTAAAACAGGACCGTAGATCTCAAGCGAATCAATGGTCAATATTAAACAAAGAAAAAGGTGGATTACAGAATTCAGATGCACTTTTCAAAAGTTTGTGACTGTAGGGTCTTTCAAGTTGAGCAAGTGAATTTTTTTTTTTTTTGGTACTAACAATCTTCGGAACGATTGCATGACATGAAATTTGAACTAACACTTAGAATTTATTTTTATGTAAACATTCAGCTAACATATAAGTAGAACTTTAAAAACCTTCCTTCATTTAAAAGTATGAAAAGTTTAATTGTAAGACATAAAGTGCAAATGTAGTTCTAAGATAAGTAATGGTAATATTTTTCCTATAAGAACTCCTATGGTGTACTTGCAATTTTAATCCTATACATAATAATAATTCCTCATAAGATTTACCTTCAAGTATGTAAAGTGCAAGGAAATATTAACTCCAATACATTGAAATTCTAACTCTAAAAACATGAAATTCTAACTATAAGAATTTTCAATGCGAAATCCAACTAAGGGCATAACCATTATCATAAATTACTATTTATCAAAATGGTTTCTGAAATGTAAGAAATTATTATCTCTCATCTATCCCATATCACAATATGAATAACAACACATTAACCTTGATACCATCCATAATAAAACTTATTATACCCAAGACACAAATCTAGTCATGTTACTCTTTAACACTATAAGGTCATATATAAAATGACAACGCTTTTCCCTCACATATCGGATCTGTCAAAATCGTTTAGGGCAGAAAATATTTTAAACAAAGATCACGCAGATCTAAACTAATTAAATCAGAGATTAGCCATCGTTGTTATGTTGGCAATGTTTCCTTTACTGTCATCTAGGAGTTGTCATTAATTAATTTTAGAAATTTGCTCTACGTGTAAATTTATCACAAAATTCCAAGAACCGGAACTATAGAATTTATCCAAAATTACAGTCATCCCTATATATAAATTTATCATATGACCGGAGCTACAAAATTTGATTGTAGATCACGCAGAGGTTTTGTGCTTCCTGAATAAGCATAGATCTTATCGATCTGGGTGCTGTTGATCCACAGAGATATCGATTAACAAGGCATAAATTTAAGGAATAACCTGATATCCGATCAAGCAGAGACCTTGCCGACTTACTGGGCGCTACAAGTAGTGGCCGACTTACAACAATTAAAGAAAATATGACCCTGCTATTAAATTTTAATTAAACTATAACCAGTAGACTATTACCAGTCTGTTCATCTAAGGTGAGACGTTTCAACTACAAAACTTGTGTAAGTATAATTTCAGAGATGAAGAATTAGAGGCAGGACCGTGATCCATGTAGGGATCGAGGGCACTAGGACAGAGGTTTCCAAACCTTAAAATAAAATACAGAGATCGATTGGAATAAAGAGACTGTGCTCTAACATCAATTACTTAGATAATCCATGGTATATGCAATGATCTAAACATCCATCAATCTGTTTAATAAATAAATATCGATTTGAACTTGGGCAAGCGTTATGAACACCGATTGATAATGAAAAATATCAAATCGCTTTCAAATTGGGCAAGCATTGTAACTGAATGTGAAATCCAACGCTGTAATAAAATACTGAATTCGATTTAACAATGGATCGAGCCCTGTACTTGATTATACAGAGTCGATCTCTGTTTTATCAAATCGATTTCAAATTGGCAAGCATTATGAACACCGATTGATAATGAAAAATATCAAAATCTATTTCAAATTGGGCAAGCATTATGAACACCGATTGATAATGAAAAGTATCAAATCGATTTACAATTGGACAAGTACTGTAACTGGATATGAAATCCAACGCTGTAATAAAATAATGAATTCGATATAACAATGGATCGAGCCCTGTAATTGATTATACAGAGTCGATCTCTGTTGAATAAAAATTGATTTCAAATTGGGTAAGTACTTTAACTGGATATGAAATCCAACGCTGTAATAAAATAATGAATTCGATTTAACAATGGATCGAGCCCTATAATTGATTATACAGAGTCGATCTCTGTTGAATAAAAATCGATTTCAAATTGGGTAAGCATTATAAACACCGATTGATAATGAAAAATATCAAAATCGATTTCCAACTGGGCAAGTACTGTAACTCGATATGAAATCCAACGCTGTAATAAAATAATGAATTCGATATAACAATGGATCGAGCCCTGTAATTGATTATACAGAGTCGATCTTTGTTTCTTCTATTCGAGCTAACATTAAATTTGAACATTGATCCAGGAATGAAATTCAAAACTATAGCTAAGATTTGCAAGTGCTAAATACACAGTAAATCTGATCTAAAGGAATTTCAATTCTTTGATTATTTTCTCTATAAGATGATTTCAGATTGTCAACACAAGACTATATTTCGAGAAGTATAAATGAGTAGGGAGAAGAATAGTTCTACCCAGAATTATACATTCATTCCTCACTATAACATAATGTAAACAATAAAACTTAAATTGCATAGAACCTGTATGAGCAGATGCTCCCGCAGTATGTCGAATGTAGATTTCCAGGAAAAATGCAGCTTTGGTATTACCGTTCTTCCACATGATCATTGACTAACCCCTCAATTGACCACTCTACTGTATCGAGGTTACTCTTCTTCACCTCGAACCCTCGAGCTCATGGGTCATAAGAACACACACAAATAGGCTCTCGAAAGGATCTCTCAATCCTCATTTCGGCTAATCCCTACTCCAAGGATCATAACATAATCTGAGATTATGATGACCATCTAGCATTGGGGAGAAAGAGAGAGCCTTCTCTCCTTCTCCTCCCTCATTATATAGTAAATTCTTGTGTGCCATGTGTCTATCCATGCACAAATTTATATTAATTTAATATTTAAATTAATTTTATTCTCAAGTACAAGTGTTTGTTTCTAGCTCAATGTGTACACCTAGTTCCCTAAATCAGTGCAAGGTAGGTGTAGTTGTATTTAAGAGAGTCCCAGTTGTGTTTGTCTTCTCAGATATAGTTGATGATTTTAATCACATGTTCAATCTAGATTTCTTTCTTTTTTCTTTTTATAAATAAAATATTTTATTCAAAACAAAAAGTTTTCTAAATTTATTTCTTTTACTTTATTTTTCCAAGACATTTTCTATTTTATTTAATTTCTTTATTTTTCTTTAAAAAAAAGAAATATATTTCAACTAAAGATAAAGAAATGATCATTGACTTTTCAATTTTTAAAACTCCTTTCTCATAAATATTAACATAACCATGATGATATAAAAATAAAATATTAATTCTTTTAATGTTAAATTTTCTAGAATCTCCACACATATTTTATTTTTATTTATTTTTAAATGTGTGCATGAATAATTTTATTTTCCCATTTTTCTTTGTCTAGGTACCTCTTCGGTGGGCCCTTCCGACAGTATCTTTCTTTTTTCTTATGGGGAGTACTGCGTAGTGATCGGGAGTCGTTACTGTGATCTCTCAACTATGCTCCTTGGAGACTAAGGGATGTTGAGGGATAAGGCTCTCCTTATTGCGCGCCCCTCAACTCATTGTACGCAACCAAATAGTTATGGTCTTGCCCGTACGGCATATGCTTCCCCGGGTGAGCTGAAACGGCTTCGCCCATGCGTGAATTGCTAATTCGGGGTTGATAGTCAGTCGTCGTACCCCTATGTGTTCTTTCCATTCTTACGACCCCTATAATTCAATTGTGGGTCAGTCGGTAAATCGTCTTACCTACCACAGCACACACTCAAACGCATATTAGTAGCACTGCACTATAAAATATTTGTATCATCCTTTTTGTTTTCTCTGCCAGTCTAGTATAAACAAATCATCATTTTTCATTTCAAGTAATTTCAACATTCATCACTTTTCATTTTCTCAGTCAATCGAGTATATCCATAAATCATCATTTATCTAGCCATTTTTATTTCACATATAAAATCTAAAGCAATCATTCATGGTCCAAGTTTTTATAACTCGAGTCACTTCAAACCAGTTCCCTCAAATAGTCAAAACAGTCACAGGTCTCAAAATTAGTCTGATGAATCATAGGTCTCAAAATAATCTAATCAATCATAAGTCTAAAATAATCAAAATCAAACATAAGTGCTGAGGCGGGCATTAGATACTCCCCCTCTTATTAAAACTTCATCCCGAAGTTCAGAACAAATAGGGAAAGTCCCGACGCATCTCAGTTGCATCCTCCCGGGTTGTAGAACTGGGATTATAGCTATCCCACTAAACCTTGACCTGATCGATCACACGGTGCCTAAGCTGTCGTGTTTGATGATCCAATATGCATATCGGCTCTACTGTCATGGCCCCTTCATCCATTATCTGTAAGTTACTCATGTCCATAATATGTGCTGAATCAGAAATGTAATGTCTAAGTGCTGATATGTGAAAAACTTTATGCATCCTATGCAATGATGATGGTAATACAAGACGGTAGGCAACCGGTCCTATCCGTTCCAATATCTTGAAGGGTCCCACGAACCTAGGAGATAGCTTCATCCCTTTCCCAAACCTGATAGTACTCTTTTGTGGCCTCACTCGCAAAAATACTCAATCTCCAGCCTGATACTCTCTATCGAGTCTATGTGCATCGGCATAACTCTTCTGTCGATCCTGTGCTTCTTTCAGTCGAGCACGGATATCTGCCATCTATTCTTCCATCTCCTGAATCACCTCAGGTCCAAGTAGCATCCTATCCTCTAGTTTGTCCCAGCTCAAGGGTGTCCGACATGGTCGGCCATACAAAATCTCAAAAGGTGCCATCTGTATAGAACTCTGATAACTGTTGTTATACGCGAGCTCTACTAGAGGTAGAAACTCCTCCCAACGGGTCTATTGATCCATTGCATACATCCTCAGCATGTCCTCTAGTATCTGGTTCACTCTTTTAGTCTGCCCATCGGTCTCTGGATGGTATGCAGTGCTAAAGTTGAGTCGGGTTCCCATGGCTTCCGAGAAGCTCGTCCAAAATCTACCAGTGAATACTGATCCCCAATTAGATATTATTTTCCTCGGCACTCTGTGTAGTCATACAATCTCATCGATGAACACTCTAGCAATCTCTGGGGCCTGATAAGTGTTCTTGATGGGAATAAAATGTGCACTCTTCGTGAGAGTGTCTACTACCACAAAGATGGTATCATGCCTCTTGCGGGTCAAAGGTAATCCCACAATAAAATCCATGGAGATGATCTCCCACTTTGACTCAGAAATGGTATGAGGCTGAAGCAATCAGGTGGGATGTCTATGTTCAGCTTTGACTAGCTGACATTCCATGCATTTGGTGACAAATTTTACCATGTCTCTCTTCATGCCATGCCAGAAGAATAGAGGATAAAGGTCTGCATACATATTCTTCACACTAGGATGTGCTCTATAAACAGCTCGATGAGCTTCTTCTAGGACTAGGTTCTTGAGCTCATTGTTCTCTGGTACATAAATACGGTTGTTGTATCTCAACAACTCATTATTTTCTAACAAATAACCCTTATACTTGGGTAGTTCCATCTGTTCCTGTTCTAGCTCGGTTTTTACCTCATTGTACCACTTGTCTTCTCGTTGTAGCCGAAGCACCTTTTCTCTCAGGTTGGTCTGCTTCGGAATCACTGAGAATATGCGGGGTCTATGACTAAGTGCATCTGCTACCTAGTTCAGGGTCCCCTTCACATAGGTAATGTCAAAGTCATACGCACTCAACTGTTCTGACCATCTCCTCTGTCTAGCATTTAGATCACTCTGAGTAAAGATATACTACAATCCATGGTGATCCGTCTTAAGTTCAAATTTCCTTCCTATTAGGTAGTGTCGCCATAAGCATAAAGCATGCATTACTGCAGTCAGTTCCATGTCATGTGTCGCATAGTTTTCCTCATGAGGTTTGAGTCTCCGAGAGGAGTAGGAAATTTATCTCCCTCCCTATATTAGTACACATCCGACTCCATCCTTGGATGCATCAGTGCATACCAAGAAATATTCCTCCATGTCGGGCACTTTCAAAACCGATGCCGTTTTCAATAACTCCTTCAGTTTTGCAAATGCTTCGGCACATTTATCCGTCCAAATAAATGGCCTATCCTTCTTTTGCAACTTAGTGAAATGTCCTGCAATCCTTGAGAACCCTTCAACAAACCTTCTGTAATATCTTGCAAGTCCCATGAAGCTTCTCACTTCATGTACGTTTGTCGGCACTGGCAATTCCCAAATGGCCTCAATCTTGGCAGGATCTACTGCTATTCCGTCGCCATAAATAATATGTCCCAAATAGTGAATTTCCTTCTGGAAGGAGGTGCATTTCGACAACTTCCCATGAAGTTGGTTTTCTCTGAGACACTGTAAAACTAACCGGATATGCTCTCCATGTTCCTCTGGTGTCTTGGATTAAATAAGAATATCATTGAGGAATACTTGTACGAGCTTGTCGAGATACTGGTGGATCACACCGTTCATCAAGTTCATGAAGACACTAGGTGCATTGGTCAACCCAAAAGGTACCACTACAAACTCATAGTGTCCAAACTGTGTCTTAAAAGCGATCTTCGGAATATCAGCTTCCGTGATCCTCAACTGATGGTAACCTAATCGTAAATCAATCTTTGAAAAGATTATGGCGCCTTTCATCTGATCGAACAAGTCATCGATCCTAGGAAAAGGATACTAATTCCTCACAGTAGCCTTGTTCAACTGGTGGTAGTCAATGCAGAGTCGCCACGACCCATCCTTCTTCTTAACAAAGAGCACTAGTGCTCCCCACGGGGAAACACTAGGTCTGATCAGCCCTAGATCCAAGAGCTCTTGCAACTGCATCTGTAACTCCTTCAGTTCCGGCACAGACATTCTGTATGGAGCTCTTGCGATCGGTTCAGTTCCCGGCTTTAGTTCTATGGTAAAGTCTAACTCTCTCGAAGGTGGTAGTTCGGGTAAGGCTTCAGGAAATACATCCATGTATTCCGCAAATAAGGGATGGTCGGAGATGTCGGCTTTGTCCTTGTCTTTGTTCATTGCTATTACCGCATAGAGATAACATCCTTTCCTCAGGATTCTCTTTAGCTGTAAAGCGGAAATCATCCATAACGATACCTTGTTTTTCATTCCCCTTAGGACTTTCTTATGACCTTCATCGTCATAAAAAATTAGTTCTTTGCTACGACAGTCTAAGATGGCGGCATGGGTTTCTAACCAGTCCATGCCCAGGATTAGGTCATAAGTTCCGAGGGCGGTCACATAGAAATAAGTTCTAGTGTGACATACTCCTATGTCTAACTCACAGTCTTCTAGTTTCAGTCCCACGCTCTGGGTATTTCCGGATGCCATTTCGACTAAGTCAAAATCGTCTTGTGCACATGCCATCATCTTGCTTCGTTCTAATGCAGAATAAGAAATAAAGCTTTCAGTAGCACCTGGGTCAATGAGTAAAGAGAATTTCATACCGTTAAGTGTGGCAGCCGTTTCTAGTACAGTAGACTGATGTTCCACTTGACGGTTGTTGACTGTCGCATGTATATGATGTGCTCAACCTAGATCTGTAGCAGTAGTCTGAGGTGGCCTCTATCGCTGTCTCGATCCGGTTTGCTACTGAGGACACTCAACCTGAAAGTGCGGACGTCCACAACCCCAACACCCCTCCTTTGGTCCTCTTCTTGATCTTCCAGTGGGTGCATTATTGCCACGTGGTCCTAACTGTGCTGGTTTCCCAAATGTCCTAGTGTTATCTCTTCTAGGTGGTGGTTTGTATGACGTTATGTTGTCTCTAACTGGTTTTCCATGCATAGGTCCTCTGAAGTTATTTTGCTGACCGAAATTCACTCTTGGCGGTTTAGAAGGTGGTACTACCCGATTCCAAATGGGAAAGTTTTGTCTAGATGGACCTGTGTTTACCAGTTCTTCTTCGGCTATCAATGCCTTCTGTACCGCATCATGCAATGTAGGTGGAGTAAGAATGCGGACCTTGTCTCTAATGTTTCCATTCAGTCCATAAATATATTTTTTCACCTTCAGCTTCTCTGTCGAGATGTGAGGTGCATACCTCAGAAGTTCCGTGAACCTGATCTCATACTCCTGCACTGTTCTTCCTCCTTGTCGAAGGGCATTGAACTCATTGAGCTGTCTCTCAATGAAATCTTCATACATGTAGTGTTTGCGAAATTGTTCTTCAAACAGGTCCCACGACACTTCATTGGCCTTGACTCCCAACTGTGGTTTCAATGTCTTCCATCAGAGTAGGGCTTCCCCTTTCAGCTGCAAAATGGCCATGTGTACTTTCAGGTTCAATGTGTAGTCCCTCAAGGAAAAGCACATCGCCATGTTCTCTAACCAAGCTTTTGCCGCGACTCCTACAGTGGAGCCCCAAAATTCTAGAAATCTTACTTTTTCCAGTTCTCTGTGAATGTTGGCAGGAGGTGGGTTCTGTGGTTTAGGGGTAGGTACTATGGACCGGTCTTCTACGCAGTCCAATGGGTCAACAATGCTTCCAACATTCTTTGGAAGTTTCTCATCATGTTCATGACTTCGTCGGCGGGCAAGTTAATTGTCTCTTTGGCTCTAGGTGGAGTAGCTACTGGAGGGGTTGGTGGACGTGCTGCCTTCACTCGTCCCCTCCTAGTCCTACCTCGGAGAGTCCGTTGATCCATGGTAAAGTCTGTATTTTTTTGAAAGTAAGTAAAGTTTTGTGAACTAACAATTTATCAAAGTATTACGGAAACATTCGGTCTAAACTAGGTTCGACCATGCTCTGATACCAAATGTAGGGTCTTTCAAGTTGAGCAAGTGAATTTTTTTTTCTTCCCTTTGTACTAACAATCTTTGGAATGATTGCATGACATGAAATTTGAACTAACACTTAGAATTTCTTTTTATGTAAACATTCAGCTAACATATAAATAGTACTTTAAAAACCTTCTTTCATTTAAAAGTATGAAAAGTTTAATCGTAAGACATAAAGTGCAAATGTAATTCTAAGATAAGTAATGGCAATCTTTTGTAAATACGTAAGCATTTGGGTAAGTACAAAAGCATTTGGGTAAGTTTCTTATTATAACGAGGTTATTAAACCTTTTTTGTTAAGATCTCACACCTTTTCTTTTGGTTTGTGTAATTACCATTTTTTCCTTTAAAAAATTTCTATGTTTTGGTTGTTTATTTGATTTGCGGAAAACCTTTAATTCTTTCAAAGTATTATTTTCTTCTCGCAAATATGCAAACCCGAAACCCAAAAACTCGCAATCCTGCAAATGCGGATTGCGGGAATCGGTTGTTCTTTCTTTTCGGAATTGTGTCATCCCGCAACCCGCAACCCGCAATTGCGGATTGTGGGGAGACTTTGTTAATATTTTTGGGAAATTTTTGATTCCACAACCTGTGAAAATCCTCACAACAGATCTAAGAGCTGATGTATACCTCACAAGAAAGATTATGATTAAGCAGGAAGATAAAAGAAGAGTGGTCAATGCAGTGTAAATGAGCAACAGAATAATAATATAGTAGAACTCGGATAGAAGCAAAATAACTTCACACACACACTAATTCATTAATCACAAATATGAACAATAAATAGTACAATGGTGGATAGGATTCGAATTCCAAGGTGGCAATTCGAATTAGCCTCTCATAGAGTGATCATCAGATCAATAGAGTGTCATCAGAGCACAACTAGGAGTCCTCATCATCATCAGTGGAGTCATCAATGCACAAATGACTGTCAACCAGATGTCAAACTGAGTCTAATTGAGTGTGGTAGGTGTAAATGGCACATGGAGGCACTAACTGAATGAAGGAGGCTCAATGGAGGGTGCATGAGGAGCTAACTGGAGTCATCATGGGAAGTCTAGTCTCACTGGAGGTCTATCGGAGTGATACAGTCAGTTGAGAGTCAGTCTAGCCTTAAATCAAGGAAAAAACTTAAGATAACTGAAGTACAACTGAATGGTCGGTGAGACAGGGCACATGAGATGCATGTAACTGCATGCAGGGTGCACTAAGCATTAGGAGGGATAAAACTAATCAGTGAGAATCTCCCGGGGCTACCTAACTGAGGCCTAGGTGCTGGGACTGATTACTGGGATGCATGCAATTTCATGCTGCATGCAGAAATGCATGCAAGATTGAAAATGCAAATAATGAAAACGCTGGTAGGACTAGGATGGAGTATAGGAATATCCTAACACCCCCTCTTAATCCATTCTAGGCCCTGGTAACTGAGACCAAAGGTCACCCAATACAATGAATAATAATAACAGTCAATAAACCGAGGAAATGGGGAAAACCTCATGGGAAAAATACCCCCCCTCAAAATAGACTGTAGGGCACACACAAAAGATAAATGAGCCAAATTCAGGCAAGTGTGATGCTTGGTCATATGTATGGAGGTATCTTCTTCTTGGGAAGAAGTGGTTCATGCTTAAAAAGCATGTGCTTGTACTTGCTCTTCAGATCGAATGTGATGAGAACAAATCCAAAAGTATGAGGATGATCCTAGAAGCCGTGATTCGAATCAGCTGAGGTAGGATCAAAACCATGAATGTGTAGATAGTCTTTTGTTTTCTCCTTCGAACCATCATGGGTGAGATTATGCCCAAAAGAACCATCAAATATCAGTGATTGCTTGGAATCCAAATCAGATCCAAGACTTGAAGAATGGTTTCTTAATATCTCCTTTGAACCATTTGAGGTGAGATCTAAACCATAAAATGCATGAGAAATTATCCCAGGCGAATGGCAATGTCCATCATCTTCAATAACCTTCTGAGAGCATGAAATCATGATCTTACAGTAGTAAATAAGAGGTGATTGATCAAGGAGAGTGAATGCATTACCTCCAATGGCTAATTTTACCTCCGAAACATTCAGTAGATCATGATGCAAACCAAGAGACGCTGGTGCAAGAGAGGATTTAGGAACCTCTGCAATTTCTAGAGTGTGAGCTGGTACATAATTCGAAAAAGAAGAAATTTGGAGCATGAGTGTAGAATCTGCAAGTTCTTCTTCTTTGTGGACAACTTCAATATGAGATACGTTTGATACTGATTCATGATCAATGAGATCATCAAGGAGGGTGAATGCATCACTGGGATTGCTCTCGAAAGTGTTTGACCAATCCCTTCATTCTGTTTCCCAAATATTTCATCTAGATGGGCCCATAGCTCTTTTGGAGATTCAACAGAATCAATGAAGTGGGTAAACATACAACGAGACATTGCAAGCATCATTTCTCCAAAGACACTGTCACCTTTAGTTAACCAGTCATTCTCTTCTTTAGAGGATTCGAACTCTCTTTCAAAACAGTAATCAAAGAGATCATGGCTCTTCAAATATGCTATCATTTTTTGTTTCCATTCACCATAGTTGAATGGAGAAAGAGGAGGGATTTCTTCTAAATACATGGAAGCTGTAGAAGACCTGCAAAAACAATAGAAAAAGTCTACAACTGCTACTCCTGCAAAAGTGCAGAAACTGCTGCACTCGAAATCTGGATAATAACCTCCAAAAAACTCTCAGGAATGGAGATAGACAAAACTTTCAACATGCTCTGATACCATGTCAAAATCCTCACAGCAGATCTAAGAGCTGATGTATACCTCACAAGAAATATTATGATTAAGCAGGAAGATAGAAAAAGAGTGGTCAATGCAGTATAAATGAGCAACATATTAATAATACAGTAGAACATGGTACGATGTCCATAAATTATATGAGAATTGTGCAATAAAACTTACATCAATTAAATGTAGAACTTGTCAAAAATATACAAATCAATAAATGAAATTTTTTTGTATAATATGACGGTCATTCGAAATTGAATGCCTTTAACCAACGCCCAATTTTTTAACGAGGCCCAAAATAATTCAATAGAGAACACAACATTGTTTTTATAGTTATTTTTCTCTCTTATGAATCATCAAATGTCCAACCGGTTGGCATTTTCAAGCCGTTTTCGTTGCTATTATCTGCTGATTGATATTGCCCTTCACTATAAACAACATGTCCATTTTTTTATATATATCTCCATATTGGATAAGTACATCCTTGAACGAATTTTTGTATATGTTCGGTACTTCACCAACATTATAGTATACAGACATTGAGTAATTGTATATAGTGCTAAGTTTACAATTCTCACGACCCCAAATAAATACAAAGTTTTCACTCTTTAACCATTCAAATATACCAAGGAATTTTTTAATTTCCATGTTGTTGATCGAGGAAAACCATAGAGTAACGTCGAAATGTTCTCTTGCAACACTGATAATATTGGGGCTGAACATCCGTGCATAATAACAATAGAAATTATGGACAAAATGAGGTTGTTTGGAAGAATCTTCAATGTTGGATAACATCCGAACTCCAAAGATCAATCTCTTTACTCCCAGGACCAATAGTTTATTTTGCGGTGATATCCGGACTGCATACAAGAACCGTGACTATATACATAACAACAACAACAACAACAACAACACTTCGTTAATGAAGTTAATGATCACAAACATGCAACTATAAATGAATATGTTGTTTTCCAAAGATTAATACAAAAATCACCCAAAATTTCACAGATTCAAATGATTTAATAAAAGAATCACACTGAACTAATAATATGTTAGATTCAGACGAAAATAGCAACATCACCGAAAAAAATAGAAAACACATTGATTGATTTAAAATAGGCAATGAAGGTTACATTTGATGTCTTTCACTCAACCAGAAGAAGACATTGAAGGTTCTGATATCAGCTGATTCATGCATTTTACTAAAACCCTTCCAAAGTCGATGTACCAATTCAGTATATGTCCTAGCGAACGATGCAATAAAGGGCTTACTCAAAATATAGTTTTCACATGGATGTGTTTTCACATCTTCACCCTCCAAAACATTCATTGATGTATTAGTTTCCGAATTTTTCGTTGGGAACTCCTCCCCCACACACTCCATATTTTTTTGTGTATTTCCTTCTTTATCATAGGTACATTTCTCTCGAAACCAAAAAAATAAAATTTGATCCACATATGATTTTTCTGCACCACCTGCCCTCAAAATTTTTGTAAATAGTGACTTCCCCTCATTGACCCCACATTTAGATGACCAAATACTAACATTGAATTTGGAAAGACATAATCCCAAAAATTGAATGGCATATGCTCATGACTCATATGAAGTTTCTTTGTGTTTAAATTCAAATTCACTTTTAGTACTTTCTTCCCCCTTTTTTACCTTTTTCCCTCCAACAGTACTTTTTTGTTTCCCTTTTTTTCTCTTTTGGAGTCATTTTCTATGCCCTTTCTTGCGAAATAGAAAACCTTCCATTTCTAATATCAATAACATTTTTTTATTGGGAGATGCACATAAATATCGCTTGTCATTATATATTTCGGAATAAATTATTTTTATCAATTTAAGTAGAAAATATTCTGTCTTTTACCTTCAGTGCTAGGCCAACATTTGAGTGGTGAGTAACATTGTTGGAGACACCACATTTTGACACCAAGCCCTATCCTGGTTCATTATTTTTCAAGCCCTCTCCTGGTTCATTATTATCCAAGCTCTTGCCTGGTTCATTATTGTCCAAGCTCTTTCCTGTTTCATTATTATCCAATGTGATTTGTTGGCTAATATCCACGGACATCCTCGATGCCATCTCTAGTTGTGGATGATCCACGTGTTGAATAGCAATACAATCATCCTGACCTGGAAATTTGCATGTATACATTTTATATAATTTTTTACAAGTGTTCAAGGTCACTATCCCCTTTCATAATTTAGTTAAGTTAACTACGATCTTTGAAAAATATTTTTTTACCTTCTTGTCCATATTGTTCTCCAGTTTGGTAGTTCTTTGTGGATTCTCTATCACATTCAATGTCGTCATCGGATGGTATAATTTGATTGGTCGAAACCTGAGTGTGCTCTTTATTTGACGCTGTAGTAGAATATGAATTTGAAGAAGTTATTGAACATAACCGGACGAGAAAAGTAAAATACAATCAAATAAGACATTTAAAAATGTTAAAGAAATTACCTTGGTTTATTCTCAGTTCATGATAGAAACTGCTCATAAACAACTCTTGTTGTACCGTCTCCACAATAGAAATTACTATTCTATCTAGCGACCTAATCAACGAACGAAGAACTCTACCTCCTGCGTACAATAAAATAATTGTACCTTGAGAATAGACCAGTCTGGAAACTATGTGATCCTAGAATTCTTGTGTCCTTTCTTTTGCAAAAACATGGCTTCTCAAACTATCGTTGTTAACCTTGGGAAAAGGTAAATCAATCATTGGTAGGCCCTCATTCTTCCAATCCATATCCATTTGAAAAGTGGACAAATTATCTTCATCCCTTCCAATGCTCCAACACTATATAATAGAGAATCCTATAAACAAGTCCTTGGAGAAATCTCTATAAACTCCCTTGGTAGGATTCTGTGTTACCTTCTTTTTTTTATTGCTAAAAGGTGTGAAATATTTAGAAATCATACAAGAGTTTTCCATATCAGCTGAAAAAATACAAGTACATGCCGCTTCATTTGATTCTAAGTAGTACAACAATGCAAGCATATATTCTTTTGTCCAGGGACTATGCAATTATGCATATCAACCACAACAAATTCATAGCTGATTGGCACACCAAAAAATGCAATGGATCTTAGCGTGTTGACCAAGGATGTAGGATAATAACATTGAAAAGCAAACTGTGAACTATCTTTGACGTCGTTAATGGACATACCCATCCCCTCTTTATTGATATATATATTCAATATTTTCTCAGCATCATTTGGTAATTGTGTACCATTATCCTCTTCATATTCTTTATTTCTCTTTTTAATTGGAGATTTTGATTGCTTTTAGGAGCCTAAAATACTGCACAGTCATTGGAGATGATTTGGTGCAATTTTATATATTTCAATGACATTATGGTCAGTGATAATCTGTGATCAAACAGTTTGAACATCATGAACTTTGAAATATTCAATGATCGAATGTCAGGTTGACCTCTCGTCCTTGATTCGCTTGCAATATTGATATAAAGTCTCTGGGGAAACATTTTTGTCGACAAACGTGCTCATCCAAACCGATCTGTTGATTATATTGTCCGCCACAACGACCAATTCATCTTCATCAAGATAATCCAATGGTCTAAAAAAAGAAGATCCATGAGTATTGATTTTATTTTGAACAAAATAAACCTGAGTGATGCTCTTGGGTGAGCATGGAAAGGAACCACTTTTGTAAAGCTCGAATACAGACATCCATTTTCTCCACAGCCGATCCGATGTCAAAACAAGAGTTATCTTGTCTTTAAGGCTGTCCTTTGTTTGAAAAACAAAGATATCCATACATTCATCTTGGAAAGACTGCAAACATATAAAATTGAAGATAATATTTAATTTGCTAATTTCATAATGCAGGTAGCAATCTAACGACTTTGATTGATAAGAATAAAAATTCTATACCTTCCAAGCATCACTGGAAACATTTCCCTTTCCTAGGTGGGATGGCCTACCATAGGATATCGATTTCTCCCTTTATTTTACAACTTGAGAAATGAATGGAGTGTCTGCAAAATCCTTGTTTGATAAATTGTGTTGTTTTCATTATTTGTTGATAATGTGCTAAGGAACATATTTATGTAGAAGACGAGTTGTTCGATGCCGGTACCTTGAAGGGACCAATTCATATTTATCATTTTCAATGATTTTTTTCTGCGCGGAAATAGTATGCTTCCCATCCAATATATAAAAATTTACTGAAGGAAAATTAATTTCGTCCTCATTTCTAGGAAGAAATCCCAATGTGTTCTCCTTATCAAAAGGCAATAGAATAACATCTCTCAATGTTGTTGTAAATGTATGGAGAAGAGATACATCCATCTTTTGCACGACCTCCTCATCAAATTTTTGATATTGTGACTGCGGAGGTGCAACAACACATATTGTTACGTCAATAGAAAAAAATTTCTCATTGAACAAAAAGTATTTGATCTTCTCTTATTAAAATTGTTTTGAACTTTTGAAGCTCTTATTCGCTTTCCGCATCATCACTTTATAAGGACTTAATTTGAGTGATTTGAAGGAAGATTTGTCCACATCTTTTTCAAGATGATGGAGAAATGTTCATCTAAGGTAGACAAAAATATTTTCATGGCGTCCATTTGTCAACTTCTTTTCAATATTCATGTAATGAAATACAGACGAAGTTTTTGCAACCAAGTTTATTTTCTTCCATATCGAAAAAATTCCTTTCTTCAAAGATGATGCGGTATTAATTCCAGACTGATTAGAAACATCATACGAGGGAAAAACCCACCCTTGCTTCGTACAGGAAACCGGATTTGAATCGGGACCACTTTTCATTAAATCTGGTTGAAAATTACAAACCATAAGATCAACCTGTAGAAGGAAACATGGGTCTCTCTCAACCACTTGCTATTGAACACGCAATAATTCGTCGAAAATGGGATCCACAGATGTCAATATTCCAACACGAGTTGGAGCTCCATCCTCATCCAAGGAGAATAGATATAAATACAGGTACAAATTATCTGGTTCATCCATCTCAACATACCATCCATGCATGAATAAACCAAGGTTGTGATCTTTTAACAAATCAAGGAACAAGATTTCCTGGTATTGACTAAGGCTCAACAACACAGACATGTTTTATCTGCAAAACAATAAATATTAAGTAGTTAATATAAGAATGCATACAATGTTTATAATTATAAATTAGTGTTTTACTATTAGATGTATACTTGCAAATGTTCATGTTAATGATCAATGGATAAGGAATGACCACTCATTTTCAAAATCAATTGATTGATTAAGAACAAATCTGCTAGCATTATCCATGAGAGATCAAAATCACATTTTATAGTCATTTGAGATAGGATTGATCATAGAAGGAGCGATCATCACAGAAGGGGCAGTCGATCCTTGTTGTCGAAAGTTGCAAGATGGGATAAATATTGTTTCTATGTTATAACTTAGCCAATGTCCTAATCCCTACTATTTACTACGGAAGTCAGAAGTCAAGAATTGTTGGCCCATCCTTAATAGATTAATTGTTTTTACATTTCTCTCATAATTGAAGGTGTCACCGACCCTTCTTTTCCCAAGTATTATTTTCATATAGTTCTAGACTGCAAGAAGGGGCGGCTGACTCTTCTCTGATTGTAGAGAAGAGTCTGCAGCTGATTGCGAAGATTGGTACTGTTACCCTTCCGAGATAATAAAATAACAGTTCATGTGGACATAGCTCTCGCATGGGGTGAACCACGTAAATCAATGTGTTTATGTGTATGAGTTTATGACATGTGTTGTATATGAGTTTATGCGAGTTTATGTATTTACTTTCATATGTATGTGAATGGTAATCTCACATTGAGTAATTGGAATACAAGTGCGTGATTGTGAATATGGAACACTTAGTTTAATGAATTCATAGCTAACTGGTAAATACAATAGAGATTCATCGTAATTTTGTATATTGCGATAGCTGCGAAGTGTGAAGTCATCTGTTATTTTATCCCATTAGTAGATGTTAAATAGAACGTTAAGCGAAGATGTTAACCATATATGTGCGTCGCCATGGTTACAAGGTGATGCCGAAGGGGCCAGTGAAAGGGGTTTTGTTGTGTCTTCATTTATCTCATGAATGAAGGGATGGGCGACCCTTATTGTGCTCAGTATTCTTTCAGTGTTCACCATTCTGCATATACATCAATTGACATCCTAGCCTTCGAAGGTTGAATAGTTTTACAATTCCCTCATAAATGAAGGGTAGGCCGACACTTCTTTTGCCCAGTATTATGTTTATAATAGTTCTGGAATGAAAGAAGGGTTGTTTGATCCTTCTTGTGTTCACTATTATGGATACAGGTGAATTCACAATTCTCTACTAAACGAAGGGGTGGCGGATCCTTCTTGTCAGATGTTGGAAGTCAGGATAATTTTTTTTTACATGTCATAACTTAGCGAATGTCCTAATCGCCATGGTTACAGAGTGTTTATTCTCTAACCCCCCATATTCGCTTCGGGTGAGACTTCAATCTGTTTACAATGTGATGCTGGAAGGGCCAGTGAAAGATTTCACTCATAAATTCGATCTTCTCGCAATCCGCATTTCGGGTTGCAGAATTGCGGGAACATTTTTAAGAAATTTAGGTATCCACAAGCCGCAATATATTTGCGGGTTCGGAAAGGGTGATGAAATTTTATTTTTTTTTAGTTTGGTTTTCACTTTCCGCAATCCACATTGCAGAATGCAGAAAGGTGGAACCGAAAATCTGATTTTTATTGATCAAAGGCTTTCCGACTTCTGCAATCTGCATTGCGGGTTGTGGAAATTCGGAAGCAAGAAATTCATACTCAGAAAAAATGCAGATTAGGGGATTGTAAAAACAATCTATTTCCAAGAAAAACAAGGCCTCCCGCAAATCATGAAAATACATAAAAAAAAAAGCGTTACTTAAAAGTTTTTATTGAGATCAAAGCATGCAAATGTGAGAATGAAAAACATCAATCATAAAACCCCACTTTGATATATTTTCACAATTTGCTCATAAATGAAGGGGTGACCGATCCTTCTTCTGCCCATTATTCTTTTCATAATAGTTCTATACTGCAAAACTGGTTGATCGATCCTTCTTGTGTTCACCATTCTGGATATAGGTGAATTGTTGAATATAGGTGTTCACACTTCTCTACTAAATGAAGGGGCATCCGATCCTTTTTGTCACAAGTCAGAATAAATATTGTTTATATGTTATAACTTAGCCAATGTACTGATCCCTAATATTTACTGCGGAAGTCTGAAGTTGGGAATTGCCCTCCCAGCCTTTGTAGATTAAATGTTTTTACATTTCTCTCTTAAATGAAGTGTTGGCCGACCCTTTGTGTGCTCAGTATTTTTCCCGTCTTCACCATTATGGATATAGATGAATTGACAACCTAGCCTTCATAGGTTGAATATTGTTACAATTCCCTAATAAATGAAGGGGCGACTGACCCTTCTTCTACCCAACATTATTTTCATAATAGTTCTAGACTACAAGAAGGGTTGGACAATCTTTCTTGTGTTGACCATTCTGGATACAAGTGAATTGCTAGATATAGGTGTTCACAATTATTTACTAAATGAAGGGGGGCTGATCCTTCTTGTCAGAAGTCGGAAGTCGGGAAATCTCACTTGCGAATAGTGGCCATTTGGGAGACAATTATGTTTCGCATGTAACAATTGATTATCATGATCATTGACTTTTATGGACAAGAATATGTGTAGTTTCTTTGATTCATATTGATGAATAGCAAGAGGCTCTTTTTCTACTAGGAAAACAAAAAGAGCATCTAACTAGGATGAATTTTGCATTAATTTGGAAGAAAGAACATTAACAATATTTAAATGTGTGAATAAGAGCACATAAAATTAATTCTAACTCACATATTACAGTCAAATATGAGGAAAAGCGATAAGATGGTGTAACACAAAATACATTCACAAAAGATAAATTAAAAGACTGAAGAAAGTGACAACATATCAATCTATGTTTCTGATAGACTTGTACTTATTCTCTTCATTAAAGTCTTCAAAAAATATTACATCACTATATTTTTTCACTTGGATCCAACCCCTATTACTTTGTAAAATCAAAATTTATACAAAATCTTCTTTGAATTCTTTACTAAAAAAATTAATTTCAAAGAAATCTCTAAA
Organism: Larix kaempferi; assembly: GCA_027924585.1. Classification (NCBI taxonomy): domain Eukaryota; kingdom Viridiplantae; phylum Streptophyta; class Pinopsida; order Pinales; family Pinaceae; genus Larix; species Larix kaempferi. The sequence goes on along the minus strand of BSBM01000729.1, from coordinate 3,490,735 downwards.
GTTCAAGAACAGTTGTTTTGTTGTCGACCAAGCTGTTATAGTGTTTCTTTGATTTCGGCTGCTGTAACACTCGGGCAGTTAACAAAGCAACCACAATGTCATTTAAAATTAAGACATCTGAATATTCATTCTTGATATAACCTGTATTTTGTTTTCCCATATTTTTCAACAATTTTCCATTGCTCTTTAGTTGGGATTTCACAATCCATCATTTCTTGCACCATCACCTCCAATTCTATGCCTTCTGTGTAACATACATCTGGCAGATCCTTCTTAATCATTATAAATTGTTCAAGTATTTCAAGATCATCAGTCAATTTATCAATTATTTTCTTTCCAGTTAAACCTTTGACCAAACCTTCAAATTTTGAGTGATCCATATGAACCTGTACTATCAAGCTGTGATAATTTTCTTGAGTCATTAATTTTCCATTTTCACTCCAAAAAAAAGATGTACCACATTCAAAAGGCCCCAAAAATAATTCCTTAAAATTTTGAACTTCAAGGACCATCTGTTGCACCATTTCTTCTACTTCTTTAACACAATCATGCTTGCCAATAATTCTTCTTTCCCAAATGATGATTGATGGCCTGTATTTGATTCCAAAAGTTTGCATATCTAATTGGGTTAGAGTGTTTAAAATTAGGACTGTATTTTGAGCTGTTTCTGAAGTCCTTTTGCATAATGTTTTGTTTGCTACTTTACACCTCTAGAGAGCTATGTTTTCTATAGCATATTTATTTGCTATAAAATTCAAATAAGACCAAAATTTGGTGACTTCCACTGATATCACATCCCATATAAGGTGTTTAGCTCCTTGTAATGGAATTCGACCTATCAATCTGTCTTTTAATTCATCAACTTTCTTTTGTAGTTGATTTCTATCACTCAAAGCCTTTTTCTTTTCTCTAGAATTTTGAATTACTTTTTGTTTCAACTTCTGGTGTTCCGCTTTCAACTCTTCTATCTCTACATATTTTATACTAATTTGTGACATAGCACTAGTTAGTTCCTTAGTGGAGGAATTTTCCATTTATCCTTCATTCGTACATATAGATTGATCCCTTTCCTTCTCTGGCACTTGCACAGTTTCAATCTGATTGGTATTCAACACTGAAATTTGTGACAACAATTCAATCTTTTCTTTTTCCTAGGCATGCTTTTCATATTGTAACTATAACATTTTACCTTTGTGATCCATCATTTCTTGATATATGGATTCATTTTCTTGTTTTTTAATGCTGTCAACTCTAGAGATTGCACATGTTGATTATTTGACACCTTCAATTTTTTCTTCAGCATTTGAATTGTATTTTATTTTTCATCAAGGATCCTTTTGGTACACTAGTTGTTCCCTAGCTGAACTCCTATGGTCACAAGGTCCATTTGTAGTCTTTTAATCTGGATCGAATTTTATTTTTTTTTCCTTCTCTTGCCTCAATTGACTCTCCAGCTTTTCTATCACAGACTGCAATTTAGAAATTTTTAAAGTGGATTGCAATAAATTAGAATATAGGACATCGCCTGTTTGTTTATGCAATTGAATCTTATCGGGTATATTAATCGCATAAATCTGAACTCCCATTTCAGAAACTTTCTCATTTTTCACCACGACAAACCTTATAGTGTTTCTTCATGGATCTGTAACTGTAAGAAGGGAAAATTTTTGTTCTACCAACCTTCTTACATGAGGGTACAATTTGTGAGTTTCTTCCAAAGTGCTGCTTCTTCTTTTCTGCATATTGTGAAGGACATCAAATTTGGACTTATACCGAGAGTTACTTCCAGATTCCTTTATTTCTAAAAACGAATATTGCTTCATACTTGCAGGTGGCTGCGAAATCAAAGCAGTGTTTTCTGGAACAATTAAATATCGTTCCTCCATACTAATAATTTCCTTTTGTCGTTCCACTTTTGATTTCTTTCTTGAAACTTCTTCATCGACTTCCATACTATCAACTTCTAAAATACTTCTCTTATTGGTGATATCAGATTTAGTTGGTGACTGAACCAGCATTGCAAAATTTCATGTTTGTTCCATATTCACTTCTTTCTTATCTTGTTCAAATTTGAATAAATTTAACATTTCTTTCAATCCTTCTACTGTTTGATGATCAAAATCCTTGTTTCTATTTTGTTGTCTCCTTTGTGATATAATTTGATGAGGATCATAATTAATCTTTTCAGCCTCTTGGAAATCCATGATCTTCAATAATTTTTCTACTACAAATAGGGATACCTTAGTCTTAATGATGAATGGACCAACTTTAAGAGGGAATTTCACATTTGATGATTTTTTGAAAACACCGAAATGTTCTTCCTCTGAATGCAACCTTTGTCTAATAAATTCTAAGGAAAAAACCCTTGGTGTTAAAAAGGCTGGCAACAAATATGGTGCTCTAGTAAAAACATGCACTCTAATTATAGTATGTTCTTTATATAAGAACCAATCACCTGTTTGGCCTTCTGGTGTAGGCTGCAATGTTTGTTTCATTTGTTCTAAAACTCGGGGAAATTCAACATTAAAAACAATTATATAAACTTCTTCCATTATTGTATTGGTGAACTCAAACATATTGACATGTTTAGGAAGGTCATGAGAAAAGATGGTACCAAGAAAATTCAATTCCAAAATATTTGAACACAAGATCAGGTACATGAGATATGATTAATATCTGAAATGCTTCAACTCATGGAAATTCACCAACTGGACATGAATCACTTCAGCTAGGAATTCATCAGAATTAAAACAACACACCGGACCCGACTATGACTCGAATGAAATTACTTGCGGAAGGAAACCTAACATAACTTCTGTGATTGAATTATCACTATCTAGACCTAAAATTTGACTCAACAAGGACAAAACTAGCTTGGTATCTTGCTGAAAGACATCAATACTCAAAGGGAACGATAGGTTTTCATGCGACTGACCATCTTTCAAGACTTGTAATAAAAACTTGTCTTTTTCTGCCGTACTGCAGTTTCTATAAAACTTTACCAAATTTTCTTCGTCAAACAACTCAGGGCTTCTGGGAAATGTTTCAGGTAAACATAGAACCTCATGGAAAGTTTGCGCATTTACTCAGCATATAATTTTGGTTGTATTTACATTAATGATTACCCTTTCGACCTGCGAATAACTCGCCGCACACCAACCAACAAGTTTGGGGAAGTATAGGGTTTGTTCGACACAAAAATAATACAAAAACGAACCAAAAAAATTAAATGCATCCTTTCTCTGTGACTTAAACTCCATTAATTTCTCTTTATATTGGGAAATACTACACACAAACAAAACATGGTCGAAAATAACCCTTTCCCTGTCAACTACAAGCTCCTCGTTTTCATCTGAACTTTCATTGAATGGAAGAATGTATTGGTTTTTCTCCATTTGGGAAACAAAATCTAAACACTGAGGGTTTCAAGCTACCTGGGAAGTGAGCTTGTTGAATTATGTTCTAGTTGACGAAGACAATGACGAGTTTCCCGCGGGTTCTTTTCCTCCAGGCAAGAAGCAACAAAAGCATTGTTTAAAAATTTGAACAAACCTTTTATATAACATATGTTTAGGTAGTTTCAGAACTTGCGATGAGCGGTTTAAATTTAAACTCTTTTCATAGCATACTCCACTAATGCTTTCCACATGGTAAGCGGTTTAATTTTCGCTCCACCTTTCCAAGTTTAACCACCGTGCACTTTCTAGCACTGAAACCCATTTCCACCATCGATTTTCTTCTGGGTCGATCTGCATCATTATTCTGCCACGTTTTTACACATTTGAAACTTTTGGTGTGAGTTGTTCAATTGTTTAGCGCCTTTTCCATTTCCTCCCTTGGTCATTTGAATCCCCTTCGTGCATTAGAAGATCCTGCGTGCAATCATGAAGGCCATGAAGTTGACTTGCGAAGAACATCGTCGATCTCGGAGGAATCAAATCCAACGGATCACACACATTTTATTGGTTTAACATGCACGAAGTTCACGCGTATGATAAAAGAAAACCAAAATGCCCTGATATGGTGACATTACAAGTCAAAGACCTTATATAGAGACTTAATATAGTGACACTATATGCATTGTTCCTCTCTATAAACTTTAATAAGCAATGTTATATTAATGTTAAATAACCCAAGAATCCATATAGAATAAATTTAAAAAACATAGAGAAAAAAAAAACTAACAATATGAAAAAATCACTTGTTTGATAAATTATACCAATTTTAGACATTGTTTGTAGATGGGTTTGTAGAAGATCTAGTGTAACATGGGAAAAATTCGATGAAGAAGAGGGAGAGATGACCATAAGAGATAAGCGAATTCTAAACAACAAGATCAATCTTCCAAGATGGCATTGAGATGAAACATTAAATTAGGAAAAGAAGGAGATATCACATGCCATAGCAATAACATCTAAGGTTGGTGTTATTTTTTTACACAACGCATTTCATATTATCTGCATAATTCTATCGTTCAAGCCATGGAAATTGCTAAAAATGGCAGTGAGGTTGTACAATCAAGGAAGTGTGATTTTTTGTTGGTTCATTAGTGTGGGTCATTCGAGACTTGCCTCCATAGACTAGTCGCATAATGCATTACAAATTTCAAACAATTTGGTTGTGGGAAATTAAAACCATACATCTAAGTCTGTTCTCCACGTACAAAATGCTACACATATTTGAAACTCCAATCCATAGTCCAAAATTGTCCACATACATGTAATTTCATAGCAGCCGAGTCATATAAGGATCCCACTGGACGAATCACGAATGAAAATTTTGCACTAGATGTTTGTAAGGATCCCGCTGGATGAATCCAAAATGCATAGTGAAGAAAATGAGGTGGAAATGACAATGAGGACGAATTACCCAAGATAAACTCTGTTTTAAGTTTCACCCCTACACAGTTGGAGTATTGGGAAAGCCTGCATCCAATTTCTCAAAAAAATGACAAAATTTGTATCGTTCCTCTCTACATCTTTTAATAAGAAATGTCTAACCCAAATAAACCAAGAACCCATATAGAGGAAATTTTAGAAACATAAAAAATACCCGACAATATGAAAAAACCATTTGAAAAATATTTATAACCGTTGAGATTGAATTGACAAGTAATCAAACTTCTAATAGAAAAACCAAGCTTGGATGGAAATGAAATACAATCTATGCAATGTCCAATGAATATAGAGATCGATAAACACAAAAGTGGTAGTGAATCTAAAAAATATGTTCATGAATACAAAAACTATTATCTTGAATCACTTCAATAACAAACTCCAATCCTTTGAAGCCCTTCGGAAACTTGAAAGTGGATGACAAAGTGCAAAGGTAACATTAACCAAAGCTAAATCTATAGCCAATTCATGATCCGTTAGACAGTTTTGGAAAGTGTTTTTGAAACCTAGGGGGTTTTATGCTTTTAGTAAGCCTTACATTTTTGTGCTTTTCAACTTGCCTTTAAGGCATTCTATTTTCTCTCTTGAGATGTATAATATATTGTATTCATATTGAGGAATAATTATTTGCTTCAAGATTCTTGGCTATTAGAATTATTTCATGGTATTGATCCTACATAGAATTCACACAAGATGAAGTGAATAAGGCCAAAATTATAGTGGAAGATGACATCTTGCAATGATTTCTACTTGATATTTTTTGTTTTAGGTCATCTTGGAATTTTTAGTATATCTTTGTTTCTAGGATTTTCAAACCGTGAAATTTGTATGGGATGGAGACATGTCAAGACTCATGACTTCCTATGGTAAATATTTCAGATGCTGATTTTCTATAGTTCCAAGGATATGACCTCATAAAGTTAGGGTTTTTTAATAACCTTAAAACATGTCAATTTGGAATTCTCCTTATATGTTTTGAAGCAGAATGTTTCAAATAGTGCTCTTTGGAGGAGATGCAAAATAGATATTTAACAACACATGGTTAAAATTTCAGATCTTGGTTCGCTATATTTTTCAAAGTTATGAACTTGGGAATATTGGGGTTTTACATGACTAAAAAATCATCTTTAAACAAGTTAGTTTGGCATTTTCTCTATAAATTTTGATCCATGATGTTCTAAAGAATGACCCTTATAGGAAATGTCGTAGAGATATTGAAGAATATGTTGTAAAAGTTTCATATATTTATTCATTACATGTTATGAGTTATATTTGTTGAATTTTAGGATTTGTGACAATGAAAAGTCAAGAGAAGAAGGTTGACAAAATATTGCATAACATTCTCATACAGTATCAGAATCACAAACTTGTTGGGACATTGGATACACATTCTTAATGATGATCTTGGTGATTATCTTGGAACATTCTATGATGATCTTGGAATAGATATTATTGGTGATTGTATTGAAATATTCCATGGTAATGTTTTTGGCATGAGATCCCTCTAATATTTTGGAATGTACTATGAGGTCTATGATGTAAGCGTTTGAAGGTGCAAATAGATGAAGTCTATTGGTGATTATTTCTGGGATTTGATTACACTATTTGGAGGAATATTTATGGTCTTGCTATACATCTGAAGTACATCTTGGAAAAAGTTACTGGCATTCTTGGTGTAATGCCCCTAAAATGACTGTGGACCTTAAGGGCACCTGTCGAGTGACCCAGCCGAACAACTTCGATAAAGTGGTTTCTTGAGCCTTGATATGCCTTAAAAGATTGAGGAAAACCTGAAGATGTGAATGAAGACAATAATTGATAAATGAATTAAGGAATTAAATTATATATGTGGAGTGGTATAATTGATTGACTAGTTCTTGCTTAATGATTAGCCCTGATTGATCAAGTCAAAGTGCAGTAGGATAGTTATAGTCCTAGGTCTGCAACTTGGGAGGATGCAACTAAGATGCGTCATAGCTTTCCATTTTTATTCTGAACTTCGGGACGGAGTTCTAAATAAGTAGGGGTGTATGTAGTGCCCCTAGACTACTGTAGACATTGAGGGAACCTGCTGAGTCACCCGACTATTTGAAACATTAATAAAATAACCCTATGATTTTATTTTGAGTATATTTGTGATTACGATTGATTGATATATGTGCATTTGGGTAGTTATTGTGAATGGACGATTTCATGTTGTTTAACGATTAACTTTGATATGAAAACTGTACATATGAATGATGCTTAACGACTAGCTGTGCAATTGATTATGTGATTAGACGAATGAGTAATGATTGAGTAAATTATAGATGCTTAATGAAGCAACAAATTTATAAACCAAATTGTGATTATTGAGGACAATGCTACTAATTTACATTTGTGAGAAATGTGTGTAGCGATAGGTGAAACGGTTCACCGACAGACACACAAAGGAATATGAAGGGTCGTAGAGTATGAGTAAATCACACACAAGGAGAGCGACGACGATGTTGACTTCCGACGGAATACCACGCTTGAGCAGATAAGCACTGATCCGCTTTCTCAAGAGGAAAGCGTGAGAGTGTACAAGGTGGGCCACGACAGAGCTGGTCACGTACGAGTTGGGGGGCGCGCAGTGAGACTCACTCCTCAACGCCATTAGTCCCTAATAGCGTGTAGATGGAGGATGGAAGGTAACGGCTCCTGAAATCCCTACATGAAGTTCCCGCAAGTCAAAACGGAAGGATGATGGCAGAAGGGCCCAACGGTGCGGTACCCTGCCGAGAATGGAAAGAGTGGATGCAAGGACCCAACGATATGGTGCCTTTCCGAGGAATGGAAACTACGGATGACTGGACCCGACGGAGTGGTGCCATGTTAGAGAAATTAAGTTAAGGAACAAGGAGGCCCAACGGCGCGACACCGGGTCCCTAGTAAAAGTTGATTGCTAAACTTAACTGCGTTGAGACGTATAATTTTGCACCTAGAACTTTACTTAGAAATGCATTTGAGTACTTTAGGCATTTGCACATAAATGATTACTTTGGAATTTAAATAATATTAAGTGTTATTTAGGCATTGCACATGAAAGGATATTCCTGATTACTTAAATATATTATAAATATTTATTTAGGAGAAAAATGGAATCTTAGGAATGGACACCTAGTCAACTCCACCTACACCACAAATCTAGGAGTTAAGTGAAATATCTAGGGGACAAACATGAGCAAACTTAGGGATGTTGGTGCATCTCCTAGAGAAACTGACACTTGGATGGGTGAGTTGTTTTTCATTAAAGAATTAATTAAACAATTATTTATGCATGAAGCGACATGTGTCGCAGGGAATTTTCCTTTAAAAGGAAGACTTTGGGGATGGGTAAAAGACCCAGACCCTGGATGACTATCGTAATATTGATTTACCTCATGACTTGCTGCTATTGAGGGTTTTACTGGAAATCTTGGTGGGGGGGGAATCCAAGCTGGGTTTCTTGAGAATTGTGTGTGAACTTTACGACCCAAATCTCGGGGGAGGCCATGCGATTGAAAGCATGAGCCTATGGTTGGGTCGCGAAGCTAATAGTTTCTTTGCCAATGGTTAAACGAGCTTTGCTAGAGGGATCCTATGGAAGACGCAGACGGAAATGGACTAGCTGGATCGGGTTGACAAGTTAAGGTTTTGCTTATTTTTGTTAACTTATTCACGCTTTTTAATTTATTTTCCAATAACTATGATGGCTAATTTGTTTGTATGAATTTGTTAAAGTTTCAGGTTCAGTTCAAGGGGACTCTAAAGGAGGGTTCCTACACTTGGAGGACAGATTTGAGGCATGTATAGGTTGACATTGTGACAAAGATAGTTTTTGTGGCATTGTGATAGAGACAATGATTGTGTCATCATGACGAACATATATTGTGATAGTGACAACAATACAATGATTGTGGAAATGATAGATATAGGTACAGGGACAATGATACATGTACAAGTACATAGATACAAGTATAGGTTGATGGAAACCGTAATACAATGGCAGTGGAATATTGTTCTTCTTATTCATATCAGGGTTGCAAGATCGAGCAAGGATAGGAGATTGAATTCTCCTTTGGGTTGGTGCTTGTGCTCTCATGGAGTTGGGGATTCCTTCCAGTTGGTGCTAGTAAAAATATTGAGTTGGAATTTACTGAGGACTGGAGTCCTATCTATATGTTGGAAATTATGAAAACTAAGGGGTCGTAGCCTCCTTCTAGATGGATCTAGTAAATCGAGGAGTTGGAGCCTATAAATTAGGGGGTTGTAACCTCATTATAGATGGATATATTAAACCGAGGATTTGGATCTTCCTTCAATTTGGAGCCTATAAATTAGGGTGTTAGAGCCTCCTTCCAATTGGTGCAGTTAAATAAGGGAGTCAATTCCTTCAAGAGAGTTTGATATCTGGAGCGAAGATCTCTAGAGCACATGGATGAACATGAAAGTCTCTACTCTGCAGATGGGGTTCAACTATTCTATGGATGAAATTTTGATCTAATTGGATTATAATAATGAGAATCCATTTACATGCACAACATTTTGATAACTGGAAATATGTACTAAATGGTTACATCACTTTAAAAAGACCACAAAAAAATGTAGCCATGGAGGAGCTAATAAATAATAATGCAATGGAAATGGATATCATATTGCATGGAATATATGATCATGTGAAAGATAAATTTGGAAGGTGTTCATCAGCTAAAGTGCTCTAGGACAATGTACAAAATCTCTACACAAAGGGACCCCTTTCTTAGCATTATTTTTGTCCCAATTACCTAAAATGATTAGGTAAATAGTTCATGAGGTTTGGAGTCCAAAGAAGGCTTAAAAAGTATAATGGAAGTAAGCTTACCTTAGGGGGTCTACAAACTTATTCCAATAGTCCCAAGCGCTTAAAATATGAGGAAGAGGCGCTAGAGCATCAACTACACTGGACCTTAGCCGATGACGAGGGTGTTATGCGGCAGGTGTTGGTTTATCCAACAATACTAAGAGGTGAGGGGGGATCACTATTTCCTTTTTAAAATCTTTTATATACAATTAGTATTAATCACAACTTAAATAATCATAAGTAACGTGAATTATTAAGACAATTAACAATTTGAACAAACAGATTTATCGTGGAAACATCAAAGGTAAATCCAAAAAAGCTTTCCTATTAATGAGCTAATTGTATACAAAATTGTTTTACAAGCACCAACTTGATGGAGATATTAATCTCCTAGATTCTTCTGCCACTACAGAAAGGATGCTTCTACACCCATGGTTTTCTACCTACTCAACAGACAAGGATGCCCCACCACCCTAATTCTCCAGCCACGACTGGAAGGAGGAAACAATTCCCTTAGAAGGCCTCAACACCCAAAAAGTGTTCACTAGTTCATTCCCTTATTCACATGACCCATTTGTCCAATTTTCCACCATTTGAGCCTCTAAAGCCATCAAAAGGTCACCAAAAAGACCATAATACATCTTTTTCCCCTCAAAATATATATTTTTCCTCAAGAAACACAAAAACCCTCAGAAGGGGTCCAAAATTCCCAAAAAATATTAAAAGGGAATACAAATATTCAAAATATTCAAAAAAGGAAAAAGAGGGAGAAAGAGACCTAAACAATTTTGGCCAATACCATTGGTTTCCTTAAAAACCATAATGGTATTCCCCATCACCAAAAACTATAAAAAGGTGATAGGGGCTCCTCACTTTCCATCTATCATCCATCATATCCTCATGCTATCAAAATCTCTCTTGAGTTCTTTGACCATTTTAGCAAACTTGGAGAAGAGACCATTGGAGCCTGGAGCACTTCAACCTTGGAGCTACTCAACACCAAACATCCTCACCATTTGAGGTATTATAATACAAAAACCATTCTTTGTTACATTTCTTGTTCTTTCTGTCAATCTTTTTAAATTTATTGTTATATGCACATGTTAATGTTAGATTAGTTTATAGTTGTATTTGCTTTTTATTCGAAGACTGCTATTACAAGTTAATAGGTGTGTGAGGCACCTGCAACAATTAATTAACGAGAATGCACGAAATAGCGGAAATGACAGAACTCAGAATCACTTTTGTATTGATCACAGGCCACTTCGAGGGGGCAACCTCCTTTGAGCAAGCTCAATACAAATAACTTCACGGTGCCTTCATAGGTCTCAACACACACTTATATACTAATTCTAGGCGCCAATACTATGGGTCAAAACCATGGGCCGTTACAAACTATAGATTAACAATACTACGGGCGGCTTACAAAGCATATGCGCCAACAACAATAACACAAACTATTGATTAACAAATACTATGGGACGACTTACAAAGCATATGCGTCCAACAACAACATACTAACAAAGTAAAGGCATGGGTTCCTAACATCCCCTCCCCCTTAAAAAAAGCTTTGTCCTCAAAGCTTTAGATGTGGAAATTGTTGTTGAATCTGAAGGAGTGGTTCCCATGTAGCATCCTCGGGTTGCATGCCGTGCCACTGAATTAATACCTCTGTGATAGAACGAGAGCGAAGCTGACGCGTGCGCCGATTGAGGATGGCCTCTGGCTCCAAAAGGATGGATCCTTCATTATCGAGTTCGGGTAAAATCGTTTGGCCGCTGATGTTAGTGCCAAGAACTTTCTTCAGACAAGAGACATGAAAGACTGGATGAATGAGGGAAGAAGAAGGAAGTTCCAATTTATAAGCAACGGACCCAATCCTATGAAGAATCCGATATGGCCCATAGAACTTTGGAGCGAGCTTATGACGCCCTTTGAGTTTCAAGGAGGATTGTTTGTACGGCTGGAGACGAAGAAAAACCATATCGCCGACTTGAAAAGTGCGCTCCGAACGGTGCTGATCAGCTTGTTGCTTCATGCGATTTCTTGCCATGTGAAGATTGTCCCGCAAAATGTGAAGAATCTGATCGCGGTTGCGAAGGACCTTGTCAACTTCCTGAACTGGTGAACTGGTGGGGGTGTATGGAAGAAGAGCTGGAGGTGCCTGACCATATACTGCTTCATATGGGGTCATTTTAGAGGCAGTATGGTAAGAGGTATTGTACCACCATTCAGCGAGAGGGAGCCACTTTTCCCACTGATGTTGTTGTTCTGAGGTGAAGCAACGAAGATAAGTTTCCAAGCATTTATTGACAATTTCAGTCTGACCATCTGTTTGTGGGTGATACCCTGAACTCATCTTCAGTTTGGTGCCAGTGTGGCGAAATAGTTCTGTCCAAAAATGACTAGTGAAAGTCGCATCACGATCCGAGACAATGGAAGAAGGGATGCCATGAAGACGAAAGATCTGGTCCATAAAAATTTGAGCGACAGAGGAGGCTGTATAGGGATGGCTGAGAGCGCAAAAATGACTATATTTGGAGAGACGATCAACCACAACGAGAATCGCTATCTTCCCACCAGATTTAGGGAGCCCTTCAATGAAATCCATAGAAATATCTGTCCAAATCCGTGTAGGTATGGGCAAGGGTTCAAGCAATCCGGGAAGGAGTGTTGTTTCACCCTTGTTGCACTGACAGGTATCACATTCGGCCACCATCTGTTGAATTGTCCTTTTCATGCCCTGCCAAAAGAAGTTACGTCGTGATCGTTCATATGTTTTGAGGAACCCAGAGTGCCCGGCCGATGGAGAAGCATGGAGATCATAGAAGACAGCTTGGTGAAGATCTGTGCTCTGGGGCAGCACCAGACGACCCTTGTATCGCAGAGAAGCACCATCCCAAGAGTAATGTGGGACAGCCGAAGGATTGTTGGTCAAGCGTTGGATGATCTGAGATAAGGAAGAGTCATTGACGTAACCCTGTTGAACAGATTGCAACCAATTTGGAACAGGCATAGAAATAGCTGAAAGAGAACCTTGGGCATCAAATGTGTGAGAAAGAGCATCTGCCACAATATTGTCTTTACCCTTCTTGTAAGTGATCTCATAGTCATAACCCATGAGTTTACTAACCCATTTTTGTTGTGTCGGGGAGGAGACACGCTGGTCCAAGAAACACTTCAGACTCTGGTGATCAGTCTTGATGCAGAAATGATTCCCTAATAGGTATGGACGCCACTTCTGTACTGCATGCAAAATAGCCATCATTTCCTTCTCATAGGTAGAGGCAGCTAAATTCTTACCTGAAAGGGCTTTGCTGGTGAACGCGATGGGGTGTTCATCTTGAAGGAGAAAAGCACCAAGTCCATTGCCGCAAGCATCACTCTCAATAGTGAAGGGCTTGGAAAAATCGGGCATAGCTAGCACAGGTGTAGTACACATAGCTTGTTTTAGTTTTTCAAATGCACACTGAGCATCAGGTGTCCATGTAAAAGCATCTTTTTTTAATAGAGCAGTTAATGGAGCTGCAATCTTCCCATAATCCTTGACAAACTTGCGGTAGTAGCCAGTCAACCCCAAAAAACCACGAAGGCTCTTGAGTGTCCGAGGATGTGGCCAATTGTTCATGGCCTCGATTTTGGCAGGATCCACGCGAACCCCTTGTGCTGAGATAATGTGCCCGAGATACTCAACTTCCTTTTGTCCAAAAACACATTTAGACTGCTTGGCATGGAGATGATGGTCAGAGAAAAGTTGCATGACAAGATCTAGATGCTGGAGATGTTCATCCCATGTTTTACTGTAGATGAGGATATCATCAAAGAATACCAGAATGAATTTCCGCAAGTAGGGTCGAAATATTTTATTCATTAAGGCCTGGAATGTGGAAGGAGCATTAGTGAGGCCAAAGGGCATGACCAAAAACTCATAATGGCCATCATGTGTGCGAAAAGCTGTTTTAGGAATATCATCCTCATGAACCCGAATTTGATGATACCCAGAACGAAGATCCAACTTGGAGAAAAAGTGAGCCCCATGAAGCTCATCAAGAAGCTCATCAACAATAGGAATTGGAAAGTTATCCTTGATGGTGAGGTGATTAAGTGCTCGAAAGTCAATGCAGAGGCGCCATGACCCATCTTTTTTGCGGACAAGCATAACTGGAGAAGAAAAGGAACTAGTGCTTAGGCGAATAATACCTTGCTTCAATAAGTCACGAACGAGCATTTCAATCTCCGTTTTTTGGTGAAATGGGTAGCGATAGGGCCTGATGTTGGGAGGAACGCTGCCAGGAAGGAGCTGAATACGATGGTCTTCTAGCCTGGAAGGTGGTAATCCCACTGGTTCAGCAAAGACACCTGTATATCGATCCAGAATTTGTTGTAGATCCAAAGGAGTAGTGGAGACCGTTGATGGTTGCATCTGGATGGAATGGATCTGAGCGATGACACCATGTGAACTCTTCTTGAGGAGTTTTTCCATGCGATGTGAACTGATGATGCTGAGAGAACCTGGTTGTAATCCTGTCAATGTGTGTTTGTGTCCATTGAGAGAAAACTGCATCCAAAGTTCGGCAAAATCCCATAAGATAGGGCCGAGTGTGCGTAGCCATTGAGCACCCAAAACCACATCACATCCGCCTAAAGGCAAGGCAAACATGTCCGAGCGCAAGATATAATCTCCCATAGAGATACGCACATTTCGACACTTCCCTTTGCAAGGTAAGGTGCCCCCATTGGCAATCATGACTTCAAAGTTGGAGCAAGGATGGATAAAACAATCAGCTTGTTTGGCTATCCGAGGGTCAATGAAATTATGAGTGCTACCAGAATCAATGAGGATTGTAAGAGGAAGCTTCTTGAAGTAACCCCTGACCCGCATTGTTTGGGGGGTGGTGATTCCAGCTAGAGCATGGAGAGATATCTCTGGATGGTCATCCTGAGACGGAGGGTCAATAGGCGGTTCCTGACTGTCGACCGGAGCATCCAATGTTTCTGGATCTTCGTCACCCATTTCAGAGGCAGGCGGAGACTCCACATCCAGAAGATAGAGCTTTTGCTGAACACATCTATGTCCCCGAGTGAATTTCTCATCACAATTATAGCAAAGCCCCTTTTCTCTGCGTGCTTGCATCTCTATTTCAGACAAACTCTTGATAGGAGTCGGTCGAGGAGCCTGCGGTATAGGTGGTCGCTAAGAACCCATATTTTGGAAGGGAACAAAAGTGGGCTTGGAGCGTTGTTGAGCTGCAAGCTTGTCTTCTGCCAACTTAGCCAACCCGAGTGCTTCCATCATTGTGTTGGGGCAGAACATTTTGACCTCAGAGCGAATGGAATCCTTTAGACCACTGATAAAACAACTCCGGTAAAATTCACCAGACAATCCTTCGGTGTGGTTGGCTAGATTCTCAAATTCGGTTTGATACTCTCTCACAGTGCCAGTTTGGCGAAGTTTAGTGAGGGCTCCTGTGAATTCATCAAAAGCACTAGGACCAAATCGTTGCAAAAGGAGCTGGCAAAAGTCTGTCCAGTTGGGCTCTGGATGAGCCTTGATGTACCAGCGGGTACCATTGAAGAGCTTCCTGTTCCAAATGAAAGGATGCCAGTGGAACTTTGTTGACATCAAAAGTATTATGCAGACTGAAATACTGTTCTGCACGATAGATCCATCCAGTTGGATCGGTACCATTGAAGCGAGGAAAATCAAGCTTCGGACCACGGAAATTGCTGGAAGCAGAGAACCCATTGTCTACTAAAGACTCGGACTGCCGTTTGTTATTGTTCATAGCTGAATGTTCAAGATGGAGACCAAGAAATTTTTCATCCAGATCCTGGAGTTTGGCTTGGATGGCTGCAAGTGCTTCCTCCATGGTTTTTTCTCCTGCACGGGTGACAACCATAACCAGGATTTTTTTTATTTTTATTATTATTATTATTATTATTATTATTTTTTATTTTTTTTTTATTTTATTTTTTTACTGGGTAGGAAAACAAAAACAGGAACTACTTCAGTAAGAGAAAATTTGGATTTGGGAAAAAATCAGAAGGGTAATTGGGATTTGATTAAATTTTGGACACTGTTGGATAGATAGGGAAGCAAAAATGAGGATTTCAAAAGCGGGGTGAAAGAATGGGAAAATTTGGCAGAGGGGAACAAAGAAGTAGAATTCAGAAAGGAACTTTGTGGTAAAATTTGAAGGTGATTGGGTGAAATCTGAGGAAGTTATGGCCAACCCTAAAAATAGACAAATGTGGGATTTTGGGCTTTGGGAAGGGGAATTGAGGATAGGGTCCTTAGGACTGAAATATGCAGAATGGGATGACAGGGGTTCCCCGAAAATTTCAAGGGAAACAGAGTAAAAATAAGGGAGATATGGAGAAAACACTGAATTTTTTTTTTTTTTTTTTAATTTTTTTTTTGACTGGGTAGGAAAACAAAAACAGGAACTACTTCAGTAAGGGAAAATTTGGATTTGGGAAAAAATCAGAAGGGTAATTGGGATTTGATTAAATTTTGGACACTGTTGGATAGATAGGGAAGCAAAAATGAGGATTTCAAAAGCGGGGTGAAAGAATGGGAAAATTTGGCAGAGGGGAACAAAGAAGTAGAATTCAGAAAGGAACTTTGTGGTAAAATTTGAAGGTGATTGGGTGAAATCTGAGGAAGTTATGGCCAACCCTAAAAATAGACAAATGTGGGATTTTGGGCTTTGGGAAGGGGAATTGAGGATAGGGTCCTTAGGACTGAAATATGCAGAATGGGATGACAGGGGTTCCCCGAAAATTTCAAGGGAAACAGAGTAAAAATAAGGGAGATATGGAGAGAACACTGAATTTTTTTTTTTTTTTTTTTTTTTTATCTCAGACTGGAGTGGCTACGGCTCGAAAGAAATCTGGAACAGCGCCGAATGGACTGAAAACGGCTGAATCTGGAACAACTTGCAAAATAGATCTGAAACGGTGCAGCAGTGATCGACAATAGTTCAGCTGAAAGTAGATATGGACCCCAGGTATGTGCGGCTTCCTAACAGTTCAGTGGTTTCACTCGGCCACCAATGCTGTCTGACGGCTTGCATATTGGGGCAATACCCCTCACTCCACGGCTCAGGTAAAACTGATAACCGCTTTGCCACAAATGACAGCTCTTGGTTTACCTCACGGGTGGGAACTAGTCAATCAGGTAGGGGTCGTTGCCCTTTTCGCTGGCAGGTCCTCTCAATGGGCCAGCTACTTCGGGGTTCCTGTGGTACTCCTCACAATGAGTTTTAGGGATTATGCTCAAGTACTTCCCACAGTTAAGCGGATGGGGATTATTCCCAAATCCGAACCTGCAACAGATGCGAAAAAAAAATTTGGCAGAAATTTCACCCAGCGAGCCCAAGAAAGTGCTCTGATACCAGATGTGAGGCACCTGCAACAATTAATTAACGAGAATGCACGAAATAGCAGAAATGACAAAACTCAGAATCACTTTTGTATTGATCACAGGCCACTTCGAGGGGGCAACCTCCTTTGAGCAAGCTCAATACAAATAACTTCACGGTGCCTTCATAGGTCTCAACACACACTTATATACTAATTCTAGGCGCCAATACTATGGGTCGAAACCATGGGCCATTACAAACTATGGATTAACAATACTACGGGCAGCTTACAAAGCATATGCGCCAACAACAATAACACAAACTATTGATTAACAAATACTATGGGACGACTTACAAAGCATATGCGTCCAACAACAACATACTAACAAAGTAAAGGCATGGGTTCCTAACAAGGTGCATCCTTGCACATGCTTGGTTGAAAAACCAAGCAACAGTTTTGTGGCGACTCTATTGGATTTCAAGCTTTAAATTTTTTATTTTTTTTTCTTCTTTAGATCTTAGTTTTATAATTGTTTTTACCATTCCAATTAGTAGATCTGCCATACTAGACAGCATATTCATTGCTACCCTAGCTATTGGCCCTTTCTGTAGCCTTTAATAGACTGAAATTTCACTTTTCAGTTTCATTTTCGGCAACCTTTTTTCCATTTTTCACATCGCGACTTTTTTTCCGACAGTCACGTAGCTCATCGCGACCTCGCGGCCTTTTTCTGCACTGCGCGCTGCAGCTTCGCGGCCTTTTTCCGCACTGCACATCACGTCTTCGCGACCTTTTTGCGCGTTGCACATCGTGGCTTCATGGCCTTTTTCTGCGCTGCACATCACGACTTCGCGGCTCAAACCCGCGATGCCCATCGCGGCTTTTGCCCTAAAACCCGTGATGCTGTTATTTTTCGTTCAGCCCAATTTTTAGGAAAATTTTTGCTGCATTTTTTGCCCATTTAGCCTATTTTCCAACATTATTTTTTCTGCATTATTACAACAATAGTGAATCATTTTCTGTTACATATGCTCCATTAAAATCTTTT
Organism: Larix kaempferi; assembly: GCA_027924585.1. Classification (NCBI taxonomy): domain Eukaryota; kingdom Viridiplantae; phylum Streptophyta; class Pinopsida; order Pinales; family Pinaceae; genus Larix; species Larix kaempferi. The sequence goes on along the minus strand of BSBM01000729.1, from coordinate 3,472,584 downwards.
TAAAAATTTTCAGTAAGTGAATGAAAGGTTTTTAGCATTTTGTTTAGATCATAGATTTCACTTCAGATTTGCTCAATAGTTGGCCCAAGCAAGTTCTTAAGAAATCCATTTATTTCTTGCACTTTTTCAGATATTTGCTTTCCTTTAAAAAGTATTTCAAAAATCCATAGTTTTTGAATTATTTTTGTTAAAGCATTTACATTTCAGAAAAAAACCTTTTATTTTTTGCAAATTGAAATCGTCTTGTTTTTAATTTGTAATCAATCGCCCAAGTGAGGCAAATTCATTTTTAGTTAAATAATCACACTTGCACCCAATCTGCCACATTATTAATTAACTGAGCCTTAAAATCTACCTAAAATCAACAAACGCTTTAACCCCACTTGGGGGACACTTGAAGAATCTTGTAGCTAGGTAGGATTGGGGGGATAGGTGTTCCAATAATACCCCTCAATTATTTACATCTGAGACATAGTGGTTGACTTTTAGGGTACCCAAAAATCTCTTATTATTTGTTGACACGGTTATACACCAATTTATCGGGAAGGCCTCTACCTTAGGAGGGTTGAAGTAGCCAGACTGGTTCCGGAAGCCTGAGTGGAATACCGCTATCGATTCAGTAACTGGAGGATACCTTTCGCAGTTCTCGGTGTACCATCCGTATGGGAGTACAATGGTGATAGAACCAAACTACAGATTCACCCAACCGAACATGTCATGAACGAGGTATCTTAGTGGCCAATTTTTAGGATTTTCTACCCGGTGTCCCTTTTGGTAGGGGGATATCTAGCCTTTGATTCCACTACTCATATTGTCAGACTTGGATTTCATCACCTTACAGAGGATATGTTTCGTTGAATCATAATACCACTTTTAGTTAGGCATTTGCATGCTCTGCTGCCCCCCTTGGTCTAGTAAGCACCACTTTTTTCTAGGAATCGTTTGATTTTTGGTATTTTGACCACTTTTCTTGATTTTTCCACTTATTATAGCACAACTGCTATAATAAGTGCTTTTGAGGTTGGTTGTTGGCCTGAGAGCCATTTCTTTTTTACACTCCCCTCCTACACACATTGTTGCACTAGGGTCTTGAGTTTTTTATCTCACCACCATCCACTGGCATTTCTAGACATCTTTCACCATTAAGAACTTAAGACGATCCCGCCATTTTCAGGGTGAACCCCCTCAGTTCGGTACACTTGAATCTACATGTCATAGACGTAGAGCGTTATCCCTTGACTCCACATGTCATCGGCATAAAACCCAGTCATCTGATTCTGACACACCTCATTTTACATCTGATTCTCAGGCTGAATCCGAACACCCTACCGAGACATCACCAACCAACCCCATGGCCGGATCACAATATGACCCCCTTTTCACCAGTGCTATTGGAGATACATCAACAAACCCCACTACTACTGTGAAAACCATGGTAGCCACACCCCCTTTAGGCATGCCTAACTTGGGAGCCACACCCCCTCTAGGCATGCCCAACATAGGACCACCACCTATTTTGGGTATGCCCAACATGGGGGCCACCCCCCCTCTCATTACCACTACCCAGATCCCAGGGATCATCGGAACCATTCCTAACCCATCTGCAACCCATGTTGCACTTGGGAGCGCAGGCCCCTCCCACACTACATCAGCTGGAGGAAACATCGCTTTCACACCTAGCATACCCTTAGGGGGCACTGGACCACTCCATAATGCTACCATTAACAGTTATGCCCCAGTGACCATGCCACACCCATCTTCCAGTCTGCCATACATGGCTAGTCTAAACTTACCAAACTTGGCAAGATTAACCAATGACCCTATTAAACACAACCCTACGTGGCCACCCATGCCCACAAAGCTTCCCTCAGATATCCCAAAATTTGAAGGAAAAGCTGGGGAAGATCCCCAAAACCATATCCTGTCTTTTCACCTATGGTGTTCCTCTAACTCCATAGTAGATGATTCCATTAGACTGAGACTTTTACAAAGAACTTTCACTGGCTTTGCAGCCAAGTGATACATTGACAACCACATGGGACCCACCCCACTTTTACATCCCTCGCATCAACGTTCCTTCAGTTCTTTCAACTCCCTGTACGCTATGATGCAGGAGTGGAAATACTTTTGTCTTGTAGACAGAACACCGCTACACACATCACTGATCATATCCATGAGTGGCGTAAGTGCCATAGCCTCTGCAAGATAAAAATTGACGACTGTATCTTTTTGGATTGGTTCCTCAAATCACTCCTACCCCTCATAGCCAAAGATGTAGCTTCCGAACGACCCTAGTCAGAAGAAGAAGCTATCTTAAAAGCTCAACAATTCGACCTCATATATGCCCAGTTTGGATATCTATACACTATTTTACCTGCGCCCCGCGCGGCGATCCATCCCACCATGACGTGCCGGGGGCATCCCATTCCGCCGACGATATTATCGGCCAGGTTATGGTACAAAACAAACCTTTTACCATGATGAGTGCAAACAATTCCCCAGACCTTTCTAGGGCTACATCTCATTCTGGAGCTACAACTTCGTATGCTCCAATAATGCACACCCACCACACTCATGGACCCTCATGTCCACCACAGTGTTATGGGAAAGCACCATCAGCTTGTGCACCACTTTCATACTATAACCAACAGGCCCACCAGACTCCGCTCCAGCCACAAGTCCAAGTGGCTTATTATCCTCAATAGGAAGCACCTCTTTCTCTAACACTTCCAGCAGCTCAAGGTTACCCACAACCGCAACAAACACCAGGGCCACCTCAGAACCCTCCTGTTTACTATCCACCACAACCTGCTCTAGAGCCTGCACGACTGCAAAACCCACCTACTACCCAAAGGCATGTTTACGCATAGCAAAACCAACCTCCAAACCAGAACAATCAGCATAACCAAGGAGGTCAACAAAACCGCGGAAGAGGACGTAACCGCGGAAACAACCAGCAACATAACCAAGGTGCACCACCACCTAATCCTCCAAACAACAATAACGCTACTCCCCCCAACCAAAATCCTGACCGCTCACCAAAACAGGCTAAAAATAATAATTTGCGAACAAACCACCCATGTTCCATATGCAGAGTATATGGCCATTACACGCACACTTGCCCCCATTTGGACCGAGCACACCAACTATGGAATGATGATGCCCAACGCCAAGGGCACGTGGAACAACCAGCGCGACCTACTCAACCATAACCCATGGTGCTGTAGAATCCTTTTCCCACACAAGGAGTGGTGAACACTCGTCCATTGGATCCTCCTCAAGGAACCACGACACCACAACAGCAAATCACATATGTTGCACACACAAACCAACCAATGGATTCAAGTAGTCATCATCTCCTTATGATGTCATCATCCGACATGAATCTCCAAATGCGTCGAAACCAATACACCCCCACTGCACCTAAAAATGTTCTCCCTATGATTGAACAACCAGTTCAGAATGCACCTACATCGTTGGTCTCCACAGTTAGACTCGGATTGTAGTCAAAATCACCTATGAATTCCACATTCCATTCCATCCCACCCCCTTTGAAGATAACCGAGATATTTGATTTGTGCACCCTCTCGCATAACACACAGGTACCCAACCAACAACCCCCTTTGCTCCCACAACCACCCTTAGTGCCATCTCACGTAGGAGCCACACCAATTCATACTATCCCATTTTTATTTCCCCCTTCAGGCGCCATCAGCACACTAGCCATGGCTACACTTAATCTCCCAGGATTAACATTAGGACTACCTGTGTCGTACCTACCTGCCCCAACCCCTCCCCCTATACCGAACGTCATTTTACAACCGGTGCAACCCATCAATACTTTTAACCATCCACCCCCTGGTGTAGCAAACATTCTGAATCGGCCACCTCCAATAGGGGCCACTGCATCAACATCTAGTAATGCTCCTCCTGAACTCAACTACAATGGGGGCATAGGCCCACAAACCTACACCATTGGACACACAACCTACACCACTGGAACCACAACCCGCACCCCCCCACCGACTCGCAAGTTGGTGAAGAATCCCCCAACAATCCATGCTCCCCCCAAGTGCTCTTTATGCGACGATATAGGCCATGCAACCCATCAATGTCCACAGTTACCAGTACTTCAAGAACACATGAATATGTTGGAAGAGTATGCTGGTATACCAGAGGTAAAACTTGAACTGCCTCCTCAACTGCGTGATAAATCGCTGCATACCAATCACCCGTGTTCGATATGTGGCATTTATGGCCATTACTCACAACACTGCCCTGATCTACCAGATTATAGAGCAGCTCTATACGAATTGAATAATGCCGACCTAGAGATATCCCCTCTTCTCATTGAGGAAATATATCCCACCAAATCTTCCTCCTCGGAAGAAATTAACACCATTTACATGGTTTCCACTGGAGACCCCTCTATTCGGTCGGCCCCTTCCACTGATTCCTTTGACACACATGTTCCACCCTTTCAAATCGACAAGGAAACCACATATCCACAACATGGGGGCAGGCCCAAAACCTTGCCTACTCATCATCATCGTCATTCCCGTCGGCAATACTGGGGGAATCCACCCCACAAGGGGAATCTCCCATCATCATATCATGATTTTAGTATGCCACCATGGCCCACTGCCTCATGGTATACCCCCCCTCCAGCAGTTTCTCAATGCCCTATTGATCCCTCTCTGAGACAACATCTGCACCACATTGACACCTCTGATTTAGGGGGCATAATAGATTACCTGGACCCTAGGTTAGGGGGCATGATCAATCATTTTGAACCTTCCCCATAACATCTATCTCATTATTTCAATGACCCCATTGTTCAAACCAACACATATGTGATCCACAATCATAAACCCCATGCACATAGCATGGGGGCAGGTCATTAACCCTGTTCACTTTTTCACATGCGTGATCTCAACCATTTTTGAGGTCACATATCACTTGTATATTTGATTTGATTTGATAGACCTAGTATTCTTCCCCTGCGGGTCATCATTTCTCCCCACCACTGCATCCTTGGCTTGGTGGGCTCACCTTTATTTGTAGCCATTTTTTAACCTAGTTATTTCCTTTGACCATTCTGGAGTCCTTATGACCTCCATTTTTCGCACCGTTTGCACTGCCGGATTCATTTTTCCATGCCCGTTGTTGACACCCAAAAAGTGCTCACTAGCTCATTTCCTTATTCACATGACCCATTTGTCTACTTTTTCACCATCAGAGCCTCTGAAACCATCAAAAGGTCACAAAACGACCTCAATACACCCCTTTTTCCACTCAAAAATGAATATTTTTCCTAAAAAAGCATAAAAAACCCTCAAAAAGGGTCCAAAATTCCCAAAAATATTAAAAAGGGAATAAAAATATTCAAAATATTCAAAAAAGGAAAAAGGAGGGAAAAGGTACCTAAACCATGTTGGTCAATACCATTGGTTTCCCCAAAACCATAAATGGTATTCCGCACCACCAAAAACTATAAAAAGGTGGTAGGGGCTCCTCACTTTCGATCCATCCATTATCCTATCCTCATGCTGCCAAAATCTCCCTTGAGTTTTTGGCCATTGTAAGCAACCTTGGAGAAGAGATCATTGGACATTGGAGCTGCTCATCTTGGGAGCTACTCAACTATCTTCACCTTTTGGAGGTATTGTTATTGCAAGCACTTGCTTGCCCCCATTTTCAATACAAGAATCTTTTTTACATATTGATAATCGTTCTTTACTTTCATAATATTTCCATTATTTGTTTATTTTTCTTGCATATATCCATAATGAATATAGCTTAGATTAGTTAATTGTTTATTTCTATTGAAACTGCTGCTACTAGTTAGCAGGTGCCCATAGCACTAAGCTTGGTTGCAAAACCAAGCCAACAATTTTTGGAGACTCCGCTAGCTTTGAACCATAGATCTCAAATTTTTCTTTAAATCTTAGTTTTTTATTAGTTTTTAGCCTTTAAAACCATAGATCTGCCATCCTAGACAGCAGATCCATTGCTGCTCTAGATCTTGGCCCCATCTATTGCCATTAACAGCTTGAAATTGTCAATTTTTGGGTTCGTTTTTCGGCGTCCGCGTACGGCTTTTGCCTCGCGGCTTTTTGCCCAACAGTCACGCGGCTCATCGCGACCTGTCGGATTTTTTCCGCGCTGCACATCATGGCTTCGCGACCAATTTTCGCGCTGCACATCACGGCTTCGCGGCCATTTACCGCGCTGCTCATCGTGACTGTGCGCCGAAATACCGCGCTGCACATCGCGGCTTCGTGACAGAAACCTGCGCTGCCCATCGCGCCTGTAAGGCAGAAACCCGCGCGGTCCATCGCGGCTGTTCTGCTAAAACCCATGATGCAAATTTTTTCAATTCGGCCGATTTGTTAAAAAATTATTTTTTGCTGTTTTCCATGCCCATTTAGCATTTTTTACAGCCATCTTAACTTTTACTATTTCAAATGCCCTTTTAAAGAAAGTCTTTTTACAACTATTTTTCAAAAATCGAAGAAGGCTTTATTTGCATTTTATCTAGATAAAAGTATTACTGTTTATTTTGCCCATAGCAATTTTTTAAAAAGAAGAAATCCATTTATTTCTTGCAGCATTCATATTATTTGCTTTCCCATTTCAAAAATCCTTAGTTTTTGAAATCGTTTTTGAAAAGCATTTACATTTTTTCAATTTCAGTTTAAAATACCACAAGTGCACCCACTCAAACACATAATTTAAACTGAACCTTAAAAGTCACCCTAATTCCAACCAACTTTTAACCCCACTTGGGGAACATTTAAAAGAACTTTGTAGCTAGGTAGAATTGAGGGGATAGGTGTTCCAATAACACCCCTCAGTTATTACATTTGAGACGTAGCTGTTGTCCATTAGGGAACCAAAATCTCCTAGTATTTTTTGGCACGGTCACAACCAGTTTATCGGAAGGCCTCTCCCCTAGGAGGGTTGAAGTCGCGAGGATGGTTCCGGAAGCCTGAGTGGAATACCGAAATCCATTCAGTAACTGAAGGCTACCATTCGCAGTTCTCGGGATATCCCTGTATGGGGGTATTGCGGTAAAAGGACCAAACGACAGATTTACCTTTTCTGGACGTGTCATGAACGGAGTATCCTAGTTGCCATTCTTTAGGATTGATTACCCGGTGTCCCTCCCGGTAGGGGGATATCTAGCCGTTGATTCAACACTCAATATTGTCTGACTTGGATTTCATCACCTTGCAGAGAATATCATTTGTTGACTCACAATACTTTTAGTTAGGTGTTTGCATGATCTTTACCACCTTTGGGTCTAGTAGCACCTCTTTTTTCTAGAAGCTGTTTGACTGTTGGTATTCTGACCATTTTTATTACATCCCTCCACTTATTATAGCGCAACTTCTATAATAAGTGCCTTTTGAGGTTGATTTTTTTGGCCTGAGAGCCTTTGTTTTCACTCCCCTTTCTGCACTCTTGGTTTCATTAGGGTTTTGAGTTTTTTACATATCACCACCTGACACTGAAACATTTTTTAAAACAAAACATATTTCTCACCATTAAGAATTTTAGACGATCTCGTCGTCTTCAGGGTGAACCCCCACAATTCAGTCTGCTTGGCTCTACACATCACCGATGTAGAGCCTTATCCCTTGACTCGACACGTCATCAGACAAACATAGCGTCATCCGATTCTGACACGCCTCACTTCACATCAGATTCTGAGGCTGAATCCGAAAACCCCATTGTATTACCACCAACCACCATTATGGCTGGAACACAATACGACCCACTTTTTACCAGCACTATAGGAGATACATCCACTAACCCTTCTACTTCTGTGCCATCCATGGAAACAACCACCCCTATAGGCATGCCTAATATAGGGAGCACTCCACCTTTAGGAATGCCCAACACAGAGCCACCACCTGTGATTACGACAACCCAGATCCCAGGAGTTTCTAGTACTATTCCTAACCCCGGTGTAACCCACGTTGCACTTGGAAATGCCATACCACACCAATCCACAACAGTTGGAGGTCATATACCTTCAATACCTAGCATACCTTTAGGGACGACTAGACCACTACACAATGCCAACATTTATGTCCCAGTTCCTATAGCACACCCGTTTGCTAGTTTTCCTTACATGGCAAGTCTGAACTTACCAGACTTAGCCAGGCTAACCAATGACCCAATCAGGCACAACCCCACATGGCCTCCCATGCCCACCAAACTCCCCTCCGACATCCCCAAGTTTGAGGGCAAAGCAGGTGAGGACCCCCAGAATCATATTATGTCCTTCCATTTATGGTGTTCCTCCAACTCCATAGTGGACGACTCTGTCCGCCTCCATCTGTTACAGCGCACCTTCACTGGCTCTGCAGCTAAGTGGTATATCGAGCAGCCCCATGGGACCCATGCCACCTTTACCTCCCTTGCCTCGACCTTCCTGCAGTTCTTTCAGTTACCTGTCCGCTATGATGCGGGAGTCGAGATCCTACTGTCTTGCAGACAGACCACGGCCACCCACATCACTGACCACATTCATGAGTGGCGTCAACGCCGAAGCCTCTGCAAAATCAAGTTAGACGACCGTATCTTCTTAGATTGGTTTCTAAAATCCCTCCTCCCTCTCATTGCTAAGGATGTGGCATCCGAACGACCCCAGTCTGAAGAAGAGGCCATCCTCAAAGCCCAACAATTTTACCTCATTTACGCCCAGTCGGGTTATCTATACACCATCATACCGGAAGCCCCACGAGGCGACTCTTCACACGGTGACGCACCGGGGGCATCACATGCCGCTGATGGTATTATTGGCCAAATCACACCGCAACCTAAACCTTTCAGCATGGTGAGCACCATACACGCCCCAGACCTCTCTAGGGCTACATCTAATTCTGGAGCGACAACTTCTTACGCTCCAACAAACCAGACCCATCACACTCATGGACCCTCTTGTCCACAACATTGCTATGGGCAAGCGCCATCGGCATATGTACCTCCTACATACTATAACCAACCTCCCACCCAGAATCCGATTCAGTTCCCTCCACAACCGATGCATTACCCACAGCAAGCTCCAACAGCTAATCCAACACCTCCAATAGCTCAAGGTTACCAACAACCCCAACAGGCAACTGGACCACCTCCAGCCCCACCAACATATTATCCACCGTAACCTGCTCCCGCACCTGCGGCTCCCCAGAATCTCGCCAATGCTCAAGGGCAGGTGTATGCACAACAAAATCAGCCCCAATACCAAAATAACCAACACAACCAGGGTGGGAAACAAAACCGTGGAAGAGGACGTAAGCACGGAAACAACCAACACCATAACCAAGGTCCACAACCTCCCCATCCTCCACAAAATAATAACGCGGCGCTTGCTCATCAGAACCCTGATTGGCTGCCCAAGAAAGCCAAAAATCCTAATTTACGAACAAATCATCCTTGTTCTATTTGCGGGGTGTATGGCCACTATACCCATGCTTGCCCACATTTGGAGCGAGCTCGGCAACTCTGGACTGATGATGCCCATCGTTAAGGACAGGCGGCTCCTCAGGCGCCACCCAACCCTCCACCACCTCAACATCAACCTTTGGTGCTACAAAACCCCTTTCCAACCCAAGGAGTAGTGAACACTCAGCCGTCATCTCCCCCACAGGGCAATGCGCCACCACAACAGATCGCTTATGCCGCTCCTGATCAACCAATGTTCGATTCAGGTACTCACCACTTGTTGATGATGTCAACCGTCGATGTCAACATCCAAACCCGTCGGAACCAATATGGCTCTACCTCCGAACCCCCGCCCCCGCCGATAAGGATACTGACGCTCATCCCACTGATCAGACGTTACGTATACCCCCGGTTCCACTCGATGGCACCTCTAAAGCACCTCGCTTCCCACTTCATCCTATCAACAATAACCCCAATGCGCGGGCTACGTCAAATTACAACATTGTAGATGACTTATCTCAGTCTCCCGCAGCCATGTCTACGTTAGAAGTCTTGAAAAACTGGTCTTCACAGCGCAAGACTTTACTTTCCGCCATTGGGGTGATTGACCCAAATGATTCGAAATTGATGGCCTTTGATTTGGACCAGTTCGAACCACGTCTGCCTTCCACCATAGCAGTCCAAGTTTTTGTTTCCATTCAGAATCTTGTCATCCATCGATGTATCATCGATGAAGGTGCCTCTACATGCGTTATGTCCACATTCATTTGGCAGAAGTTGGGATCCCCTACTCTCCAGCAATCCACCACTGCATTGCGAGCCTACGATGGCCGGTCAGCTCAACCCCAAGGTCTACTACCCAATGTCCCCGTCCAGTTGGGTGGTAAAATTGTGCTCATCGACAAAGAGGTTATTAATTCCCAACTCAATTATAACCTATTACTTGGCCGCAGCTACATGTACGCCATGAAAGCGGTTGCCTCATCCGTTTTTCGTACCATGATGTTCCCCCATGACGGACGCGTGTTCAAGATCGACCAAGTCACCTACTATGATCAAAATGCCTCTGCTACACCCGAAAATGTTCTCCCCATGGTTGAACAACCCGTTTCTAGTGCAACCACCTCGTTTGCTTCCTTTGTGGGACCCGGACTTTACTCAGATACGCCAATGACCTCAACCTTCCAATCTATTCCACCCCCGCCAACCGCGACTGTCGTATCTGACCTATGTACTCTTTCCCACAATATACAAACACCCAACAATCAACCGCCCTTGTTTCCTAAACCACCATTGGTACCTAGTCAAATTGGTGTTACACCCATCCACACAATCCCCTTCCTATTCCCTCCCTCGGGTGTAGTAAGTGCCCCGGTTATGGCTACCCTTAGTCTCCCCAGTTTAACCTTGGGATTACCTGTGTGGTACATTCTGCCTCCCGTTCCCCCACCAACACCAAATGTCATCCTCCAACCGGTACAACCCATTATTACCACTACTCAACCTCCTCCTGGTGTCACAATCCCTTCGTCGTCAACGAATCCTCCTCCTCTTGTCAAGCCCACTGGGGGCAAAGGTCCACAACCATACACTGCTGTACCACCTCCTAAGGCAGTTAAACCCCCACCCGTGTTTCGCGCTCCTCATAAATGCTCCTTGTGCGATGAGTTAGGCCATCCGACTCATCAATGTCCATAGTTACCGGCACTCCAAGAGCATATGAATATGTTGGACGATGACACCGACATCCCAGTAGTTAGACTCGAGCCACTGCCTCAGCCTCGCGACAAATCACTGTGTACCAACCACCCTTGTGCCATATGTAGTGTTTACGGCCACTACTCACACCATTGTCCTGATCTCCCTGATTACAGAGCAGCATTGTACGAGTTAAATAACGTCGACTTAGAGATATCTCCTCCCCTCATCGAGGAGATCTACCCTCCGCAATCATCCTTGTCGGAAGAAGTCAATACTATCTATATGATTTCAACAACTTTCAAACCAGAACCCCTTGATTTATGGTCTGACTACTTCCATACTGATGAGCAAATTTTGGAAACACTCACTGCACCCGACTACCCTTGGGATGATATGCATCATCGCTCGTACTTCCTCCCGGAGGCCTCTACATCCACCGCATCCAACCAGCTATCGGTCGAATCGAAATATTTCATACCCACTAAAGTTGATTGGTTTAAGGACCCCATCCTAGCACCATATGCCTTCGAAGAAGGGAACATGTCCAACATTTCCCCAATTATACAAATCGATATTTCCACCACACCGGGAAAACCTGAGCTCATCTTGCTGGGCGCATCTTGCACTCAAGCAGAAACTGAAGCATATAAAAATCTTTTTCAAGAATTTTGTGATGTTTTTGCCTGGTCCTATACCGAAATGCGTGGTCTTGACCCCGCCATTATAGAGCACCACATTGACACATGGCCTAAGGTACTCCCCGTTTGTCAGAAACAGCGACCCATTCATCCTTCCAAACTCCCCGCTGTTAAAGCCGAGGTCGAAAAACTTCACAAAGCAGGATTCATTTATCCTATTGCTTATACCACCTGGGTTTCAAACCCCGTTCTCGTCAACAAAAAACAAGGCACCCTTAGAGTATGCACTGAATTCCGTGATTTAAACCGTGCTTGTCCCAAAGAAAATTTCCCCACACCATTCATTGACCAACTCATTGATGCGTGTGTGGGACACGAAGTCCTATCTTTCATGGACGGTTTTTCTGGATACAACCAGATTCACATCCGGAAGGAGGATCAATACAAGACTGCCTTTACCACCCCATGGGGCACCTTTTCCTATTGCGTAATGCCTTTCGGCCTTAAAACTATTGGTGCCACCTTCCAGTGAGCCATGACCTATTGCTTTCACGACTTGGTCCATATCCTGCTAGTCTATCTTGATGACCTTACAGCTCATTCCTGAAAACGATCAGACCACCTTAATGACCTCCGGCAAGTTTTCCTGCGTTGTCGCAAATATAAAATCCGCTTGAACCCACACAAGTGTGTCTTTTGCGTTCCGGCAGGCTGATTGTTGGGTTTCATTGTTTCCCATAATGGAATTACTGTTGATCCCCTGAAAGTCAAAGCCATCCTAGAACTTCCCTCTCCTCGCACGCTTCGGCAGCTCCAGAGCCTACAAGGGTGGTCCAATTTCCTTCGGCGCTTCGTTCCTGATTACGCCACCAAAGTTCACGGATTCTTACGCTTACTTCGTACCCACATACCTTTTGTTTGGGATGAGCAAGCAGACATGGTATTCGAAGCCCTCAAGAAATCTCTCACACAAGCCCCCTTGATCTCCCCTCCGGATTTCTCTCAGGACTTCATCCTTTACGTCTCGACATCTGAACATGCCGTGTCCGAAGTCTTGGTCCAGGAAGATGCCTCCCACCAAGAGCATGTCATTTATTACGTCAGCCAGACCTTGTCTGGCCCACCCCTACGTTACCCATAAGAGGAAATATTAGCCTTAGATGTAGTCTTTTATGTCCAAAAATTGCGACACTACATTCTGCTCAGTCATACCACGGTTGTTTCCGACTCCAACCCTATGGTCTATCTCCTAAACCAGCGGCTCCTACAAGGTCGTGTCGCTAAATGGGTCATTATCCTCCAGGAATATGACCTCACTTTCAGAACTCCTAAAAGCACCAAATCCCTCGCGCTTGCTCACCTCATCACTGACCTCCCATCCTCTTCGTCATCACCCGCTATCCAAACAGATCTGATCGACGATCAAATCTTCATCATTTCGTCCGACGACCCATGGTACGGGGACATCTTGATTTACCTCCGCATGCAAAAATTTTGACCACACATCGATCGTGATGGATGCCGTCGCATACGACACCACGCCCCCCGATACCTCTTGTTAGGGGATGTACTTTATCGACGCGGCATTGATACCATCCTACGCCGCTTCCTATCCCATAGTGAGGTAGAACAAGTTCTTAATGATTGTCATAGCGGTGCTTGTGGAGGCCATTTCTCCGGCATGGCCACCGCCCAAAATATCATTCAGGCAGGTTACTTTTGGCCATCATTGTTTACTGATTGCATCACCGCAGTCAAACATTGCCAAAACTGCCAACTTTTTTCCCCCAAAGCAAGAACCCCACCCGCCCCCCTTCATCCAGTCATCACTATCGGACCATTCTACAAATGGGCCATTGACTTCCTCGATTGCAACCCCACGTCAGCCGGCGGTCACAAGCACATTGTCGTGGCCGTGGATTATTTCACCAAGTGGGCGGACACTGCAACACGGTTTTTCTTCAACCATGTTATCACTCGTTTCGGAGTGCCGAAGCAACTGGTCTCTAACCATGGCTCTCACTTCGAAGATGTCGTCTGGAAAGAATTATCAACCATGTTGAAATTTGAACACCATTTCTCTTCCGCCTACTATCCCCAAGGAAACAGCCAAGTCGAAGCGATCAATAAAATTTTGAAGACCATCCTCCAACGCATTGTAGACAAACACAAATCAAATTGGCACCACATGCTTTTCCCGGCACTATGGGCCTACCGCACGTCAACCAAAACCGCCACCGGTTTTACCCCTTTCCATTTAGTTCACGGTGTCGAATCCGTCCTCCCCATCGAGTGCCAGATTCCAGCCTTACATATGGCCGTTGAACTCCTACCGGACACTTCCCCGATTGAGCAACGCTTACTACTCCTAGAGCAGGCCGATGAAGATCAACGCAGAGCTCTTCAAAACATGGAAGTAGCCAAGCAACGATCAAAGCTAAGTTACAACAAACACGTCCACCCAAGAACCTTTTCTGAGGGAGACCTTGTCCTCGCTTACAATCAAGCTCATGACAAAACCGGGAAGGAAAAGTTTGTATCTATGTGGCAAGGCCCCTACATAGTACACACTTGCCTCGGGCAGGGGGCATACATTCTGACCGATTCAGAAGGCAATCCCCTACGCAACCCACTCAACGGGTTGTACCTTATGTGATTTTACCCATAGAAAATCTGATGGACACCACCGTCCATTATTGTACAGTCTTACTTTCTTTTTTCACAAAAAATTCAAAAAACCTAAATATTTGTTTTTCTTTGCATGACCACAGATGGATCCTCTTCCACTCTGCTACGTCGGTTTCACTGATGGGGCAAGCCGTTGGTCTCCCAACCTCGCCTCCGCAGCTTGGGTAATATACTCCCCTTCACATGAGTTAATTCACATCGACGGAGTATGTTTAGGTGCCGCCACCAACAACCAAGATGAATATGATGCCATGACCGATCTCCTGGCCGCAGCTCTCCAAATGAGCATCCGTCACCTTAACGTTTTCTTGGACTCACAGCTCCTGGTTTCCCAGCTCAACAATGATTACCAGGTATGCGACCCCTATCTTTTCCGAAAATTCTTGTGCACTAAACTGATGATGCGACAGTTTGAATCCATCTCATTTACACATGTCCCAAGAAACCTCAATAGTGTAGCAGACCATATGGCCAACAACGTTCTTGACTGGCACACTAATCAAATCATTTCATAAACAAAATACATCCACGTGCATAACATGTGCCTCCACGGGCATAGACAAAAAACAAAATACTGCATCCATGTGCATAACATGTGCCTCCACGGGCATATACAAAAAACAAAATACTGCATCCACGTGCATAACATGTGCCTCCACGGGCAAACAATAAAAAGAGACAAAATGTGCATCCACGTGCATACACAACAATATATCCAAACATATATATGCATATATATATATAACATGATAGTCAACATGTCATAGGTGCCCTCAGCACCCAATATACAAAAAATACATCAGCCGTACAAAAAAGTGTTTCCCCATATGCTCATCAGCATTTGGGGACAGATACAATATCATCTAATCGTCAGGATCCCTAGGCTCCTCTGGCGCCTCCTCCACTAGCCCCGCCGGATCATGGAGAGCCCGAGCTCTCCACTCTGCTGGCCCCGCTGGATCATCCCGTAGATGAATCCTCCTCTCCGCCGGCCCTTCCGGATCATCCCAACCACCATCCCTGTGCTCTTCCGCCAGCAATGCTGTCCTCGGTAAGATCGACCGCCACACATGCGGTGCCTCGAAGCAACGCTCCACGAAGTCCTGGTCCAAGTCTCTCCAGCCATCCTCTGGGAATCCAGCTAGAATCATGTCAAGTGTCTGTCTGACACCCTCTATGGCATCATCTCGAGGGCCAACCCCTCAACCACGAGCCCCAAATCCCCCACCACGTGGAGGCGGTACCGCTGCAGGAGGTTGAGCAACCACCATCGCCCGCCCCCGACGAACCACGTAGTCGGTCGGTGGTACAGGACCAACATCTGCACAATGCAAGTAAACCATCATAAACATATCCAACTATGATCATAAACAGATAAATCTAAAATCACATGATATAGTATAAAACAAAACACACAACATACCGTCTAAACCCCAGGCTTGTCCCTGGGCTCGAGGCATCTTAGGGTTTCCTCGATAGTCCATGCCAGCATATGGGTAATCATCAATCAGTAGAGGCATCTGCTCCCACTGCTCATAGACCTCCTCTGAGAAGAACCCGCGGATGCCACCACCACCACGAGGCATCATCTGCCCCCACCGCACCATGCGTGGCTCACTCACCAAACCATCACGGATGGGCACTCGTGGACGCAAAGTCGGTACCTGCTCAAAGAAAAAAGAACACAAAAAGGAGGCATAGCAGAACTCTCCTCCCTCCCGACTAGCCTTGTCCAGATCTCTCGTGACACCAGCCAAGAACATCTGACCCAAAGCATAGTAGGTCCCCCTTAGCACAGAGTCCACCATCATCATTTGTCCCCCTGACAAACGATGTGGCGCCGCAGCACCCAACACCCGCAGAACACAAGCCCCAACAGCCTGCATATCCCACTCCCACAGTGATCGCAGACTCAAAGCGTTGTTCTGCAAAATGGCCCCAGCAACACAAAAAGTCTCCAGCAAATCCTCCATATCAACACCTGGTGGGATCCTCGGTAGAAGATCTCCCACCTCCCCTAAACGGGGCAACCCAGTCAAAAAATATACATCGGTGAGGATGATCTCCAACCGCTCACCCCCAATAACAAAGGCACCCTCTGCAGGTACCCACCAATTCACCAATTTGTTCAGCAACGATCTCACTGAACGCATCGGTGGGATCTGAGCAAACTTCAAGAGTCCACTCACCTCCAGAGTCTGCCGGACCCCCGGATCGGTCCGAATCCTCTCCATCAGATCGTCGTCTATCTCCCACTCTCGCCATGAAGTCAATGGTCTCCTCAACATCCTGCCAAAAAACAAAAGAAATTTTTTAGCGCCAGCAAATTTTTTTTTCAAAAAATACCATTGCGACTTTTGCATCAAAAGCCGCGATGATCATCGCGGCCTCCATACAAGAACCCGCGATGAACATCGCGGGTATTGACCAGATAGTCGCGATGAACATCACGACTGTCTTCCACGAACTCGCAATGAACATTGCGGGTTCCAACCTCACAGTCGCGATGATCATCGCGACTGTCAGCCTAAAACCCGCGAGGTTCATTGCGGCAAGAGACCCGAAACTCGCGATATTCCACGTTGGAAGCTCAATATGGAATTTCATGGCCTTCGAGGGCCCGCCGCTAACCAAAAAAGACATAATTGAAAAGGCTAAGGCAAATAGGGTTACCTGAAACTCGCGGAATCAAAACCCAACGGTCAAATCTCCCAGAAATCAAGAAAGAGCTCTGACTGCTCTGCCAAACTCGCACGTAACAATGACATGTCATATGGGCCCCATGCCCTATTTATAGAAATTCCCCCATTTTTCAAACCACCATTCCGGTGTCATACGATGTCCGTTTCTCAAACCGTTGGTACCGTTGGAATCAGCACAACAAGAACTTCATGATAGTTCTTTCCTTTTCCTGTTTTCACCAGGTCCATTTTTTGACCATTTTTTACACACCCTCGTCACCTCGGTTTGTGTGCCACATCAGCCGTTCTCCATTCTTGATGTGTCTTATATCACCGGATTCCATTTTCCGCGCTAGTGATGATGCTTGAGTCCATTCCTCGTTCTCATGCCCCTATTTTTTGGGCATTGTTTCATACACCCCCTCGTCACCTCGGTTTGCGTGCCACATCGACCGTTCTCCATTCTAGACGTGTCTTATATCACCGGATCTAGTTTTCCACACTCACGATGATGCTTAAGACCTTTAATCGCTCTCATCAATCCCATTTTTGTTCGGTATAGTTTTACCCCTTTTTCGGGCTGAACAATCCCTTTTACGAAAAAGGCACTTAGGGAGTTTCTGTTAAGCTCTTTTCTGACTCCTAAAACAATGAAAATATTGCCGAGCAACCTTGCTTCCTTTCATGCTCGCTAAATGTATCTGAAAGGGCGTCTACCTGGTATAAGTTTACCCCTTTTTCGGACCTTGTAGACTAATTACGAAAAAGGTATACTCTAGTCACATCGGCTAGAAGAGTTCTCCATTTGCATCATTTTATGCTTTTTCGGGTTTTGGAGACTAACTTACGAAAAAGAACACCAATAGAGTCCACTTACCGCTTTCAGACTCTCTAAACATGAAAGCAACCATGAGCACAAACAGTACTGGGCTCAGAAAATCCACAAGACAGTACCATTTCAGAGCACACTTTTATCCTTTCTTGGAGCTCATTAAAACTACGAAGAAGGACCCAATAGTGTTTCTAAGCGCCACGACAGATCACATCTACTCACACAGCAGCTTCCTCATTTTTGGTCGCCTTTGTTCAGAGTATTCTGCAGTATGTCACCCTGGAAATCCCTTGACAGCACCTATCAGCTCGTCCCCCCCCCCTCAAGAGTCAATACATACCCTCCAGTCCCTAAAAGCAATGATCCCCACACCTACAAGTCAGTCCCCTATGCGGCCAGGTCAACCATGTCATCATGCTCTGAACAAAGGAAGTTTGAGTCTACCCACTTATGACCCCAGTTATTTCCCATCCCCACAAGTATGTCAGTCCTACCATCAGTACTACCACACTTCAGTTCTACACCTCGTGCTCCTATCAAGGAAACATCATTGCCTTGTTAGTTGTTGGTCTCCCTCTGTCGACGACAACCACATTTATTCCAGAGGATAGACCTAGAGGTCCCTGTGTCTTGGACTCATCACCATTTATGATGAGTGCCTATGAATCATTTCGAGAGGAGTCCTCAGTGCCTCTCCAAATGGTTATTTCTCACATGCTCGACTTCAACACCTTGATCGCATCGTTGAGACTCGCACAGGGTATAGACCCTTTCAAGTTTTTCATTGAAGACCCCAGATACCTCCTAACTCTTCCACACTCGAGACTCTACCTATGGAAACAACCAGTTACATTTTTTCTATAGATATCCGGGTTGCGCATGGCGATAGTATTCGGAAGCCATCCAGTTATATGCTTCCTCGAGTACCCAGTTCAGTTTCAGTTCAGTATACCATTGATCCAACAGCTCATCAGTTCCTCTGGGTCCACACTCAGCAGCACTATTGTTATTTCAGTATATCAGTTCTTCCGCTCAGACATGGTCAGCCCAACAGTACATCCCCGATTTGTGTCCCCTCTGGACCCTTATGATGTCACAGTGGTTCTCTATGTATCTTACAGGTCCCCCCTTTCGGGCCTTATAGTTATTCGTTATGTATATGAATACGAGCATGGGAATGCCCGCCTCATTCTTATATTGATATTCTTCCTCATCCATTATTTGAGGCCATGTATCTTTCAGGTCCCCGCATTTTGGACCCCATTGTTATTATTGTTCTATATCTTGATACGCGCATGGGAATGCCCGCCTCGTCCATTGTCAGAGATTATACCTCATTCATATTGAGGCCATGTAATATTTTTTGTTTTTTGCAGCTTCCAAGGGCCGTGGCTCCAGTCTCCAATTGGTCTCTTCTCTCCCCCAAACCCCTGAAAAAAGACAAAAGAACTATGATGTCTATCGGCCATACGATGAGCTCCTGCCCTCACACATCAGGGGGCAATCTGTTGACACCCAAAAAGTGCTCACTAGCTCATTTCCTTATTCACATGACCCATTTGTCCACTTTTTCACCATCAGAGCCTCTGAAACCATCAAAAGGTCACCAAAAGACCTCAATACACCCCTTTTTCCACTCAAAAATGAATATTTTTCCTAAAAAAGCATAAAAAACCCTCAAAAAGGGTCCAAAATTCCCAAAAATATTAAAAAGGGAATAAAAATATTAAAAATATTCAAAAAAGGAAAAAGGAGGTAAAAGGTACCTAAACCATGTTGGTCAATACCATTGGTTTCTCCAAAACCATAAATGGTATTCCCCACCACCAAAAACTATAAAAAGGTTGTAGGGGTTCCTCACTTTCGATCCATCCATTATCCTATCCTCATGCTGCCAAAATCTCCCTTGAGTTTTTGGCCATTGTAAGCAACCTTGGAGAAGAGATCATTGGAGATTGGAGCTGCTCATATTGGGAGCTACTCAACTATCTTCACCTTTTGGAGGTATTGTTATTGCAACCACTTGCTTGCCCCCATTTTCAATACAAGATTTTGTTTTACATATTGATAATCGTTCTTTACTTTCCATAATATTTCCATTATTTGTTTATCTTTCTTGCATACATCCATAATGAATATAGCTTAGATTAGTTAATTGTTTATTTCTATTGAAACTGCTGCTACTAGTTAGCAGGTGCCCATAGCACTAAGCTTGGTTGCAAAACCAAGCCAACACTTTTTGGCGACTCCGCTGGCTTTGAACCATAGATCTCAAATTTTGCTTTAAATCTTAGTTTTTTATTAGTTTTTAGCCTTTAAAACCATAGATCTGCCATCCTAGACAGCAGATCCATTGCTGCTCTAGATCTTGGCCCCATCTATTGCCATTAATAGCTAAGATTTTTCGAGCATTCTTTCCCATGCCCCTCGTCACCTCGATTTGCGTTCCACATTGGCCGTGGTCCATTTTTGACAAGTTTTATATCGACGGATTCAGTTTTCCACACTCGTGATGATGCTCGAGATCATTTCTCACTCTCACCACCAGATTTTTCGGGCATTTTTTCCAATGCCCCTCGTCACCTCGATTTACGTGCCACATCGGCCATGGTCCATTTTTATGAGTTTTATATCGACGGATTCAGTTTTCCACGCTCGTGATGATGCTTGAAATAATTTCTCACTCTCACCCTCAAAGATTTTGAGCATTTCTCCAAAATGTCCCTCATCGGCTCGATTTGCGTGCCACATCGGCCGTTGCCTGTTTTTGACGATCTTTATGTCGCCGGATTCAGTTTTTCGTGCTCATGACGATGCTCGAGATCATTTCTCACTCTCTCCAATACCTTCTTGTTTGGTATAATTTTACCTTTTTTTCAGGCCGAGCAATTCTTTTACAAAAAAGGCACTTAGGGAGTTTCTGTTAAGCTCTTTTCTGACTCCTAAAACAATGAAGAGATCGCCCAGTAATCTTGCTTCCTTTCATGCTAGCTAAAAGTATCTGAAAGGGAATCTACCTGGTATAAGTTTACCCCTTTTCCAGACCTTGTAGATTAATTACGAAAAAGGAATACTCTAGTCACATTGGCTAGAAGAGTTCTCCATTTGCATCATTTTATGCCTTTTCGGGCCTTGGAGACTAACATACGAAAAAGAACACTAATGGAGTCTACTTACCGCTTTACGACTCTCTAAAAATGAAAGCAACCATGAGCAATTACTATCTTGCGCTCATATAAATCCACAGGATGGTACTCCTCCACCAATGAGGAGTCTTCTTATCGTTTTCAGACTCCCTAAAAATGAAAACACTTATGAGCATGAATAGTCTTGTGCTCACAAAATCCACAGGACAGTACCATTTCAGAGCACACTTTTATCCCTTCTTGGAGCTCATTAAAAATATGAAGAAGGACCCAATGGTGCTTCTTGGCGCCACAAGAGATCATGTCTACTCATATGGTAGCTTCCCCATTTTGGTCGCCTTTTTTTAGAGTATTCTGCAGTATGTCATCCTGAGAGTCTCCCGAAAGCATCCATCAGCTTGATCCCTAGACTTACTCCAGTATACAATACATACCCCTAAGCTATGATCCCCACACCTAAAAGCCAGTATCCTATGCTGTCAGGTCAACCATGTCATCATGCTCTGAACAAAGGAAGTTTGAGTCCACCCACCATATGACCCCAGCTATTCCCCATCCCCACAGTACGTTAGTCCTACCATCAGTACTACCACACTTCAATTGTACACCTCACGCTCCTATCAAAGAAACATCATTGCCTTGATAGTTGCTGGTCTCCCTCTGTTGACGCCAACTGAATCTATTCCAGAGGATAGACCTAGAGGTCCCTGTGCCTTGGAGACCTAGAGGATGAGTGCCTACGGATCATTTCGAAAGGATTCCCCAGTGCCTCTCCAAATGATTGTTTCTCACATACTCAACTTCAACACCTTGATCGCATCGTTGAGACTCGTACAGTCTATCGGTCCTTTCAGTTATTTGTTGAAGACCCCGGATATCATCTGACTCTACCACATATGAGAGTCTAATTAAGGACACAACCAGTTACATTTTCCTATGGATATTTGGGTTGCGTTTACCGATAGTTTTCAGATGTACCCCACTTTTGTACTCCCTTGAGTATACAGTTACATATAACTCCTTAGAGTTGACTCACAATCATTGAGTCCTTACAGATGTTGGACACTTTCAGTTTCAGCGGTTCATCAACCCTTCTAATACCTTATTCAGAATGGTTGTTGCCTTTTTTTCAGTGTATCAGTTATTCAGATCAATCATGATATGACCATGAGTATGTCCCAGCATTGTGTCCCCTCTGGACCATTATGATGTACCGGCATATTTTTATGTATTTCTTCAGGCCCCACTTTTTGGGCCTAATTGTTATGTATATGTCTTGATATGAGCATGGGTATGCCCGCCTCATCCATAGTCAGACATTATTCCTCATTCATTTTGAGGCCATGTAATATTTTTTGTTTTTTGCAGCTTCCAAGCGGCCATTTCTCCAGTCTCCAACCGGTCTCTTCTCTTCTCCAAAACTTAGGAAAAAAGACAGAAGAACTATGATGTCTATCGGCCATACGATGAGCTCCTGCCCTCACACATCAGGGGGCAATCTGTTAACACCCAAAAAGTGCTCACTAGCTCATTCCCTTATTCACATGATCCATTTGTCCACTTTTCCACCATTTGAGCCTTTAAAGCCATCAAAAGGTCACCAAAAAGACCATAATACACCTTTTCCCCCTCAAAATATATATTTTTCCTCAAAAAACACAAAAACCCTAAAAAAGGGTCTAGAATTCCCAAAAAATATTAAAAGAGAATAAAAATATTCAAAATATTCAAAAAAGGAAAAAGAGACCTAAACCATGTTGGCCAATACCATTGGTTTCCTTAAAAACCATAATGGTATTCCCCATCACCAAAAACTATAAAAAGGTGATAGGGGCTCCTCACTTTCCATCCATCATCCATCCTATCCTCATACTGTCAAAATCTCTCTTGAGTTCTTTGACCATTTTAGTAAACTTGGAGAAGAGTCCATTGGAGCCTGGAGCACCTCAACCTTGGAGCTGCTCAACACCAAACATCCTCACCATTAGAGGTATTATAATACAAAAACCATTCTTTGTTACATTTCTTGTTCTTTCTATCAATCTTTTTAAATTTATTGTTATATGCACATGTTAATGTTAGATTAGTTTATAGTTGTATTTGCTTTGTATTCGAAGACTACTATTACAAGTTAATAGGTGCATCCTTGCACATGCTTGGTTGAAAAACCAAGCAAAAAATACATGATCATGTGAAAGATAAATTTGGAAGGTGTTCATCAGCTAAAGTGCTCTAGGACAATGTACAAAATCTATACACAAAGGGACCCCATTCTTAGCATTATTTTTGTCCCAATTACCTAAAACGATCAGGTAAATAGTTCATGAGGTTTGGAGTCCAAAGAAGGATTAAAATGTATAATGGAAGTAAGCTTACCTTAGGGGGTATAGAAACTTATTCCAATAGGCCCAGGCACCTAAAATATTAGGAAGAGGCACTAGAGCATCAACTACATTGGACCTTAGCCGATGATGAGGGTGCTATGCGGTAGGTGTTGGTTTATCCAACAATACTAAGAGGTGGAGGGGGGATCAGTATTTCCTTTTTAAAACCTTTTATATACAATTAGTATTAATCACAAGTTAAATAATCATAAGTAACGTGAATTATTAATATAATTAACAATTTGAACAAACATATTTATCGTGGAAACATCAAAGGTAAATCCAACAAAGCTTTCCTATTAATGAGCTAATCGTATACAAAATTGTTTTACAAGCACCAACTTGATGGAGATATTAATCTCCTAGATTCTTCTGCCACTACAGAAAGGATGCTCATACACCCATGGTTTTCTACCTACTCAGCGGACAAGGATGCCCCACCACCCTAATTCTCCAGCCACAACTAGAAGGAGGAAATAATTCCCTTAGAAGGCCTGAACCTGCCCCAAGCACCACCCAACAACCCTCTAATTTATAATAGTTTTAAATTCAGTTTTTCAAATCTTTAGTGGCAACTCGAACTTTTGTAATGCTTCATCTATCTCACTGGCATCTTTCTTGCTTCTGATATGCAATTACCAAAACTTCAAAGACACCTCTGGTCCTATTCATACATTTGACTTGTATGGTTATATATATTTTCAAAGAACTTTATTATTTGAAACATTGTGTTTTTTTAGGAAAATCATGCCTCTTCATTGTTGATGTATTTGTAACTTTAGAATGTATTGAGTTGTATATTTTATATTGTATTTTTATTTTATTGTTGTACCTCCGACGGAGATGTTCATTCCTCCGATCGGAGAAGTCATTATTGTACTTGGGTCATGTAAATTCATTGAGGTCCATCCTCCCATGTATGATGGAGAATTAGACTCCCATTGTGGGGTCATCCCAGTGACAAGTGGTAATGGGTTATTAGACTCTCCTAAGGGAGGTCGGCTCAGTTAGATTAAAAGGAAAGTAAAGGTAAAGTATAAATAGAGAGGAGCACCTCTCTATTTATCCATTCACACACTCAGTCACTTCACATTAGTAAGAGAGAGGAGGAGTCCGCATAGGTGGAGGAGGAGAAGCTTCTAGGAGACTTTCTCTTGTTTTGGGGTTTTGTATTGGTGCTCATTCTATCTCTGAGGAAGTTGCAGGGTTTTTCACCTTTATGGTTTTCCCCGATGAAATGCTCTGTGTCTCTTGTCTCTTGTGTTTGATATGATGTACATGTTGTTCTCTCAGTTAAGATCCTAGATAATATTGAATTAAATGATGAAAAACTAACATTCATAAAAAATATTGGATCCTTATAATGGCATTGATTCATCATTGATCTTCATAGTCTTTCAATCTTGTTTTAATTAGTAATGAATTACTATTTTGCAGAGTTAACCAATTTTGGCAATTTGGACAAATTGTTCTCCAAATCTGCCATTGCCAAACGTCTCTTCAACAGAGTGGACATCAAACAAGCAGTCAACTGATATTTACAAGTATTTTGCATCTTATCCTTTTAATTAACCCTCCAGCATCTCTCAATAGTGAAATGATTCAAAATCATTGGGTCTTCGTTAATCCACATCGACGGTGGAATTCAACATGCGCTTAGCTAGATTTCATAAAGAATTCACATCACATATTGAGCTTTAAACGCTGCACAACTTAACCCAGTGAAATTCTCCTATACCATTGGATCGCCCCATCCAAGATCGATGGTGGACTTGAAAATTTTATGAGCCCAATTATCAACCCTAGGCATCAATCTGTCCCATCAGCTAAATCAAAAGCCAGTTAGGGTAAGGTTTGCCAGTTCTCGGGTAACCTCTTTGACTCTTAATGTCATATAACACTCTTTCAATTACTTTGATCTTTAAATCCGGCGGTTGTGGAGATTTCTTTCAATCTGTGTTCTGTTTTTTTTTATTAATTTTTGCTTGTTTAAATAGGACCTGCCCATGTTCCCTCGTGTTTACCAAATTTTTTTGTCTAACTTAGCTCTATATTCGACTATTTCAACCTCCACTCGCCCTCCTCAACATCTGGTTGTTAAATTTGGAGAAAAGCTCAGTCTCTGGATTCTGACCACTGCTTTGCTTAGTGGCCACTAGCTCCTCTACGCGAAGCTTGTTACAACATTTTTTCAGGCCTATCTCCTTGTTTTATAATGGTGGAAGGTAGCAGTCGCAGAAGGACCAAGTTGGAAAAGGAGATAGTAGAGCTTCGACAAAAGCTAAACTTGTAATGTGACAAAGAGGACTTGAAGTCCTTGAAGACAACAATCGAGGATACCATCAACTACAAGCTAGAAACTAACAAAAACCAACTAATTGATCAAATGTGAGGGCTCCTTATTCAATGCAACAAATCCATTCGAAATCAAGCCACCGGAGCTCAAGGTCACACCGAGGCTTAAGGTCATGCTGAGGGGAACCCAATGACTTCTGTAGGTTCTAGACAGTCCCTTCCAGCTGCTAGAACTCCCTCAACTCCCTCAAAGGAAATATCATCAGCGGTCAAATCAATGTAGATTGACTACTAAGGTAACCACACGGCCTAGCCACCACAACCTCTTGTTATTTTCATGATAACTTTAATATTTTAGGTTTACTTTTTTGTTTTTAGATTTTCCTTTTCTGTTAGTTTAGGGGAGGGATTTTGTCCAAGGCCCTTTTGTTCAATTTGTATCGGCAAGTGTTTTGAAGGGTTGTACTTTTGGTACTCTGTATTTGGAAATGATTTAAACTTTACTTTTTGAAGAATTTAACTCCGAATTTGAAAGAATTTAAACTTTACTTTTTGAAGAATTTAACAATATATTTGAAAGAATTTAAACTTTATGTTTTGAATAATTTAAACTGGGTATTTTGGAAGAATTTAAACTTTATGTTTTGAAGAATTTAAACTGGGTATTTTTGAAAAATTTAAACTCTGTGTTGATGTCCGGGTCCCTACTATTTGAATAAAATATATGGATTCTTTTTAATATTGATTTTAATTAATTTTCTTAATTCTTTGTTCTTCTCTAAATTATTAACCTCTCTTATTTATTGATTATGTCTGTATTTATAGACTTTGTTTCAATTTAGATAAATTTTTGAATTTCTTTTGGATGCTAGTTTAAATAACGAAAAACAAAAAATCCACGCCATCAATTCGACATAGTGATTATTGAAACTACTGCTAACAAAGCATGTATGATATACATGGTTATCTAAATATGCCTTAATTTTTAAGGTTGAAAACAATAATTTTTAATAAAACATTATCAATAAGATTATTATAAAAATAGTATTATTGAAGGTAATGCATTTCTTGGTTTTTCCCTCGATGTTTCTACTCTTGCATTGGATTTACTATAACTTAAATCCATAGGTTTATATTGAAATGGTACCTTTAATATCTGTAATATTCTTTTAAACAATAGCTAAACTAATTGTCAAAATAAAAATATGCCACATGTCACAATCTGAGCATTCCACTTGTCACCCTGGAAACTAGATATCGACATTTTAACAACAAAAATTATAGAAAGATTGCTTGAAAGAGTTTGCTGGCAAGTTGAAATTTGTGTTTAGAGAAAGGGTGTTGGAAGTAGATGTTGAGGAGAAATAGCGTTTGCTCCTTCCTCCAGGGATGTTTTTTAGAATTGGCGAAAGTAGATATCGGCACTCTAAACACAAATTTCATAGGAACATTGCTTCGCACAATTTGCTTGCAAGTGGAAATATTCTCAGAGAAAGAGCGACCGCTCTTTCTCCAAGTTGTCTATTTTTACAATTCCCTCACAAAGGAAGGGGAGGCCGACCCTTATTCTTTCGAGTACTCTATTCATACTAGTTCTAGAATGCAAGAAGGGTCAGTTGATCCTTCTTGTGTTCGCCATTTTGGATATAGGGGAATTGCTGGATATGGGTGATCACATTTATCTACTAAACGAAGGGGCGGATCCCTACTATTTATAGTCGAAGTTGAAAGTCTGGAATTCTCATCCTAGCCTTCGTAGATTAAATACTTTTACACTTCTGTCCTAACTGATGGGTTGACTGACCCTTGTTGTGGTCAGTGTTCTTTCGGTGTTCACCATTTTGGATATAAATGAATTGATAGTCTAGCCTTCGTAGGTTGAATAATTTAGAAATTCCCTCATAAATGAAGGCGCGGGTGACCCTTCTTTTTCCCCGTATTCTTTTCATAATAGTCCTTGACTGAAAGAAGGGTTAGTCGATCCTTCTTGCATTCTCCATTTTGGATATAGGGAATTGCTGGGTAAACGTGTTCACAATTATCCACTAAATAAAGGTGCAGCCGATCCTTCTTATGGGGAAACAGAAGTCAGGACAAACATTTCTTATATGTTAGAACTTAGCTTATGCCCGGATCCCTACTATTAATAAAATGGGATCCCCGGTTACTAATTTACGGAGGTAATATCCAATTCTTTCGTCTTGATTATGGGGTTGATTGATTGATGTATTCATTCTCACTTTTCCATGCTTTGGATCCAATAAAATTGTTGAATAACTCTTGTTTTTCTACATTTTGAGAGTTGTAGAAAGCTTAGTTTTTTCCTTCGAAATACATCGTTTCCGCAATGTCCCTTTTTTTTTAGATTTGAAATCTTTCCTTCATCATTTCCACATTCCTTAATATGGATTGCGGAAATTGAAAATCAAACTAAAAAATGAAATCGCATTTTTCTTTTCCAAAACTGCATTTTGTAACCCGCAATGCGAATTGTGGAAAGGTCTAATTTTCCCTATAATTTTCTTGCTCCGCATTCCCAACTACAGATTGCAGAAACAATAAAATGCTCAATTTGAAATCTGTACTTCTGCAATTCCGCAACCTGCAATGTGGATTGCGGAAACCAATTTTTTTTTTCAAAAAAACACCCCTGCAATTTCTCTTCCACTTTTCCTTGTTCTAATACTGTCCATAAATTTCTTTGAGATCTATGATCTGGATTGATTTCGCTAGTAATATTTTGTTAAGTATTTAAAAATTAATTATCTTTTTTTACTATTTTCAAACTTTGAATTTCACCCCCTGCGAACGGATTTCACTGCGATTTTTTATCTTGTCGACGGATTTGCTTTTCTCCACTGGCTAACAGCTGCGTACCAAGCAATTCCTTAAGTCTTCCATGACCCAGTTCAATTTCGATGAAATGATCAAATCTAGATTGAAACCCTTGATCAAATCCGGTTCATAATAGTTCTAGAATGCAAGAAGTGTCAGTCGATCCTTCTAGTGTTCGCCATTCTGAATATAGGTGAATTGTGGGATATGGGTGTTCACAATTATTTACTAAATGAAGGAGTGGATCTCTACTATTTACAGCAGAATTTGGAAGTATGTAATTCTCATCCTAGCCTTCAAAGATTAAATATTTTTACATTTATGTTGTAAATGAAGGGTTGGTTGAGCCTTATGGTCAGTATTATTCAGTGTTCACCATTTTGGATATAAATGAATTGACGGCCTAGCCTTCGTAGGTTGAATAATTTACAATTCCCTCATAAATGAAGGGGTAGATGACCCTTATTCTGCCCCATATTCTTTTCATAATAGTTCTCGATTGAACGAAGGGTCGATTGATCCGTCTTGCGTTCTCCTTTATGGATATAGGGAATTGCTGGATAAAGGTTATCACAATAATCCACTAAACGAAGGTGTGGTTGATCCTTCTTGTCGAGAAACTGAATTCGGGACAAACGTTTTTTATATGTTAGAACTTATCTCCGCATTCTCAACTGTGGATTATGGAAACAATAAAATGCTCAATTCAAAATTTGTACTTCCACAATTCCACAACCCGCAATGCTGATTGTGGATTGTGAAAACCAAAATTAAAAAATTAAAAAAAAAACACCCTCGCAATTTATTTTCTGCTTTTTCTTGTTCTAACCTTGTCCTTTGATTTCTTTGATATCTATGATCCAGATTGATTTCGCTAATAATATTTTGTTAAGTATTTCGAAATTAATTATCTTTTTTTACCATTTTCAAACTTTGAATTTCACCCTCTGCGAACGAATTTCACTACGATTTTTTAACCTGTCAATGGATTTTCTTTTCTCCACCAGCTAACAGTTGCTTGTTGGAATAATTAAAACCCACTCCTATGTCAATTAATACATTAGAGACATTAATTAATCATTTTATGATTAATTACTATGTATTAGACAAAATAGTTGGCATATGAGTCATTGTGTGGACCACAAGGCATATTTGGGGGGCCACAAGCCTTCCTGGTGTGGACCACAAGTTTCCTAAGTCACTTGGGTGCATTTATATTGATTTTGGATAAGATTCTAGTGAGAAAGGTGCATGCATGCTTTTTACTGCTTTTGAGTGAATGGTGAAAAGCTAGTTGACTAAGGAAAGTGTTTTTTGGACCACTTTCACTCCTTGATGTTTCTTCCTTCCATTTGTGGGATTTAGCATGTTTTTTCATCACACATCACTATCTGATCATTAAATAATAAATTCGTGAGCCTTTGTTGTGACTTGGAGAATACACTTCTTACCTAGGGGGTTTTGCATCAATTTAGTAAGTCTACTATTGTGAGGATTCAAATGGCATCTTTATCCATTCGAATATATGATGTAAAGTTATATATTGACAACCATTTAATTCCCTAAGGTTGGTTGATGTATTATTATTCATGAGAGCAATACAGTTTGTATCTATTGTGAGTAATTTTCTGTGTTCTTGACTAGTTGTATGAGATCTTTTGTGAGAGTGTGTAATTTCTTG
The DNA here is from genome assembly GCA_027924585.1 of Larix kaempferi. Lineage (NCBI taxonomy): Eukaryota > Viridiplantae > Streptophyta > Pinopsida > Pinales > Pinaceae > Larix > Larix kaempferi. Next base: position 3,442,247 of record BSBM01000729.1, on the reverse strand, counting down.
ATCAGATCTTGGTGTGAACTAAATTTCACATGGCATCAGAGCTATCAAACTATTCATTTCTCCTTCTATTGTCTTGTAGCATCCAACCAGTCTCATGAAAGGAGTGTCGCTGCACCCTTGTTGACCTGGAAAGTATCACAATCAACCACCATCTATTGAATTGTCATTTTCAGTCCCTGCCAAAAGAAGTTACACTATTTCTGGTCATACGTATTGAGGAACCCAGAGTGCCCTGCCGATGGAGAAGCATGGAGTTCATAGAAGACATAGCCCTATTGAACAGATTGCAACCAATTTGGAACAAGCTGAGAAAAAAGATGAAAGAGAAACTGGGTCATAAAATGTGCAAGAAGGAGCATCCGCTACCAAATTGTACTTACCCTTCTTGTAAGTGATCGCATAGGCATAACCCATTTACGGTGTGTTGGGGAGGAGACTCGTTGTTCTAGGAAATTTTCCAGACTCTCGTGATCAGTCTTGATATAGAAATAATTCCCTAATAGGTATGGCTGCCACTTCTGTACTGCATACAAAATAGCCATCATTTCATTCTCAGGCATAGATGCGGCTAAATTCTTAACGGAAAGATCTCTTGAAGGCGGCAATCCCACTGGTTCAACAAATACACCTGCATATTGATGCAAGGAGGTAGTAGAGACCATTGATGGGTGCATCTGAATGGACTGGAGTTGAGCAATGACACCATGTGAATTATTCTTAAGGATCTTTTCTAGTCGATGTGAACTGATGATGTGGAGAGACCCTGGTTGTAAGCTCGTAAATGTGTGTCATTTCCCATTGACTAAAAACTGCATCCAAAGTTCAACAACATCCCATAAGATGGGGCCAAGTGCATGTAACCATTGAATTCCCAAAACCACATCACATCTGCCTAAGGACAAGGAAAACATGTCAGAGCGCAGGCTATAATATTTCAGAGAGATACGCACATTGTGACACTTCCCCTTGCAAGGTAAGGTGCCCCCATTGGCAATCATGACTTCAAATTTGGAGAAAGGATGGACAAAAAAATTAGCCTGTTTGGCAATCTGATGGTCAATGAAATTATGAGTGCTACCAGAATCAATGAGTATTGTAAGAGGGATCTTCTTGAAGTAACCGCTAACCCACATTGTTTGTGGGGTGGTGACTCCAGCTAAAGCATGGAGAGATATCTCTAGGTGGTAATCCAGAGACGAAGGTTCAACAAGCGGCTGCTGAATGTCGACCTGATCATCCAATGTATCTGGAACTTCTACACCAAGTTCAAAGGCAGGCGGAGAATCCACATCTAAGAGATAGAGATGTTGCTCAACACATCTATGTCCCCGAGTGAATTTCTCATTACAATTATAACAAAGCCCTTTTTCTCTACATGCCCGCATCTCTCCTTCAGCCAAATGCTTGATAGGAGTGGTGCAAGGAGCTGGTGTGATGGGAGGTAATTGGGAAACCATATTTCTGAATAGAACAAAAGTGGATTTGGAGCATTGTTGGGCTATGATCTTGTCCTCCGCCAACTTAGCCAACCATAGGACTTCCATCATTGTGTTGGGATAGGACATTTTAACCTCTGAGCAGATTTCATCCTTAATACCATTGAGAAAACAACTCCTGTAGAATTCATCAGACAATCCTTCTATTTGATTGGCTAGTTTCTCAAATTATGTCTGATACTCTCTCACAGTGCCAAGTTGGCGAAGTTTAGCGAGGGCTCCTATGAAGTCATCAAAAGCACTAGGAACAAATCGTTGCAAAAGGAGTTGGAAAAAATCTGTCCATTTTGGCTCGTCATGAGCCTTGATGTACCAACGGTGCCATTGAAGGGCTTCCTGTTCCAAATGAAAGGATGTAAGTGGAAATTTTTGGACATCAAAAGTATTATGTAGACTGAAATATTGTTATGCCTAATATATCCATCCAGTCGGATCATTACCATTGAAGCGAGGAAAATCAAGCTTCGGCCCACAAAAATTGCTGGAAGAAGAGAACCCAGTGTTCATGGTTGAATGTTGAAGATGGAGGATGATAAATTTTTCATCGAAATCTTGGAGTTTGATTTTGAGGGCCGCAAGTTCTTTCGCCATGATTTTTGCTCCTCCGTGGGTGACAACCATAACCAAGAGTTTTTTTTTTGTGAATGGGTAGAAAAACATAAACAAAAGCTTATTTAGTAAAGGGGAATTTGGATTTGGGAAAAATTCTTATGGGTAATTGGGGATTGACTAGGTTTTTAACACTTACGAATGGACAGGGAAGCAAAAAATGAGGATTTCAGAAGCGGGGTGAAAGAATGAGAAAATTTGTCAGAGAGGGACAAAGAAGAAGAAATAGGGAATGAACACGGTGCAAAATTTTAAGGCGATTGGGTGAAAATCGAAGAAGTTATGGGAAACCCTAAAAATAGACAAATGTGAGATTTCTAGTTTTGGGAAGTGGAATTTGGGATAGGGTCCTCAAGAATGAGATATGAAGAATGGGATTGCAGGGGTGTTAGTGAAGTTTCATAGGAAACATAGTTAAAACAAAGGAGATATGGCAAAAAAATGTTTTTTTTTTATTGGGTTTTGGACACTTTCAAATGGACAGGGAAGTAGAAAATGAGGATTTCAGAAGCGGGGTGAAAGAATGAGAAAAATTTTCAGAGAGGGACAAAGAAGCAGAAATAGGGAATGAACATAGTGGCAAAATTTTAAGGCGATTGGGTTAAAATCGAAGGAGTTATGGCAAACCCTAAAAATAGACAAATGTGAGATTTCTAGTTTTGGGAAGTGGAATTTGGGATAGGGTCCTCACGAATGAAATATGACGAATGAGATTGCAAGGGTATTAGTGACATTTCAGAGGAAACAAAGTTAAAACAAAGGAGATATGACGAAAAAAAATTTGTTTGTTTGTTTTCAGATGGATATGAAATGACTGTCGGAATGGATCTGAAATGGAGTGATCTAAAATGGCTCAAAATGGAAAGAAAAAAGATGGATCTGAAACGTCTTTTAGGTTGGATCTGAACTGACATAGAATGGATAAAAAATGGCTGTCAAAATGGATCTGAAATGGTTGGATCTGCAATGACGCGGAAGTGATCAGCAACAAATGTGCAATGACATGGAAGTGATCGGCAACAGATGGATCTATAATGGCGTGGAAGTGATCGACAATAGTTCAGCTGAAAATAGATATGGGCCACAGGTATGATCGACTTCCTAACGGTTCACTCAGCCACCATTATTTTCTGACAGCTTGCGTATTGGGGTAGTAACCCTCACTCCACTGATTAGGTAAAACTGATAACTACTTTGCCACAAACGATAGATCTTGGTTTACCTAACGGGTGGGAACTAGTCAATCAGGTAGGGGTCGCTGTCCTTTTCCCTGGCAGGTCCTCTCAATGGGCCAGCTACTTCGGGGTTCCTGTGGTACTCCTCACAATGCATTTTAGGGATTATTCCCAAGTACTTCCCAGAATTAAGTGGATAGGGATTATTCCCAGATCCGAACTTGTGACAGATGCGAAATTGTTTTTGGCAGAAATTCCACCCAACGAGCCCAAGAAAGTGCTCTGATACTAGATGTGAGGAACCTGCAACAGTTAATTGATAAAATGCACAATATATGAGTTCATAGAATATTTTTATTGATCATAGGCCACTTCAAGGGGGCAACCTCCTTTGAGCAAGCTCAATACAAATAACTTCACGGTGCCTTCCTTGGCCTCAACACACACTTATATACTAAGTCTATTCCCAATACTATGGGTCAATACCATGGAACATATAATACTACGGGACAACTTACAAAGCATATGCGTCCAGTACTATGGGTCAATACCATGGGCTAATACAAACTATGGATCAACAAATACCACAGAACGACTTACAAAGCATATGCATCCAACAAAAATATACTAACAAAGTAAAGAGAAGGGTTGACATGGGTTCCTAACACTAATATTGGCCATTCTCTCCAAGCTGGGCCCAGATTACTCAGTGTTTTTTTCGACCTTTCATGCCACAAGGAAAGCAGTTCGAAACTGGAAGAGTCCTAATCTCTCAAAATTCATGGAATCACTAACACAAGAACAAGACAAGTTGATCTTGATGGGAGCCATTAAAAATCCATTAAAAGACCACTGTCTGAATGTTGGAGATTCAAAGAGTTCGAAAGGGAAGAAGAAGGGAAATTTCAAGAAGCCCACCGGTGAGAAGAAACACAAGCAGAAAGTTTCTGAAGACTCCTACCACTCAAAGAAGAATCCAAATAAGAAGAATGAGAAGGAAAAATATACTTATTGCGGCAAGGGATTTCATTCTGAAAGCTCCTGCATGAAGAAAACCATTGATCAAATGACTCTACTCCTGGAGAAAGTCAACATTCCTCTTCCTGAGAGCACAAGGAGGAAGGATGGAGGACAAAATTCTAATGATAAGGAGAGAGTACATGCACTAATGGAAAGCACATCCAAGCCTACCTCACTCATTATTGATTCCAGAGCTTCAAGACACATGGTATTTACAAGTGAGTTTTTTACTTCACTTGACTCTTCCTGTGGTCCTAATATTGTATTGGGTGATAATTTTGAAACTTCTATCAAAGGTAGAGGTAGCATAGATCTCGAATCTGGTTCATTCAATAATGTCTTGTATGTTCCTGGACTTGTTGCAAACCTATTGTCAGTATATCAGATAACCCACACAATTACACCCAAGAAGGTAACCTTCACCCCAAATGATGTTGAGATATGTGAAATGTCAACGGGCCGAATTGTTGCATTAGGCATTGCTGACCATAACTCTAAAATCTACAAGTTTTCTCATTTTGTGTCATTTCCCTCACCTTCTGCTCTTTTAACCCATTCCAATGAGTCAATCAAATTATGGCATGAAATATTTTTCCATCTGAACTATAAATACCTTCCCCAACTTCATGAGAAATAAATGGTCATAGGGCTTCCCAATATCATATTTTCCAAATGTGTTTGTCAATCTTGCATCCTAGGAAAACACCCTGAGCATAAGTATGGGAGATCCAAAAATGAGAGAACCTTTGCACCCTTGGAGCTTATTCACACTGATATATGAGGTCCATTCCCCCATGAGTCCTTGAAGCATGCTAAATACATCCTCACCTTCATAGATGGATTTTCCACGTATTGTTGGATTTATTTCATCAAGTTAAAGTCTGAAGTTTTTGGTTCGTTCAAGCTTTACAATGCCTCAGTTGAGAACCAGTCTAGTAGACATATCAAGATTATCATATCTGATAATGGTGGGGAGTACATCAAATCATATTTTCATCAATTTTGTGCCTCTTCAAGCATTCGGATGCAAAAAAAAGTTCCTTATACACCTCAATAGAATGGGGTTGCTGAGAGGAAGAACATGTCTCTTAAGGAGATGGCCACATGTATGCTTCAGAAAAAGTCTTTATCACCAATACTTTGGGCTAAGGCAATAAATTGTTCCACATATATTCAAAATAGAGTGCCACACAAATCTCTCAAAGGATCACTCTTTTGTTGGCTATTCAAAAGGACTCAAAAGGCTAAAACTTGTTGAACATGACCACTCAAAAAGCCTTCAATGAAAGAAGTGTTCAATTTGAAGAAGAGCCCTCTCTGAATGTTGAAATTGGAGAATCATCTTCACCACCACCTGAAGAAGTAAGTGATGCTACTCTTGAATTTTTTGATTCTGATATTTCTGATGATGAGGACCATTTTATTGCAGAACCTAATTCACCAAAAATACCTCAATGGACTACTAATACTTTGCAAGTAGCTGGTGAACTAGTGGGAAATCCTCAGGACACTTGGAGGACTAGATCACAATTTGAGATTGCTCTCAATGTTAATGATCCTTACTTGTCTGAGAGATGTTATCTGATGGTGGATTCTAATCCTCAGACATATGATGAAGCCTCACATGACCCAATATGGCAGGATGCCATGGATGAGGAGGTTCATTCATTGCAGAAGAATCAAACATGGGAGCTAGTCATGCTCCCCCTTGGCAGAAAATTGGTAATGTGTAAGTGGATCTACAAAACAAAGTGTGCAGCTGATGGTACAGAAGTGAAATATAAGGCTAGGTTGGTGGAAAAGGGATTCTCCCAATTCCAAGGCCTTGACTACAATGAGAATTTTGCACCAGTTGCAATACAAAAGGATTTGATAAGACTAGTTCTGGCAATTTCTGCATCCAAGCGCTGGGAAGTGCACCACATGGATGTCAAGAGTGCATTCCTCCATGGGGATCTTGAGGAGGATATTTATATGCAATGGCCATAAGGTTATACATCTGATCCTAACTATGTGTGCAGGTTGAGGAAGTCCTTATATGGGCTTAAGCAAACCCCCAGGGCTTGGTATGCCAAAATGGACAACTTTCTCTTGTCACAATCTTATGTTAGATGCACATATGATCCTAATGTTTACATGAAGCTGATTGATGGTTCAATAATGATTATAGTTTTTTATGTTGATGATTTACTAATCACAGGTATCTCTACTAATCAAATAGCTTCATTAAAGACTGCTTTGCATCAAGCATTTTTCATGAGTGATTTGGGAATTCTTAAGCAGTTTTTGGGGCCTGAGATTTCACAAACAAAGAATGGGACTAAGGTATCTTAGTCCAAATATGCATATGATCTGCTAAAGAATTTCAATATGGCTGATTGCAAGCCTTCAAACACTCCTTTCCTTTCAGGAATTTGACTTGAAGAAGCAGAATCTACACCCTTGGTTGACAACACCTTGTATAGGCAGCTTGCTATACTTGACTCACACTCGACTTGATCTTGCTTATGCTGTGAGTGTGGCATCAAGATACATGGAGAAGCCACATGATCTCCATTGGAGGGATTCAAAAATAATCTTGCATTATGTGCAAGGCACCAAGACAGATGGGATTCACTATGCATCATATTCGGACCTAGATCTTCTTGGCTTTACTAATTCAGATTGGGATGGTGATAGCCTTGACAGAAAATCCGCATATGGATTTGTATTCATGCTTGGAGGTGGTCCTATTTTCTGGTCTAACAAGAAAAAAAGTGAAATTACACTATCTTCAGTAGAGGCCGAGTATAGAGGAGCAGTGAATGCTGCTACTGAGTGTGTGTGGTTGTAGGGTATTCTTTTAGAGTTTGAGATTTCCTTTAGTACTCCTACTGTAATCTTTTGTGACAATCAGAGTGATATAAGGGTGTCAATTGATCCAGTACAGAGACATAGGACCAAGGATATTAAGATACATATGCACTACATCAGAGGTTTAGTGCATGACCAGATCATTGATTTGCAGTATTGCCCAACAGGTGAGCAAACTGCAGACATCTTCACCAAATCTTTTACTGAGAAGACTTTCAGCTATCTGAGATCACTACTTGGGATGGTTGAACATGTGGTGGAGTGAGGATTGATCATCAATCCTTCAATTTTGATGATGTCCATTTTTTAGGGAATGTTTTTCCCATGAGGTTTTTCTTCTTTCATTGTTTTGTGGACTGGCAGTATTGTACAAGGTGATTATGTCTTATTACTAGGCCCTTAGCATTTTCATTTTCTGATTTTTAGCACATAAATTCAGACTTATGGGTGGGGTATTGGAATAATTAAAACCCACTCCTATGTCACTTAATACATTAGAGACATTAATTAATCATTTTATGATTAATTACTATGTATTAGACAAAATAGTTGGCATATGAGTCATTGTGTGGACCACAAGGCATCTTTAGGCCGAAACCATTCCTGGTGTGGAGCATAAGTTTCCTAAGTCACATGGGAACATTTCTATTGATTTTGGATAAGATTCTTATGAGAAAGGTGCATGCCTCCTTTTTACTGCTTTTGGGTGAAAGGTGAAACGCTAGTTGACTGGGGAAAGTGTTTTTTGGACCACTTTCACTCCTTGATGTTTCTTCCTTCCATTTTGGGGATCTAGAATTTTTTTTCATCACGCATCACTATCTTATCACTAAATCAGAAATTCTTGATCCTTTGGTGTGACTTATAGAACGCACTTTCCACCTAGGGGTTTTTGCATCAATTTAATAAGTCTGCTTTTGTGAGGATTCAAAAGGAATCTTTATCCATTCGAATATATGATGTAAAGTTATATATTGAAATCCATTTAATTGCCTAAGGTTGGCTGATGTATTATTATTCATGAGAGAAATACAGTTTTTATCTATTGTGAGTAATTTTCTGTTTTCTTAACTAGTTGTGTGAGATATTTTGTGAGAGTGTGTAATTTCTTGATCAGATCTTGGTGTGAACTAAATTTCACACTACTTAAGAAGCATTTCCTGGAGTCTTCCGCGACCTAGTTCAATTTTGAGGAAATGATCAAATCCTGGACGGAAACCCTGGATCAAATCTGGTTTATAATAGTTATATAATGCAAGAAGGGTCGGTCGATCCTTCTTGTGTTCTCCATTCTGGATATAGGTGAATTGATGGATATGGGTGTTCAAAATTATCTACTAAACAAAGGGGCGGATCCCTACTATTTACAGTGGAAGTTGGAAGTCTGGAATTCTCATCCTAGCTTTCGTAGATTAAATATTTTTACACTTCTCTCGTAAATGACAGGTCGGACAACACTTGTTGTTGTCAGTATTCTACAAGTGTTCACCATTTTGGATATAAATGAATTGACGGTCTAGCCTTCGTAGGTTGAAGAATTTTACAATTCCCGCATAAATGAAGGAGTGAGCAACGCTTCTTTTGCCCTGTATTCTTTTCATAATAGTTCTCGATTGAAAGAAGGGTCGGTCGATCCTTCTTGCGTTCTCCATTCTATATATAGGGAATAATTGATGGATAAACATTATCAAAATAATCCACTAAACGAAGGTGTTTTCGCTCCTTCTTGTCGAGAAACTGAAGTCGGGACAAACCTTTTTTATATGTTAGAATGTAGCTTATGCCCAGTTCCCTACTATTAATAAAATCAGAGGCCTAGTTACTAATTTCTAGAGTTAATATCCAATTCTTTCATCTTTATTATGGGGTTGATTGATTGATGTATTCATTCTCACTTTTCCATGCTTTGGATCCAATAAAATTGTTGAATAAATCTTGTTTTCAACATTTTGAGAGTTGCAGAAAGCTTAGTTTTTTCCTTTGAAATACATCATTTCCGTAATGCGGATTGTGGAATCTCCATTTTTTAGTTTTGAAATCTTTCATTCCACATCTTTGCATTCCACAATGTAGATTGCGGAAATAAAAAACCCAACAAAAAAATGAAATCTCATTTTCCTTTCCTGAACCCGCATTTTGAATTGCGGAAAGGTCGAATTTTCCCTATAATTTTCCCGCTGCACATTCCTGACTGTGGATTGCGAAAGCAGTAAAATGATCAATTCAGAATCTGTACTTCCACAATTCCACAACCCACAATGCAAATTGCGGATAGCGGAAACCAAAATAAAAAAGTTTCAAAAAACACCCCCGTAAGTTATTTTTTGCTTTTTCTTGTTCTAATAATGCCCGTCGATTAATTAAAATGGGAACCCCAGTTACTTATTAGCAAGTGAATCTAGAATTTTCTTATCTTGTTTATGGGGTGTCATGATTGTTGTCTTTATTCCCAAGTATTTTCATGCTTTGGATTTAATAAAATTTGCTAAAAAATCTTGTTTTTATGCGTTTTGTGAATTGCAGAAAACATAATTTTTTTCTTTTAAACATGTTTTTTTGAATTGCGGATGTAGGAAATTTTTAAGTTTCGAATTTCTCCTTTCCGCAACCCACAACCTGCAAATGCGGATTGCGGAACTCATAAAGTGTTTTGTCAATAAAATTGCATTAACCTTTCCGCATTTCCACATTCCGCAATGCGGATTGCAGAAATCGGAAACCAACCCGCAATGTGGATTGCGAAAAGGTCATTTTTTTATATAATTTTCCCCGCTACGCTTTCCCGACTGTGGACTGTGGATTGTGGAAACATTAAACCGCTCAAGTTGAAATTCGCACTTCGCAATTCTGCAACCCGCGATGCGGAATGCGGATGGCAGAAGCCAAAAACAAAATTTTTAAAAAGTCACTCTCATAATTTCTTTGCTGCTTTTCCTCGTTTTGATCGTAACCATATATTTATTTGAGATCGATGGTCCAGATTTATTTCGTAAGTAATCTTGTGTTAAATATTTAGAATTTTTACTATCTTTTCACCATTTTCAAACTTCGAATTTTACCCTCAACGAACGCTTTTTACTGCAATTTTCGACCTTGTCAATGGATTTGCTTTTCTCCATCGATTTAAAGGTAGGTATTTCAATTCTTAACCAATCATTTGTGCAAAATTTGGAAACTAAATTGAGTTTAATTTATTGTCTTTTTCTTCAGTTTTTTGTAAATTTCCATTTTCTTTCAACCATGTCGAGGAACACCCGGTCCAAAACACCCCAGAGTGAACTGAAAAATAAGGACCCAAACAATGGTAACTTCTATGATACCAATGGAAGGGTTTCTGAAACCTACCACCTAGACTGGTCGCGAATTTACACCATATTTGATAATGACAATTTCTCAGAAATTCAGCGCGACCAGGAAGGCTTTGTTAACATTAGTAAGTCCCAGCTCCATGCCATAATAGCTAGGCCTGACCTAATGCCTTACATTGATGCCATCAAGTTTATTATTGACCACGACAACCCGCAAGACCATTCCTTTAATGGCACGGCCTAAATCTAATTGGCCTTTTTCTGACCTGAGGTATTTTCCAGAGCCTATGCAGTTAGACAACCCCAACAACTGCTTAAGAAGCAATTCCTGGAGTCCTCTGCGACCCGGTATAATTTCGATGAGATGGTTAGGTCCTGGATGGAAAACCCTGCTTGTTTTATACCTAAATTTGATAGATTGTACCCTATCTCCTGGTTTAGGGAACCTTTCTCTTTGCTGGCATCCATGTTGTGCAGGCTATATGGATTTCGAAATTGTTCAGTCTTTAAAGCAGAGTGGGCATCACTGGTTCATCATGTTCTTACCAAAGGAGAATCTTTCAATTCGGAACATATTTGGTCAGTGGAATTGAAGGAAGCAATAGAGAAGTACTAGAAGACTCCTGCCTCAAGGAAGCTGACATTTTACCTCTCTGCTTATGTTATGGATGTCTTCTGTTCAGCTTTTCCTTTCCCTACCATGGGGTGGAATTGGACAAGGGATGCACCTCTAGTCCACATCTACTGCACTGCATTGTGGGAGGATAACTTCATACCTCTCATTTATGAAATCTGTGATCACTTCATGGGTTCCATCTATCCTAATATCTTCAAGGAAGATGCTCCTACTTATTCAAATCAAGCTAAGGCACTAATTTCTACAATGGGAGATTAGTATGTGGGAGAATATTTCTCCTACATCAGAATTTGGGGAAGAAACACATCCCACTTATTGCCCAAGATTGTACCTAATAGAATGGTGTTGGAAGAGATATCTTTCCAAACAAAGATTGATGGTGTATTCCCAAAATTGAATGGAGCTAAAAGGAATCCCCTTTAACCTTGGATCTCTAGTGATTCAGAATTCAACTCATGCAGCCTTTCTTGGAAAAAGAACTACCACTCTGAATCTTGGAGAGGCTCCCAGGAGGATGCATGATCCAAAATCCTTTTTAGCTAATCATTTCACACAAGAGCATATGAAGAGTGATTATTTTCATCAAATTGCTCCTGGTGATTGCATTTACCAGGGTGCCAATTCCTTCTCTGAAGTATTGAACATAACCTCTTCCCTAGAAGAGAAGAACTTTATCTTCCAATATCAACAAGAGCTTAAGGATAAAGTATTGCAGTACAAGAAGCTTGAACTGTCAGTTAGGGAAAGAACTCAAAAATAATTCGTATAGAAAGAATCACATAAAGCACAAGTTAGTACTCCTTTGATGCTGACGTTTTTTACACAGATGACAAAGGGAAAGCTCATGTTGAGGATACTCCACAACCTAAACCCCTGGCTACTCTCAATGCTCTTATCAAATCAGCTATTTAAATGAAGAAGAGCCTAACATTGAAGGGCTCATCGGTTGAAACAAAAACAATAACTTCAACCCCTCCAGTCAAGAAGCAAAAAGTTGAAGGTTCAGCACCAAAAGTTACTATGCTTCACGTTGAAGACAATAATATAGAAGATGAGTTACTCCCTACCGACTTCTCATGTCCAATTGTTGTTCCTGTTAGCCTACCATCAATTGCTTCAGTTGCTCAGGCTTCTTTTGATCCACTGGAAAATATGGTAGTTGATGATTCCTTCCTCGACATTCATTTCCCATAAGTCATGACTCCTTTGATGTTGACTTATCACACAAATGACAAAGGGAAAGCTCCTGTTGATGATACTCCACAACCTAAACCCCTGGCTACTCTCAACACTCTTATCAAATAAATTGCTGAAATGAAGAATATCCTAGCATTGATGGGTTCAATGGTTGAAACAAAAGCAATAGATTCAACCCCTCCAGTCAAGAAGCAAAAATTTGAAGGTTCAGCACCAAAAGTTACTATGCTTCACATTGAAGATAGTGATATAAAAGATGAGTTACTCCCTTCCGACTTCTCATGTCCAATTTTTGTTCCCGTTAGCCTACCAGTAGTTGCTTCAGTCTCTGAGGATTCTTCTGATCCACTGGAAAATATGGTAGTTTATAATTCCTTCCCCGACATTCATTTCCTAGAAGTCACCATTGTTGCCACTAAAACATATTATATACCCCTGGCCATCCCTACCAGTGTCCTTTGTATCCCATCATCCGATGTTACAGTCTCTCCAACCACTACAACTGGTCAACCTGCTGACCCTGTTGAAAATGCACCTTGATAGCCAACCAAAATTCAATTCTCTACTACACCTATAGAGCTAGTTGTAATTCAAAATTTTGTTGCACCTACAGAGCCCAACACCTCATCCACCACCTCCATTTCTACACCCCCAAACTCCAGTCCTGCAATAACTTCCATTCCCATTCCCCAGATAACCATGCCAATTCCAACACCTGTGGTATTTCAACCTATGCCTTTGGTCACCATCCCAGAAGTGTCAGCACCCACTATGGAAGAAATAGAAGAATTTGGAGAAGTTGTAGTGGTCTCTCTAGGAGAGTATTTTTGGAGTTGATCAGAAAGGGCTGTGGTGAAAAAAGGTTCTAAGAGAGCCCGAGAAGGGACTCTAGTGTAGGGCACTGTCCCAAATTAGGTCATATGTAGGAGGACTTCCATTGATGTAAAACAAGAAGCTATTGAGATCGCTGCTACTATGGGGACCTTCGCAGGGGAAAATTAGGATTTCGTCACCTCACTAAATAAAGAAATTGAGGTGAAGGAGCAAGAACTACAAAAACTAAGGCAGGAGCAGATTCAAATGAATGAGCAACATCAATCCCAAATGTAGGGGTTGAAAGATGATTATGAGAATCAACTAAAAAACATGCAAGCACATAATGAAGTTCTCCAACAACAACTCCAAGAAGCAAAAGAGTTGAGTGTGAACTATGCAGAAAAAGTTACAGCCCTTGAGCAACAACTGAAGGTTTCACTGTCCCTTTTTGTTGCTTCTTCTTTCTCAAGGTTTTCTAAGGAAGAATTTAAGGATCTTGTGTTAAAGATTCAGGATGATCATAAGAAATTGTTGATCGAGTTATTCCAAGGGTTAAATGAGATTAGGGATACCTACAATTCTTTTGAACATCATTCTAATATCCTCTATGATCACAATCAAAGAAGGAATGATGCAACAAAAGCTTTTGAGGATGTGATTGAATGGAAAAAATGTATAAAAGACAGACCTAAAGATATACATATCTTGGAGAGATTCAATCTCAAGAGGATTAAAGTTTCTATGGAATCCTGGGAAAATGAATGTGAGATGGTGGAGTCCACAATTCAAGAAGGACAGAAGGTCTGTAGTAAAAGATGGTATGCATCTGACAACCTGTTAAGTTTGTTGGACTTCCCCATCATGAATCCGATTGAGAATTATCTTCCTCCCAAGATTATGATTGAACAGATTGAAGAGAAGTATTTGAAGTCCAAGGAGTGTATTGAGCAGCTGGATCAAATCCAGATAGCAGAGATTAAAGAATTGATTGAATCACCTATAGCATCAAAAATGAAGGTTAATATTTTCTTACGTGAATGGGAAAAGGTGAAGAAGTGGAAGATTGAGTCTTTTACCTGCAAAGAACAGTTAGGACTCGAGCATGCCTGATATCAAGATGTTGAAGATTTGTTGGATGCATTTGCCGAGTGGAAATATACCCTTGGAAAATATTAAAACAATATTTTGTAATCCCTACTTTTATGGGAGATTTGCCCCTTTGTGATTTTTTGTAATTATTATTTAAGGGGACTTAGATCTCATAGGCAGGGAGGAAAAACCACCAAAGGGGAGAACTCGAGATGTTCTTTGTTTTGAGGAGTTGTAATTTTTTGCAATCTTAATGAAATTTAGTCAGTTTCTCTTGACCTTTCTTTTGTCATATTTGTCAAATTTCTTTGATAAGTTCTGGTTTCCCATTTAAATCATTGGATAACTTTGTTTCATGTTGTATGCTCATTAAATACTTTGATCTATGTGTTTGGTTTCTCATCACCTAATTCATGGATAAGTTATGTATTAAATAAATTTCTTTATTTAATTCATATCATTTATTTCTGCAGCTGTTAAATAGTCATCTTTATTTTTATGCTAATTTGTTAATTGGCATATCATTGATAGAACAGTCTTATGGTTTAATTCTTTAAATAAAATAACTCAATTTTCATTGTCTTGTTTTATTTGAAGCTGCTAATGTTAAATATAATTCATATATTTATCGATTGGTATAACATTTATCAAATACCTTAGATCTGATTGTTCTGCTATTTCCAATCACATTTCCTAGGTTTAGCATAACTTAAGTAGATTAGTCTTAAAATTAACATCAAATACACTTTTTCTATAAATCTTCTAGATCTTCCCAATAGGAAGAGAGATCAAATATCCTAGATCTGATTGTTCTAAAACTATAATCACATTTCCCGGGTTTAAATTAGCTTAAGCAGATCAATTTAGAATTAACTTTTATTCACACCTTTGCTATAAAGATGTTAGATCTTCCCTAACAGGAAGATCAATTTAGAATTAAATTGTATTCACACCGTTTCTATAAAGTTGTTAGACTAGTCTTCATAGGTTGAATATTTTTACAATTCCCTTATATTCATAAAATGTAGTAAGAGCCCAAGCTTTGTAAAAGGTGAAAAATTGAACTAAATTCCATTGATGTGTAATGCGACGAAGTTTCCCTTTTACTCCGCGAAGGAAATGCCTGTCTAAGTGAAGTCCTTGGCGAAGTAAAAGTTCGTGACAAGACATAATCTCACAAACTTCTATATAATTGTACAATTACTCCAGCAAAATCTACAGTCCGTACAATTACTCTAGCAAAATCTAAGGCATGATGAGATTGTTTTCTTCACACACGTGATACAAGCCATCATTCACCATTAGCACTGTAAGGATAACCGCCATTTCATAATTTCATCATATAAACCATCTCCATGTCAGCATACAACTCAAGGCATCGTTTGGAGTGATACATGTACAATTACACCAACAAAATCTACATCGTTTGGAGTGATACATGTACAATTACACCAACAAAATCTACAGTCGGTACAGATGATATCTATGACCACCATATCTCCATATTGTGATAATTACCATTCCCCATCCATAACATCCAAGTCAATTCACCAATTCACCAGCCACTCACTATATAAATGCTAAACCATACCCCACATCGCAACAAAATGAAATCTTCGGGAAGTCATGGCACTCTTCTTTACCGCCTTTGTTCTATTTCCTTTGTTGTTTTATCGGAAATAACTGAGTCTTATGGCTTCTCCCCAGTTCTCTTCGTGATATGTGAACATTTAGACATCAGTTCCCTGACAAATCCTCACCACACCATGATATATGGTCATTTCAAGCATTGTCGAAGCCCCAAGACCATGACTTGTATCTAATGTGACTCAGTAGATTCCAGGTGAAGCAAAAATCAAGTTTGCGTATATGTAGGAGAAGAGCATGTTTATATGTAGGAGAAGAGTCTGTGTTTGTGAGCTCAAGCTCATAGTCTTGAAATGTATTAAGAGCCCAAACTCTGTAAAAGGTGAAAGATCGAAGTAAATTCCATCTCTGTGTAATGCGGCGAAGTTGCCCTGTTTTAACCCGGAAGAACTTCTACTGATTTTTATGTCTTCATAAGAAATATTTTAATATAAAGCATGTCTTATGTGCATGAAGTATGGAAATTTTTTGTGCTTGAAAAGAGAAAATATCAAACCTTTGTCTATGTCGCGATGAGACAAAAAGGTTGCTTAAATAATAGAAAGAGTGATCTTGTATTTGAAATAATTGGTCAATTAGTGTCTGAATGTACAATACCTCCACCTCCAACTTTATTTCACCTACGGTAACTTTTTGGCCTCAATCTATAATGTTTTCAAATATTTTTTCTATGTTCTTGGCCCCTAATCCCATTAATCCCTCTTAATCTTCTATTTTTTAAATCATTTTGCTTTGTACCTGGTCTCAAATCCCATTAATCCTTTATTTATAATGCATCATTTATTTTTTCTCTGTTCTTGGCTACATTACCAAAAATGTGACGGAGGAGTGCGGTTTTTTGGAAAAATAGAGTAGAAACGGGGACAGAACGAAAACAACTGTTTTCTACGCCCGTTCCTGTTTCTAGAATGAAGAAAGCATTTTTAAGGAAACGGATCGTTTTGTCAATTCGAGTTATTAATTGTTGGTGGGTAGCTAGTCAATCATCAAATAAATGAAAATTTTATTTTTTAAGATGGAGTGTTGTGTAAGGAAGTTGGCTTAATGTCGTGGGCCTCCTAATGCCTGCATTGATACAGGATACTTGCCCCCAATGCCTAAATTGAAACTATAAGTAAAAACTCTCTCTGTTTTCCAGTTTGGAGCTCTATTTTCCCTGAGTATCGAGGTACTTTGTGTTTTTAAGTTTGGAGCTCTATTTTCCCTTAGGACCGAGGTTTTCTTTGGCTGAGGTGGAACCGAGAAGAGTGTTGGATGGCTAGAGCAGTAATATTGGTTTGAAGAATCGACTCCTAGTTTTTCAATTGCCAGGTATTTATATTATTCAAACCATAAATCTAAATCTGTAACAGAGCATGCTTATTCATCCTCTGGGATCAAAATCCATATCTTCCATGGTTGCCAAAAATCAATCTAGTGACAGTTTCAAGCTCACAGTAATTTAAAGTCTCTGAACGTTTTATATTCTCCTTATGCTTAATCGGATCATCTCCTTTGCAAGAGTAAGAAAAGACTAAACTTTTATTGGACCTTCGACTTGTAGACATAGAAGCAATAGACTCATCCACTGCAATCGCAAAAATAATCAGTCATTATTCCTCAAACATGTAATCTTTGCATCAGACTGTTCCATCATTGCATGTATAATTTCAAAAACAAGCAACACATGCATGCCTTCCCATACACACCATAATGCTAATTAAAATTCAAGCAAGATACTGTGTTGGAAAATGAATTTAACAGTAACAACAATGCAGATAGTGATGTCATTAGTTGGAATGAATCTGACTGCGATAACTGTAAGCTAATACAGGTAAAAGTAAAACCTACGAATAGGTTTTTCTTTTGTTAGAAATGACTTAAAATCACAAAGTGAATTATGGGGCGAACTAAGAAGGATTATCGACTTTTAAAGCTACAATGGGAATTACAATGTTACCTAAAGTGATGTAGGTAGTTTTCCATGATTGGGTTCAAGATCACATGTTCAAAATGGCCAAAATCATTCTCTATTAAGACTTTAATATTAAAGCATCTAGCTGTTAGTTTCAGTTATAAATCAGCAATAGTACAAATGAAGTATTGAGTTGTGTATTATCAATTCTGGAATAATCAAAGCCCCCTATTACTTGAACTTACTTTCTCTTTACTATTTAAGAAAACTAAAAATACAAAAGAGGTTTCAAGTCATAGTACTAGAAGGGTAATTTATTATTGTCAATTGAAGTGTAATTTTTTTAATTAAAGCCCTTCATTCTAGTGTTGGGTGTGTTATATATCTTCACGTGGTGGCTGCGCGTACACCACGATCCCCTCCCCAATATTGAGGGGGGGCTAGCTCGCCAGGGCTCCACCCTTTCGTTTCGGACTGTTAGGCCCTCGGAGTCCGTGCAGAGCGCAAATATTTTTTTGGGTTGTTTTTTCTTTTTTGTGGTTTTAGCCCATTGTATTCTATCTAATCCCGGTAAAGGGATTAGGGTTGTAACATAATTTTGGGTAAATGAATTAGGGTTTTATATGCTGCGAAATACCATATATTGTATTGTAAATGGTTGAGTAAACATAATAATGAAAGGAGTTGTGCGGCTCTAAGTTTTGCTGGTTTTTTCCCGGTTAAGGGTTTCCAGGTGAAAATATCTGTGTTATGTGTGTGCCATTGCGTATTTTATGTTAGTGCTTAAGAATCTGTATGAGTTTTTACTACATTGTTAAGGTTTAAAACTTACATCTAGAAGGGTGGTATTAATATATAACCTTCAACCTGAAATTAAGTTCAGCCTTTCAAATTTTATCCCAGATACCTATTCCAAAATTTTATATAAGTTAAATCCATATGTTTATACTGAAATGGTACCATTAATATCCTTAATATTTGTTTATACAATATTTAGACTAATTTTAAAAATCAAATATGCCACATGGCACAATCTGAGTGTTCCACATGTCAGCCTGGGAAACCAAATATCGAAATTTTAACAACAAAATTTATAGAAGTTTTGCTACAAAGAGTTTGCTCGCAAGTTGAAATTTTGTCAGAGAAAGAGAGGTCGCTCTTTCGTTAGGTCGTTCTATTTCGGGGTGTTGGAAGTAGATGCTGAGGAGAAAGAGCATTTGCTCCTTCCTCTGGAGATGATTTTCTAGGAGTAGAGAAAGCAAATATTGGCACTCTAAACACAAATTCCATACGAAAATTGCTTCACACATTTTGCTGGAAAGTGGAAATATCCATAGTGAAAGAGCGGTCACTCTTTCTCCAAGTTCTATTTTTACAATTCCCTTGTAAAAGAAGGGGTGAACGACCCTTCTTCTTCCCAATATTCTTTTCATTATAGTTCGAGACTGCAAGAAGGGTCGGTCGTTCCTTCTTGTGTTCTCCATTTTGGATATCATTCAATTCCTAGATAAATGTTTTCACAATTATCTATTAAATGAAGGGTCGTTCGATCCTTCTTGTCGAAAAATGGAAGTCGGGACAACCAATTTGTATATGTTATAAATTAGCTTATTTATGGTCCCTACTATTTACTGTGGAAGTCGGAAGTTGAGAATTGTCATCCTAGCCTTCGTATATAAAATAGTTTTACATTTATCTTGTAAATAAAGGGTCGGCCGACCCTTCTTGTTCTCACTATTCTTCCGGTGTTCACCATTTTAGATATACATGAATTGACATCTTAGCCTTCGTAGGTTGAATATTTTCACAATTCCCTCGTAAATGAAGGGACGGTCGACCCTTCTTCTTCCCATTATTCTATTCATAATAGTTCTAGAATGCAATAAGGGCCGATCGATCCTTATTTCTTTCGCCATTCTAGATATAGGCGAATTGCAGGATATAGTTGTTCACAATTATCTACTAAAAAAAGGGACGGTCGATCCTTCTCGTCGTAAAATGGAAGTTGGGACAAACATTTTTATATGTTAGACCTTAGATGATGTCCGGGTCCCTGCTATTTACAACGGAAGTCAAAATTCGGGAATTGTCGACATAGCCTTCGTAGATTAAATATTTTTAAATTTATCTCGTAAAAGAAGGTTCAACCGACCCTTGTTGTGCTCAGTATTCTTCCCGTGTTCACCATTTTGGATATATATGAATTGATGGCCTAGAATTCGTAGGTTGAATATTTTTAAAATTCCCTCATAAATGAATGGGCAGGAGACACTTCTTCTACACACTATTCTTTTCGTAATCTTTCTATACTGCAAGAAGGGTCATTCAATCCTTTTTGTGTTCTCCATTCTGGATATATATAAATGTTGGATATAGGTGTTCACAATTATACACTAAACGAAGGGGCGATTGATCCTTCCATTCAGAAAATTTGAAGTTCGGTTAGAATTTTTTTTATATATTATAAATTAGGTTATATTCGGATTCCTTCTATTTGCAGCGGAAGTTGGAAGGCGGGAATTGTCGGCCTAGCCATGATAGATTAAATATTTTTACATTTCTATTGTAAATGAAGGGTCGTTCGACGCTTCTTGTGCTCAGTATTCTTACAGTGTTCACCATCTTGGATATACATGAATTGATGCCCTAGTCCTCGTAGGTTGAATATGTTTTCAATTCCCTCATAAATGAAGGGGCGGTTGACCCATAAATTTCTCAGTATTATTTTCATAATAGTTTTAGATTGCAAGAAGGGTCAGTCGATTCTTCTTGTACTCAATAATCTGCCAGTGTTAACCATTTCTAATATACATGAATTAACAACCCAGCCTTCGTAGATTGAATAGTTTTACAATTACCTCATAGATCAAGGGGAATCTGACCCTTATTTTTCCCCCTATTCTTTTCATAATAGTTCTAACCTGTAGGAAGCGTTGATCAATCCTTTTTGTGTTTGCAATCTGTAATGCGGAATTCAGAAATTCGGAACCCCAAAGCGCGACTTTGATAAAATTTACATCTCCGTAATATGCAATCCAGAATCCATAATGCAGAAGTCGGAAGTCCAAAATTCCAAACTACAGAAAGTATCACTTCCCCAATCCGCAATCCGCAATGCGGAACTCGAAAATGTGGAACGTCAATTTTACCAACTCTAGGAAATATCACTTCCGCAATACGCAATCCGTAAATCAGAACTCAGAAATGCGGAATGCCGATTTTCCCAACTCCGAAAAATATTACTTGCGCAATCTGCAATCCGCAATGTGGAACTCAGAAATGAGGAACGCCAATTTTTCCAACTCCGGAAAATATAATTTCCGCAATTCACAATCTGCAATGCGGAACTCGGAAATGCTCAATGCCAATTTTCTCAATTCCGGAAAATATCACTTCTGCAATCTATAATCCGCAATGCGGGTTTGGAAAGTCGGAAGCTCAACTGCATAACTTCTCAGACCTATAACTTTCTCATCCAAAGTCCATTTTGGGAAAAATTGGTACCCTTGGAAAGCTCTCGACGAGCACTATGCAACTGTGTCATTCTCTACCACTCCTAAGAACTCTGATTTTGTCATTCTCTCAATCAAAATCATGCCCAAATTCGTCAATACCTCTTTTAAAAATTTTGATTATATGCCTGTAAGCTCATAGTTTGGCCCAAGTAGCCCCAGTGTTGCACGGTAATTTGTGTCTCCCATATGCAGCCAATCAATAGAGATCTAAAGGCCATGGCCCATAAGAGCCTGGGATTCGAGGCCCGATAGGGAAGAAAGGTGATACCAACAGTGGTTAATCCCACCCAATATGGCAGTGATGACTCGTTAAGGAACGACAAAGGTGACTCGGTCAGACCAATCTGGAAACAATAAATCATTCAGGGGCGACTGGACCCTACACCTCTGATATTCCATGTTATAAGATTTAACAGTTAAACTTATTTGCTTTTAAAATATTAAACATAAAAACTGCAATAATTGGATCATGTTCCCTTCCTTGCATCGGATCGACAGGAGGGGACATGACACAACCCTTCTAATTGACTTATTTGATAATATATACTACTAAAAATGTTGATGTATATGTAACTTCGGAATGTATTTCACATATATGTATATTTTATTCCTATAGAGATGTTATTATTCCTCTATACGGAAGTGGTTGTATTCCTATAGAGATGTTATTATTCCTCTATACGGAAGTGGTTGTATTCCTATATAGATGTTATTATTCCTCTATACAGAAGTGTCGTAACTTATACTTGATGGGTTATTAGACCACCTTGTTGGGGTCGGCCCTGTATAAGTCATGTGGGTCAAAGGGTTATTGGAACACCCTATTGCGGGTAAGCCATGTGGGTCAAAGGGTTATTAGACAACCCTAGTGAGGGTCAGCCCAGTCAGCATTATGTTAAGTGGTTAAGTTGAGGCTGACCTAGTTGAGTAAAGGTCAAGTCAAGTTAGTGTATAAATAGAGAGTGTGTCTCTCTCATTTTACACATTCTATTATCTCACTCACACTTGGAAGAGTGGCGCACTTGTGGAGGAGGAGGCTCTGTTGTTAGGAGAAGACTATATCTTGTATTCTGGTTGTATCATTGCTCTATCTATCTCTGAGGAAGTTATTGGGTTTTTTCACCTTTATGGTTTTCCCCAAGTAAAATCTGTGTCTCTTGTGTGCTTGCATTATTGTGTCCATGATTTATATGTTGTAGATATCTTGTACATGTTGTTTTCTTAGTTAAGATCCTAGATCAGATTGATGTAAATTCTGAAAATTTAACGTGGTATCAGAGCTAGCCTGAAAGAAGGCATGTTATGGCATGTATGACACTTGTTGCACTTACAATGCTAGGGATTGATATAGCAAAAACCCGTCATTGTAGAACGTTTGCTATAAATCTGTTTTCGCGAAGTTTTCGGATCTGAAACTTTTACAAGTCGAATATCAGATCCCCATGTACCTTGTGTCCAAAGGAAAACCTCTAATTCGTTGTACTTTGTGATTTATGATCTGTACAATATAGGGTTTCTGCCTCTTCCAGATCTGAGTCAAAATCAGGTGACTTTGGGAAAATGGTCATAACTTGGGCTAGGAAGCTCCAAATGAAATTTCATAAAATGTGACAGGTAGTACACAGACAGTACTATCTCAAGACAAGTTTTCAGAGGCCTAAGTTGAACCAATGACACGTGGAATGCCGTACAAGTTTGCTCTCCTGTATTATCCCATAAACAGGTCACGTTACGACACTTGGCATAACTCTCTCTCAGAGAATCCAATTGAGGTTAGACCTGTCAGGATGGAAAGATGATAGGTGAGGATATATTAGGAAACTTTTTCATACCCTGTGGATCTAAAAGTTCAGAGTTACACTAGAAACAATCAGGGACATATTTTTGTCAAAACAGAATTATTTTTTAGCACCTTCATTCATGGCTTCCGGAATTTAGGGTTTCAGATAAAGTTGAAATTTTTGTAATTGGAGACCACGACTGAATGCTACTCATCAAAATAAAAATTTAGAGACCAAGATCAGAATTTTTGGTTGGGCAGAAGGCTGGGCTTGATCAGATCCTAGTTTGGGACTTTGATCAAAAAAGTGGAAAATTAGGGCTTCCGCAAAAATGAGAATTTTTGAAATCTGTGACCACGACTGGAAGATCCTCATAAAAATAGAATATTAGAGCTTTGGATCAAACCTTTTGATTGGGTAGAAGAGTGGGCTTCATCAAAACCCAGTTCGGGGTCACGTCCAGTGAATCCGGAAGTTTCAAAGGCAAATTTGAGGAGTGAAACTTTGTAGTTTTCAAATTCTGAATATACCAGCTTGATCAGCTCATCAAGGTGCATGTTTCTATAATTTCGGAATTTTGAAATTCAAAGTTTGAATTTTTGGGGTTTCTCTCACAAACCCTAATCCAGCTTCGGGTCCATTTCTTGCAAATCAAGTAGATTGTGTTAATCCTAGAAGAAGTTGGATTGGTCACCTGCATAAGTGAAGAAGTTCCTGTTTCAGAGGGAGATGAGGCTAAGGCCTTACATAAGAAGATTACAAGCAATCTCAACAGGTATGACTCATCGAGGTATGTTTCAAGATTTGTTCATGTTTAAGTTTATGGTATGTTTGTTTTCATGATTATTATGGTTAGTACAATTTTGATTTGAGATTTGTCGTATCACCTTAACAAAATTATGAATGCATGATAGAAGATATTCATTGGTTAGGGTGTTGACACTTATGATTGTACTAATGCATTATGGTGTTGTATGAGGTTTATGTTGTCTGCTAACATAAAAGGTACACCAAGAAAGACAAATCATGTTCTACTTCAAGAACATATGATCATGGTGACATTAAGACAAAGATTCATCCATTGTCATGGATCACATAGAAGATCTACTTACGAGGTATGTATAACTTGGTTCTACAATGGTTAACTTATGAGACATGTAGGTTACTAGCACAAGTCACTGAAGAGAACCAGAAGACATTATGTGGCTATGTTAGACATATCTAGCTAGCATGCTAATCCAGGTATGTTTTTCCTATATCAAGCTAGAATCCTACCTTGTGTTATGATCTTATACTATTGTGTTGTTGATAATGATTATTCATGAAGTCATAGGTTTGAATAGTCATGGCTGTATGCATATTATGTTTCTTACCATAATTGATGATATGACTAACCGGAAGAATCATGAAGGTATAGGTTTGAGTAATCACGGGTTTATGCATTGATGATTTAACTAATCAGAAGAGTCCTATGATCAAATAAGAATATGCATGAGTAAAAGAAGAATTCTTTGAAACCTTGACTACTAATGTTTATTATCTGTGAATGATCATGACTATACATGTTTAAGACTATTGTGTTTTGGTAGTATTAAGATTATACTAATAAATGTGTGATTATGTATGAGACCTCAAGGATAACACAATGATGATACTAATAAGCATGCATAGTGATTAAGGATGGATGTAAGTTCAAGGACAGGTAATCCAGGAAGCAAAGATCAAGAGGGAGCACACTCCAGTTGTTCCTGCAAGAAAGCAAAGGAGCACACTTCAGTAGTTTCTGCAAGGATGCAGATATTCAGAGGGAGTTGACCACTTCTCACAATCCACATCAGAATGGAGTTGCAAAGATTCAGAGGGAGTCCACCCAGCAACCAAACAAAGATAAGTATTTGAATTGTCATTTCTTACATAATGTTATTCAATGATGTATATGCTTATGTTCCTAAGAATTAGGTTGTGTATTATGCATATTAGAATAGTTGCATTGATGAACAGTATACTACTAATATACATGGGTAAGTGGCCTATGGCACTGTACAACATTCCACTGCTACTTATCTAGAATGAAACCTATTTGCTGGCATGTTAGGAGTTGTGCACACTCTTAACAATGTTCTGGTAGAGATTGGAAGGCATCTAGAAAGTTACGGAATATGGATAAATGTTGTATTGAAGCATTGGCTAAGATAATTGCATGATTGTATGACATATTTCTTTATGTGTAAGAATTTGTTCTGAAAACTATGAGATGTTTTCTAATCATGCAATTTAACTTGTTGTGTAGGAAAGATCGTATACTATCACCTACAAAAGAAGGACTACAACATTTGTTTAGCAACAAAGTTATCTATTGAAAATATTGAAGATATTGAAGTTCTTTGGATTTGGGAAGAATGCCATGATCGAGGAGTACCAGTCGATCATGAAGATGTTTGGGATGCAGTCACAAAGGGTAGTCTGTAGTGACTTCCAAGAGTATCTACAAGATCAAGCATGCTGCAGGTGGTAGCATAGAGACTTTTGCTCCTGTAGCCAGATACACTTCCATTAGATCTGTACTTGCTCTGGCTGTAGTGATGAAGTGGAAGATACACCAAATGGATTTCAAGACAGCCTTCTTGAATGGTGTAGTTGAAGAAGAAGTGTATGTGGAGAAGCCACTTGGTTTTGAGACACATGACAGGGAGTCATATATGTGCAGAACTTGGTATGGTAGGATAGACATCTTTCTATCCAGTTTGGGCTTTACCAAGAGTAAAGCGGATTCCAACCTTTACTACAAGTTTGAGGAAGGCAATCCAGTGATACTACTTTTGTATATGGATGAACTGTTCGTAACAGGTGAGGATAGATTGATTGCCGACATGTAGTGGAAGCTTGCTACCGAGTTCAAGTTGAAGAACTTGGGGATGATGCACTATTTGTTTTTGGCATGAAGGTGTGGCAGAGTGCAGATGGAATCTTCCTTGGACAAGGGAAGTATGCAGTAGAGATACTGAAGAGGTTCGAGATCATGGACTGCAAGGCTATGGCCACACCTATGGAATCGAACCTGAAGCTTCTGTGTGATGCTGCATCTGATCTGGTTGATTATGGGCTCAAGTATAATGCGAATCAAAAGTTTAACCTGCGGGGTTATGTTGATTCAGATTAGGCATGCAGTGCTACAGATAGGAAGAGCACTTCTGGGTGTTGCTTCAGTATGGGATCAGGTGTGATCTCTTGGTTTAGCAGGAAGCAGTCCTGCATAGCGCTGAGTACAGTCGTAGCAGAGTATGTTGCGACAGATGAGCAGGTTGCAGATGTATTGACCAAGCCGTTGGCCAGAGTGCAGTTTGAGTACTTCAGAGAGAGGCTTGGTGCACTTCAGATCAAGGTTCCTTCCAAAGGGAAGTGATGAGTTCGGAAGATGTAGATGCACATGAGATTTTCTGACATGGTTGATATGTTCTCCCTTGGTCATGATGTAATTGCTGAGCCATTTTTCACATGGTGGTAGATGTGTTCTCTCGTGGTGAAAAATTAAGGGGCTGGAGCCTTCCCTGAATGGTGGTATATGTGTTCTCCCATGTTGGTGGCGTAAGTGCCGGATGATGTGCATCTGGACTGTGCTTCGTGGACGATGAGATGATCTGAAGAGGACGATGCTATGATGATCAGGAGGATCATGGATGATGAGCATCATGACGATGCTCCAGTTACTACTCTGTATATATGCATCATGTTGGATGCTTGTTATGATCAGTTGGATCATTTTTATATATATGCATCATGTTAGATGTTGGATATGATGAGTTGAATCATTTATGTATGTATGTGTAATGTTGGATGTTGGATATGATCAGTTGGATCATTTGTATGTATTTTGTATATGCATCATGTTGGATGCTTGGACCATGTATCTGTATATGTATCAGGTGGATACATTGTCCAGATCATGTATCTGTGTATGTATCAGGTGGATACATTGTATTATCAGGTAGATCATGTATGATGATATGTATCAGGTAGATACTTGGTATGCATCAGGTGGATGCATTGTATGATCAAGATGATCGTGGATGACGAGCTTCTCCGGATGACATGTAGCAGGATGTTGCAATGATGATGATCAGGATGATCATAAGTACATCAGGATGATGAATGGTGAGTATCAAGATGATACTTTGTGGCCATGGATCAGGTTGTGCAGATGAGCATGTTTGGGAGATCCTATAGGTCAGAGTTGTGTACCCATAACAGCCTGGGATGCTCTTTTGAGACATTGCTCTGGGAGGATATGTAATTTGTGCCCTGGGAGATCTTTAGGTCGGAGTTGTGTACCCGTAACATCCTGAGATGCTCTTGCGAGGTTTTGTCCTATAGCATGTAATTTTCTCCTGGAGATCTGGATAGGATGAAAAAGGCCTCAGATGTTTCAGCCAGGTTTTGCCATGACCACATGTAATTTGCTCCTGAGAGATCTAGATAGGACGAAAAAGGCCTCAGATGCTTCAGCCAGGTTTTGTGGTGGACCACATGTAATGTGCTCCTTAGATATCCGACAGGTAGAGCTGTGTGCTCGTAACAGCCTGGGATGCTTTAGCTAGGTTTTGTGGTGAGATCACATGTAATGTGCTCCTGGGAGATCCGGAAGGTAGAGTTGTGTGCTCGTAATAGCCTGGGATGCTTCAGCCAGTTTTTGTGATGGGTCACATGTAATGTGTTCTTGGGAGATCCGACAGGTAGAGTTGTGTGCTTGTAATAGCCGGGGATCCTACAACCAGGTTTTGTGACGCACGTAATAAGTCCCGAGGATTCCACAGTATGGCCAGTGATGACGAAGACCTACAGGTGGTGGGCCTACATCCACTATGAAAAAGGACTGACTCTATAGAACTTCCTATGACAAGTAGATTTAGAGGTTGATTGAGATAGCAGCAGCAGTGACGATGATGATGACTCGATGACAATTATCCAGTGACGATGATCCAGAGAAGATGAATTGTGCTAAGAGACCTGTGTCGAGAAATACCTTCCTAGTTAAGAGGGAGTGTTGATGTATATGTAACTTCGGAATGTATTTCACATATATGTATATTTTATTCCTATAGAGATGTTATTATTTCTCTATACGGAAGTGGTTGTATTCCTATAGAGATGTTATTATTCCTCTATATGGAAGTGTCGTAACTTATACTTGATGGGTTATTAGACCACCCTAGTGGGGTTCGGCCCAGTCAGCATTATGTTAAGTGGTTAAGTTGAGGCCGACCTAGTTGAGTAAAGGTCAAGTTAAGTTAGTGTATAAATAGAGAGTGTGTCTCTCTCATTTTACACATTCTATTATCTCACTCACACTTGGGAGAGTGGCGCACTTGTGGAGGAGGAGGCTCTGCTGCTAGGAGAAGACTATCTCTTGTATTCTGGTTGTATCATTGCTCTATCTATCTCTGAGGAAGTTATTGGGGTTTTTCACCTTTATGGTTTTCCACAAGTAAAATCTGTGTCTCTTGTGTGCTTGCATTATTGTGTCCATGATTGATATGCTGTAGATATGCTGTGCATGTTGTTCTCTCAGTTAAGATCCTAGATCAGATTGAAGTAAGTTCTGAAAATTTAACAAGAAAAATTATTCTTTGTTTAAAATAAATATGATTTTTAATGTGATCCTATTATTTTATATTTCATAAATCGCTTCTAAACTGGATTTTGGTTTTGAACAATGTGTCCTGTTATTTTATATTTCAGATATCGTTTACAAAATGGATTTTGGTTCTCAACAATGTGTGGACCTGTTTTTGAATGGATTGAAAGTTGCTGAAGGAATCTCTTTTCCAGAAAGAAAAATATTGCATAATATCGGCATTCATGATGGATGTATCATTGTAAATGTTAACAAGACTTTAAATGCAATTCTTACATTGCCCTATCCATTTGAAGGCGCAGATACATTGTGAGAGGTTGTTGGCAATTATATTCAATGTCTTGTATCTGAGATCGTCAACCACATTGGGTCTTCTCTTCGCGGGAATGAGGTGAATGATATACCAACTTCTACTTCATCCACTGTAGAACATATCATAACAGCTAAGAATAAATATCCTTTAATTTTGAGAAAAGTTAAGTTGTTACATAAGCATTCAGAAAGCAAGGATTGCATTTCCATAGGTTTTGTAACAAATGTGAGTGGGACTGATTTTGTTGGCGGAACATTTTTGGGTGACTTATCCTTTAGTATTTTGGTGGATGAAGTGGGGTTTTCTTGTATGGCATGTTGGCCATGGTTGAGTAGTGGAGGTTTTGTTGTATGGCCGATTAAAAGATTCATAGATTTTAATACAAAAACATTGCTTTTTGTTGAAATCAATTTCAACAATAATCAATATGAAACTGCTTTGAAAGTATTAAGAGAAAATCATAATGTCGGGTTTGTGGGAGAGAAAGTTAATTTGATACATCAATGTTCTTTAAAGGCACAATATGTTGCTCGGGGAATAGTGTCAAGTATTTTTTAGGGATACATTGTACTATTTGTAGTGCCCCTAGACTACTTCAGACCTTGAGGGCACCTATTGAGTGACCCAACTAATTGAAACATTAATAAAACGAATCCTTGATGTTATATTGAGTATATTCATGACTACGACTCATTGTGAATCAATAAAATAATGATATATGTGTATCTGGATAGTTGATGTAAATGAATTATTACATGTTGTTTAACGATTAACATTGATTATGAAAAATGTACATGTGAATGGTGCTTAACGACTACCTGTATGATTGATTATGTGATTAGAACGAATAAAGTAAATATTTACGAGATGCATTTCTGATCAGATGATTGAGTAATGTTATGAGTAAACTATAAATGCTTAACGAAATAGCAGATTTATCAATCATATTATGATAATTGAGGACAGTACCACTAATATATGGTTGTGAGAAATGTGTGTAGCGGTAGGTGAAACAGTTCACCGACAGACATACAAGGGAATTGAAGGGTCGTAGAGTATGGATAAATCACACACGGAAAGAGCGACGATGGTGTTGAATTTCGACGAAATACCAGGCATGAGCAGATAAGCACTAGTCCACTAGCTCAAGAGGAAAGTGTGAGGGTGTACGAGGTGGGCCATGACGGAGCTGGTCACATACGAGTTGGGGGGCACGCAGTGAGAACAGACTCACTCGTCAGCGCCATTAGTCCCTAATAGTGCGATCAGACTTGGTGCCTTGCACATAATGCAAGATTCCTTTTGCATCCCTCCAATGAAGCTCATGTGGCTGCTCCATGTATCTTTAGGCCACACTCATAGCATATGCAATATCAGGTTGAGTATGAGTCAAGTATAACAAGCTGTCAACTAGCTGCCTATACAAGGTGTTGTCCACCAACGGTGTAGAATCTACTTCTTCAAGTCTTACTCCTGAAAGGAAGGGAGTCTTTGTAGGATTTCATTATGCCATATTGAAATTATTTAGCAGGTATGAATCATATTTTGATTGAGATAATTTAATTCAATACTTGGATTGTGAGATCTCAAGCCCAAAAAATTGTTAAAGTATTCCCAAGTCAGTCATGGAAAAAGATTGATGCAAGGAGGTCTTCAATGAAACTATTTGATCAATGGAGCTACCTGTGATTAGTAGGTCATAAACATATAACACAATAATCAAAGTGGAATCATCAATCAGCTTCATGTACACATTCGTATCAGACTTGCATCTACTGAAGATTGTGACAAGAGAAAGTTATCCATATTGGCATACCAAGCTCTAGGAGATTGTTTAAGCCCATACAACGACTTATTCGACCTGCAAAGAACGTTAGGATAATAAATATATCCATATGGATGCTTCATATATATATCATCCTCAATATATCCATGGAAGAAAACACTCTTGACATCCATGTGATGCACTTCCCAACGCTTAAATGCAAAAATTGCTAGGACTAGTCTTATCGAATCCATCTTTGTAACTGGTGAAAAGGCATAATTGTAGTCAATGCCATGAACTTGGGAGAGGCACTTTTACACAAGAATTTATTTATAATTCACTGTTTTACCTCCAACAACAAACTTTGTCTTGAATATCTACTTACACCTTACCAATTTTCTGCCTGGTGGAAGCTCGACTAGCTCCCAAGTTTCATTCTTTTGCAGTGAGTGAAAATCCTCATCCATGGATTCCTAACATATTGGATCATGTGAGGCTTCTTCATATGAATGAGGGTCTGAATAAACCCTAAAAAAAAACTTATCAGATAGAAAAAGGATCTTTCACTGAAAGACCATTCTCAAATTGTGATCTAGTCTTCCTAGGATCCTGAGGATTTCCCACAAGTTCACCAGCTGCTTCAAGATTCATAGCAGCCCACTTAGGCCTTATAGGTGAACTTGGATATGAAATAATATGGTATTCACTATTAGATATATCAGAATCAGAACAATCATGAGAAACTTCACTTGCTCTCACAAGTGGTGATGCAAGAGATTCTCCAATTTCGATTACTTGCAAGGGCTCTTCTTCGAATTGAACACTCCTCTCAATGAATTATTTTTGAGTGGTTGTTATAGGTAAAATTTTTACTTCTCCTTCCATGATCACATCTAGCTGTTGATCACACAAAAGGACAACTTGGATGGAAGAGCAAGATGACTCTAGATGATGAATGGTTAAGACTTACCCCTCTGCAGCTGATAAAACCCTCTTTTTTACCTACTTTTAGGGAAAAAAGATACTCTATAGGCATAAGAGGAGCGTTCACCTTCAAAAATATGAAGCTCTGCTTCATAAAAGTAGCATTTGCCTTCATAAATATGCAACTCTGCTTCACTAGAGTAGCATTCACCTTCAAAAAATCCTGCAAACGCTTGTTGCAAACATAAAAGTTGCATATTGAACGCTACTCCACTTAAGAAAAGTAGCATACACCTTAAAAAGTAATAAAAAATATATTAAATTGACGAATTGGGATTAGTTGAAGTTGGTTTTGCAACTTCCCCAACCTCCCAATCAAACTACCTCTCGATCTAAACTGCCTACCTTGTCCCATAAATACAAGGGAGATGCATGAGAGAGGGAGCTAGAAATTATGCATTAAGGGTTGTTACGCTGGAGGAATTCCAAAGTTAGTGTGAAGAGCAGGAGCTCAGGATCCCGTTGCACAAGCACTCTGAATGATCCGGTGTACATTGCACTGATTATTTGCTTTTGACAATAAAGGTTGAAATGCCCTCCCTGTCCCAATCAAATGTCTAATGGATTGCATGTTTGTTTGGATTAAATGCTTGATTGTATTTGATGTCTAAATTATATTTGAATTTCATCATTGTTATATCAGTAAAGATACGCTGAGGAAGGTATCTTTGTATTGCAGGTCTGTCAAATGGAAGATCAAGTGGAGGATCAATCAAAAGAGCAAGCTAAAGCTAGGATCGAACATCGTAAATAAGGTATGCCATCATAAACCTTGATAAATTTCCTTTTGTAGAAGTGTATGTAATATGATTAATGAAGTTCCCTGTCAACCCAGAAGTTCGTAGTGTCCATCTTGTCGCTATAGGGTAGATTTCCCAAACAACAGACTGGCGACTCCGCTGGGGACCAGGGTATTTTTTAAGGATTCTAATATTATATTTAAGTATAATATCCTAGGTGATTATTTTGGATTGAAAAAAACATGTATATAGATAAGTAGGCGAATATTAAATATGAAGCATACATTTTACTACTGAAATGTGTCAATTTTGACGAATATTATGATAAAAAACATATTTTATGTAAATATAGGCGATATTAGAGACCAAAAATGACCAAATAAGGAATTTATTTTTTGAAAAAACCCCGAAAAATAGCCAATTGGCGAAATTTCGCCCTTAAAAATTACCCTGCTGGGGACCAGTTGTTTTCTGTTCTAGGAGACTTGTTCAACATTCCTTCCAGTACTTTCTAATCTTTTTTATCCTCTGAGAGGCTTTGTATGTTACAATAGCCTATTGTTTTCACTTGACTCATCCCAGTTTGAAGTTTTTGAATCCTGTTTTAAGCCTTCCTTGGGAAAAATGCTGGTCTGCTTTCACACAATAGCGTTTTCCTCCTGAAAATCGTTGGTATGCCTCTATACAGTGGCGTTTATCTCCTGAAAAATGATGGTTTTCTCTTACACAGTAGGGTACACCTCCAGAAAAATGCAGGTTTCTCTACTGCACAGTAGAGTATTTTCGTGTAAGTCTCTGTTTGCTTTTGGGATTGGAATTCTGCTTGTTTGGTTTGATTTCCAACCTCTTTCCTTGTCTTCTTAACTGATCCTTGAGGTCTATATGCCTTTGTTGAGTCTTGTTTGCCTCTCCCAAGTCCCTTAGGTCATTTTTTTCTTGCTTGAGTACTTTTGAGGTGTCTTGCCTGCTTGTGACTCTTTTCTAAAATCGTTCCTTGTTCCTTGTTGAACATAGCTGCTTGTTCATACCTTAGTTACTTTTTGCAAATATACAAACCTTTGTTTACTAACATTTGTTGTTTGTTGCAACACTAGTACACTCCAACGGTGTCTTGTCCTTTGGTTTCGGGTTTTGATCCCAAGTTGAGTCCTTAAGGTGTTTTCAGAAGAATTTGAGTTTAGACACTTCCTAATCGCTTTGTTAGTTTAAGTTTCAAGTAAGTTGAAGTACTTTAGTTTGCTTCCATTTGAGTCTTTGTGGTCTTAAGGTCATCTTTGGTTCACTTGCCTATCGTTTACTTGGTTTAGTGCTTGTTAGGGTTCTTGATGCTTTGGAGCAACCTTTGAAGTTTGCCCTTCCATTTTAAAGCGTCTCTTATCCTTCTTTTCTTTCCACTTTGTCTTCCAAGCCCAGGGTTTTTTCTCTTTAAAAAAATTGTAGGACAAGTCTTATCAAGTCATCATTTTGATTGTTGTGAGCCTTATAGTTTCTTTTCCTTACTTACATTGCTCTTTTAAGTCTTACTCACTTCTACTTTCGAGTCCTGTTTCTTCTTACATATATTGAAAAAAAAAATAAGTTGGGTAGTTTAAAGTAGTAAGGCTTATTTTCATTTCAAAGTAGCATAGTTTACTTTGTTTTGAATTTGAAAACAAAAGAAAAAAGAAGCATGTTTTAGGTTTGCTTAGTCTTCATTTTGGAAAGAGTATAAACAGAAAAAGAAAAAGAGTCTTTTTTGTTGTTGAAAGTTGTTTCATTTTTTGCACTTTAATTTCTGTTGCAACCACACCACACAATGCACTACCCCATTGAGTAAGAAGTAACCCTAAAAAGAATCTTTTAATAAAATCAATTAGAAACAATTTTCTTTTTAGGAATACACAACACCAACTAGCTTAGGCTAGAGTTTCGAGCTTAAAACACCTTAAACTGCTCGGAACTAGTTTCGTTACCCAACAATCGTAGTAAGATTTTCATATAGGTAAACCCATATATATCAAATAACCCTGGGATGCTCTACTCAAACCAAAGTTAAGCACGAGGCCGTGGAAGATTGGAAATATAGAGGATATCCCCTCACTTTCCTTTTGACCATAAACCAGAGTCGATGCGCGTACGGGGGTCCTTTCGGACTTCGAGCTTAGCTACCCTGCCCATGCGTTTTGACTAGGCTGACGACTGTCCCCCCAGGATATTTCGTATGTATGGTAGCCTTAGTATCAAACCTATAGGATCTCACATAGGTAGAGTGGGCGGTTATTCCCACTTCACCTTGGACAGGAGTGGAAGGTAACCCTCTGACAGTACTCCCGGGAAATCGGTTTGGTGATTCAAGCGCTTGCACCCAGTGGACCTTCGGTGGATGCCACAAAACTGATCATCAGTACTCTGCTATTCTGTTCTGGGCACTGATCATCCCAGACTTACTTCTGAGAGTATTTGCTATCCATTTGATTGGTTTAATTACTTAGGATTTTTATAGTGGTATGTTGTTTGCCCCTTAGTCTTAGTGGCCACTAGGTTTTTACTTAGTTTTATTTTTATATATAATTGTGGAATACCAACAGCTTCATAGGTCTCAAAGGTTGCAAAACCTTCTCCCACTCAGAGTGGAGCCACTACCGCCACCACCATGACGGAGGACAGACTCCAGTGGTCTTTTTGAACCTACTGGTGAAATAGAGGTTCCTGGTGAACCACAACCTAGGACCCCGGATCAGCAAGCTTTTAATATTGTCAAGATTGAGGATCTCACTTCTGGAGAGTTTAATACTCCTTTTAACCCTCCTCTGACTGGACTTAATGATCCGCTTTTGGTACCTATTGGTTTCCAGCAACCTGATTATAGTGCATATTTTTTCACACCTGGGCATATTATGACTAACCTGGGAGATGAACAGGGAGTTCCATAGACTCCCACAATGGGTATGAATACAAGTATTATAAATCCACCTTCCACTCCTACACTGAGTTCGACACAGAAAATTTTTGTTTCAACTCTGTCCTTTAGTTTTAACGCTGGTACGTTAGGCCTGCCAAGCTCAACAGCTTTGACATCTGCCTCTACCCCTACTTTTGGACCTAGTAATACAGTGAATGTTGTTCCACCTCCTATAACCCAACAATCATACCATATACTTAGTACTTGGATTTCCACACCAAATGTTGGGCCAAATCCCTTTGCAACTAGGCCCATCATGTTGATGTATATGTAACTTAGGAATGTATTTCATATATGTTGTATGTACTCCTATAGAGATGGTATTATTCCTCTATACGGAAGTATCGTCATTTATATTGTAAGTGTCGTAACTTATACTTGATGGGTTATTAGACCACCTTGTTGGGGTCGGCCCTGTATAAGTCATGTGGGTCGAAGGGTTATTAGACCACCCTATTGGGGGTCAGCCATGTGGGTCAAAGGGTTATTAGACGACCCTATTGGGGGTCGGCCCACTCAGCATTATGTTATGCGGTAAAGTTCGAGCCTACATGAGTTAGGTAAAAAGGCAAGTCAAGTCAAGTATAAATAGAGTGCGGGAGGCACTCTATTTACACACTCACTTCTCACACATGCACTCAAGGAGGAGTGGCGCACTTATGGAGGAGGAGGATCTGCTGCTAGGTTATGTCTATCTCTCATGGTTGGTTGTATCATTGCTCTATCTATCTCTGAGGAAGTTATTGGGGTTTTTCACCTTTATGGTTTTCCCCAAGTAAATCTTTGTGTCTCTTGTGTGCTTGCATTATTGTCTCCATGATTGATATGCTGTAGATATGATGTACATGTTGTTCTCTCAGTTAAGATCCTAGATCAGATTGAAGTAAATTCTGAAAATTTAACATGGTATCAGAGCTAGCCTGAAAGAAGGCATGATATGGCATGTATGACACTTGTTGCACTTACGATGCTAGGGCTTGATATAGCAAAAACCTGTCATCGTAGAACTTTCGCTATAAATCTGTTTTGGCGAAGTTTTCAGATCTGAAATTGTTACAGGACGAAGGTAAAATCTCCAGGTACCTTATGTCCAAAGGACAACCTCTAATTCGTT
Source organism: Larix kaempferi (assembly GCA_027924585.1). Taxonomy (NCBI): domain Eukaryota; kingdom Viridiplantae; phylum Streptophyta; class Pinopsida; order Pinales; family Pinaceae; genus Larix; species Larix kaempferi. The sequence goes on along the minus strand of BSBM01000729.1, from coordinate 3,405,721 downwards.
GTACTTTGTGATTTATGATCTGTACAATATAGGGTTTCTGCCTCTTCCAGATCTGAGTCAAAATCAGGTGACCTTGGGAAAAAGGTCATAACTTGGGCTAGGAATCTCCAAATGAAATTTCGTGAAAAGTGACAGGTAGTACACAGGCCGAGATATCTCAGAAAACTTTTTCAGAGGCCGAAGGTCAAACAATGACACGTGGCACTCCGTACAAGTTCTCTCTCCTGTATTATCCCATAAACAGGTCACATTGCGACACTTGGCATAACTCTCTCTCAGAGAATCCAATTGAGTTCAGACCTGTCAGGATGGAAAGATAACAGGCCGATCTATCTCATAAAACGTTTTCAGAGGCCGAAGGTCAAACAGTCACACGTGGCACACCGTACAAGTTTGCTCTCCTGTATTTTCCCAAAACAGGTCACGTTGCGACATTTGCCATAACTCTCTCTCAGAACATCCAATTGAGGTCAGACCTGTCAGGATGGAAAGATAACAGGTCAGGCTATCTCAAGAAACGTTTTCAGACCCTGTGGATCAAAAAGTTCAGAGTTACACCAGAAACAATCAAGTACATATTTCTGTCAAAACAGAATTATTTTTGAGTACCTTCATTCATGGCTTCCGGAATTTAGGGCTTTGGAAAAAGTTGGAATTTTTGTAATCGGAGACCACGGCTGGATGCTAATCATCAAAATAGAAATTTAGAGACCAAGATCATAATTTTTGGTTGGGCAGAAGGCCGGGCTTGATTAGACCCTAGTTCGGGACTTTGATCAGAAAAGTGGAAAATTAGGGCTTCTGTAAAAATGGGAATTTTCTAAATCTGTGACCACGGCTGGAAGCCCCTCAGAAAAATAGAAGCTTAGAGCTTTGGATCAAACATTTTGATTGGGCAGAAGAGTGGGATTCATCAAACCCCAGTTCAGGGTCACGTCCAGTGAATCTGGAAGTTCCAAAGGCAAAATTGAGGAGTGAAAGTTTGCAGTTTTCAAATTCTGAATATACCAGTTTGATCAGCTCATCAAGACGCATATTTCTATCCTTTTGGAAGTTTGAAATTCAAAGTTTGAATTTTTGGGGTTTCTCTGACAAACCCAAATCCAGCTCCAAGTCCAGTTCTTGCAAATCAAGTGGATTGGGTTAATCCTAGAAGAAGATGGATTGGTCACCTACATAAGTAAAGAAGTTCCTGTTTCAGAGGGAGATGAGGCTAAGGCCTTACATAAGAAGATTTCAAGCAATCTCGATAGGTATGACTCATCGAGGTATGTTTTCGATATTTGTCCATGATTAATTTTATGGTATGTTTGTCTTCATGTTATTACGGTTAGTACAATTTTGATTTTAGATTTGTCATATAACCTTAACAAAATTATGAATGCATGATAGAAGATATTCATTGGTTAGGGTGTTGACACTTATGATTGTACTAATACATTATGGTGTTGTATGAGGTTTATGTTGTCTACTAACATGAAAGGTACACCAAGAAAGAAAAATAATGATATGGTCCAAGAACATATGATCATGATAACATGAGGACAAAGATTCATCAATTGTCATGGATCTCATAGAAGATCCATTTACGAGGTATGTATAACTTGATTTTGTAATAGTTAACCTATGAGATATACAGGTTACTAGCACAAGTCATTGAAGAAGAGCAAGAAGACATCATGTGAGTATGTTAGACATAAATAGCTAGCATGCTAATCCAGGTATGTTTTTCCTATATCAAGATAGAATCCTACCTTGTGTTAGGATCTTATACTATTGTGTTGTTTGATAATGATTATTCATGAAGTTGTAGGTTTGAATAAGTCATGGTTGTATGCATATTATATTTCTTACCATAATTGATGATATGACTAACCAGAATAATCCTACATAAACCTTGAATGATAATGCTTATTATTTGAAATGATCATGACTATACATGCTTGAGATTATTGTGTTTTAATAGTATACTAATGAATGTATGATTTTATATGAGATCACAAGGATAACACATTCATGATACTAATAAGCATGCATAGGGACCAAGGATGAATATGAGATTCAAGAACAGGTAATACAGGAAGCAAAGATCAAGAGGGAGTACACTCCAGTGGTTTATGCAAGGATGCATATATTCAGAGGGAGTTGACCATCTCTCTACATCCCACAACAGAAAGGTGTAGAAGAAGCTACTTCAGATTAGGACTCCAGCAGCTCCTGCAAGGAAGCAAAGACTCAGAGGGAGTCCACCCAATGAACAAACAAAGATAAGTATTTTTAATTATCATTTCATGCATATTTGTTTGTTTAAATAAAATTGTTCAAATAATGTATATATTGATATTCCTAGAATTAGGTTGTGTATTATGCATATTAGAATAATTGCATTGATGAACAGTATACTCCTAATATGCATGGGTAAGTAGCCTATGGCACTGTACAACATTCCATTGCTACTTATCTAGAATGAAACCTCTTTGCTGACATGTTGGGAGTTGTGCACACTCTTAACAATGTTCTGGTAGAGATTGGAAGGCATCTAGAAAGTTACGGGATATGGATAAATGTTGTATTGAAGCATTGGCTAAGATAATTGCATGACTGGATGACATATTTATTTATGTGTAAGAATTTGTTCTGAAAACTATGAGATGTTTTCTAATCATGCAATTTAACTTGTTGTGTAGGAAAGATCATATGCCATCTCCTACAAAAGAAGAACTACAACATTTGTTCAGCAACAAATTTATTTATTGAAGATATTGAAGTTCCCAGGATCTGGGATGAAGAAATGGAATACCATGATCCGTCGATCATGAAGAATGATGTTTGGGATGTACTCCCAAGATGTGAAGGGAAGTTTGTTATGACTTCCAAATGGAACTATCAGATCAAGCATGTTGCAGATGGTAGCATTGAGAAATATAAAAGTGATGAAATAGAAGATGCACCAGATGGATCTCAAGACAGCATGGTGTAGTCATATATGTGTGCAGAACTTGGTATGGTAGGATAGACAGATTTCTATCCAGTTTGGGCGTTACCAAGAGTAAAGCAGATTCCAACCTTTTCTACAAGGTTGAAGAAGGCAATCCAGTGATACTACTTTTGTATGCAGATAACATGTTTGTTACAGGTAAAGATAGATTGATTGCCGACACGCAGCGGAAGCTTTCTTCCAAGTTCGAGATGAAGAACTTGGGGATGATGCACTATTTGTTTTTGGCATGGAGGTGTGGCAGAGTGCATATGGAATATTCCTTGGACAAGGGAAGTATGTAGTAGAGATCCTGAAGAGGTTCGGGATGATGGACTGCAAGGATATGGCCACACCTATGGCATCGAATCTGAAGCTTCTATGTGATGCTTCATCTGAGCCAGTTGATGTCTCTTTGTATCGTCAGATGATTGGGTACTTGATGTACCTGACGAACACGAGACCAGACATTTTCTTTGCTATGAACACATTGAGCCAGTTCCTGACGGATCCGAGGAGTGTTCACTTGGTTGCTGTAAAGCATATTCTGAGGTACCTGAAGGGTACAGTGGATTATGGGCTCAGGTATGAGGCGAATCAAAAGTTTAACCTGCAGGGTTATGTTGATTCAGATTGGGTTGGTAGTGCTGCAGATAGGAAGAGCACATTTGGGTGCTGCTTCAGTATGGGATCAGGTGTGATCTCGTGGTTTAGCAGGAAGCAGTCCTGTGTAGCACTGAGTACAGCTGAGGCAGAGTATGTTGCAGCCTGCTCAGCTAGTTGTGAGGCAGTATGGCTACGGAAGCTACTGTCTGAGTTATTTGATCTCCCGTTGGAGGCTACTGGTATCTTCTGTGATAACCAGAGTTGTGTGAAGCTGTCCGAGAACCCAGTGTTTCATGACAGGTCGAAACACATAGAGATCAAATATCACTATATCAGAGATATGGTGCAGAGAGGATCTATGAAGCTCCTCTATGTTGCGACGGACGAGCAGATTGCAGATGTGCTGATGAAGCCACTAGCCAGAGTGAAGTTCGAGTACTTCAGAGAGAGGATTGGCGTTCTTCAGATCGAGGACACTTTGAGGAAGAAGTGATGGACACATTTGCTGAAGCCATTCCAAGCATGTTGGAAGGAGGATCCTTCACATGGCTGTGGATGTAAGCGCTGGATAATGGGCATTAGGATGATGTTCTGGTTTCTGCTTGGATATGATCAGTTGGATCATTTATGTAGGTATGCATCATGTTGGATGTTGGATATGATCAGTTGGATCATTTATGTATGTATGCATCATGTTGGATGTTGGATATGATCAGTTGGATCATGTGTATGTATTTTGTATATGCATCATGTTGGATGCTTGGACCATGTATCTGTATATGTATCAGGTGGATACATTGTATGATCAGGTGGATCATGTATGGTGATATGTATCATGTATCAGGTGGATACATTGTATGATCAGGAGGATCATGTATGATGATATGTATCAGGTAGATACTTGGTATGCATCAGGTAGATGCATTGATGATCAGGTGGATCATGCAGCAGGATGTTGCAGTGATGATCAGGATGATCATAGATGACGAGCTTCAGGATGTTGCTCCAGATGACATGCAGCAGGATGTTGCAGTGATGATCAGGATGATCATAGATGACGAGCTTCAGGATGTTGCTCTAGATGACATGCAGCAGGACGTTGTAGTGAGGATGATCAGGATGATCATGGATGCATCAGGATGATGTATGGTGAGTATCAGGATGATACTCTATGGCCGTGGATCAGGTTGTGCAGATGAGCATGTAATCCGGTGCCCTGGGAGATTTGCAGATGGTATTTCGAGGTTTTGCCTATGGCATGTAATATCGGTGCCCTGGGAGATCTGGCAAATGCTATTTCGAGGTTTTGCTCTGGGAGGACATGTAATTCGGTGCCCTGGGAGATCTGCAGATAGTCTTTCGAGGTTTTGCCTATGGCATGTAATAGCGCCCTGGGATATCTGGCAGATGCTCTTGCGAGGTTTTGTCCTATGGCATGTAATAGCACCCTGGGAGATCCGATAGGTTGGGCTGTGTGCTCGTAATCAGTCCTGGGATGCTCTTGCGAGGTTTTGCCATGACCACATGTAATAGCGCCCTGGGAGATTTCAGGTTGGAGTTGTGTACCCGTAACATCCTGAGATGCTCTTGCGAGGTTTTGTGGTGGACCACATGTAATTTGTGCCCTGGGAGATTTCAGGTCGGAGTCGTGTACCCGTAACATCCTGAGATGCTCTTTCGAGGTTTTGTGGTGGGGTCACATGTAATAGCACCCTGGGAGATCCTAGAGGTCGGAGTTGTGTACCCATAACATCCTGGGATGCTCTTTCGAGGTTTTGTGACGCACGTAATAAGTCCTGAGGATTCCACAGTATGGCCAGTGATGATGAAGACCTGCAGGTGGTGGGCCTACATCCAGTATGAAAAAGGACTGGCTCTGTAGAACTTCCTATGACGAGTAGATTCAGAGATTGATTGAGATAGCAGCAGCAGTGACGATGATGATGACTTGATGACGATTATCCAGTGACGATGATCCAGAGAAGATGACTTGTGCTAGAAGAACTGTGCTGAGAAATACCTTCCTAGTTAAGAGGGAGTGTTGATGTATATGTAACTTCGGAATGTATTTCATATATGTTGTATGTACTCCTATAGAGATGGTATTATTCCTCTATACGGAAGTATCGTCATTTATATTGTAAGTGTCGTAACTTATACTTGATGGGTTATTAGACCACCTTGTTGGGGTCGGCCCTGTATAAGTCATGTGGGTCGAAGGGTTATTAGACCACCCTATTGGGGGTCAGCCATGTGGGTCAAAGGGTTATTAGACCACCCTATTGGGGGTCGGCCCACTCAGCATTATGTTATGTGGTAATGTTCGAGCCTACATGAGTTAGGTAAAAAGGCAAGTCAAGTCAAGTATAAATAGAGTGCGGGAGGCACTCTATTTACACACTCACTTCTCACACATGCACTCAAGGAGGAGTGGCACACTTATGGAGGAGGAGGATCTGCTACTAGGTTATGTCTATCTCTCACGGTTGGTTGTATCATTGCTCTATCTATCTCTGAGGAAGTTATTGGGGTTTTTCACCTTTATGGTTTTCCCCAAGTAAATCTTTGTGTCTCTTGTGTGCTTGCATTATTGTCTCCATGATTGATATGCTGTAGATATGTTGTACATGTTGTTCTCTCAGTTAAGATCCTAGATCAGATTGAAGTAAATTCTGAAAATTTAACACATCATGAGCACCATGACGGCACCATCCACCTCGACTATCCCTGTTTTTAACACCTTTGCAGGTTACAATATGAATCAAAATAATATACCTGTAGGAAACATCCCTTTTTCTTTGTTTTCTGGAGGAGGGGGGTAACATTCTAAACCAACAATATGGTGGGGCTAACACCCAGCCACAGTGGATGAATACATAGGGTAACAACCCACTTTCGTTTGGATGGGGGAATTTCAATAACAATTTCACACAACAACAAGTGGTAGGGGGCAACCCCTTCTAGCAGATGGCTGGGGGAAACCCCTACCAGCAGATGGCTGGGGCAATCCCTTCTAGTAGATGGTTGGGGGCAACCCCTACCAACAAATGGTTGGGGGCAACCCTAACCAGCAGTTCATGGGTCAAACTATGGGAGGTTCCCCCTTTATGACCCCAGCCTATCAAATGCCATCTTATAGACCTCGTTTACCATTCCTGGAAACGCTGAATTTTTCAGATCTTTCCAAGTTGAAGAACAATCTGGTGTGCCATAATGTCACATGGCCACCAGTCCCCACTAAAATACCTTCGAACATTCCAAAATTCGAAGGTAAAACGGGTGAGGATCCTGGTGATCATGTCACCACTTTTCATCTTTGGTGTTCTTCGAACTCGTTGAACAAATATTCCATCAGGTTGAGACTTTTTCAAAGAACTCTGACCGTTGTTGCAGCCAAATGGTACATTGAGTTACCTACGGCCACCTTTTATAACTTTTGGGATCTCACAACTGTCTTTTTGAACCACTTCCAGCTTCCTGTTTGGTACGATCCTGGGACAGATCTTGTGTCTACCTTTAGACAAAACAAAGCCACTCATTTATCTGATCACATTCAGGAGTGGCGAAGATAGAAGAGGCTCATTATGACCAATATCCCCCTAGAATTCTTATTAGAGTGGTATCTGAAATCACTCCTCCCTTACATTTCTAAGGAAGTAGCTACTTCTGTGGTGTCATCGGAAGAAGAAACCATTCTAAGGACCCAGCAATTAGACTTGGTTTATGCTCAGTCTGGACTCCTTTATGAGATTATACCCAATGCACCGCGATCAAACACTGATCTAGGTAGACCAAAACCTAAACCACATGCTAAAGGCATTGTAGGTTCAGTTGATTTTGTAGCTTTCGAAGCATTGACTAAACAGGTTCATGCCTTATCAGTCAAACAATTGACTGCAGAAACGCCAACTTCCGTCACAACCTCTCCTTCTACTACTGAATCTGTACAACAGGTTCAGACTAATCAAAAGGGCCCCCGGAAACCCTACAACAAAAAGAAGGGCAATAAAGGAGAGGGGAACCAATGAAAGCCCAAAAACAAAGAAAATTCCGAGGAGGATAACAGATAAAAGAAAAAGGTTAAGTTCCCTTGCAAGCTTTGCAAGCAGGATCACCTCACTCACCAATGCCCTCTGATCGAAGAAGCCCAAAAGCTGCTTCAAGAAAAGAAACCTATCGTCCTGAAGGATCCCTTCCCCAAAGGGTAGGGCTCAGCTTCTGGCACCTCCATTGCTGGGGGCACCACCCATGCTTCAGTTGATCAAACTTTTATTAATATCGTTAACTCAGACGCTCTTTTACAAACGCGGGCAAGAAATTATACCCCAGATACACAATATAAGCTTAAAGATATTCTTGAATATTCCACTCCTCTCCACATACCTGTGGATTCACTGCCCAAGATCCTGAAAGGTGTCTTGAAACGGGCTTCGCACAATCCCAACGCACAGGCTATTCCCAAGTACAATGTGGTTGAAGATTTAGCCCAAACCCCTTGTGCCATGTCCACCTTAGAAGTTTTGCAAAGTTGTCCATTACAACGAAATGTGCTTCTGGCAGTGGTGGAAGTATGGAATCATCCAACATGACTGCTTGATTTGATATGAACAATATCAAATACCGGTTCCCGTACCATGTTGCTCTTGTTGGAAAGCCTTGGGTTCTCCCGAGTTACCCCCCTCTAACACTCTGCTTATTGCATTTGATGGTAGAACTTTCCGTCCACATCGAGTCTTGCCATCATTTTACTATACAGTTGCTGGTAAGATAGTTGCTATAGAGGTTGAAGTTTTGGACGCTCCGCTTGATTACAATATGTTGTTAGGTAGGAGCTGGACATATGCCATGTGAGCTATTCCATCGACAATTTTCCGAGTTGTAATGTTCCCGCACGAAGGCAAGATTGTTACGATCGATCAACTTTCGTTCTCTCAGAAAAACAACCAAACTTCATCGGAATCCACAATTCCTTTAGTTGATCAATCTACACCAGCAAGTGAGATTTTAGGAGCAGAACTTTATGGGTCAATAATGGGCACTTTTGACCTACCCCCTGCTGTTCTGTTTATGCATTCTGGTGAAGGTACATCTACTGAAAAATTCATGATCGGTTTAAGGACTGATCCGTGGATCCTTCCTACTGTATCAGAACCATTAGTGCCCTTATCCATTGTAGAAGTAGCATACATGGAAGCACAGCATGCTGCAACGGAACATATCATGACTTCGCCAGTCTCTGCTGAGTCAGATATCGACTATGCTCCGGCATGGTCAGTAGACTCGATCCACTCTTTTGACTGTTTAGACATAGTTTTTCCTTCTGACGAAGCCATTTTGGAAGCCATGATGGGCCTAGACCAACCTTGGGAACATCTGTACCACAGGTCTTACCTGCTTCCAAATCTAGACAGGGGAGAGTTTTTTATGAGACCCGGTGGGAATGTTGATTTGTCCTCTATTCCTTCCACTTCAAATGTTGTTTACGCTGAAGGGAATATGGCTAATATATCGAGAACCATACTGATTAACATTTCCACCAAACCTGGGGTTGTGGAAAATATTTTTATTGGAGCAGATTGTTCTCTAGAGGAGATTTCTCTATATACCAAACTGTTTAAACAATTCCGTGATATCTTTGCCTGGTCTTATGAGGAGATGCCAAGCATCAATCCTGGCATTGTAGAGAATGTCATCACAACGTATCCTAATGTGAATCCTATGAGACAAAAGCTCCATCCAGTGAATCCTCGAAAAGCAGCCGCCATTAAGGCAGAGGTTGAGAAATTGCTTAAAACCGGATTTATCTACCCGATCAACATGACGGAATGGGTTTCGAATCCTGTTCCAGTTGATAAAAAGCAAGGTACCATTCAAGTCTGTATGGATTTTCGAGATCTGAACAAAGCTTTCCCAAAAGATAACTACCCCACACCATTTATCAATCAAATCATATATGCGTGTGCAGCGCATGAGATGTTTTCTTTCATGGACGGATTTTTGGGATACAATCAAATTCAAATCAAACCCGAAGATCAACACAAAACGGCTTTTATTTTCCTGTGGGGAACCTTTTCTTATCGGAAGATGCCATTTGGTTTAAAGAATGCTGGAGCTACGTTCCAGCGAGCAATGAATTTTTCTTTTCACGATATCAAACACATAGTTGAACCTTACTTGGATGATCTCCCGGCGCGATCTCGCAAGAGACGAGATCATCCAGCTCATTTGAGACTTGTGTTTGAACGGTGCAGACAATAGAATATTCAATTGAATCCCAACAAGTGTGTATTTTGCATCGAGTCTGGACGACTACTGGGTTTTATTGTATCCACTCATGGGATAATGGTAGACCCGTTAAAAGTTGAGGCAATTGTAAATCGGCCTCCTCCTCGCACCTTGAGACAACTCCAAAGTTTGCAAGGCATGTCTAACTTCTTGCGGCGCTTTATCATAAACTATGCTAAAATCACAAAAGGTTTCATGAGACTGCTTAAACAAGATACCTAATTTTTGTGGGATGAGGCTGCTCAAGCATCGTTTGAGACTTTGAAAAAGGCATTACTGTCAGCCCCCTTGTTAAGCCCGCCTGATTATACAAAGGATTTCCTCTTATATCTGGAGGCGTCTATATACACAATTGGTATACTATCAGTTAAAGAGGACGATACGCTCCAAGAGCACGTCGTTTATTGTCTCTCACGCGCATTGATAGCTCCTGAGATTAAATATTCGCATGTTGAGAAGTTAGCACTAGCTGTGGTCTATGCGGTATAGAGGCTTCATCACTACATCCTTTTACGAACCACTACTGTGATCGCAGAGGTCAATCCTTTTCAATATTTTCTCACTCGATGCATCATCGGTGGGAAATATAATAAATGGATTGTAATCCTGTAGGAGTTTGATATGGTTTTTCAATCTGCCAAGTCAAAGAAATCACTAGTGTTCGCTGAATTAATTTCAGAATTTTCGAGTGACTTAGTGCATGTTGAGGAAGAGTCATCATTCCCGGATGAACATATCTTCCTTATTGCCTTCTCTAACCCATGGTACAGGGATATTTTAGTATATCTCCAGACTTTGAGGTGTCCTACCACTTTTTTTAGAGAAGAACAATGCAAACTGAAAAGTCATGTGAAAAACTATCTCATCATCTCTGACACTTTGTACAGACGTGGGATAGATTCCATCTTACGACGTTGTTTGACTTTAGAAGAAGCAGAGTTAGTATTGAATGATGCTCACAGTGGAGCTTATGGGGGTCATCTTTCTGGGTTGGCAACAGCCCAGAAAATACTATGTGCCGGATTGTTTTGGCCTACAATCTTTAAAGATTGTGTGGAAGCTATGAAACGCTGTCGTTCATGTCAGTTTTTCACCAGGAATATGAGAGCACATCCATCTCCTCTTCATCCTATGATCACAGCAGGTCCCTTCACCAAATGGGGCGTTGATTATATGACTTGTAATCCAGTTTCAGCTGGAGGCCATCGTTATATTATCGTTGCCATCGACTACTTCACAAAGTGGGCCGAGGCAATGCCTACTGTTAAAGAGGATGGAGAAACCGCCACTTATTTCGTATTCAATCAGATTATCACAAAGTTCGGCATACCCAAAGTGATCGTGACAGACCACGGTTGTCATTTTCAGAATAGCATGATGACTGAGCTTTATACCTTGCTAGGTTTTTGTCAGTAGCATTCGTCATCATTCTATCTGCAGGCGAATGGTCAGGTCAAAGCGGTTAACAAAAATCTGAAGAAAATTCTACAAAGAACCATTAATGCCAGTCGTAATAACTGGCACATCATGCTGTATACTGCTCTTTGGGATTACCGAGAAAACGTAAAGACTGCTAGAGGGTTCTCTCCTTTACAACTTGTGCATGGGATAGAAGTAGTCGTTCCGATTGAATGTGAAATTCCCTCTTTGAAGTTGGTTGTCCAACTATTACCAGAAACTTTAGTACTAGAAGAACGTTTGCTACATTTAGAACATCTAGACAAGCAGCGCCGCGATGTGCTCACAACAAACGAAACTCATAAGAAACGAGTCGAAGGACAGTACGATAAGTCTGTCAGACCTAGAGTTTTTCTCGAAGGAGACCTGGTCCTACTTTGGGATCAGGACAAGGAACCTTTAGGGGTTGGCAAGTTCAATTCCATGTGGCTCGGTCCTTACATAATCTCGAAGGTATTGAAGAAAGGTGCTTATGAGCTAACAGACTACGAGGGTAATAAGTTTCCCGAGACTAGAAATGGGCTCTAATTGAAGAAGTACTACGCTTAGGCACTTGTGATTTTTCATGTATTATAGTTGTGCATTTTGTAGAACTAGTTTTTGCTTATGATCGTTAGTTGACCTTATGTGTGTTTTCTCACTTCGTGTTTCAGATTTTGACTGGACAGTTTTTAGGATTTGTTGATGGTGCCAGTCGCCACACCCGACAGTTGGCTTCAGCAGCTTTGGTCATTTACTCACCGACTGGCCAACTAGTTTCTTCAGGGGGGGTTTTTTTGGGCCCCACAACGAATAACGTAGCTGAATACAGTGCGGTCATAGAACTTCTTCGGGATGCTCTTGTCCAAGACATTTCACATTTGGAGGTAAGACTTGATTCGCAACTAGTTGTATTTTAGTGAATGGGTGTTTACCAGATTAGAGATCCTGTTTTGCTACGACAGGTTTTGTGAGTTAAATTATTGGAAAGACAGCTTGATTCCATCATATATCAACATATTCCAAGAAATTTGAATGCATTAGCTGAATCATTTGGAAATTATGTTTTAGATTGGCATTTGTATCGTACACATCCATAAATAAACATTCACACATAAAGTTAAACACACACATGTAAATATAAGCCGATACTGTATATATATCCGATACTGTATAAAAAAAAAATACTATGAGTTTGGAACACAAGTCTATCACAAAGTCATGTCATAAGATACAAAATCGGGCTCGATGGCCTCAAAATATACATAAAATATCTTTCTCTTATGGAGAAGGTGGGGCCACATCCACTGCCTCTCGGTAACATATGACCAGCCTGGCTACCTTCCGCAGTAGCCTAATCTAGGCTGGGGGCACACCGACCACATCCTCCTGCATGTCAACGGGCATACGCTCAATGCGATATGTAGGAATGTCTTGAGTCAACTAACTCATCCTCCTCTCTATAGTCCCTAGCATAGCATCAACTGCACCCACATCAACGGGCCTCACGAAAGTAGTAGGATGTCCCTCGGGACGAACTGGTCCAACATCTGCACATGACACTTTGTTTTAGTATTTTCAAGATCACCATAAAAATGATATACTTCAAACTGAAAAAATTAAATATTTTTCAAAAAAAAACATACCTATATCTCCCCAGGCACCACCTGGAGGAAGTACCAACTCTTGATCATGACGGAAGTCTAAACTAGCATATGGAAACTGCTCAAATATCAGTACTTGTCTCTCCCACCATCCCCAGAAATCATCGGTGTGATAGCAGAAATGAATTTCACCACCACCCTGGTGGAGAAAGATGTCACCCCAATGGCTCAATCTCGGCTCACGAGGGTTGACTGGAGGCAAAGGCATACCCAAGCTAAGAGCAGGTACCCTCTCAAAGAAGAAGGTACAAAGGATGCTACCATATCCAAAGTTCTTCATTCTCCCGGTCTTACACCCAGAGAGTTGAAGCTTCATATTTGCCAAGAGACTTGTGCACCAATCATAGACATGAACTTGCAAACATTCAATACCAATGTACATGTAGTGCTTTGAGGCTAAGTGTTGTGTGGCACTCCCTCCCATTCGGTTCAACATACTGATAATAACCTTCAGAGGGAAGCTTGCAAGAGTAGAAATGAGAATTTGACTTCCACATTTCTCAGTACCTTCCACACAATAAGCATTCACATAATCCTACACGGACATGGCACCCACATTTCATGAATTCCCTTTCAGGTTTATAGGATATCCCCTCCTAGAGATCCATGTAATGAATTATATGTCGTCAACTATGAGCTCCAAGGTCTCTCCTCAGATATTAAACACATTTGCATCGGAATCCCAACACTGAATGAGTCTTTGTAGTAAGCGGTTGAGTGCCCTCATGTTTACGGTTCGGTAGAATTTCAACAAACCACATCTTCTTAACGCATGGAGAGTGGTAGGATCTTGCATAGCCACCCTATCCATCTCTTCATGCTCCCTCTCTGTCCAAATAAGTGCCATCCTGTCAAAAGAAGGGCCAATTTTCAAGAAAAAACGCTACTCTATAGCCACATAGTCACGTTTGGGCGCTACTCTACCATACAGTAGCGTTTACCTTAAAAAATACCCTTCTTTACCTACTAGACAGCAACGTACATGAAAATGGCGAGTTGAGCATGGCTAGATAAGATATTTTAAGCATGAAAATTGACAAATGAACCATCAAAATGCAAGTTGGGATGAAAATAACTTACTTGGAAGAAGTAAGTAGAATGGTGGCCCGATTTGATCGCTATGAACGGATGAAGATCAAGGGTTTACTCCAAAACTTGCTCTACAATTCCAAATGTGATATTTGAGTTTTCAAAATGAAATTACATGTATGAATTTGAATTTGATTTTTTACCCACTTTTTTGAAAAGTCTATAGTTTCAAATTTCATAAAAAAAGGTTCTATTTAATCATTAATACCTCTAAATATTGATGAGTTGAATCTAACCTATGTTTCTCAAATTTTCACTAGATTTTCGTAGTGTCAATCTATTATGACTCAATTTATTTAGTGACGGACCTTGTTAAGTACTTCATGGTTGAAATATTGTCATTTAATATTTTTTGTCGTTAATACTAACATGGTTGTTGAAATCCTAGTCTTTGGTAGGTCATGAGTTGTGATTCTAGAAGCTGTCTTTTAAGTCATTTTAAGCTCTTGTTTGGACTATTGAAACCTAAACAAGATTGCTGAGCAAACTTGTCCTCTTCAAGCTCGTTAAAGGAACTGAAGGCTCATCCGATTAAGTATAATTTTAACCCTTTTTCGGACTTTTGCGGATTACTTACGAAAAAGGAATACTCTAGTCATCTGTGGCTAGAAGAGTTCTTTTTCCATTATTTTACACTTTTTCAGGGGAAGAGACTAAATTTACGAAAAAGGACCTTTTGGAGCCTTCTTTAGGGTTTTCAGGCTCTCGAAACATGAAAACACCAAGCGAGCACTCACCTACTCAGGCTCGATGTGAAATCCACGAGAGGGTGTATAGAGGATTATTTAAGTTTTGCAGACTCTATAAACAGGAAAACACCGGCGAGCATTAACCTTCTTGGGCTCGATATTAAAATCCACGAGTAGGTGAATGGAGTTATTGTTTAAGTTTTTCAAACTCCTTAAAATTGAAAACACCGGCGAGCAAGAACAGATCTCGACTCGATATTAAAATCCAGAGATCAATACTATAGAGTAATCTTCTATCTCTTCTTCAAACTCTGTAAACAATGAAGAAGGTCCCGAGTCTTCCTCCCATGGGCTCGTTAAACTCTCTACATGGTTGGATCCATTGAGTTTTCATTCTTTCTTGGACTCATTAAAAAAACAAGAAAGGTATTATTTTATCTAAAAAGAATAAGGGATAAGAAGGGTATATCACATCTTACAGTTTCAAAGGCAGTTCAGTCAGTCAAGTCCTTGAACACAGCACCTACTTGAGTCTATCATTTCAGTTGGGTTTAGTTTTTGACCTTAGGGTGAACCTGATCTCTGAGTTATTACTCCCCCGGTTGGTTATTCTTCCAACCATATGGAGGGTCTGTCATGTCTCCTACATTACAGACTTATATCATTTTCCCCATAATGTTGAAAACTACCTAAGTCACTTTGTGTCGTGCTCACTGTTCAAGGATACAACCTGCGTTGGCCATCTATAGTTTACCTTGACCTCATGTGTTAGCCATCCTAATGTTAGTCTTGTTACTTGTACTACTCCACATCAGCTTGTACCTTTGAGTGTTCCTCGGTTGGGTGATGGAGGATGCCTTAAAGCCTCCATTCCAACGGACTTCTTCCCATCGACATCAACTAATTTTGCTTTGGGAATGAAGTTTAGAGTTTCGGTTAGTACCTTGGGGATTGCAGTCATCAGTGGCAATTTCCCTCGTCGTTGAATAATGAGAATACATCAAAGTCTCTTATTTGATGGGTTCCTCAGGTGTTTGACTTCAAGTCCACTTATTCACACTTGTTGGATCATACTAGGTACCTTGGGTCCCATTATCATTATCGGTGGAATCCCTCGCATTGGTTAACGGTATACATCAATGACCGGTAATCAAACGATACCCCCCATGTTCGACTTTCAGCTCATTTATTCACATGGTTAGGGTTTGTACCTTGGGTTGTCTGGATGAAGACCTTGGGATTTTGATAGCATTGCCTCATCATGTTATCACCCAAGCTGTGCAAGACTGAGCCTCACTCATTTTGGCTCTTCATGAGACATAGATCTAGTTTGTTGTTATGGCTATGATCTCTCATTCTGACATGGATCCACGCTTGTATTTCAGTGGCCATGCTATATAAACATCTCCTAGTTATGTATCGGAGATCATGTTGTATCATACTAGACATCTGTATGATGTCAAGATTGTACCCGCTCGCTAACCTTGATCGTTATTTCAGGTACTTTTGTGACTAGGTTCTGTGGTTTCTTGCTCCTTCGTTGACTTGGAATTATAATGTATTTCAGCCATCGTTTCCCTCTGACCTCACACATTAGGGGGCATCTGTTATAGGACAAATTTGCACTTCTCCATTCGTGATCACATCTAGATGTTGATCACACAAAAGGACAACTTGGATGGAAGAGCAAGATTACTCTAGATGATGAATGGTTAAAAATTACCCCTCTACAACTGATAAAACTCTCTTTTTTACCTACTTTTAGGTAAAAACGCTACTCTATAGGCATAAGAGGAGCGTTCACCTTCAAAAATATGCAGCTCTGCTTCATAAAAGTAGTGTTTTCCTTCATAAATATGCAACTCTGCTTCACTAGAGTAGCGTTCACCTTCAAAAAATCTTGCAAACACTTGTTGCAAACATAAAAGTTGCATATTGAACGCTACTCCACTTAAGAAAAGTAGCGTACACCTTAAAAAGTAATAAAAAATATATTAAATTGACGAATTGGGATTAGTTGAAGTTGGTTTTGCAACTTCCCCAACCTCCCAATCAAACTACCTCTCGATCTAAACTGCCTACCTTGTCCCATAAATACAAAGGAGATGCATGAGAGAGGGAGCTAGAAATTATGCATTAAGGGTTGTTACACTGGAGGAATTCCAAAGTTAGTGTGAAGAGTAGGAGCCCAGGATCCGGTTGCACAAGCACACTAAATGATTAGGTATACATTGTACTGATTATTTACTTTTGACAATAAAGGTTGAAATGCCCTTCCTGTCCCAATCAAATGTCTAATGGATTGCATGTTTGTTTGGATTAAATGCTTGATTGTATTTGATGTCTAAATTATATTTGAATTTCATCATTGTTATATCAATCAAGATACACTGAGGAAGGTATATTTGTATTGCAGGTCTGTCAAACGGAAGATCAAGTGGAGGATCGATCGAAAGAGAAAGCTAAAGCTAGGATCGAACATCGTTAATAAGGTATGCCGTCATAAACCTTTATCTCTTTCCTTTTGTAGAAGTCTATGTAATATGATTAATGCATTTACCTGTCACCCTAGAAGTTGGTAGTGTCCATCTCCTCGCTATAGGGTAGATTTCCTGAACAACAGTGGTCATGTTAAACAACTTATAGCCCTTGGAGTATTCTGAATATAAAACAAAGAGACATGGTTGGATTTGGGTCTACAAGGCCCTCCTCTTCTCAAGTGAAATTATATCCCAAGCCTTGGATCCAAAAATCCTAAAATGAGAAACATCAAGTTTGTGCCTAGTCCAAGCTTCAAAAGGAGTGATTCCTTTCAATGATTTATGAGGCAATATGTTCTATATGTAGGATGCATATTTCATATATTCATCCCAAATTCTTGGATAAAAAGAATTAGACTCAAGCATGCATGTAGCCATCTTTTTGAGAGATTTGTTCTTCCTCTCAACAACACCATTCTGCTGAGGTGTGTAGGGAACAGTATGTTGCATCTGGATATCATTAGAAGTAGGTAATTGTTGAAAATTATATTTGACGTACTCCCCACCATTATAAAATTTGAGGACCTTGATGTATCTTCCATATTGGTTCTCAACCGAGGCTTTGAAAAGCTTGAAACAACTAAAAACTGCATAGTTTAATTGGAGGAAAAAGATCCAACAGTATCTGGAAAAGTCATCTATGAAGGTTAGGATGTATTTTGCATTTTTCAAATACACATAGGGAAATGGACCTGATATATCACTATGAATGAGCTCAAGGGGTGCAGTGTTTCGCTCAGAGTGGGCTCTCTCAAACTTATGCTCAGGGTGTTTTCCTAGGATACAAATTTGATAGACTCCTTTAGAAAACATGATGTTGGGAAGCTCTATGACCATATTCTTCTCATGAATTTGAGAAAGGTATTTGTAATTAAGGTGACCAAATATATCATGCCATAATTTGATTGAATCATTGGAATGAGTCAGGAGAGAAGAAGGTGAAGAGAAAGGCACAAAGTGTGAAAACCTATATACTTTTGAGCTATGATCACCAGTACCTAAGGAAAAAATTCTTCCTGTAGAAATTTCTTAAATTTACACATCATTAGGTGTGAAAAAAACCTTCTTGGGAGACCCCGTGTGATTCATCTAATATACTAACAAGAAGTCTGCAATAAGACCTGGTACATACAACACATTAGTGAAAGAACCGTACTTAAGATCAATACTACCTTTACCTTTGCAAGTAGTTTTAGAGTCATCACCCGACACAATAGTTGGACCACAAGAAGATTCAAGAGAGGAGAAAGACTCTCTTGTGGACATCATATTCCTTGAATCTCCAAAATCAATGATGAAACAGGTATACTTGGATGTGCCTGCCATCAAAGCATGTACTCTCGCCTTGTATTCGAAATTGGATCCTCCTTCCTTCTTTCTTGCGTTCCCTGGAAGAGGGATGTTGGATTTATCAAGGAGTTGAGACATTTGGTCAATGGTCTTCTTCATGCATGAGATCTCAGGATGAAATCCCCTATTTGTGTATGCACACTTAGACTTCTCTTTCTTCTTTTGAGAATTCTTCTTGGAATTGGGGGAGTCTTCTTGAGCTTTTTGCTTGTCTTTCTTCTGATCTGGTGTATTCTTGGGATTGGCCTTCTTCCTTATTTTTGAATTCTTTGAATCTCCATCAGCCAAAGCATGGTCCTTTGATGGATTCTTGATTCTTCTCGTCAAGACCAACTTGTCTTGCTCCTAAGTGAGTGATTCCATGAATTCTACCAGTGAAGGAATCTTCCAATTTCGAACAGTGAGTTTCGCATCATGGAAGGTTGAAACAAAGACTGAGTAATCAGGGCCAACCTTATAGAGGATGTCCAAGATCAATTTCTCATATTTCTTGTCAATTCCACACTAATTCAATTAAAGGACAAGAGCTTTAAAATTTGAAAAAAGGTCTTGTAAGGTCTCGAAATTGCTTGGACTCAGTGAAACTAGTTCATTCTCCAATTGGTGACCCCTCAATTCATCTGTCTTTCCAAATAAAGTTTGGATATTGACCCAAAACTCATTAGGAGTGGTAATACCATCTATATGGAAAAGAATATCCTTGCATTTTCTGAGACACAAGATACCATAAGCCTCATATCCTTTGTTGTGACAAGTTTCCTTCTCAATGAGAGCAGTAGGCTCAGTTTTAGTAGCCATAGTCACCTTGTAGAGGCCTTTAATCCTCAATAAGATATCCATATCCACATTCCAGTCAAAATAATGGAATGGATTTAGCATGATTTTTTGTGATTGATCCATGGAAGCTTTGAAATATGCCTCTAAGATGTTTGGTTGCACCCCTGAGATACATAATTGGTCCCTCTAGGAGACTGAAATATGTCCTCTATCTGACTCGTTTGATCCCACAGGAAAAAGAAGGATAATAGAACAAATTGATATCTCTGATACCATGTGAAAATATTTTTCAAACCAAGATCTACTCAAGCAATTACACAATCTCACAAATTGCCTTGCAAAAACTAGTCATATAACACATAAAACAATCATGAATATGATGCAAACAGTATAATTCTATTGAATAAGTATACATCATACAAACTTAGGCAATGTAATGGCTGTAAAAATATATAATTACATAAGATATTTGAAACCCAAAGAAGGCATTCAAAATCCTCACAAAAACAAGCTTACTAAAAAGATGAAAAACCCCCCTAGGTGCAAAATGTGCTTTCCAAATCACCTCTAAGGCTCATGAATTGGTAAATTTTGAGTACAATGGTGATGTAGGATGAAAAATAATTGTAATTATACATTTTATAAAGAGGAAGCATCGTGGAGGGAGATTTGGCCAAAAAACTGTTAAAGTCGAGTCAACTAGCTTTTACCTTTTCACCAAAAATAGTAAAAAAGCAGGATAGCACCCTTCTAATCCAGGAATGGAATAAAATATCACAAAATATCAGGAAATATTATCTAGAATCTCCTGAAGTGTGCTCTAGTGACTCAGGATGGCTTATGATCCACCCAAATACAAAATAATGGCCAACTACCTAGTCAACAGCTAGGAATTAATAAAAAATGACTAATAATCTATCTCCTAAGTATGGAATGGGTATGAATGGGTTTTTAATATTCTAACACTTTGTTTGTTTTTTGTCTGAATGCATTTAAGGAAATACTTTTTTGTTGTTTTTTTACTGATACAGTCATAATTTGGGAATCTTATCCATCTAATCGTTTAGAAATCCCATGGAAGTCCACTGTCATTATGTTTTTTTTTAAATGATAAGTCGTTGAGCTACAGAACCATTTACAAGTGCTGTAAAAACCTATGTATACTTTGATTCCTAAATGAATATCAAGTATATCCTTTTTCTTAGTGAAAAAAAAGAAATAAATCAAATGATTTTGTTTAAATAAATATGGTTTAAACAAATATACTTTCCACAACAAAGAACACCAACCACGATTATATTGTTGATACTTTCCATAGTAAAGAAGACAACAAATATATTGTTGATACTTCCTATTCCATCTATGCCTAGAAACAAAGAAAACAAGTGTGTTCAAAAGAAACCGAACATCTATGCTTAGGAACAAAGAAAACAAGTGTGTTGAAAAAAAAAAGAAGAAAAAGAAATGTGCAAACTATAAAGTAAAATTTGATTACAAAATCAAATGTTATTGTTTAAAGAAATATGGTTTTGTATTTTGTATGCTTAAAAAGCTACAATAGTGTTATTAACATTATTAATGGGAAGCATAATCATAGTATTTCAGCCATTTCTTTTGAAAAACAATGAAGATAAGATAAGATAAGATAAAAAAAATCACCTAAGTTGAATTGTGGGATAGCCATTGTGATATGCACATGCAACATGGCATAAACAATGAATCTAACTTTTGATAAATGTTGATCCTTAGCACTAAGACATGTTCTATTTTTTAGATCAATTGTATATTATTTGTGTCTCTTTGGATCTGAGAAAAAACTGTCGGTGCAACCTATGTTCAAACTTGGAAAATAACACACATGTTAGGGTAGGACCCTAAGATCCACTCTGCCTTTAATGCTCCAACAAATTTCATGAGGATGATGGACTATATCATATGGTAATTCACTAATTAGTTTGTGGTCATATATCTAGATGATATCCTCATCTACATTAGAACATGGGAAGAGCATTTTCGGCATATCCACTAGGTCCTCAACACCTTGCGACAACGCAAGTTATACGCTAATCTGGAGAAGTGCTCATTTGGAATGGAGAGGGTTCAATATCTAGGATACATCATGGATGAACATGGTGTTCATTTGGATCCATCCAATCTCCAAGCCATCCATGATTGGCCAACCCCGACAACTCTCACAGAGCTTCGCAGCTTCCTAGGCCATGCCAACTTCTATAGCATATTTTTGTTGGGATTCTCTAATATTGCTTGGTCCCTTAGCCATGTGACCAAAAGGGAATCTAAGGCCAATTTCAGCTGGTCCAAGCCACATCAACAAGCATTTTAGAAGATGAAACAATGCTTATGTTTGACACATGTCCTTGCCTTACCAGATCTGCAACAACTCTTTGAGATTGAGACAAATGCTTTAGACTATGTTATTGGTGCAATCCTCACTCAGCATGGCCATCCAGTGGAATATCACAGTGAGACACTTCAGATATAGTCCTCAAGTAACCAACCTATGACAAGGAAATGTATTCCATTGTCCAAGCATGCCGCCAATGGAAGAATTACATCCTAGTGAAAGAGACAGTCATCAACATTGATCACAAGCGCCTACAGTTCATGCAAAACCAAGGGAAGTTACAAAATGACCACCACTAGAAGTAGTCCACTTACTTGCAGCAATTCCACCTGAATATTAAATATAAGAAGGGAACCACCAACCAAGTCGTTGATTTCCTCAGTTGGCCTCCAATAGCAGCACTTACCACGGTACTCCACTCCTGTGGCCATGAGACCTCCTAGTGGCCTCAACTATATAGCAGTGATATCATGTTTTCTCACATCTACCAAACCCTATGTGCAGGTACATTCGTGGAAGACTTTCATCTTCAGGAAGGATTGTTATGCCACCTAGGCCATCTCTGCATTCCTTCAAGCGAGCATGCGAAGATGATTTGGGAATCTCATTACAGTTAGGTGGTAGGGAACTTTGGCACCAAACATATAGTGGCCATATTGCAGAAGCATTTTTATTGTCCTAATCTCCGACAAGACATCGGTCAATACATCAGATCCTGCACTGCTTGTGCCATCGCGAAACCTTTCATCAAAAATCAAGAGTTGTACACCCCTCTACCAACTCCTAATGGGCCATGGGATTCCATCTCCGTGGATTACATGTCTGGACTACCTTCAACCAAGCATGGAAATTATTGTGTGTTTGTGGTTGTCGATCACTTCTCCAATATGGCCATTATAATAGCTTGCAAGAAGAACATCTATGTTGAAGCCACTGCTAAGAGCTTCTTCGAGCGTGTTTGGGTTCATTTCAGGCTTCCATAGACTATCATTTTAGATTGGGATAACAGGTTCCTAATCACTTTCTGGTCTAGCCTATGGTCATTGATGGATACCAAGCTCACCAAATTGACTTCCTTCCTCCCCCAAACCGATGGACAAACAGAGGTAGTCAACATGATGATTGTGCATATTCTGAGAATGTACAATTCTAAACATCCCCGCACATGGGATAAGATCCTTCATTATGTTCAACATAGCTATAAAAAATCCCTTCATATCTCTACCAGGCATAGCCCTTTTCAAGTGTGCCTGGGGTTCCAACCACTGGCACCAATTGATGTAGTTCTGCCCCTTGCATCAACACGGGAGGAGTCTTCCCTATGCTCAGAATGAGGATGATAAGGCCACCATATTTCTTAAATGAATCCAAAATATCCTCCAACAGGTCCATGACATTTTGGAAAAGTCCAAAACTAAGTACAAGTAGCAACATGACCAGCATCGAGTTCCACAACTTCCAAGTGGGTGATAAGGTTTGGTTGCATTTGCAGAAAGAGAGGCTCACATGACCCCATCGCAAGGTTCGTCAAATTTGATATGGGTAGTACACCATCACCGAGACAGTTGGTGACAATTCCTTTGAATTAAGTATTCCTCCATTCCTTGACCTGCACCTAGTATTCAATGTGGAGCTCCTTTGCCCATATTTTCCACCATTGTTGGACACCTCGGAGGGGGCAGAGAAATTCGCACCTACATAAATTAATCCCGATTGCATGGAATAGGAAACTATTGATCAAATCATGGACACAAAGGTTAAGGGAACCCTCCAGTAAAATATCCAACTATATTGGGTTGTCAAAGTAAAGAAACTACACCACAAAGGAAAGTGGCTCACCAGGGGTCAAGTTCAGCAGAAATTTCCCTATTTGATGTGCGAACTCAACGTAATGGATACTGTTGCTTCCTAAGGGGGGAGTACTAATCCATATGGATATAGGTGGCCACCCACATATTCCACTGGCTCAAAATAGTTTCCCATTTTGGCATTTTTCTAGTAATGTTTCTATAGTTTTTCGGGTCCTGAACATCCGGGCCATTTTGAGGCCCTAAATGACGTTTTTTGGATATTATGGGGGGTAAATGGGGGGTTAATGGTTACCAATGGAATGCATTTCTCTCCACTCAAAATTTGTATATCTTGAATATACCTTTCCAACGGGCTATGGAGCGCCCTAAACGGAGATCGTATGCAAAAGTTATGACCCCAGGAAGTTGACTGTTCAACTAACCACCTTGCGGCCAAAAAACTTTATGATGGTTCATCTTCTAGGGTTAGATTTTTGGATTTTTAGGGTTCTTTCCCTTGTGCTTATGAAAAATAGGATCTTTCTACCTCTTCTTGTATTCAACTTGTCATGAATGAGTGTAGCCGCCACATCTCTTCTTGGAGACATACCTACCACCATTCTAGCTGCTTTTATTTTACAGCTTATTTTATTTCATTCATTTAATGGAATATGAGTTTACTATATCACTTTGTTTCTTGCCAGATATCTATGTATGTGAATATATATATATATATATATGCTCTTTCATTTCATTCTCACATAAATCTAAATCAACAGGATCATCTTGTGTCTAGTATACACTTAAAGTGGCGTTGCAAATGCCACCATACTCCATGTATCTATGATTGACATATCCAAGGTGTACACACCTATCAATTTTTTTTTTGGGGGGGGGGGTCCAATTAGAACTAATATCGAGCTAGCGAGTTCCTAGCTATTGTCATGTGATAATTATTAAGATGTTTGGTTATAATGAGTTACTACTTTTTATTGTGCTCTCTATAATTAATTTTTACTTTCCACCTTGCATTGCAACTCATTGCGCGCGCACACACACACTCGACACTGATTACCATACTAATGTACACTAATGTAATTGGATTGAAAATAATATACCTATTATTTTAAATTGTAAAAGTAAAAAATATATTTGTTGGCATAAATGAATCATAGATGGGTTGTTAACTATATAATACCTTCAAGCATCATCTCTAATAAACATATAAATTCTACAAAGGAGGCATTAATCATCAAACAAGATGTAGATTCGAGAAAGAAAGTATAAGGGGCAAGGTTAAATAACTAACTTTGACTTGGGGTTCATTTTGGATGCAGAAGTAATCATGGCCCCGAAGCATAGGAGACAACCACAAGCCACTTTAGAGATTGCAAACCTGGGTGTTCAGATGATTTTATGATCCCTCGGGGAGATGACTTCCATAATTAAACAATAGATGACCAGACAAGGCCAAGCTCAAATGCAATTCATAATGAGGGACAAGAATGTGAGTTAGAGCGAAAGAAAAAGAAAGATTAGGAACCCACATCCAACACTAATGTGACAAGAGCTCCCCTAGAAATTATGAAATAAATTCAAAAATACAAAGTGACAAAATTCACACGGAAAGAAGAAGGTAGAAAAGTAGAGGCTTGGTTTTTTGGTGTAAAGAAAGCACTTAGTTACAAATCATATACCACCATCAAGAAATAACAATTAGCAATGAGCCTACTCAAATATGATGCCTTATTATGGTGGATTAGTGGGGAAGAGAAGTTGAATATTACCCCTATGCAGGTAACTTGGGAATTATTTGAGGAAAACTTCAAAATCAAGTACTTGTCGGAAGAGTATAGACATCAACATATTGGTACATTCCATGTAGTCAGGAAGAGCGGTAGATCTATGGAATCCTATGAGGCTAAATTTCTTTCGTTAGTCCATCATGTGGATTACATGGTGGAGTCCGATAAAAGAAAATCATAAAGGTTCCTTCATGGGGTGGATGCAAAAATTTGAGACGAGTTGGGAATGTGGAAACCAACTACCATGGAAGAAACAACAAGTTTAGCTAGGCGGGCCTAGAAAAGGATTAGTATGGCCAGACAATTCTCAATGAAGAGCTTTGTTCCTTTCGAGGAACCTTTGCAAGGAGGGGCTAGTAGAATCAGTGGTAAAAGGTGTGGATTCTGAGGAAGGAAATATGGAGTAGCTAGGGTTTTTACAGTGGAATCTATTGCACCACCCACAAGATTGAGTAATCGGCTTGACAATTATGGAAGAGGTAGAGGAAAATATCATAATGGTATAGGTCGTGGTTTGGAAGCTGGTCAAAACAAAATATAATGCTGGAATTGCAAGTCCCCCCACTAGCAAAGATCCTTCACAGAGTACCAAGTTAGTCATATTCAGTGTGAAGGAAAGGATAAATAGGAACAAGGTTAGGGAAGGCATTGGATCCATGTAGCTCTGATCAACCGCCAAGCCGAACATCAGGATACTGTGGTGTAATTTTCTGGTATGATTAAAAATATTCCCCTTTCCATTTTAATTGACCCCGGTGCAACAAATAGTTTCATCTCTCCTTCTGCATTAGCTAGATGTGGGTCAGCATCCCAAGACCAACATGATTTCAATCAAGTAGAAATGGCTTCTAGAGCTAAGCAACCAATAGGATCCTCAGTTAAGAATTGTATTATTAAAATAAGATGTTTTATAACCAAGATGAAGTTGTATTAGCACACCTATAGGATCTTATGAAATCATAGTAGGCATGGACTAGATTGAATCCCATCATTCCTTGTTAGATTGCTACCAGAAGGAGGATTACTACCTCGATGATCTATGGAAGCCTATAGTGATTAAGGGGATCAATAGAGAAGTTTCTTTACATTTCATCTTGGCTAATACAGTTAAGAGATATATGAGAAAAGGGTGCAAAATATATGTTGTGGAAGAAATCAATGAAAATAACAACCCTTCTTCAAACCTACATTTGATATTAAATGAGTTTAAGGATGTGTTTTCCATGGAATTGCTAGGCATGCTATAGGTTCGGGCATTTGATTTCCCCATTCCCCTAAAACTAGGGATAGAACCGATATAAAAAAAAAAACCTACCATATGACTGTCCTAGAACTTAATGAGTTGAGTGTGCAACTCACCGATATTACTAGCCTGGGACTCATAAGGCCTAGTGTGTCTCCTTGGAGAGCACCAATGATCTTTCTGAAAAATAAACATGGGGTCCCTCAAGCTTTGCATCGATTATCGAGATCTAAATAAATCAACTATTAGAAATAGGTATCATGTGCCTCGCATTGATGAATTGTTTAATCAATTAAAGGGTGTTGTTGTATTCTCCAAGATTGACCTAATATTGAGGTACCATCAGTTGAGAATTAAGGAGGAAGATATACCAAAAACTTCCTTTATGACAAGGTTCCACCATTATGAATTTGTCATTGTACCATTTGGGCTAACGAATTCTCCTATAACATTCATGAATTTAATGAACAGTGTACCCAAAAAATATTTAGACTGATTTGTTCAGGTAATTTTGGATGACATCCTCATTTACTCATAGAATGAGAGGGAGCACCAAGAAGAACTAATATTGGTGCTTCAATGTCTTAGGGAACACAAATTGTTTGGGAAGTTTTTTGTGTCCAATGATCTTTGTGAAAAATAAACATGGGGTCCCTCAAGCATTGCATCGATTATCGGGATCTAAATAAATCAACTATTAGAAATAGGTATCCTGTGCCTCGCATTGATGACTTGTTTGATCAATTAAGGGTGTTGTTGTATTCTCCAAGATTGACCTATAATTGAGGTACCATCAGTTGAGAATTAAGGAGGAAGATATACCAAAAAATTCCTTTACGACAGGGTTCCACCATTATGAATTTGTCATGGTACCATCTGGGCTAACGAATGCTCCTGTAACATTCATGAATTTAATGAAAAATGTATCCAAAAATACTTAGACTTATTTGTTCAGGTAATTTTGGATGAAATCCTCATTTACTCATAGAATGAGAGGGAGCACCAAGAACAACTAAGATTGGTGCTTCAATCTCTTAGGGAACACAAATTGTTTGGGAAGTTTTCTATGTGCTCCTTCTTCCAAAAAGAAATTCAATATCTTGGTCATATAATTAGTGGGGAAGGTATAGTTGTTGATCCTAATAAGGTTGAGTCTATAATGAATTGGCCATCTCCCAAGATTGACATGGAAAAGGAATTTTGCATATATATGGATCCTTCAAGCAAAGGATTGGGGGTAGTTCTAATGCAATATGGAGATGTTATAGCTTATGCTTTTTGTAAACTCAAGATCCATGAAATCAACTATGCCACATATGATTTGGAATTGGAAACAACTATTGTGGCCCTAAATTTAGGGAGACATTATCTCATGGGATGTCAGCTTGAGTTGAAAACATAGAACATGAGTCTTCAACATATATTTACCCAAAAGGACCTCAACGCCCACCCACGACATTGGAGTGAGTTTCTTATCGAGTATGATTTCTGGGTAACTTATATCAAGGGAAAGGAGAACGAAGTGGAATATTCTTTAAGCAGAAGACCCATGATTCACTCGGTGATATCCTTAAAGTAGACTTGAGGGATCAAGTCTTAATTTTCCTTTCCCAAGATGGTTGGTCACAGCAATTGAAGTCCCATTTTCAAGAAGGAGGACCCATAATATCTAAGTTTGAAGGATACCCCCTAGAAGGAGATGGAATTTTAAGGTTAAAGGGGCAGGATTATGTCCCTGAAAATGTGGTCTGAGGAGGTTTCTATTGTAAGAATCCCATAGAACCCCTTATACAACACACTCGAGAGTTAAGAAGATACATGTTGATCTTAAAAGGGTTTCCTTCTAGGTAGGGATGAAAAGAGATATCGTGTAATTTGTGGAACGATGTTTGGAACGTCATCATGTTAAGGCTAAACATTGTCATCCCACAGGTCTTCTTCAACTACATGATATACCAAGGAATAAATGGGAGGTTATTTCAATGGATTTTATTGAAGGATGACACATGACGCCTCTTAGGCATAATTGTACCATGGTAATTGTTGACAAGATAACTAAAAGTACTAACTTTATTCCTACTAGGAACACCTTCGATGCCCTAGACATTGATCAAATATTTCTCCAAGAGGTAATTCACTTGCATGGGGTGCCTCGAAAAAATATATCCGATGGAAATTCCTAGTTTACTAGCAGGTTTTGGAAAAGGTATTCAAGCATCTATGGGTACCCAACTTAACTTCGACACTCCTTATCATCCCGAAACTAATGTTAGACTGAAAGACTTAACCAAGTATTAGAAGATATGTTGAGGATGTATTTCATGGATCAACATAACTAGTGGGAAAGGTACCTTCCCTTAGTAGAGTTTGCATACAACAATAGTTACCATAGCTCCATTGGTGAAACTCCATATGAGATCCTATATGGGAGACCTTACAGGACCCCATTGAGTTGGTATTGGCTAGAACATCGGGCTATGTTGGGATTGAACATGCTCCAAGAAATGGAGGAACAAATGGTTATAATTAAACAAAGGCTTAAAGAAGCTAGATACGGACAAAAAATTTATGCATATGTAAAAAGAATGGTTAGAAGCTATAAGGAGTGTAGTGAATATCTTGTTAGAGTGAGAACCACTAAAAGTACCTTTTGATTTGGGAAAGGAACTAAACTATTCCCCATATTTGTTGGACCATTCAAGATCCTTAAAAGGATTGGATCTATTGTTTACAAGCTTGAGATGTCATCCCATCTTGGGAAAATGCATCACGTATTTCATGTTTCAGTGCTTAGGCATTATGTTCGTAATCATTCTCATGTGTTGAAATTGGAAGGATTGCATATTTCTGAGGAGGGTCTCATTCAGGTCAAACTATATTGTGTACTAGATCGAAGGGTTCACCAGCTCAGGAACCATACACTTGATTAGGTGAAGGTCCAATGGGATCACTATACCCTAGGAACTGTCACCTGGGAGGATGCAAAGGAAATGCACCAAGATTTTCCATATATTTTTAATTAGATTTACAAAGTATTAATAGAATCATATGGTACAATGGTTTGATGGTTTTGTAGACAATAGATATAATCCTTGGATACTCGTTACATACATACATACTTAGCTAATAATTTTGATTGTGAAAATACTGTTTGAAATGAATAAATCATAATATGAGTGTTGGATGTTGGTCGTTATGTTGTTTCATCACATATTATGGTCATGATGATGTTATTATGTTGTTTCATCATATGATGTGGATTAAATTGATTGTGCCGATGTTATTGA
This sequence comes from Larix kaempferi, assembly GCA_027924585.1. Taxonomy (NCBI): domain Eukaryota; kingdom Viridiplantae; phylum Streptophyta; class Pinopsida; order Pinales; family Pinaceae; genus Larix; species Larix kaempferi. The sequence goes on along the minus strand of BSBM01000729.1, from coordinate 3,375,817 downwards.
TTGCACCAAGAGTAGTGAGGTGCTTACAACCCAGTATGGGGGAGATGTGTAACGTTATGTAACAAGGTCACGTTATATACCAAAAATAAAAAGTAATTAAAAAAATCATGTCGGATCATATAATAAAAAAATGAAAACCAAATAAAAAATAATTAAAAACTCCATATTCACTCATAAAATAAAAATTTAAAACCAAATAAAAATTCATTAAAAAAATAACACCTGGAGAAATTGGATGCCTCTCGGTGCTTAATAGATCCGCATTTAGGATGGACCTATGCTGGTATTATTCCATCATATGCTATGGATTAATTGATCATGATAATGTATATTATATTGTCTCATCATAAATTTAAAACCAAATAAAAAGTCATTAAAAAAATAACACCTGAATAAATTGGATTCCTCTCGGTGCTTGATAGATCCGCATTTAGGATGGATTTATGCTGGTATTATTCCATCATATGCTATGGATTAATTGATCATGATAATGTTTATTATATTGTCTCATCATATGATATGGATTAATTAATCATGATGATGTTTATTGGGTTATCTCATCATATGCCAGGGATTAAATTGATCATGAAGATGTTATTATGTTGTTTTATCACATATTATGGATCAATTGATGATGATGAGGTTTTTGTTTCATCATAATATTGGATTAAATTGATCATGAGGACAATTATTATGTTCATAATTAAGTTCTCTAGGATTATGTTGTTATGTTTTTTTGTCATATGCAATGGATTAAGTTGGTAAAAAAAATGTGTATCATGAAGGCTTCATTTTATACTATGGAATGGGATTATAGTATGATGACTTTATTGAAATGATTTATATTATGCTATGGAATAACCATGTTATACATCTAGGGAAAAAGGCATGGTAAGCAACATATTGTTCACTATAAAACATGTTAAATTATGATATCATGCAGTATTTAACAAACAATTAATTGATGAGTCATGTTGGATAATGGACAACTTTATGTTCTCTTGTGATATATCATTCACTGAGCAGAATTTAGCACTTGTCACATTTCTTTATGAAAATATATATATTATGATGATAACTTGACTATGATGGCTATATGTTAACATTGTGTTTCATGATTATCTGAGGTGGCATATAGTGTCTTGATGCTCATATTGGTGATTGTGTCTCTAATATTATCATTTGCTAATGCCTTGATGGAAGGAAGGGATGTGGAGTGACAGGAAATCCACCTTGGGGTCTAGAAGGCTAGTTCATTAAGTGAACTTGTGGGATTACATATCCATGAAGGAAAATATATTCTTATAACGCATTATGATATAACTCTTTATGGGAAACCAAAATCTTGGGATCCAGCTCAACCAGTAATCTACGCCAATAGTCCTTTCCCCGTCGGATACCAAAATTCCATTAATTAGGTGAGAGTTATACTCGCCAATGAAGTTGTGATGTGAGAATTTTGATGGCTAGGGTTGTGGACTAATGGGATTTGAGGACGGATTTTTGGGCCATCCCTTTGAGATGCCTATTGTACGTAGGTTATCTTACTAAACCAGATGCCTGGTAGCCTCTAGATGAGGCCTTAGGGGCATAGAGCCTAATAATGTTCGGAAGGACTTAATCCTTAACTCGATGCCAGAATTCAAAAATAGAGAAAGGATAATACTTGCAACTCCTACGACCTATGATAAGACTTCTGAATCCTGTTGTGGTCACACCATGTTGGGTGACCCTTATACTAGTTGAAGTAGAGAGCTCGTGACCTGGCGAGTACAACCATCTGGAGTATCGAGGGGATGTTAGGAGGTTGAAAATATGTTATGATTATGGGGAGAGGGTGTGTGAGTATTTTAGTATTTTGAGTTAAAAATTAAAAATATAATAACTCACCTTAAAGTGCATGTTCCATTTAAAACAACTATTTAGGAATTTAAACAAGAAGCATGTAATTTTTCTAGGGATCTATCATCCTTATATTATTATATTAGTGAAGGTGTGAGATTTACCTGTTATGGCCACACGAGTAACCTACTCACCTGCACAATAGTACTAATTATCTAGGTGCATATCATTTAATATTGTGCAAATCATAAGTTCCCTACCTGCCACTAATAAAATGAAACAACTTCAGGATGAAGTTCTCTTAAGGGGGGTAGTATTTAATCCCCATTATAGCTATATTAAATACATTATTTAAACATAAACATAATTAAGTAAACTTAGTTAAAAATAATATTGGGTTGAGGGGTTAAATAATATATGCACTAAAGTTTATATTATATTTATTAAATATCTATCTAGTCAATATTATTAATGGTTCAAAACTTAATTAAAAAATATTAAAGATAAAATAGTGTTAGTTTAGGACAACCTCACTTGTCACCCATGCAAAGAATCTTTGCATGGATGAAAAGTGGATTTATCCATGCAAGGGGAGTTTTGAGAGGGGGAATTCACATGAGTTGGGGCCAGGGAGTGAATTGACGAAGAGGGTAATTGAGAAAGGGGGAGTTTTTACAATGTGGTATCTTACCAGGGAAAAATTTCTATTGGCATAGCTTACCAATTGGGGGATTAGGGGTTGTCATATTTAAGCTGAGAGGTTAGGTTGGGAGGAGAGTGGAACCCAAGATTTTTATTGGGGAAGGAATCGACAGGCGTGCTTCACACTTCGGGGAGGTCAAGGAGGTCTGCTCCGCACATGTAATTTGCTCTAAACCTCTTTAGATGTTTTTGTAAAAGAAGAAATTATGTATGTTTATGTTTAATTATTTTCTCTATGGCTGATAGTGAATTTACTTTTACCTTGAATAAATGCCTTAGAAACCCCCTCTAGGGCATTTCAAAAACTTCATAAATAAATTTGAATGGTTGAAGTATGAAAAGTTCTTATTTATTTGGATTCATAATGTATACATACATTGTCTTATTCACCAATATATGCATATATTGGTGGAGTACTACAAATTTACAAGAAACTATCGAAAGATGTATTTATCTAGTATGGATATAGATACAAAAAATCAAACATATTCTTTATAGATGAAGATCAATATCATTCAAAAGAAAATAGTGAGAAAAATTACTTGAAATTGTCAGTGGACATTTGATGTTTTATATGAAAGTGATAGAAATATAGAAATAATTATGTGTTCATTTTTTAATCAATAGAGAATCTTCCAAACATGAGATGTTGGTTAAACATTCAAATTCAAAAGACAATATCAAGGAAAATTGCTATCAAATTTGACATTTGGTTGTTAAAATGAAAATTATATAAAACATCTTCGTATATTTTGCTAATTTTTTTTAGTTATTGGCAAAAAAAAACATGAATCATATGATGTTGTTGTTTAAAAAAAATTGTACTAACTTTACATAATACTTTTTCAATGTACAAATAACATTATTAATCATATTTTATTATTGATACAATATGTTTGTTAGATAAACCTTTGATTATATTTGATATCAATAGAATCTTGTTACATGTAATTCATAAAATATCATTACAAAATAGGTAATTGCCAAGAAATATAATAAATTGATACACAGATAAAGATTTATTTTATACACCTAGGAGAATTCTTTAAATAGTGTCTTTGTATTTTGAGGTTGGTCTTGGACATCTATGCAACAAAAAAATGTAAATGATCTTTTTCTATTTTATTTGACAAAATTGGATTGAAAAGAGAGCAATTTAAAGTCATACTAACACAAAAGGATTGTGGCATCATACCAAGAAAGGGTTATGTTGATGTGGGAAATTCACATCTATATCTCAAACCTTTAAATAAGAATTGAGAGAACTTCAAGGGTAGTTTTGATTCTAGAAACATAATGATAATAGATTATTCAAAATAAAATCAATGTTTCTAATGATGAATGGAACTATGTAATTACAAAAGGTTATAATTGTGATAATGTGAATGACACATACTTGCTAGATTGAATGTTGTTAGTGATATGAAATCTATTATAAAAACATGAAACTAGTATGTTAAATAATGCAATTAGTCATATTTATTAATATATTTTCTAGGTGTGACAATGTTTTATATGGTTAGTAAGATTCTTTTGATTTTTCTATGTTTGGATTTGGTAGATGATATTTGACCACTATAAAATCCATGAAAGATATTGATTACATGTGATTAAAAATTAAGAGAAAAAATAGGGTTTCTAAAGTGTAAAATTTGGTTTCAAATATGCCAGTATTAGTTTCCAAAAGTACAAAACCATATTCTAAAAATGCCAATATAATTCGACTCCAAAAGTGCAAACCAGACTCAATGTGTGTGTGTGTGTGTGTGTGTGTGTAAGTACTCTATGTTAATCCTTTCACAAGATTTCCTAAAATTCCCATGGTGGGTGAAAGTAGTTGCTTCATGAAATTGTTGCAATGCAAACACATGCTTCTTGAATTTTTTAGGAATGTGCTTCAGTCCTCTAGAAAGTTGTGTGTGTTCCTATTTTAATTGCTTCATCCCATGTTGAACCTCCAAGCATGCCCCATGTATGCCCCTATGTTACCCTGAACATACTATGTTATAAAAGCACAAGTGCATTTTTGAAAGCATGTGCATGTTCCTTTATGTAAAAAAAAAAGGTCTTGATCAGGCCTAGAAAAAAGGGGATGGATTAATCCATCAATGAACTTTCTTCATCTCAAACACCATGGTTAAGGGAGAAAACACTTGGGTCTTAGGCCCTTAACATAGCTTATTTGTCTTAGTCACCATGAGTAGAACCTACAAACTACCACACGAGCCCTATCTAGGGTAGCTTTGGCATCATATTTGGAAATGGATTCCATTATGATTTTATGCGCATTGAAGATGGGTCATGAGGCCTTAACCATGGTCAATGAAAGAAAAAAAGTGCCTCAATATATTGTTGAATATTGTTGGCATTGAAAACCTTATATGAGTCATTGAACCAACACACAAGTGCTTTGTAGGGGTTCTTTACAATCCTCTAAGTGGGATACAAACACCATGACTAGGTATTATGTACTAGAAATGGGTGTTGAGGCATAAATATGGTTGGAGAGGGAAACCACCTTAAGCCTTCATTTTGCAACATTAAAAAACATGACACAAGCCCTCTCCATAGAGTATTTAACATCCAAGTTGAATATGGATGCCTTTATGAGGTGTTGAGCATCATGGATGGGTCTTGGGTCCTTTAAAATAGTTAAGGGAGGGAAGAAAGAGCCTCTAGTTCTAATTCTTTAATCTCAAGTGCAAGAACCATGGATGAGTTTTTTAACCAACACATATGGCCTTTATAGGGTATCATTCACCTCCAACTTTAATATGGCCACCATCACTATGTAAGTTGTGAACTAAGAGTGGTTCTCAATGTCTAACCAAGGTCAATGGAGGAAAAAAAGAACCTTGCTCCCTAAATAAGTCTTCCAAGGATGCAACACCATGAACAACATCTACAACCCATGAACCACCGCAAATGCCCTAGTATGTTATCGTAAGCCTCCTAAAGGAACATGGTTTCCATACTTGAACCATAATACAAACCCTAAATAGGAATGCATCTTGGGCCCACACAAAGAATGGTTTTCAAGGCCATGGTAAGGATTCATTAGCATCCAAGTGGGATACAAGTGCCATGAGTAGGTTTTGTGCAATGGAAATGGATCTTGAGGCTTAAATATGGTCAGGGGGAAACAAAGGGATTAAACCCTAAATGAAACTTCTCGAGATTAAGAAACATGGTCAGGGGAGGAAACATTTTGGGCTTGAGGCCCTAGATGTAGCTTTTCAAGGTCAATTGCTATGCAAAGCACTTGCATACCACAACATAGGCACTATCTATGGGGTGTTTGGCATTAGATTTGGATATGGACACTGTTAGGAGGTTTTGTACACCAAGGATGATTTCTGAGTCCTTAACCATGGTCAAGGTAGGAAAAAAAGTGCCCTAAGATATTATGAATCTTCTCATGCTCAAGATCTATGAACAAGTCCCTAAACCAATACATGAGTCCTTTGTAGGCCTTTGAGTGAAATGCATGCATTGTTAATATGTTTGGTGCAATATAAATGGGTTTCAAGGCCTAAACATGTTGTTTAAGGGGGTGAATAAGGGACTTAATCCCCAATTGAACCTTCACAGGATCAAGCACCATGAGGAACATCTAGAAATCATAACACAAGACCTCCCCCAAGATTATTTTGCATATGAATTGAGTATGGGTGTCATTACAAGGTTTTGGGTATCATGGATGCATATCAAGTCCTTGACCATAGTTTAGGGAGGGAAATAAGGGCCTTTAGCTCTAAACATTGCTTATGAAGCTCAAGCACCATGGAAGAGTCCTCAAACCACCACTTATGACCTCTATAGGGTATCAATAATCTCCAAGTGGGATATGGGAACCATGGATAGGTTTATTGTGAAGAAATAATGGGTCTTAGAGTTGTGTTCCCCAAATGAATATTCTTAGGCTTAAGATCCATGAACAACACCTACAACCCATCAATCTTCTCAGGATATAAAACCATGAATGCCTCCTCAATGCACCACACAAAACCCATGTAGGGTATTTCTAGCCTATTAGAGGGATATAAGTGTCACGATTAAACAACAACATAGAATGTACCTTAATCCCACATTATGAATGGTTATTAAGGCCATGGTTAGGGTTATTTAGCACCAAATTGGGATACATGTGTCATTAGTAGGTCTTATTTAGTGGAACTAGGTCTTAAGGTTTGAACATGGTCTAGGGGGTAAACAAGGGGGTTAAGACCTAAATGAACTTGCTTTAGCTCAAGTGCCATGGTTAGGGGAGGAAAAAAATTGGGCCTTAGGCCCTAAAAGTAGCTTCTCATACAAGCACTCTCTAAGGGGTCTTTGGTGTTAAGTTTAAACCAAATAAACTAGCAAGATTACTGAAAGAAACATAATCACAAGATAGACACAGAATTTACCCTGGGAAACCCTCATGGGGTAGAAAACCCAGCAAAGCTTTCCTCAATAAGATGATCAACCAAAATACAAGATGTGATCCAAGACTTGTCCTTCTTCTCTACCTCACATGCAAACCTCCCAGACACAAGTGCGCTACTTTCTGAGTTGTGGAAGTGTGTCAAATGAGGATCTCTCCTCCTCTATTTATATTAGTTCCCGACTGACCAAAACCCTAATGGGGCCGACCTCTCCTAGAGAATTCTAATAACCCCTAAAATATAAACTCGGGGCCGACCCCCACATGGTGGGTCTAATAACCCTAGTTACCACAAACCATTGGAGGAATAAACATCTTCGGATACATAATAGAATCACCTCGGAGGGATGAAACATCTCCGGAATAATAATGTACAAATATAATATTCTTAGAAGTTACAATATTCAACACTCTCCCTTAATGAGAAGGATATTATAACAACATCTATAGGAGCAAGGAGTCATCGACTACATCATACATGATGCATCTATAAATCATCAGAAGCTTTCTTCAATACATCATCATTTGTAACTCAACCACTTACTAGAACATCAACATCATTGTCATCGCACGATCATTAGCAACATCATCACACAATCATCAGCATTGTCATCACACGATCATCAGCATCGTCATCACATGATCATCAGCATCGTCATCACACGGTCATCAGCATCGTCATCATACGATCATCAGCATCGTCATCATACGATCATTAGCATTGTCATCACATGATCATCAGCATCGTCATCACATGATCATCAGCATCGTCATCATACGATCATCAGCATCGTCATCACAGTATACTCTACAGTACACACGATCATATTTCAGGATGATCAATCCTGCTCTCTTTAGGACATAGGTCCATGGATGATACAATCCAGATCAAGTTCCAGGATGATCAATCCTTATCACCTTAAGACAAGTCTCATGTCTAGGGATGATGCAATCCCATCTCGTACATTTTGAACCAAGAGTCCAGGGACGATACAATCCTATCATCAATTCTCAGAGACAAATGTCTATGGATCAATTATGGGACCAAATTTTGGGGAAGATACAATCCCCTACCTATTCATTCAGGACTACATTTTTGGAGACCCGATCTATGGCTCAATTCTGGGACCGAAGTCCGGGCACGATACAATCCCATCATCAATTCTCGGAGACAAATGTCTACAGCTCAATTCTGGGACCAAAGTTCGGGGAAGATACAATCCCCTACCTGTTCATTCAGGACTACATTTTCGGAGACCCATTCTACAGCTCAATTCTGGGACCGAAGTCCGGGGATGATACAATCCCCCACCTGTTCATTCGGGACTTGTTCTCGAAGACCCAGTCTACGGCTCAATTCTGGGACCGAAGTCTGGGGACGATACAATCCCCCACTTGTTCATTCAGGACTTATTCTCGAAGACCCAGTCTACGGCTCAATTCTGGGACCGAAGTCCAGGGATGATACAATCCCCCACCTGTTCATTCAAGACTTGTTCTCGAAGACCTAGTCTACAGCTCAATTCTGGGATCGAAGTCCGGGGATGATACAATCCCCCACCTGTTCATTCAGGACTTGTTCTCGAAGACATCTGTCTACGGCTCCTTTTAGAACATGTGTTCAAGGATGATACAATACCTATTCTTTCTCAAAGACATCTATCTACGGCTCCTTTTAGAACATGTGTTCAAGGATGATGCAATCCCTCTTCTTTCTCGAAGACATCTGTCTACGGATCCTTTTAGAACATGTGTTCAAGGATGATGCAATCCCTCTTCTTTCTCGGAGACATCTATCTATGGCTCACTTTAGGACTAAAGTCCAAGGATGACTCAATCCTCACATGTCCATGAAGGACTTCATTCTCGAAGACATATGTCTATGGCTCACTTTAGGACTGAAGTCCAAGGATGATCCAATCCTCACATGTATCCTCATCAATACAGGTACAAGTATCCTCATCCATACAGGTACATTAATCAATACATGTACATACAAGTATTCTCATCAATACATCAATACATGTACTCTCATCAATACATCAATACATGTACTCTCATCAATACATCAATACATACAAGTACTCTCATCAATACATCAATATGTAACAGTACTCTCATCAATACATCAATATGTAACAGTACAAGTATTCTCATCAAAAGCATGTATCCTCACCAATACATATATCATCATAAGCATGTATCCTCACCAATACATATATCATCAAAAGCATGTATCCTCACCAATACATATATCATCAAAGTAAAAGCAAGTAAAATAAGTATTCTAAGTAAAAGAGACCTAAATCTAAATAATCTAAGTATCCAAGTGTAATAAACAGGTATCCACATCATCGACCTTGCTGTCGATGAGACAATTTCATCATCAGTGACTACACTACTCCCCCTTTCGAGGAGGGTCCTTTTGAACTACACCAAGCTTGTCTCGGAAGTATTCAAATTTCACTCGAGACAGAGATTTGGTCAAAATATCAGCAATTTGATCCTCAATGCTCACATACTCGAGCTTAATAGCTCCTCTCTGCACCATATCTTGTATATAAAAGTATCGGATCTCTATGTGTTTTGACTTATCGTGGAATATAGGATTTTCTGTCATCTTAATACTGCTTTGATTGTCACACATGATCACAGTGGTATCCATTTCTAAGTCAAACACTCCAGATAATAGCTTTCGAAGCCACACTACTTCACAACTGGCAGAGCAAAAAAGCTATATATTCTACTTTAGGAGTACGGAGAGCCACACTAGATTGTTTCTTGCTGAACCATGAGATCATGGCAGATCCAAAACCATAACATCCACCTGATGTACTCTTTCTGTCTGAGACACTTCCTGCCCAATCAGAATCTAAGTAACCATGTAATCTGAGTTCATGATTTCCAAGATAATATATACCAAAATCTAATGTACCCTTTAGGTACCTCATTACATGCTTTGCAGCTATTAAGTGAACCTTTCTAGGTTCTACTAGATACTGACTCAGGGTATTTACAGCAAAGCATATATCTAGCCTAGTATTTGTTAAATACATCAATGACCCAATGATTTGTCTATATAGAGTTAAGTCCACTAATTATGATGAGTCATTAACTAATAACTTCAAGTTGGAGTCCATGGGAGTGGCCATGGATTTACACTCCAACATATCAAATCTTTTTAGAATCTCCACAGCATACTTACCTTGATTTAGAAAGATTCCTTTTGGTTCTTTCCATACTTCTAGACCTAAGAAGTAGTGCATTAATCCGAGATCTTTCATCTCGAATTCTGAAGAAAGATTCTTCTTGCATTTAATAATTTGTTTCTCATTTTCGGTTAGAAATAGATCATCTACATATAACAACAGTATAACTGGTTCATCATCCATCACTTTGAGATAAATATTAGGGTCAGCTTTACTCTTGGTAAAGCCCATGCTTGTTAAGAAATTGTCAATCCTTCCGTGCCAAGCTCTAGGAGCTTGCTTCAATCCATATAATGCCTTTTTCAGTTTGCATACATGAGTTCTCCCGTCTTTAACCTCAAACCCTTGTGGTTGCTCTATGTACACTTCTTCTTCAATTACACCATTCAGAAAAGCTGTCTTAACATCCATTTGGTGTAATTTCCACTTCATCATAGATGCAAGTGCCATGATAGTTCTAATTGAAGTATACCTAGCAACTGGTGCAAATGTTTCTTCATAGTCAATTCCCTCTTTCTGAGAGAAACCTTTGGCTACAAATCTTGCCTTGTATCTTTATAGTCAATTCCACACTTTTATCTTTTGGTTTGGGAACTATATCCCAAACATCATTTTTCATTATTGATTGATATTCTTCTGTCATTGCTTCTACCCATTCTTTCTTCTAAGCTGCCTCTTCATAGCTAGTAGGTTGTTGATCCACAAGATCACACATCAAGGCCACATAGTTGGATACTAGCTTTGGTTTCTTTCTTTCTCTAGTGGAGCCTTCAGGAGCTCCATATCTTTCAGCTCCTTGAATAATGTCTCTAGCCCATGCTGGCCTTCTTTTCCTAGATAAGTTTGTAATAGGGAGTTCTTGTGGTTCCAACATGTCATGATCCTCTGGTGAATCATCTTCAGGGATGGGCACAGCTTCTGTGATTCTAGGAGGTGTATCTTCTTCATAGATTTCTTCAAGTTGGCACTTCCTGAATTTCTTGAGAGTTGCTTCTTCATCAAATGTTACATCTCTACTTATTTCCATATGATGAAAACCTGGTATGTAAATTCTTAAGGCTTTGGATGATTCACAATATCCAACAAATATTCCCTTCTTACCAGAAGGATCCAACTTGGTTCTCTTTTCTTTTGGAATGTGAATGTACACAGGACACCCAAATATTTTGAGATGACTTACCTCAGGCTTCTTTCCTGTGAACACTTCTTCTGGAGTTTTGAATTCAAGAGCACTATGGGATAGTCTATTTTGCACATAGACTACTATCCTAGCTGCTTCATCCCATAGATACATGGGTAGATCTTGGTCATGTATCATAGTCTTTACAGCTTCCATGATGGTTCTATTCTTTCTTTCAACAACCCCATTTTGTTGGGGATTGTACGGAGTGGTTAGTTCCCTCTTCATTCAAGCTTCTTTACAAAAGTCTTCAAAGTCCTTTGAAGTATATTCTCCGCCATTATCTGTTCTGATAATCTTGATTTTATTTTCTGAGATATTTTCTATTAGGGCCTTGAACTCTTTGAATTTTCCAAAGACTTCATTCTTACCTTTTAGAAAGTATATCCAATTCTTCCTTGAATAGTCATCAATGAATGAGAGATAGTATTTAAACCCACTTAGGGAAGTGGTGGCCATTGGTCCACATACATCTGAGTGTATTAGCTCCAAAATGTTCTTAGTATTTATTTCACTCTTTGAAAAATGGTTCTTGACATTCTTCCCTTTCTCACATCCTTTACATGAGCCATTATGATCAACCTTCAAATCTGGTAATCCTATGACCACCTTGCTTACATAGGGTAAGGCTTTGTAGTTAATGTGAGCTAATCTTCTATGACATAGCTCATTGGGGCTAGAGGTTCCATGAGCAAGGGCAACTTCTGGATGTCCCTTGAGCTTATAGAGACCTCCTTCCTATTCACCAATGACAACTGCATCTTCAATTGATTTTCCTTTGGTCCACATAAGTACTTGTCCATCTATGAAAGCAACTCTAAAACCTTACTTATCTAGTGCTGAGATAGAGAGTAGGTTCTTCTTCAAACCTGGTACATATAAAATTTCTTTCATTTTCAAGGGTGTTCCAGAATCAAGCTTGTAGCTTGCTTCACCAATTCCCTTGATGGGATATTGATAGTCATTTCCTAGAGATACCTTTTGTGGTGAAGAATTTTCTTCAAGTCTTGAGAGAGTTTTCTTTTGACCTGCCATGTGCTTTGAAGCACCACTATCAATGAGCCATGTATCTTCTCTAGGAGACACAGATCCAGAGAGTGTAGAAAATAGGACATATTCTTCTGGATCTTCTTTCTTTACTTTAGATCTTTTCCTTTGAGGCCTTTCGTCTTCTTCTTCTACTTCTTCTTCACTATCATCTTCTGCCATATGTGCATGATGTCTTTTGTGAACAAACTTCTTCTTCTTATTTTCTGGTAAAGTATGTTGATGTATATGTAACTTCGGAATGTATTTCATCTGTGTATTTTATATATATTTATTGTACCCTTATAAGAGGTGTTATTCCTCTATAAGGAAGTGTCGTCATGTGGATTGACAAGTGTCGCAAGTGTGTGTACTTGCCGATGGATTATTAGACCACCATGTGGGGTCGGCCCGAAATTATATATGATATAATGTGGATGTATCTAACTAGACAAGTCGGCCCCATAAGGTCACTGGGCAAAAAGGTGAGTATAAATAGAGATAGGAGATCTCTATTTTACTTACTCGAAAAAGAAACTCACTCTCACTCTCAGAAGTGGTGCACTAGTGAGGAAGAGGAGGATCATCTGCTAGGAGACTATCTCAGTGTTATTTGGTTGTATTTTGATTGAGCCATTGCTCTCTCTATCTCTGAGGAAGTTGTGGGATTTTTCACCTTAGGGTTTTCCCCACGGAAACTTTGTGTCTCTTGTCTCCTATGCTTTTGATTCTTGTGATGCTTGTCATATTGTGATTGTCATGCATTAATATACTGTATATGTTATTCTCTCAGCAAAGATCCTAGAGTATAATGAATTAATGCTCAAAATTTAACATGATATCAGAGCTAACCCGAGAAGAAGACATTTTGCAATGACGGAAGCTTGAGATCCATGTTTATTGGGTTTCTCTTCACATATGTTTGAAAATCAGTATAGTAGATTGACTCTACCCATCAGGGCACATCTATCTGTCCAATCAGAATTCAATTCCGAGCATTTTCAAATTTGGCCCTAAAAATTAGGGTTTCCACAAAAATAGGAATTTCTAGAATCTGAAGACACAGCTGGAAGCTCCTTGCAAAAATCGAAGGTTAGAGCTTTGGATCAAGATTTTTGGTTGGGTAGATCTCCGGGAAACTCAAACCCTAATTCAGAGCTTTCTCTAGTGAACCCGGGAGGACAAAAAGGCAATTCTGAAGGGCAAGACCTTGCTGATCTCAAATTCTGAATGCACCAGGATGATCAGCTCATCAAAGCGCATCTTTCTATCCTTTCAGAAATTTGAAATTCACATTTTGAATTTTTAGGGTTTCTCTGCCAAACCCTAATCCAGGACCAGATCCAGTTTTCAGTATTTGAAGTGGTAACACCTAAATCTTTTCTATTTCCATTTGAAGTACTCTTTAAGATGTCTCTCCACATCAAGCTTGAGGATAATCTTGAAGGGGCTAATAAATTCTGAGCCTGGAAGTATAGGATTGGATTAATCCTGGAAGAAAATGAGTTGGACTCTTATGTGAAAGAAGACATCCCTATCCCAGAGGATGAAGAGGCCAAGGTATTGCATAAGAAGAACTTGGTCAAGGAAAAGAGAATAATTTCTGATTCTATCAAAGACCATCTCATACCCCATGTGTCTTCTCTTAAGACACCCAAGGAGATGTTTGAATCTTTGACCAAGCTATTTGAAGGAAAGAACATAAATCGGAAGATGACCCTGCGGAACCAATTGAAAGGAGTGAAGTTTCAGAATGGAGAAACCATTCAATATTATTTTTCAAGGGTCTCCCATATCAAGGAACAACTAGAAGCAATAGATGAAATGGTGGAGAATGGTGAAGTAGTGATGACCACTCTAAATGGCCTACCCAAGTCATGGGATTCCTTCATTCAAGGAATTTGTGCAAGGAAGAAGTTGATCTCCTTCAACAGATTGCGGGAAGAATGTTCTCAAGAAGAAGCTAGACTTATAGCTCATGAGGAAAAGATGGGAGGTGACTATCAAGCACTTGCAGCTCACACCAAAAGAAGCAAAACAAAGAAGGAGCACTCTCGCCACAATAGATCCTATCAAAAGAGTAAGAAGGACCTAAGATGCTTCGCATGCAATGAGAAGGGTCACTTTGCTTCAGATTGTCCCAAGAACAAAAGGGATAATAACAACAACTCCAGTAAGAAGAAGAAGGGCAACAAAAGAAGGTTTCATGCTCATGCTGCCGAAGATGATGAACCCCCAAAGAAGAAGGCTAGGGAAGAAAGTGATAGTGATGATGACTCATCAAGTGAAGAAGAGTATGTTCTGATCTCTGCTCTCATAGGTACTATCTCCCATGGTTGCAATGATTGGTTGATTGATAGTGGGGCTTCCAAACACATGACTGGGTTTAAGGAATCTTTTTTGAGCCTATTTGAACATGAATCACCCCATAAGGTGAAACTTGGGGATGATTATCAATACCCAATCAAAGGAAGTGGTGAAGCCTCCTACAACCTAGATTCTGGAAAATATTTGAAGATGAAAGAAGTCCTTTATGTACCTGGGCTCAAGAAGAACTTACTCTCCATCTATGCATTGGATGCAAAAGGTATGAGGATTGCATTTGTGGATGGCCAAGTCCTAATATGGCCAAAGGGAAAGAACATAGATGATGCAGTAGTGATTGGAGAGCAAGAGGGAGGATTGTATAAATTGAAGGGACAACCTGAACATGCCATGGTACATGAATCCATGGAGCCAAGTGAACTTTGGCATAGAAGACTTGCTCATATGCACTATAGAGCACTTCCAATTTCAAGCAAGGCAGTAGAAGGTCTTCCTGAAATCAAGACCAAACATGAAGGTGTTTGCAAAGGATGTGCAAAAGGTAAGAACATTAAGAAGGCTTTCCCAAGCAGTGAAAGCAAGGAAAAAGACATCCTGGAAATCATCCACTCAGATGTATGTGGCCCTATGTCATCCAGTTCCCTGAGTGGGTATGTTTACTATGTCTCATTTATTGATGACTTCTCCAGGAAGACTTGGGTATACTTCTAGAAGAACAAAGATGAGGTGTTTGATAAGTTCAAGGAATTCAAAACCTTGATGGAGAATCAAACTGACAAGAAGATCAAAACATTCAGGTCTGACAATGGTGGAGAATTCACCTCAGGTGACTTCAAGAAGCTTTGCAGTGATTCAGGGATTAAGAGGGAGTTGACTGCTCCTTATAATCCTCAACAAAATGGAGTTGCAGAAAGGAAGAACAGAACTATCATGGAAGCAGCAAGGGCAATGCTGCATGACCAGGATCTACCTATGCATCTATGGGCAGAAGCAGCTAGAACAGCTGTATATGTGCAGAACAGAACACCCCACAAGATATTGGACAGCAACACACCAGAAGAGGTCTTTTCTGGTAAGAAACCTAAAGTCAACCATCTCAGAATATTTGGTTTTCCAGTATACACTCATGTCCCAAAGGAAAAGAGGACTAAACTAGATCCTTCAGGAAAGAAGGGTATCTTTGTGGGTTACAGTGAAAGCTCGAAGGCCTACAGAATATACTTTCCAGGGTTCAAGAAGATTGATGTCAGCAGGGATATAACATTTGATAAAAACTCAGCATTCATCAAATCAAGGAAGGCACCTATCGAAGTTTATGAAGAACCTAAGGAAACTAGATTTCAAGACACTACCATGACTGAAGCAGTCCCAGAAGTTGTTCATGAGTTTGAAGATCTGCAAGAACCTGTAGATCCACCCCGTGAGGATAAATCTCACAAGAGGAAACCTGCATGGGCTAGAGGGCTCATTCAAGATGCAGAAAGATTTGGCATTCCAGAAGAAGAACACAAAGCAAAGAAGAGAACCAGATCACATACCAGTTATGTTTCTTTACTCTATGACATTATGAACAAAGAGCCTTCCAGTTATGAAGAGGCAGCAGAAAAGAAAGAATGGAAGGATGCTATGGTTGAGGAATACCAATCAATAATGAAGAATGATGTTTGGGATGTTTTCCCAAGACCTAAAGAGAAATCTGTTGTGACTTCCAAGTGGATCTACAAAATCAAGCATGTTGTAGATGGCAGTATAGAAAAATACAAAGCAAGATTCGTAGCTCGTGGCTTCTCTCAGAAAGAGGGAATAGATTATGAAGAAACTTTTGCACCTGTAGCCAGGTATACTTCCATCAGATCAGTACTTGCCCTGGCTGCAGCTATGAAATGGAAAATACACCAGATGGATGTCAAGACTGCCTTCTTGAATGGTGTAGCTGAAGAGGAAGTATATGTGGAACAGCCACTCAGTTTTGAAATACATGACAGGGAGTCATATGTGTGCAAATTGAAGAAAGCTTCGTATGGCTTGAAACAAGCTCCCAGAACTTGGTATGGTAGGATGGATAGTTTCCTATCTCGTTTGGGATTTACTAAGAGTAAAGCAGATTCTAACCTTTACTACAAGGTTGAGGAAGGGAATCCTGTGATTCTACTCCTGTATGTGGATGACTTATTTGTAACAGGAGATGACAGACTGATTGCAGATACTAAGAGGAAGCTTGCTGCTGAATTCGATATGAAAGATTTGGGAATGATGCACTATTTCCTAGGTATGGAGGTGTGGCAGAGTACAGGTGGGATATTCCTTGGTCAAGGGAAGTACACAGTAGATATCCTGAAGAGATTTGGGATGATGGATTGCAAGGCCATGGCCACACCTATGGCATCGAATCTGAAGCTTCTATGTGATGCTTCATCTGAGCCAGTTTATGTCTCTATGTATCGTTAGATGATTGGGTCCTTGATGTACCTGACGAACATGAGACCAGACATTTGCTTTGCTGTGAACACATTGAGCCAGTTCTTGACGGATCCGAGGAGTGTTCACCTAGTTGTTGTAAAGCATGTTCTGAGGTACCTGAAGGGTACAGTGGATTATGGGCTCAAGTATGAAGCGAATCAAAAGTTTAACTTGCAGGGTTATGTTGATTCAGATTGGTCCGACAGTGCTACAGATAGGAAGAGCACATCTGGGTGCTGCTTCAGTATGGGATCAGGTGTGATCTCTTGGTTCAGCAGGAAGCAGTCCTGCGTAGCACTAAGTACAACTGAGGCTGAGTATGTTATAGCCTGTTCAACTAGTTGTGAGCCAGTATGGCTACGGAAGCTACTGTCTGAGTTATTTGATCTCCCGTTGGAGGCTACTTGTATCTTCTGTGATAACAAGAGTTGTGTGAAGCTGTCCGAGAACCCATTGTTTCATGACAGGTCGAAACACATAGAGATCAAATATCACTATATCAGGGATATGGTGCAGAGAGGAGCTGTGAAGCTCCTGTATGTTGCGATGAACGAGCAGATTGCAGATGTGCTGACAAAGCCACTAGCCAGGGTGAAGTTTGAATACTTCAGAGAGAGACTTGGCATTCTTCAGATCGAGGACACTTCGAGGAAGAAGTGATGGACACATTTGCTGAAGCCATTCCAAGCATGTTGGAAGGAGGATCCTTCACATGGGTGTGGATGTAAGTGCTGGATAATGAGCATCAGGATGATGTTCTGGTTTCTGCTTGGATATGATCAGTTGGATCATTTTTATGTATGTATGTATGCATCATGTTGGATGCTAGATATGATCAGTTGGATCATTTTTATGTATGTATGTACGTATCATGTTAGATGCTGGATATGATCAGTTGGATCATTTATATGTACGCATCATGTTGGATGCTGGATATGATCAGTTGGATCATGTGTATGTATTTTTGTATATGCATCATGTTGGATGCTTGAACCATGTATCTGTATATGTATCAGGAGGATACATTGTATGATCAGGTGGATCATGTATGGTGATATGTATGATGTATTTGTATTTGTATCAGGTGGATACATTGTATGATGAGGAGGATCATGTATGATGATATGTATCAGGTAGATACTTGGTATGCATCAGGTAGATGCATTGTATGATCAGGATGATCATGGATGACGAGCTTCAGGATGTTGCTCCAGATGATATGCAGCAGGATGTTGCAGTGATGATGATCAAGATGATCATGGATGACGAGCTTTAGGATGTTGCTCCAGATGACATGCAGCAGGATGTTGCAGTGATGATGATGATCAATATGATCATGGGTACATCAGGATGATGTATGATGAGTATCAGGGTGATACTCTATGGCCGTGGATCAGGTTGTGCAGATGAGCATGTAATCTGGTGCCCTGGGAGATTTGCAGATAGTCTTTCGAGGTTTTGACTATGGCATGTAATTCGGTGCCCTGGGATATCTAGAAAATGCTCTTTTGAGGTTTTTCTCTGGAAGGACATATAATTCGGTGCCCTGGGAGATCTGCAGATAGTCTTTCGAGGTTTTTCCTATGGCATGTAATTCGGTGCCCTGGGATATCTTGCAGATGCTCTTTCGAGGTTTTGTCCTATGGCATATAATTCGGTTCCCTGGGAGATCCGATAGGTTGGGCTGTGTGCCCGTAATCAGTCCTAGGATGCTCTTGCGAGGTTTTTCCATGACCACATGTAATTCGTTGCCCTGGGAGATCCTATAGGCAGAGTTGTGTGCTCGTAACAGCCTGGGATGCTCTTACGAGGTTTTGTGGTGAGGTCACATGTAATTCGTTGCCCTAGGAGATCCTATAGGTAGAGTTGTGTGCTCGTAACAGCCTGGGATGCTCTTTCGAGGTTTTGTGACGCACATAATAAGTCCTGAGGATTCCACAGTATGGCCAGTGATGATGAAGACCTGTAGGTGGTGGGCCTACATCCAGTATGAAAAAGGACTGGCTCTGTAGAACTTCCTACGACGAGTAGAGTCAGAGATTGGTTGAGATAGCAGCAGGAGTGACGATGATGATGATGATGCATCGATGATGATGATCCAGAGAAGAAGACTTGTCTAGTAGATCTGTGTCGAGAAATACCTTCCTAGTTAAGAGGGAGTGTTGATGTATATGTAACTTTGAAATGTATTTCATCTGTGTATTTTATATATATTTATTGTACCCTTATAAGAGATGTGTTATTCCTCTATAAGGAAGTGTCGTCATGTGGATTGACAAGTGTCGCAAGTGTGTGTACTTGCCAATGGGTTATTAGACCACCATGTGGGGTAGGCCCGAAATTATATATAATATAATGTGGATGTATCTAACTAGACAAGTCATCCCCATAAGGTCACTGGGAAAAAAGGTGAGTATAAATAGAGATAGGAGATCTCTATTTTACTTACTCGGAAAAGCAACTCACTCTCACTCTCAGAAGTGGCGCACTAGTGAGGAAGAGGAGGATCATTTGCTAGGAGACTATCTCAGTGTTATTTGGTTGTATTTTGGTTGAGCCATTGCTCTCTCTATCTCTAAGGAAGTTGTGGGGTTTTTCACCTTAGGGTTTTCCCCACGGAAACTCTGTGTCTCTTGTCTCTTATGCTTTTGATTCTTGTGATGCTTGTCATATTGTGATTGTCATGCATTGATATACTTTATATGTTATTCTCTCAGCAAAGATCCTAGAGTATAATGAATTAATGCTCAAAATTTAACAAAGTACAGTCTCTAGCATAGTGTCCTAGTTTAAGACAATTATAACATTGGACTATGGAGAGGTCTCTTTCTGAGTTTGTTCCTCCTTTCCTTTTGAATCTATGAGAGGGTTGAGACTTTTTGTGGTTCACTTTCTTGAAGTGACCCTTTCTTCCTCTTTTGGTGTGTGTAGCCAAGGCTTGGTCATGCTCCTTGAGAAGGGCTTCTCTATTGGCTACCCTAGCCTCTTCTTGAACACAATCCTCCCATACTACATCAAACTTCATACTTTCTTTTCTGGCACACATAGTTTGTATAAATGACTCCCAAGGTCTAGTGAGACCATTTAGAGCAGTCATCACAAGTTCATCTTCATCAAGAGTATCACCAATGGCATCTAGTTGCTCCTTGATTTGGGAGGCCCTTGAGAAGTAGTCTTGAATGGATTCTCCTATGTGCATCTTGGTGCTCTTCAACTGAGTTCTTAGTTTCATCTTCCTATTGATATTCTTTTCTTCATACATTCTTCCTAGGGCATCATACATTTCCTTTGGAGTCTTCTTAGAAGCCAATTGGGGAATCAAGTGGTCTTTAATCGAATCAGCTATGATTCTCTTTTCCCTAATCAAATCCTTCATATGCTTCTCTTTGGCTTCATCGCCTTCAGGTTCTGCAACTTCATCCTTAATATAATGAGCAAGATCATTCTCTTCATGAATGAGACCAATTTTGTATTTCCATGCCTGGAAATTCTCTATACCTTATAGCTTGTCTTCAAGCTTAGTGCTTGGAGCCAGCTTCTCTTGGGGTAGTCCAAGAGATAAGAGATAGAGTAGCACTTACCCGAAAATTTAACTTTTCACTTTTCCGGATCTACAACAGAATTTTTGGTTTATCGCACTTTTGGTAAAACTAGGGTTTTACTTTCTTGGAGTTCTACCCAACCAAAAACCTTGATCCAAGGCTCAAAAGATAGATCTTTAGAAGGGCTATTCAGCCATGCAACTAGAATCCAAAAATACTAACTTTTGCAGAAACCCTAATTTTGGGAGAGAGAGAGAAATATAATTTCACCTTGTGAAAGATGTTCTATTCAGGCTAGCTCTGATACCATGTTAAGTTTAAACCAAATAAACTAGCAAGATTACCGAAAGAAACATAATCACAAGATAGACATAGAATTTACCCTGGGAAACCCTCATGGGGTAGAAAACCCAGCAAAGCTTTCCTCAATAAGATGATCAACCAAGATACAAGATGTGCTCCAAGACTTGTCCTTCTTCTCTACCTCACATGCAGACCTCCCAGACACAACTGCGCTACTTTCTGAGTTGTGGAAGTGTGTCAAATGAGGAGCTCTCCTCCTCTACTTATACTAGTTCCCGACTGATCAAAATCCCTAATGGGGCCGACCTCTCTTAGAGAAGTCTAATAACCCCTAAAATATAAACTCAGGGCCGACCCCCACATGGTGGGTCTAATAACCCTAGTTACCACAAACCATCGGAGGAATAAACATCTCCGGATACATAATAGAATCACCTCGGAGGGATGAAACATCTCCGGAATAATAATGTACAAATATAATATTCTTAGAAGTTACAATATTCAACATTTGGAACTATAGTTGGACATGGATTCCATTATGAGGTTTTTCACATCAAGGATTGGTTGTAGGGCCCTGAAGGAAGGAAAATAAGTTCCTTGGGATATTGTTGAATCTTCTTGGATTGAAGAGCCTTGATTGAGTCCTAAAGCCAATGCTCAAGTCCTTTGTATGGATTATTTCTAAGTCTTTGGTTGGGATACATGCACCATGAGTAGGTTTTATTCAATGGAAATGGTTCTTAAGGTATAAACATGGTCACACAAGGAACCAACGGCCTTAAATCTTCATTTAACCTTATCAAGATCAAGTACCATTAACAACACCTAGAAACTATGTCATGGTCCCTCACTAGGGGGTCTTTGGCATGGGAGTTTGATAGGGATTCTATTAAGATATTTTACACATCATATATGGGTTTTGGGGCCTTTCCCGTGGTCGTGGTAGGGAAACAATAGCCTCACACCCTTGACCATGGTTAGGTGAGGGAAACAACAACATCAAGGGAGGAGAAAAGGGTCCTTACGCCATGAACAAAGATTCTCAAATTCAAGCACCATGAAAAAGAACATGGGACCACACCTCTCTAATGGATATTTGGAGTTTGAATTGGATATGGATACCATTAGAAGGTTTTACAAGCTGTGGATGAGTTAGAAGGCCTTAACTATCATTAAATAATGAAAACAAGTGTCTTGGGATCTTTTTTAAGCTTCTTGAGCTTGAGAACCTTAAATAAGTCCTCAAACCAAGACATTGAAACTTTGTAGGGGATCTTTGGACTTTGAGTGGGATATAGGTTCCATGAGAAGGTTTTGTGCATTGGAAACAGGTATCAAGGCATAAATATGATCAAGAGGGAGACAATGGAATTATTCCCTAGTTGAACCTTCTTGAGTTCAAGCACCATGAACAACACATAGAAACCATGACACAAGTCCTCTCTAATATCTCTTTGCATCTGAGTTGAATATGGATGCCATTACAAGGTCTTAGGAATCATGGATGGGTCTCGAATCCTCACACATAGTCAGGGGAGGTAAGCAAGATCCTTCATCCCTAAACATTACTTCTTAGGCTTAAGCGCCATGGAAGATTCCTTGAACCACCAAATATCACCTCTATATGGTAGATCAATCACCTCAAAGTGGGGTATGGGCACCATTACTACATTAGTTGTGAACCATGAATGGATCTCGAGGTTTAATGAAGGTCAAGGGAGGATAACAAGGGTCTTATGTCTTAAATAAATCTTATTAGGCTCAATCAGCATGAGAAACACTTAGAACCCACAAAACATGCCCTCTCTCAGGGATCTTTCAACTATGAGTGGTTTTCCAAGGAACTTAATGGTGTTTTTAGCAATATTGATGAGTCTTTGGGTCTTGACAATGGTTAGGGAAGGATACCAAGGGTATTAGGCATTTAATAAATTTTATTGGCCTCAAGTGTCATGAAAGTTGTGTTGAAACACCAAATAAAGACTTTCTATGGGATCCTTGGCCTCTAAGTGGGATATGGAGTTCATTAAATATTTTTGGGTAATAGTGAGAGGTCCAAGGCCCTAGATCATGGTAAACAAGGAAAACAAGGGCCTTACATAGGAAAATGAAGCTTCTAAGCATCAAGCATTGTGAACAAGGTCCCTAACCATGACATATTCCCTCTCCATGAGTTCTTTCACCTCCGAGTGGTATCCTAGGCACCATTATGTATTTTTACATAAATGGGATGGGTTTAGGGGCCCTGACTATGATCACAAGAGAGGTGCTTAAAACAAGGTTGTAGTGCTAAATATTTTATTTTGAATCATATCAAGGAGAGGGAGTTTTACCTGGTTATTGTTTTATGTAAGAATAATAAGTGTGAACTTTTACAAGTATAATTTTATAAATAAAATGGATGCATTATTTTATAATGTGTGGTGTTTTTGTGAATAAAAAAAATAGGGAGGCCTATTTCTTTTCCTTTAAGTGTTGGATGAGTTGGTTGCATTGATTTTGGCTTTGAGTTGGTTTCTTTGATTTTGGCTTTAGAGTGAGAAATGGTGATTTAGAGTGCAAACACAAAGACATGCTCATTTTTTAAATTACTTATCATTATCTCAATTTACAATGAGGCTTTTAAATATGGACCACATATTCATCATCCATGAAACTACACACTTACAAAGTTGTGTATAAAGATTGTGGACACACAAACACATATATTTTAAAGAAAAAAATATTGTTATGCCTTCTTAATAAACCCATTTAGCATGCACTCTTAATGCACCTGGGACGCACTATGAGACATGTGTTTGATAGATAAAGAAGAGATTATTGATAAAAATTAATGCATCCAAATCCTCATAAATTAGTTAAATATAGAGAGGTCATGTCCCAATTGGTTGGATTTGTAGTTTTCTTTGCCTTATTCGTTGTTATCTTATTATTAAGACTAAGAAAAAATACAACATTTATTCATGTCTCATTTGGCTTGTCTTGTTTTTGCTATATTAATAACTAAATATGGTAATGCTAAAAGCATTATTGATTGAATCACGATTATAACTATTAACTCAACAACAAACAAGTGCTACCGGAGTAGCGATGTCCCTGCCGATTTCCTTATTAGAAAACAAATAGTATGTCTTTGCTCAATAGCGTTAAGATTTGACTGTTATTTGTTTTACCAATGTCAACTTTTATGTTTGACCAATGTCACTTATGATTAAATTCTTTGATATCGTTTGTGATGAAATTTAGCATTGATTGAAGTAAATAAGTTAATTGTTTTTAGCTTAAGGTACAATATATACTGATTATTGATTTTTAAAAACATTGTGAAATATGGTATTTCTTATTCTGTGAAGTTCACACAATACATGGCATTTGATGATACTGCTGGCACATATAAGCATCAAGCAATAGCTCTTCCTGTAGGATCGGACCAATCAGTCATATATCGTTGCAAGATTGCAGTGTACCAAGATACATTGTATGTGCATTCTCTCCATCAATTCTGCATGGAGTATACGATTTTGGGCATTGTATATTTCATATTTAGGAATGCGGCAGTTGTGTTTTAGAGCTACAATCTGGTTCCAAGAAAGCAAGGTAAAAATCAGAATAGTGGTTTTTAATGTGCAAATAAAACGACTATCAAACCCAGTTAACAATCTACAACCATTTCAGTAGATAAAAAAATGAGATCTCGCAGCTAACAATATACAACCATTTGATTATACTTTGTGCTACTATGGAAACCATTGGTGGTCACAAGATCCTGGATTTCTTGTAACACGCAGTTGTTAATGTCTACAATTGACTTGTAACATTATTTAGGTTACCAAATAATAGGAAATTGTTAACAGAATCAAACTTATTACCTTGAATGATCTTCAACACTATATCCTACACAATTCAGAAGGAAATTGGGAAAAAGGAAGGTAAAATGGTCAAAAAAGAAAGATGATGTGTGAAAATGGCCCATTAGACGTTAAGTGACACCCTGGAGTAAGCTTACTGAATGCTACCAGTGAGGCCAATGAAATGGATTATCCTTCCAAATCCATAAGTGGACCTAATCCCCAGGGATATGGCCTCAAACCATCTCATAGATGATTGAAAATCCTCATCGCCCTAGACCATAGTTGAAAACCCTCGCAAAGAGCATACACCAAACAATCAAAGTGACGAATGGAATGAACAAAGAAGACCCTATTGCACATCTAGTTGCAGAGTCAATTTAAGATCCTATAATAATTTGTTTGTATTGTGATAGTGAAAGTTTGTTGCTAGGATCATGAGCGATAGGAAAAGTACTACCATTAATACAAGAACAGAATTAAATAGGAGCCTTAAGGATCAGTTTTATCATAAATTGTTATTTTATTTTTTAAATAAAAATAAATTTTAAACTAATTTAAATCATTAAAAGCATGCTCTAAAAATTATTAAATTTTAATATTGAGCTCTAAAACTGCATTTAGAAAAGTAAAAAAATGATAGACGCATGTTTTTTAATACATTTGTGTTTGTATGGGATATAATGCGTGAAGCCAAGTTGCATAGTTTAACATGCAGTTGTTGTTGTAGCTGGCAACATGAACTCTGTGGCAAGTCTCCGATGAAGGAGGATGATCCCTAGATGGGTTTACCTTCGCCCTATGCATGCAGCTCAGGGATTATACCTAACTCTTGCATGCAAGAAAAGTTACATGTTGGAGGCTGCATTTGGTGTTTTTGACAATACAACTACAAAAAAAATGTAAAGTGGGAGGTCGAAGATGAATGACAATTTTAGCAGTTGGTGATGCAAAAAAATTGTAAAGTGGGAGGTCGAAAATGAATGACAATTTTAGCAGCTGGTGATTCTCAGTAATAGCTAAATACCTTATACAAGTTCACAACATCCATCTGATGATGCATGCACTTTTGTCTAGGGCCCTCGCACGAAGTTGAGGGACCCTTTAGATGCAATTGGGTAAATGCAAAATGCATGAGAATTGTGTAAATGCACAACGCTCACGCGTTATGTAAAACTAGGAATGGCGGGCTCCGAACCTGCCATGTCATTTAACATGTAGGATAGGATTACAAAACGCGCGAGCGTTATAATGATACATAATGAGCGTGTTTTATGTATCACCATAACGCTCGTGCGTTGTGGTTAATATAACAAAAAAAAAAGCAGTGTTGCGGACCGCGACATTTTTTTACCCAAGCACGAACACTCTAGCGATTTCGCTTTCCCAAAACGCATTGGAGAAGCTCAACCGAGGAGATTTGGAGGCTCAACAATCCCAAACTCATCTTGCAAGGACGATTGGAAAGGTAAGCATCTAAATCATTGCCTCATCTCGTCATTAAGTTTATAAATTGCTATGTTTCCCTAATCTAAAAATATTTGTAAATCAAATGCCAAAACTTAAAATTTTAAAATTTTAATGAATTTTGCATCCACTTTGTTAGACACAATGGCTCACTGATCACATCAATCATCATTGTCACCTAAAAAAATTTGTAAATGAAATGCCAAAACTTAAAATTTTAAAATTTCAATGAATTTTACATCCACCCTGTTAGACACAATGGCTCACTGATCACATCAATCATCATTGTCACCCAACATATCTGTCTATAACATCACTCTGATTATCATTAATTGTCATAACCCAAGCAAGCATTATGTCCCTGTTTCATGCTGCCCTAGATCAGCATTTTGTTCATCGTATGAAGCCCCAATAATCATGAATTTATTCTGTCCATACATATGATCAGCATCTTAGTTTGTACACTAGCATCACATCAACATACTGTAGCCCCAATTAATCCAAAGATAAAGGTTAAACTCTAATTTCTAGTGTTGCTCCATAAACACCTCATAAATTATAAATATATACATGTATGTATTTATTTAGACTTTCTTTTTCCCACCTAAATGTGGTCTTGATACCCACATCATCACCATTTTCTTTTGCTTCCAGCATGCCTACACTAGCTTGTAACTCATGCCCGCAAGGGCCATATTTATGCCTTTGAACGTGCCTGCAGCTAGACCTTATTCAATTTCCCACATGGGGGTCTTTCCCATGCCTCCAGGATGCTCGCAGCTTCCACAAACATGCCCACATATGCATCTTGAATATGCCCACATGTCACCTTGTCCACATGCCCGCATGTCCATCAACTTCATTTCTATTTTCCCACAGATGCCATAAGGGATACCCGCAATCTCCTTGCCAAGTGTCAACTTCAAGCTTCTTTGTTCACTTCATGCTTCTTTGTTCATGTAACTTGTTATCTCCAAGTCATCCTTGTTTAGGGTATTAGGACCAACTCCAAATGACCACAGTATGGGTCATTTGGCTCATTAGGTGTGCCAATTCCCATCACCTTGTCTTTTGTCTTGTCTTTTCCAAGTCCTTGTCAAGTCGCCTTGTTTGCTTGTCATCATGCCATTTACACATTTGTGATTAATGTTGTCATCAATGACAATCCTATTCATAGGATAATTCTGTCAGTTGCAACTAACTGGGATGCACCAACACCCCAACAACCATAGATTTACAAATGATATTTAGACTCTTCTTAAGTCTACAGATTACATACATCATCAACCAGAAGCACTTGTTTGTTTCCAAAGCATTTCATCATTCTCATCAAGCACTCATTATTCAATATAACTTCATTCTGTTGAATTTAAACCAAATAGACAAGCAAGATCTCTGAAAGTAACACAATCACAAGATAAACACACTATATATCCTGGGAAACCCTCATGGGCTAGAAAACCCAGTAAAGCTTTCCTCAATAAGATGATCAACCAAAATACAAGATGTGCTCCTTCCTCCTAAGTCTCCTTAGCAAATCTCCTCAACTAGTGCGCACTCTTCCACAAGTGAGTGAGTGATATAATGAGGAGTTCACCTCCTCTATTTATACTTGAATCTCAATTGACTAATAGACCTGTTGGGGCCGACCTCACCTGGAGAAGTCTAATAACCCCTAAAATATAACTACAGGGCCGACCCACACATGGTGGGTCTAATAACCCTAGTTAATACTAACCATCGGAGGAATAAACATCTCCGGATACATAATAGGGTTACCTCTGAGGGATGAAACATCTCCGGAATAATAAAGTACAAATATAATATTCTTTGAAGTTACAATATTTAACACTCCCCCTTAACGAGAATGATATTATAACAGCATCTGCAGGAGCAAGGAGTCACTACACATGATACATCTATAAATCATTGGAAGCTTTCTTCAAATTGTCTTCATCAGTAACTCAAGCAGTTACTGGTACATCACAGTCAATCATTAACATCACGATCAGCAGCATCGTCATCACACGATCAGTAGCATCGTCATCATACGATCAGCAGCATCGTCATCACACGATCAGCAGCATCGTCATCACACGATCAGCAGCATCGTCATCACACGATCAGCAGCATCGTCATCACACGATCAGCAGTATCGTCATCGCACGATCATCAGCATCGTCATCACACGATCATCAGCATCGTCATCACACGATCATCAGCATCATCATCACACGATCAGTAGTATCGTCATCATACGATCATCAGCACACAATCAGCAGCATCATCATCATACAATCATATTTAAGACTATCCCTCCTGGATTTGCTGTCTAAGGATGATTAGTCCAACCACAATCATATTTAAGACTATCCCTCCTGGATTTGTTGTCTAAGGATGATTAGTCCAATCACAATCATATTTAAGACTATCCCTCCTGGATTTGCTGTCTAAGGATGATTAGTCCAATCACAATCATATTTAAGACTATCCCTCCTGGATTTGCTGTCTAAGGATGATTAGTCCAATCACAATCATATTTAAGACTATCCCTCCTGGATTTGCTGTCTAAGGATGATTAGTCCAACAATTCATTTAGGACGATCCTTCCTTTCGGAATTACTGGATTTACTGTCCAAGGATGATTTAATCCCACAATTCATTTAGGACGATCCTTCCTTTCGGAATTACTGGATTTACTGTCCAAGGATGATTTAATCCCATCACAATTCATTTAGGACGATCCTTCCTTTCGGAATTACTGGATTTACTGTCCAAGGATGATTTAATCCCTCCACAATTCATTTAGGACGATCCTTCCTTTCGGAATTACTGGATTTACTGTCCAAGGATGATTTAATCCCTCCACAATTCATTTAGGACGATCCTTCCTTTCGGAATTACTGGATTTACTGTCCAAGGATGATTTAATCCCTCCACAATTCATTTAGGACGATCCTTCCTTTCGGAATTACTGGATTTACTGTCCAAGGATGATTTAATCCCACCACAATTCATTTAGGACGATCCTTCCTTTCGGAATTACTGGATTTACTGTCCAAGGATGATTTAATCCCACCAACTGTCCACTAAGGACTTCATTCTCGGAGACCTTACGTCTACGGTTCTCTTTAGGGCTGAAAGCCCAGGGATGATCCAATCCCCTCAACTGTCCACTAAGGACTTCGTTCTCGGAGACCTTACGTCTACGGTTCTCTTTAGGACTGAAAGCCCAGGGATGATCCAATCCCCTCAACTGTCCACTAAGGACTTCATTCTCGGAGACCTTACGTCTACGGTTCTCTTTAGGACTGAAAGCCCAGGGATGATCCAATCCCCTCAACTGTCCACTAAGGACTTCATTCTCGGAGACCTTACGTCTACGGTTCTCTTTAGGGCTGAAAGCCCAGGGATGATCCAATCCCCTCAACTGTCCACTAAGGACTTCATTCTCGGAGACCTTACGTCTACGGTTCTCTTTAGGACTGAAAGCCCAGGGATGATCCAATCCCCTCAACTGTATTCTTATCCATACAGGTACAATCATGTATCACATCAAACCATGTATACATCTCATCAAAACATGTACATATCAAAACATGTATACATCACTGATCACATCAAAACATGTGTACATCAAAACATGTATACATCACTAATCAAAACATGTACACATCACATCAAAACATGTGTACATCAAAACACGTATACATCACTAATCAAAATATGTACACATCACATCAAAACATGTGTACATCAAAACATGTATACATCACTAATCAAAACATGTACACATCACATCAAAACATGTGTACATCAAAACATGTATACATCACTAATCAAAACATGTACACATCACATCAAAACATGTGTACATCAAAACATGTATACATCACTAATCAAAACATGTATATATCAAAACATGCATACATCACTAATCAAAACATGTACACATCACATCAAAACATGTGTACATCAAAACATGTATACATCACTAATCAAAACATGTACACATCACATCAAAACATGTGTACATCAAAACATGTATACATCACTAATCAAAACATGATATGTAAGAGTTCTAAATCTAAATAAGTGTCGGTAGCTAACAAAACAGAAAGTAAATGAAAGTAATACTATGCTACTCCCCCTTTCGAGGAAGGTCCTTCTGAACTAAACCAAGCTTGTCTCGAAAGTACTCAAACTTCACTCGAGACAGAGGTTTAGTTAAGATATCAGCAACCTGCTCCTCGGTGCTTATGTACTCGAGCTAGATGGCTCCTCTCTGCACCATGTCTCGTATATAGAAGTAACGGATCTCAATGTGTTTTGACTTATCATGGAACACAGGATTTTCAGTCATCTTAATGCAGCTTTGATTATCACACATAATCACAGTGGGATCCATTTCTAAGTCAAAAATTCCAGATAAGAGTTTCCGAAGCCACACTGCTTCACAGCTGGCAGAGCAAGCAGCTATATATTCTGCTTCAGCGGTACTGAGGGCCACACTAGATTGCTTCTTGCTGAACCAGGAGACCATGGCAGATCCAAGACCATAACATCCACCTGAAGTACTTTTTCTGTCTGAGACACTACCTGCCCAATCAGAGTCTGAGAAACCATGCAACTTGAGTTCATTGTCTCCAAGATAGTAAAGTCCAAAGTCCACTGTGCCTTTTAGGTACCTCATGATATGCTTTGCAGCTATAAGGTGAACCTTTCTAGGTTCTACTTGAAACTGACTGAGAGTATTTACAGCAAAGCATATATCAGGCCTAGTATTTGTCAAGTACATCAAAGATCCAATGATTTGTCTATACAGGGTTATATCCACTTTTTCTGATGAATCATTAGCTAACAGTTTTAAGTTGGAGTCCATGGGAGTGGCCATAGCCTTACATTCCAACATATCAAATCTTTTGAGGATCTCCACAGTATACTTACCTTGATTTAGAAAGATTCCTTTTGGCTCTTGCCACACTTCTAGGCCTAAGAAGTAGTGCATTAGTCCGAGATCTTTCATCTCGAATTCTGAAGAAAGCTTCTTCTTGCTTTCAATGATTTGTTTCTCATTTCCTGTTAGAAATAGATCATCTACATATAATAGCAATATAACAGGTTCATCATTCATTACTTTAAGATAGAGGTTTGGGTCAGCTTTACTTTTGGTAAAGCCCATGCTTAAAAGGAAACTGTCAATTCTTCCATACCAAGCTCTGGGAGCTTGCTTCAAGCCATATAATGCCTTTTTCAGTTTGCATACATGGGTCCTTCCGTCTTTGACCTCAAAACCTTGAGGTTGTTCTATATATACTTCTTCTTCAATTACACCATTCAGAAAAGCTGTCTTAACATCCATTTGGTGTAGTTTCCATTTCATCATGGATGCAAGTGCCATGATAGTTCTAATTGAAGTATACCTAGCAACAGGTGCAAAAGTTTCTTCATAGTCAATTCCCTCCTTTTGAGAGAATCCTCTGGCTACAAATCTTGCCTTGTACTTTTCTATGCTACCATCTACAGCATGCTTTATCTTAAAAATCCATTTGGAGGAAACCACACTTTTATCTTTTGGTTTGGGAACTATATCCCAAACATCATTCTTCATTATTGACTGATACTCTTCTGACATTGCTTCTACCCATTCTTTCTTTTGAGCTGCCTCTTCATAGCTGGTAGGTAGTTGATCCACAAGATCACACATCAAAGCCATGTAATTGGTTATTAATTTTGGTTTCTTCCTTTCTCTAGTGGAACCTTCGGGAGCACCATATCTTTCAGCTCCTTGAATAATATCTCTAGCCCATGCTGGTCTTCTCTTCCTAGATAAATCTGCTACAGGAGGTTCTTGTGGTTCCAGCATGTCATGATCCTCTGGTGTAACTTCTACAGGGACATGAACAGTCTCTGAGACTCTGGGAGAAGAATCTTCTTCATAAACTTCTTCAAGTTGACACTTCCTGGATTTCTTGAGGGCTGCTTCCTCATCAAAGGTTACATCTCTGCTTATTTCTATATGATGAAAACCTGGTATGTAGATTCTGAAGGCTTTGGAAGTTTCACAATAACCAACAAACATTCCCTTCTTTCCTGAGGGATCCAACTTGGTTCTCTTTTCTTTTGGAATGTGGATGTACACAGGACACCCAAATATTTTGAGATGACTTACCTCAGGCTTCTTACCTATAAACACTTCTTCTGGAGTTTTGAATTCAAGAGCACTGTGAGATAATCTATTCTGCACATAAACTGTTGTCTTGGCTGCTTCAGCCCATAGATACATGGGAAGATCTTGGTCATGTATCATAGTCTTCATAGCTTCCATGATGGTTCTATTTTTCCTTTCTGCAACCCCATTTTGTTGGGGATTGTAGGGAGTGGTTAGTTCTCTCTTGATTCCAGCTTCTCTACAAAAATCTTCAAAATCTTTTGAAGTATACTCTCCACCATTATCTGTTTTGAGAATCTTGATTTTCTTTTCTGTGAGATTCTCTATTAGAGCCTTGAACTCTTTGAACTTTCCAAAGACTTCATTCTTACCTTTTAGAAAGTAAATCCAAGTTTTTCTTGAATGATCATCAATGAAAGAAAGGTAGTATTCAAAACCACTTAAAGAGGTGGTGGGCATTGGACCACATACATCTGAGTGTATTAACTCCAAGATACTCTTAGTTTTTGTTTCACTCTTTGGAAAGGGGTTCTTGACATTCTTCCCTTTCTTACATCCTTTACAAGAGCCATTATGATCCACCTTCAAGTCTGGTAGTCCTATGACTACCTTGCTTACATAGGGTAAGGCTTTGTAGTTAATGTGAGCCAGTCTTCTATGCCATAGCTCACTGGGACTAGATGTTTCATGAACAAGGGCAGCTTCTGGATGGCCCTTGAGTTTATACAAGCCTCCTTCTTCTTCACCAATGACAATTGCATCCTTAATAGATTTGCCTTTGGACCACATTAACACTTGTCCATCAATGAATGCAACTCTATAGCCTTTCTTGTCCAAAGCTGATATTGAAAGTAAATTCTTCTTCAATCCTGGAACATACAAAACTTCTTTCATTTTCATGGGGGTTCCAGAATCAAGTTTGTAGTTTGCTTCTCCAACTCCCTTAATAGGATACTGATAGTTATCTCCAAGAGATACCTTTAGAGGAGAGGTCTTTTCTTCAAGACTTGATAAAGTCTTCTTTTGTCCTGTCATGTGCTTTGAGGCACCACTATCAATTACCCATGTATCTTCTCCTGGAGTTATAGATCCAGAGAGTGCGGAGAAAAGAACATACTCTTCTGCATCTTCTTCTTCATTTCTTCTAGATCTTCTTTTGGGGAAAGTCCTTTCTTCATCTTCTTCTTCTTTTCTAGATCTTTTCTTGAGAGGCCTTTCTTCTTCAACTTCTTCTTCACTCTCATCTTCTGCAAGATGTGCATGATGTCTTCTGTGTTGAGTACCCTTGATCCTTTTGCTAGGACAATCTTTGGCAATGTGTCCTAATTTGTGACAAATGAAACATTGGTATGAGGAGTAGTCTCTTCCTTGGAAGGATCCTCTTTTCTTTTGAAATCTCTGTGGAGGATGAGACTCCTTTTGACTATCCTTCTTAAAGTAGGATCGATTCTTTCTTCTCTTGGTAAGGGTGGCCAAGGCTTGGTCATCTTCCTTGAGCAATGCCTCTCTATTGGCAACCCTAGCTTCTTCTTGAACACAATCCTCCCAAACTACATCAAACTTCATGCTTTCTTTTCTGCCACACATAGTTTGGATGAAGGATTCCCATGATCTAGTGAGACCATTTAGAGCTGTCATCACAAGTTCATCTTCATCAAGAGTATCACCAATGGCATCTAGTTGCTCTTTGATTGAAGAGACTCTTGAGAAGTAGTCTTGAATGGATTCTCCTTTGTGCATCTTGGTACTCTTCAACTGAGTCCTTAGATTCATCTTTCTGTTGATGTTCTTTCCTTCATACATTCTTCCTAGGGCATCATACATTTCCTTTGGAGCCTTCTTGGAAGACACTTGGGGAATCAAGTGGTCTTTAATTGAATCAGCTATGATTCTCTTTTCCCTAATCATATCCTTCCTGTGTTTTTCCTTGGCTTCATCTTCTTCTGGTTCTGCAACTTCCTCCTTGATATAATGAGCAAGATCATTCTCTTCAAGAATGAGGCCAATTCTGTATTTCCATGCCCGGAAATTCTCTAAGCCTTCTAGCTTGTCTTCAAGCTTAGTATTTGGAGCCATCTTCTCTTGGGGGAGTCCAAGAGACAGAGTAGACTTACTTGGAAAGTTACTTTTTACTTTTCCGGAAACTGAAACAGAATTTTATCGCACTTTTGGTAGAATTAGGGTTTGCAATTCCCGGAGTTCTACTTAACCAAAAAGTTCGATCTATAGCTTAAAAGAATGCTCTTGATAAGGGCTATCCAGCCATGCAATCAGAAATCAAAAATTCCAACTTTTTTCTGAAACCAAAATCTGACGTATCGCACTTTTGGTAGAATTAGGGTTTGCAATTCCCGGAGTTCTACCCAACCAAAAAGTTCGATCTAGAGCTCAAAAGAAAGGTATTGAGGAGGGCTATCCAGCCATGCAACCAAAAATCAAAAATACCAACTTTGGGCTGAAACCCTAACTTCACCAAAAGGAGAGAGAGAGAGAATCTTACCTTGTGAAAGATGTCCTATTCAGTCTAGCTCTGATACCATGTTGAATTTAAACCAAATAGACAAGAAGGATCTCTGAAAGTAACACAATCACAAGATAAACACACTATATATCCTGGGAAACCCTCATGGGGTAGAAAACCCAGTAAAGCTTTCCTCAATAAGATGATCAACCAAAATACAAGATGTGCTCCTTCCTCCTAAGTCTCCTTAGCAGATCTCCTCAACTAGTGCGCACTCTTCCACAAGTGAGTGAGTGATATAATGAGGAGTTCACCTCCTCTATTTATACTTGAATCTCAACTGACTAATAGACCTGTTGGGGCCGACCTCACCTGGAGAAGTCTAATAACCCCTAAAATATAACTACAGGGCCGACCCACACATGGTGGGTCTAATAACCCTAGTTAATACTAACCATCGGAGGAATAAACATCTCCGGATACATAATAGGGTTACCTCTGAGGGATGAAACATCTCCGGAATAATAAAGTACAAATATAATATTCTTTGAAGTTACAATATTTAACACATTCTTTCCATCAGCAAATATCACCAATTAGATCACATCTTCATTATGTCATCATTATTCATGTCATATCAGTTTGCGGCCATATCTCCATTCATACACTTTACACTGTCCATATGCACATCACAACATTATGCCCATATCATTAGTCATCTCTTCATCATTCTACCAGCATATCTTCATTCTGTCCATCAATAGGCTGCCTCAGTTTAACCAATAAAAATACATATATTTTCCACATCATGATGGTCTTTATGCCCGCATGGTCTCCACCCTTATGCCCTCAATGACCCATAATGCATGCCTGCAATGGTCATATGAAATGATATTTATGTTTGTAATGTATGCCTGAGATTATATTTATGTTTGTAATGTATTCGTTATTGCACAAAGTTTGTACATTTTTCATTTTTGAGAGATGTCATTATAGCACATGTATACGTTTCTAATGATTTTTATTTTTATTTTTTGTTTGCAGTGATGACCATGGATTCCCACTCTAACATCCAAAGAGAAATTCAGAGGCTCAGATAAATTCGAGCCTCAATTACTATTGTTGATGATAGGCATGTTATGCTTGCATCCAATTTGGATGAAATGATAGAGACCTTTAGTAGGTCTAATGGTGCTTTGCAAGATATTGCCACATTCAGAGAAATAAAGAGGCAACATATGCGGATGGACTTAGCTACAGAGAAGTCAAGAAGTTGAAAATCTCAAAAGAACAAATCTTTTCCTTGTTTAGAGATCCACGGAATGGTGAAGTCCCTAATGCAAACAAAAGGCACATTTCTATCGAATGGTGTACATATCAACCATTCATAGATAACTGGATGGACCGATGGTACATGGTGTTTGATGTACCACCACACAACAACAAGGAAATGCCTTTGTATTTTCTGAGAAATATGTACGCAGAGTTTGTGCTGGGGAAGCATGTTAACTATTTTGATATCTTGGAGTACCAGGGTGTTGGGATGGGGATGCCTCGGCAATGTCCCAATGCGAGGCACATAGATCCCAATCACCCAGTAGCTCCACCTCGTAGGCAACTACCCAGACCAGATGTGTCGCCTGCACATCAGTTGGTCCTAGAGACACAAGAGTCATTCCTACTATTGGCATAGGAGGTTGTTTGCCATAGCATGTATCTTCATGGTACGTACCAGGTAGGGCCATTAGAGCCACCATCTATGGGTGGAGTAGAGCCATCACCTGTCGGTGGGGTAGATCCGCCACCTTCCGGTGAGGTAGATCCACCACCTTCCAGTGGCCGAGAAGCATCTAGTAGTGGCATTGTACCTACACAGTGCTGATGCATATGTAACTTCGAAATGTATTTCATCTACATATTTCATATATATTTATTGTACCCTTATTAGAGATGTGTTATTCCTCTATAAGGAAGTGTCGTCATGTGGATTGACAAGTGTCGCAAGTGTGTGTACTTGCTGATAGTTTATTAGACCACCATGTGTGGGGTCGGCCCTGAAATATATATTATATTGTGGATGTACCTAGCTAGACAAGTCGGCCCCATAAGGTCACTGGGCAAACAGGTTAGTATAAATAGAGATCAGGTGATCTCTATTTAGATCATTTGGAAAAGTATCTCTCTCTCACTCAGAACGTGGCGCACTAGTGAGGAGGAGGATCATCTGCTACTAGGAGACTATCTCAGTGTATTTTGGTTGTATTTTGGTTGTACTTTGGTTGAGCCATTTCTCTCTCTATTTCTGAGGAAGTTGTGGGGTTTTTCACCTTAGGGTTTTCCCCACGAAAACTCTGTGTCTCTTGTCTCTCATGCTTTTGATTCTTATTTTGCTTGTCATGCTTATTGTGATTGTTATGCATTGATATACTGTATATGTTATTCTCTCAGTGAAGATCCTAGAGTATTGTGAATTAATTCTCAAATTTAACATGGTATCAGAGCTAACCTGAGAAGAAGACATTTTGCAGTGACGGAAACTTGAGTTTCTTGTTTATTGGGTTTCTCTCCACATATTTTGGAAAAAGAGTATAGTAGATTGACTCTACTCATCAAGGCGCATCTATCTGTCCAATCAGAATTAAATTCCAATCATTTTCAGATTTGGCCCTAAAACTTAGGGTTTCCACAAAAAAAGGAATTTCTGAAATCTGAAGACATAGTTGGAAGATCCTTGCAAAAATCAAAGTTGGAGCTTTGGATCGAGATTTTTGGCTGGATAGATCTCCGGGGAACTCAAACCCTAATTCAGGGCTCTCCCTAGTGAACCCAGGAGGACAAAAAGGAAAATCTGAAGGGTAAAACTTTTCTAATTTCAAATTCTGAATGCACCAAGCTGATCAGCTCATCAAAGCGCATCTTTCTATCCTTTCAGAAAATTGAAATTCACATTTTGAATTTTTAGGGTTTTTTTGACAAACCCTAATCTGGGACCAGATCCAGTTTTCAGCATTTCAAGTGGTAAGATCTAAATCTTTTCTATTTCCATTTGAATTAATTTTTAAAGATATCTCACCACACCAAGCTTGAGGATAAGCTTGAAGGGGCCGATAACTTCCGAGCTTGGAAGTATAGGATTGGGTTAATCCTAGAAGAGAATGAGTTGGACTCATATATAAAAGAAGACATCCCTATACCAGAGGATGAAGAGGCCAAGGTATTGCATAAGAAGAACTTGGTCAAGGCAAAGAGAATCATTGTTGATTCTATCAAAGACCATCTCATACCCCATGTGTCTTCTCTAAAGACACCCAAGGAGATGTTTGACTCTTTGACCAAGTTATTTGAAGGGAAGAACATAAATCGGAAGATGACTCTACGGAATCAATTGAAAGGGGTCAATATGTTGAATGGAGAAACCATTCAATCTTACTTCTCCAAGGTCTCTCAAATCAAGGAGCAACTTGAAGCTGTGGATGAAGTAGTGGACAATGGTGAAGTTGTTATGACCACTCTGAATGGCCTACCTAGGTCATGGGACTCCTTTATTCAAGGAATCTGTGCAATAAAGAAATTGATCTCCTTCAGTAAACTATGGGAGGAATGCTCTCAAGAATAAGCTAGACTTGTAGCTCGTGAGGAAAAGATGGGAGGTGAAGATCAAGCTCTCGCAACTCACACCAAAAGAAGCAAGCCCAAGAAGGAGCACTCTCGCTACAAAAGATCCTATCAAAAGAATAAGAAGGATCTAAGATGCTTCGCATGCAATGAGAAGGGTCACTTTGCTTCATATTGTCCCAAGAACAAAAGGGATAATAACAACAACTTCAGCAAGAAGAAGAAGGGCAACAAAAGAAAGTTCCATGCTCCTGCTGCCGAGGATGATGAACCTCCAAAGAAGAAGGCTACGGAAAAAAGTAGTGATGATGAATCATCAAGTGAAGAAGAGTATGTTCTAATCTCTACTATCATAGGTACTATCTCCCATGGTTGTAATGATTGATTGATTGATAGTGGGGCTTCCAAACACATGGCTGGGTTTAAGGAATCTTTTGTGAATCTATCTGAACATGAATCACCCCATAAGGTGAAACTTGGGGATGATTATCAATACCCAATCAAAGGAAGTGGTGAATCCTTCTACAACCTAGATTCTGGAAAATCTTTGAAGATGAAAGAAGTCCTTTATGTACCTAGGCTCAAGAAGAACTTACTCTCCATCTATGCATTGGATGCAAAAGGTATGAGGGTTGCATTTGTGGATGGCCAAGTCCTAATGTGGCCAAAAGGAAAGACCATAGATGATGCAGTAGTGATTGGAGAGCAAGAGGGAGGATTGTATAAATTGAAGGGACAACCAGAACATGCCATGGTACATGAATCCATGGAGCCAAGTGAACTTTGGCATAGAAGACTTGCTCATATGCACTATAGGGCACTTCCAATTGCAAGAAAGGTTGTAGAAGGTCTTCCTGAAATCAAGACCAAAGATGAAGGTGTTTGCAAAGGATGTGCAAAAGGTAAGAACATTAAGAAGGCTTTCCCAAGCAGTGAAAGCAAGGCAAAAGATATCCCTGAAATCATCCACTCAGATGTATGTGGTCCTATGTCATCCAGTTCTCTTAGTGGGTATGTTTACTATGTCTCATTTATTGATGAATTCTCCAGGAAGACTTGGGTATACTTCTTGAAGAACAAAAATGAGGTGTTTGATAAGTTCAAGGAGTTCAAAACATTGATGGAGAATCAAACTGACAAGAAGATCAAAACATTTAGATTCGACAATGGTGGAGAATTCACCTCAGGTGACTTCAAGAATATTTGTAGTGATTCAGGTATTAAGAGGGAGTTTACTGCTCCTTATAATCCTCAACAGAATGGAGTTGCAGAAAGGAAGAACAGAACAATCATGGAAGCAGCAAGGGCAGTGCTGCATGACCAGGAACTACCCATGCATCTATGGGCAGAAGCAGCTAGAACAGCTGTGTATTGGCAGAACAGAACACCCCATAGTATATTGGACAACAAGACACCATAAGAGGTCTTTTCTGGTAAGAAACCTGAAGTCAGCCATCTCAGAATATTTGGTTGTCCAGTATACACTCATGTCCCAAAGGAAAAGAGGACGAAACTAGATCCTTCAGGAAAGAAGGGTATCTTTGTGGGTTACAGTGAAAGCTCGAAGGCTTATAGAATATACTTTCCAGGGTTCAAGAAGATTGATGTCAGCAGGGATGTAACATTTGATGAAAACTCAGCATTCATCAAATCAAGGAAGGCACCTATCGAAGTTTATGAAGAACCTAAGGAAACTAGATTTCAAGACACTACAATGACTGAAGCAGTTCCAAAAGTTGTTCGTGAGCTTCAAGATCCACAAGAACTTGTAGATCCACCCCGTGAGGATAACTCTCACAAGAGGAAACCTACATGGGCTAGAGAGCTCATTCAAGATGCAGAAATATTTGGCATTCCAGAAGAAGAACACAGAGCAAATAAGAGAACCAGATCACATACCAGCTATGTTGCTTTACTCTATGACATTATGAACAAAGAGCCTTCCAGTTATGAAGAAGCAGCGGAAAAGAAAGAATGGAAGGATGCCATGGTTGAGGAATACCAATCAATAATGAAGAAGGATGTTTGGGATGTTGTCCCAAGACCTAAAGAGAAGTCTGTTGTGACTTCCAAATGGATCTACAAAATCAAGCATGCTGCAGATGGCAGTGTAGAGAAATACAAGGCAAGATTCGTAGCTCGTGGCTTCTCTCAGAAAGAGGGAATAGATTATGAAAAAACTTTTACACTTGTAGCCAGGTATACTTCCATCAAAATAGTACTTGCCCTGGCTGCAGCGATGAAATGGAAAATACACCAGATGGATGTCAAGACTGCTTTCTTGAATGGTGTAGTTGAAGAGGAAGTATATGTGGAGCAGCCACTCGGTTTTGAAATACATGATAGGGAGTCATATGTGTGCAGATTGAAGAAAGCTTTGTATGGCTTGAAGCAAGCTCCCAGAACTTGGTATGGTAGGATGGACAGTTTCCTATCTAGTTTGGGCTTTACCAAGAGTAAAACGGATTCCAACCTTTACTACAATGTTGAGGAAGGGAATCCTGTGATTCTACTCTTGTATGTGGATGACTTATTTGTAACAGGAGATGACAGATTGATTGCAGATACTAAGAGGAAGCTTGCTTCTGAGTTTGATATGAAAAATTTGGGAATGATGCATTATTTCCTAGGTATGGAGGTGTGGCAGAGTGCAGGTGGGATCTTCCTTGGTCAAGGGAAGTACACAGTAGATATCCTGAAGAGATTCGGGATGATGGATTGCAAGGCCATGGCCACACCTATGGCATCGAATCTGAAGCTTCTATGTGATGCTTCATCTGAGCCCGTTGATGTCTCTATGTATCGTCAGATGATTGGGTCCTTGATGTACCTGACGAACACGAGACCAGATATTTGCTTTGCTTTGAACACATTGAGCCAGTTCCTAACGGATCGGAGGAGTGTTCACCTGGTTGCTGAAAAGCATGTTCTGAGGTACCTAAAGGGTACAGTGGATTATGGACTCA
The DNA here is from genome assembly GCA_027924585.1 of Larix kaempferi. NCBI lineage: Eukaryota > Viridiplantae > Streptophyta > Pinopsida > Pinales > Pinaceae > Larix > Larix kaempferi. Next base: position 3,334,273 of record BSBM01000729.1, on the reverse strand, counting down.
AGTATGAGGCGAATCAAAAGTTTAACCTGCAGGTTTATGTTGATTCAGATTGGACTAGCAGTGCTGCAGATAGGAAGAGCACATCTAAGTGTTGTTTCAGTATGGGATCAGGTGTGATCTCTTGGTTTAGCAGGAAGCAGTCCTGCGTAGGACTGAGTACAGTTGAGACAGAGTATGTTGCAGCCTGTTCAGCTAGTTGTGAAGCAGTATGGCTACAGAAGCTACTGTCTGAGTTATTTGATCTTCCGTTGGATGCTACTGGTATCTTCTGTGATAACCAGAGTTGTGTGAAGCTGTCTGGGAACCCATTGTTTCATGACAGGTCGAAACACATAGAGATCAAATATCACTATATCAGGGATATGGTGCAGAGAGGAGCTGTGAAGCTCCTATATGCTGCGACAGACGAACAGATTGCAGATGTGTTGACGGAGCCACTAGCCAGGGTGAAGTTTGAGTACTTCAGAGAGAGGCTTGGCGTTCTTCAGATCGAGGACACTTCGAGGAAGAAGTGATGGACACATTTTTTGAAGCAATTCGAAGCATGTTGGAAGGAGGATCCTTCACATGGCTGTGGATGTAAGCACTAGATGATGAGCATCATGATGATGTTCTGGTTTCTGCTGGATATGATCAGTTGGATCATTTTTATGTATGTATGTATGCATCATGTTGGATGCTGGATATGATCAGTTGGATCATTTATATATGTATGTACACATCATGTTGGATGTTGGATATGATTAATTGGATCATTTATATGTATGTACACATCATGTTGGATGCTGGATATGATCGGTTGGATCATTTGTATGTATTTTGTATATGCATCATGTTGGATGCTTGGACCATGTATCTGTATATGTATCAGGTGGATACATTGTATGATCAGGTGGATCATGTATTTGTATTTGTATCAGGTGGATACACTGTATGATCAGGTGGATCATGTATGATGATATGTATCAGGTAGATACTTGGTATGCATCAGGTAGATGCATTGTATGATCAGGATGATCGTGGATGACGAGCTTCAAGATGTTGCTCCAGATGACTTACAGCAGGATGTTGCAGTGATGATGATGAGGATCATCATGTGTACATCAGGATGATGTATGGTGAGTATCAGGTTGATACTCTATGGTCGTGGATCAGGTTGTGCAAATGAGCATATAATTTGGCCCTGGGAGATTTGCAGATAGTCTTTCGAGGTTTTGCCTATGGAATATAATTTGGCTTTGGGATATCTGGAAAATTCTCTTTCGAGGTTTTGCTCTGGGAGGACATATAATTTGGCCTTGGGAGATCTGTAGATAGTCTTTCGAGGTTTTTCCTATGGCATATAATCTGGCCCTGGGATATCTGGCAGATGCTCTTTCGAGGTTTTGTCCTATGGCATATAATATGTCCCTGGGAGATCTGATAGGTTGGGCTGTGTGCCCGTAATCAGTCATAGGATGCTCTTGCGAGGTTTTTCCATGACCACATATAATATGTCCCTGGGAGATCCTATAGGTAGAGCTGTGTGCTCGTAATAGCCTGGGATGCTCTTGCGAGGTTTTGTGGTGACCACATATAATCTGTCCCTGGGAGATCCTATAGGTAGAGCTGTGTGCTCGTAACAGCCTGGGATGCTCTTGCGAGGTTTTGTGGTCAGATCACATATAATATGGCCCTGGGAGATCCTATAGGTAGAGCCGTGTGCTTGTAATAGCCTGGGATGCTCTTTCGAGGTTTTGTGACGCATGTAATAAGTCCTGAGGATTCCACAGTATGGCCAGTGATGATGAAGACCTGCAGGTGGTGGGCCTACATCCAGTATGAAAAAGGACTGGCTCTGTAGAACTTCCTATGACAAGTAGAGTCAGAGATTGGTTGAGATAGTAGCAGCAGTGATGATGATGATGACGATGCATCGGTGATGATGATCCCAAGAAGAAGACTTGTCTAGTAGATCTGTTTCGAGAAATACCTTCCTAGTTAAGAGGGAGTGTTGATGTATATGTAACTTCGGAATGTATTTCATCTATGTATTTCATATATATTTATTGTACCCTTATTAGAGATGTGTTATTCCTCTATAAGGAAGTGTCGTCATGTGGATTGACAAGTGTCGCAAGTGTGTGTACTTGTCGATGGGTTATTAGACCACCATTTGTGGGGTCGGACCTGAAATATATATTATATTGTGGATGTACCTAGCTAAACAAGTTGGCCCCATAAGGTCACTGGGAAAACAGGTTAGTATAAATAGAGATCAGGTGATCTCTATTTAGATCATTCGGAAAAGTATCTCTCTCTCACTCAGAAAGTGGCGCACTAGTGAGGAGGAGGATCATCTGCTACTATGAGACTATCTCAATGTATTTTGGTTGTACTTTTGTTGAGCCATTGCTCTCTCTATCTCTGAGGAATTTGTGGGGTTTTTCACCTTAGGGTTTTCCCCACGGAAAATCTGTGTCTCTTGTCTCTCATGCTTTTGATTCTTGTGATGCTTGTCATGCTTATTGTGATTGTTATGCATTGATATACTGTATATGTTATTCTCTCAGTGAAGATCCTAGAGTATTGTGAATTAATGCTCAAATTTAACACACTGCATGAACACAACCATCAGCCCCACCCATGCACAGTATGCAGCCATCCTTGCTTTGGTCCTGTCCAAACAAATGATACCTTTACTAGGTATTTCACACAGGTAAGTAAGTGGTTAACAATTTAGTGTCATTTTTAAATTATTTTTCCTTACTATACACATATATATAGATTGCTAATATTTTTAATGGTTTTAAAACTTGTAGTTACTATAAGAAGGGCATGGGGTTTAAGACCTTTGCACTGATGATGCAGAGCATAGTCCAGAGGCTCATGCACCAACACCGCATGATGATGATGATGATGTTGCCATACTTTCAGTGACAACAACTCACAATGAGGTAACTATTTCAACATGACATTATTTTAATACATGAGTAGATCCAGTTAACAATTTAGTGTCATTTGTAAATTATCTTTCCTTACTATACACATATATAGATTGCTAATGTTTTTAATGATTTTAAAACTTGTAGTTTCCACAAGAAGGGCATGAGGACCAAGAGGCTCATGTAGTAGAACCTTCTGAGTTACAAGATGTTGTCATACCTTTAGTGACAACATCTCATGCTGAGGTAACTATTTCAACATGACATTATTTCAATACATGTTATTTTTTATCACATCTTACTTAATTAATGCTACACGATCTAATATTTACAATTTTCTAAATTGTAGGTTGTAGATCCCCATCAGATGGAAATGATTTCATCTAGTGATCTCCCCCCCGGTGGGAATACAATCGATAGCATGCCCACGAAGACAGAATGGATGGTAGATCGTTTCTTAGAATTGATTGGCGTATACAGTACATCGGTATGTATTTCATCATTTTCAGTTTGTTTATACATGTTATTCCATTGACTGATGCATTTCTAACTACGTCAGTATTGATGATTGTAGCCACCAACATATATACATTCGAGAATGTCAGCAGTTCGATCTCCCCATAGTCCCAATGTGCAAAAGGGACAAGTGTACAAGAGAGGCTCCACTCCTGGAAAGACTGTGGATGTCCTCTATAGCAGACACATGAGAGATCCATCTACCCCTGACCTAACAAAGGTCATTGACGCTGTAGTCATTGTCGCATCTACAATAGCCACGAGTCATATGGAGGTAACTATTTGGACAATGACAATGCATAGTATTTAACCATGTTACTATATTGTTTATTCATGCATTTCTAACTATTTCTCCATTTGGTCATTGTAGCCATTAGCGGCAGAATTTCCCAGCCCCTCTGCTCAATCCATGGTTCTGACCAGGTCTCCTCTTGCGGTGAGATGTTCATTAATGACAAAGTTTTTTTATTCAATTTACCCAAACACGTTGATCAATGTTGAATTGTTGAATTAATTGAGATATGATCTTTTATTTGCAGAGCACAACTATAGAGATACCTTCCATGAGCACACCGCTCACATCTATACCCCATGAGAACTTGGTGAGTGTTTGTCATAAATAATTTGGTCATAAGTTAATTTTTTAAGTTTGTTGATGGTAGGGTATTAGTGCAGTTATTTGATAAAAATAATGATTTTTTTGTAGACTTCTGAGATGCCGAGCGATCCAAGGGAGATGGTCGATAGAGGAAAGTGGGGGAAAAACAAGAAAAAGATTGATTTTTGATGTTGCATAGTCTTGGATAGATGTATTTTGATATACATGTACACATTGTTGTACTTAGGGATACATGTACATTGACATGCCATTTGAGGGCCGACTACTTTCCCATATTTTGTATTACAAACATTCGACTATCAATATATTCCATATTTTCTCTTGAGTTTCGACTTGTGCTTGTGATGATTCATCTCTTCCACAAATTGATAAATTATGCTATTGAAATTTATAAAATTACATTTCAAGCAATATTTATTCTCTTACATTTATTGCATTGATCAAGTAACATCTCACCATTGTGTTATGAAAACATTATCTTAATGGAAAAAACTAATAATATCTTTCAACAGTTCAATGAACTTAGCACATGCATGCTAATTTGATATCTAATTTAAAATTGTGTTTTTTGTCAACTCCAAGGGTTCATACCCATTGATCATGATTATGGTTGCAAGGAAAATATGTTGCAAAGAAAAAAAAAAGTTAACAAAATATGTCAAAATATGTTTAAATAACCTCTGTCATAATAGTAACATGCTACACATACCATCAATGTAATCCTATGACATTTTCAGACAGTAAGAGGAAGTCCAATAGATGCTACACATTTCATCAATGCTACTATATTTCATCAAACTATGCGTGCATCAGCATCTATGCAGTTCGATTGAATGGCAAGGAATGCAAGTTTTTTGATAAAATGAACAATCGTTTGGCCTGCTACACAAAATGCTATGAATGAAGTCTCTAGATGGCATCGGTGGTAATGTAGTTGATCATTCTTGCAAAAGAGTGTTATAATGCAATACACGAAAAATATATGTATATGTGTCATAATAGTAACCATACTCAACGTGGTATCAACAACAACATGTGTTACGAGTTGTGTTTATTTTAACATACCATGGTTTGCATTTTTCAAAGGATCTTTGGCCTAAGTCAAGTTCGTTATGTTCATTCCTAAATCTCTCATATAATTTTGTTTGTGTCATATCAAGAAAATGTTTAATGTGTGGCTCACGATCCTTTAAACCCCTTCTCAATTTTAATACATCTTTTTTATTGGAAGAGGGTCTAGTGTTTTCATGCCATAATGCTTGCACTAATCCATTTACCGCATCAATGAGCTTCATATCAGAGCGTGGCAACCTTCCAATGAAGTCTCAAACATATGTTTGACCAGTTTCAAGTTGTTCTCTTCTAACACAATACCTACGAAGTGTCTTCACATTCAAATTAACAATTTTGGATGTAGGTTTAAGAAAACGAAGTGCCCTAGTGCTTTTGTTAATGATTGATTGTGACAACACACGATGAGCCACATTGCTATCCTTTGAGCGAGATTTCTTTCCAATTGTACTAAATGCATCTACCAAAATTTTAACAATATGAGAACTTGGTTCTAACTTTTTGGCCATCTTTATCCCTAATGTTCTTCTAACAACAGTCATATGCCTAGATTTCAACAATGATAAAAATAATTTGCACTTGTCCCCATCACATTTAGAATCAAAAAATTTATCAAGCATTTGTCGAGTTTGATAAGCAATGAAACGTTTAGACAACATACCTTCAAGTGAACTAATGAGAGTTTCATCAACCTATATACGTCTCGGAGTTCTTCGGCGTGCAGTTGCTAATGGAGGTAAGGGTGTTGGAACTGGAGCATGTACACCATCACTAAGATGCTCTGGCATTTCCATAGGATCCCCTTGTCTTTCATTCTCTTGGATGGTCTCCATAACATTTGCTTCTTCCATTGTCAATCATCCACTCAATGCCTCTCTAACTTCGTCGCTTGTATAACCACTACCCAACAAGTCATTCACTACCATATTTTGAGGTTGACTTGACGTGGGAATTGAAACATCACCTAATGAGCACCTACGTTTTACTTCTTCACTAGTGCCATGGGGTGCTTGTTCATCAAATGTTGTTGAAATTGAGGGCCCCTCTAGTGAATTTATTCGTATTTCTTGAGGTGGATGGGTAGGAACGACCAAGGCATAATCTATGGTTGGAATTGGATGAGTTTCTATGGAATGCCTTCGATTCCACATGTCCAATGTTTTCGTTTCTCTAACTTCTTCTATGGTTTCTTGAGGCTTCTCTTTCCTTTCCGATTTCCTTTTTCGATTGCATGGATTCCCCATGACCACAATGAGCAATACTAAGAAAATAGATCCTAGAGGTGTACTCAATTATTCAAATATCCAAATTATTTCTCAATTATGATTATAGGTTCTTCAAGCTTTCTCAATTATCAATATAGATACTTCCTCAATTGTGAATATAGATGAACATCAATCTTGCTCAAATGTGAAAGTAAAGTTTCTACCTCACTTGTGAATATAGAAAATTCTTCATTTGTGAATATAGAAATTTCAAGCTTGCTCAATAGGGAATGTAGATTCTTCTTCAATTGTGTTCATATAGATTCATCACCTTGAAGCTTGAAATTGTGAATGTAGAATCCTCTTTAAGCTTGAATTTGTGAATGTAGAATCCCCTTGAAGCTTGGTAATTGTGAATGTAGAATCCTCAATTCCAAATGCCAATAGTAGAATCCTCTTCAAACTTGTTGCTTGTGAACATGGAGTGTCTTGAGATTTCTCCAATGCTTTGACTATTAATTGTGAAGTGTCTTGTTGTATGGGAGACGAAAAGGCGGGAGGAGAAAACAGAGAACGCGGGAGGAGAAAAGCATTTTGCTAATATTTTTGCACAGACATAATGCACTAGCGTTATGTAAACACATAACGCGCTAGTGTTATTCACCAACAAAACGCGTGCGCGTTTCTTGAATATTAAAAAAAATACTGGGTATTTAATATGTTTGGTGCACGGCTAAATAACACCTTGTTGCACAAAACGCATGCGCATTTCGGTATTCATAAATGTGCTAGCGTTATTGAAATAATAAAAAAACCTTATTCAATAGTTTATTGAAGAGTTTCTATGGGTTAGGAGGTTAAATAGGGATTTGGTGTTAGGGGTTTAGGGATTAGAGATGGGGGGTTGTTAGGTAGGGGTAAGGGGCTAGGAGGGGGGTTAGCAAGGGGGAGAGAGAGAGAGAGAGAGACTGAAAGAGGGGGTTAGTAATGGTTGGGGGGGGGAGGGAGAGAGAAAGCGAGAGAGGAGAGGGTGTTGGTTGTAGGGACTGCGAAAGAGAGATGGAAGGCATGGTTAGAGGTAGGTGGAGGTGTAGGGAAGAGAGAGAGACTGAGAAAGCCCGGGTTAGTAAGGGCTAGCGAGAGGAGGGGGTTTTGGCTAGGGGGGGTAGCAGATGATGAAGTCGACGATGATGAAGATGAAGACGATGATGAGGATGATGATGATGATGATGATGATGAATATCATGATGATGATGATGATGAACATCATGAGGATGAGGATGAATATGATGATGATGATGATGATGATGGTGATGAATATCATGATGAAGATGAAGATGAAGATGAAGATGGTGATGAGGATGATGATGATGATGATGATGATGATGAAGATGATGATGAATATGATGACGAGGATGATGAGGATGAAGATGATGCTGATGAAGATGATGATAATGATGATGATGCTGATGATGATGATGACAATGATGATGTTGAAGATGGTGATGAGGATGATGATGATGATGAAGATAAAGATGATGATGATGATGATGGTGATGATAAAGAAGAGGATGATGATGATGATGATGATGATGATGATGATGATCAATACCTAATCATGATGAAGATGGTGATGAGGATGATGATGGTGATGATAAAGAAGAGGATGGTGATGATGATGATGATGATGATGATGATGATCAATCATCAATCATGATGAAGATGAAGATGGTGATGAGGATGATGATGATGATGATGATGATGATGATGAATATGACGTTGAGGATGATGATGATGATGATGGTGATGATGGTGATCATAAAGAAGAGGATGATGATGATGATGATGATGATGATGGTGATGACGGTGATCATAAAGAAGAGGATGATGATGATGATGATGATGATGATGATGGTCAATCATCAATCATGATGAAGATGGTGGTGAGGATGATGATGATGATGTAGATGATGACAACAACGATGACAATGATGATGATGGTGATGATAAAGAAGAGGATGATGATGAATATGACGATGAGGATGATGAAGATGATGGTGATGATGATGATGATGATGATGATGGTGATGGTGATAAAGAAGAGGATGATGATGATGATCAATACCCAATCATGATGAAGATGGTGATGAGGATGTTGATGGTGATGATAAAGAAGAGGATGGCAATGATGATGATCAATCATCAATCATGATGAAGATGAAGATGGTGATGATGATGATGATGAAGATGATGATGAATATGACGATGAGGATGATGATGATGATGATGATGATGATCAATCATCAATCATGATGAAGATGGTGGCGAGGATGATGATGATGATGAATATGATGATGGAGATGATGACGACGACGATGACGATGATGATGATGATGATGATGATGATGATGATGATGATGATGATGATGATGACGACGACGATGATGATGATGGTGATGATAAAGAAGAGGATGGTGATGATGAAGATGATGACGAATATGACGATGAGGATGATAAAGATGATGGTGATGAAGATGATGATAATGATGATGATGATGATGATGGTGGTGATGATAAAGAAGAGGATGATGATGATGACGATGATGATGATGATGATCAATACCCAATCATGATGAAGATGGTGATGAGGATGATGATGGTGATGATAAAAAAGAGGATGGAAATGATGATGATGATGATGATGATCAATCATCAATCATGATGAAGATGAATATGGTGATGAGGATGATGATGATGATGAAGTTGATGATGAAAATGACGATGAGGATGATGAGGATGATGAGGATGATGATGGTGATTATGAAGAAGAGGATGATGATGCTGCTTTCCATATTCATTTGAATGCAGTATGTGGATAACCATCCTTATATGGCCCGACAGCCATCTGAATTGACATGTTTCTCATGAGATCTTGCAGGATCCCCGACTTCCCTTGAAGATAGTTGCTTGGTCTCCCATGAATCGGAGTTATGCACTGTCCATTCATCAAACTCCTTCTTCATCTAATCAGCGACCACTACCAGTTAAGAAACTCCTTCATGCTTGTTCTACGCCTACTTGTTTCTTCAAATTAACAACTCTACAAATTGGGCGACTTGATTTGTTGATCAAATCATTTATAATTGCTCTATTTCGACCATTGTTTCTTAACTACAGCTCGTGCAACTGTTCGGTGTTTGGGCATTGAGGCCACTTGAGTCCAAGAGAAGGTTGGTGAAGAAGAAGGCTTCCTGGAGGGGCTGTTGCATTTGCATTTACACTCAGACATCCTTCGATCGGTAAGTGTCCATAAATGCAGTTTGAGCCTTAGTTTGGTGCCCCTAGTTTTATTGGTACAGCCGACCGTTTTGAAACTTTGCCATCTGTTCTGGAATGCTTATGCCCATAAATTTGTTTGAAATATTTGTATGATATTTACCTAGATTGCAATAGCGCTGCTTACCACTATAGAAACTATATTATCTAAAGTTTGATCTTAGTTGTAGCAAATTGACTGTTTGAATTAGTTGTTGTCTATGGCTATGATATTTAGATAATACGTGTCCATTAAAACAAGTCATCAAGCCATTTCGAAGACTGTTCCTATTAATCTATTTGCTTTATCATTTTTTTGTGTGTAAAATATCTGGTAAACATAAAAATAGGGAAGGGGGGAGGAGAAAACGCAAAACACGGGAGGATAAAAGCATTTTGCTAATATTTTTGCACAGACATAACGCGCTAGCGTTATTCACACACAAAACATGTGTGCGTTTCTTGAATATTAAATAAATCCTAGGTATTTAATATGTTTGGTGCATGTCTAAATAAAACCTAGTTGCACAAAACGCGCGCGCGTTTCTGTATTCATAAACGCACTAGTGTTATTCAAATAATCAAAAAACCTTATTCAATAGTTTATTTAATAGTTTATATGGGTTAGGAGGTTAAATGGGGATTTGGTGTTAGGGGTTTAGGGATTAGAGATGGGGGGTGGTTAGGTAGGGGTAAGGGGCTAGGAGGGGGGGTTAGTTAGGGGTAAGGGGCTGGTAGGGGGGTTAGCGAGGGGGAGAGAGAGAGAGAGAGAAACTAAGAGAGGGGGTTAGTAATGGTTGGGGGGGGAAGGAGGGAGAGAGAAACTGAGAGAGGAGAGGGTGTTGGTTGTAGGGACTACGATAGAGAGATGGAAGGCATGGTTAGAGGTAGGTGGAGGTGTAGGGAAGAGAGAGAGACTGAGAGAGCCTGGGTTAGTAAGGGCTACGGAGAGGAGGGGAGAGAAATAGAGAGGAGGGGGTTTTGGCTAGGGGGAGTAGCAGATGATGAAGATGACGATGATGAAGATGAAGACGATGATGAGGATGATGATGATGATGATGATGAATATCATGATGGCGACGATAATGATGATGATGATGATGATGATGATGATCAATCATCAATCATGATGAAGATGGTGGTGAGGATGATGATGATGATGAAGATGATGATGGAGATGATGATGACGACGACGACAATGATGATGATGATGATGATGATGATGATGACGATGATGATGATGATGCTAATGATAAAGAAGAGGATGGTGATGATGAAGATGATGATGAATATGATGATGAGGATGATGAAGATGATGGTGATGAAGATGATGATGATGATGATGGTGATGATAAAGAAGAGGATGATGATGATGACAATGATGATCAATACCCAATCAATATGAAGATGGTGATGAGGATGATGATGGTGATGATAAAGAAGAGGATGGTGATGATGATGATGATCAATCATCAAGCATGATGAAGATGAAGATGGTGATGAGGATGATGATGATGATGATGATGATGATGAAGACGATGATGAATATGATGACGAGGCTGATGAGGATGATGAATCATCAATCATGATGAAGATGGTGATGAGGATGATGATGATGATGATGGTGATGATGATGGTGATGATGATCAATCATCAATCATGACGAAGATGAAGATGGTGATGATGATGATGATGATGATGATGATGAAGATGATGATGAATATGACGATGAGGATGATGAGGATGAAGATGATGCTGATGAATATGATGATGGTGATGATGATGATGATGACGATGATGATGATGATGATGATGATGATGTTGAAGACGGTGATGAGGATGATGATGATGATGAAGATGATGATGGATATGATGATGAGGATGATGAAGATGAAGATGATGGTGATGAAGATGATGACAATGATGATGATGATGATGATTATGGTGGTGGTGATCATAAAGAAGAGGATGATGATGATGATGACCAATCATCAATCGTGATGTAGATGGTGGTGAGGATGATGATGAGGATGGAGATGATGATGGAGATGATGACGATGATGGAGATGATGAGGATGACGATGACGATGATGATGATGATGGTGATGAATATCATGATTAAGATGATGATGATGACATCATCATCATCATCATCATTGTTGTTGTCGTCGTCGTCGTCGTCATCTCCATCTTCATCATCATCATCATCCTCATCGTCATCTTCATCATCATCATTGTGGTCATCATCACCATCATCTTCATCATCATCATCATCATCATCATCATCATCATCATCTGCATCATCATCATCATCATCTTCATCATCACTATATTCATCATCATCATCATCTTCATCATGATATTCATCATCATCATCATCACCATCATCATCATCTTCATCACCATCATCATCGTCTTCATCATCATGATCATCATCATCATCACCATCATCATCTTCATCATCTTCATCATCTTCATCACCATCGTCATCTTCATTTTCATCACCATCATCATCTTCATCTTCATCATCCTCATTATCATTATCTTTCTCTCACCCAATCTAACACTGCAAAACATAAATTTGTGAATATTATAGCTCTCGCATGTTATGTAATCACATAACGTGAGTGCGTTATGTATCCACATAATGCTAGCGCGGTGCTTATAACATTGAGCGCCAAAACACTAAAATTTGAATTTAAATAAAACACGCACGTGTTATTTGAATTTAAACATAATGTGCGCGTGTTCCTGAGTGCCTAGTCACCCACTCCTCCTGCGCCCACGTGTCATCCATTGTCCTATGTGGCTGGTTCAGACTTACCAAACCTGTGTTAGGGAATATTTAGACCATAGCTAATTTGACATTTTCAACATTTTTTTTAGTATGCCTGTTTTTCACCACTCTCTACAACATGACATGCCTAACCATTATTGACAAAATTTTAGGCATACATAGAATTTTGTATGCAGATTCCAAATATGTAATGTTTTTAAAAACATATTGAGATTTTCTATTTATTTCCTAATTTTCTTGTGTCATCACTCTGTTGGTCAAAAAACATACTGTTAGTGTTTATTCCATAACTTTTTTCATTTCACAACCATTTTTTAAAAAACTTGTATGCTGCACTAGAGGACACTGACCTCTACGTCTTATAAAAAATCCAAGTCAAAATAACTACATTAAGAACTTCAAAGGCTGCACCCACATTTGACGTACCGTTATTGAGGTTTGATCACTTACATAATTAAAAAAAAAAAAAATTAAACATTCAATTTTGGAAAAATATCGCTGCACTAGTGCTACGGGTTCTATACATGTCTACCAATTTTTGTATCCTGAAACCGTCATTTAGGCATTGAAAGGATGCACCCACAAAAACAAATACCTTATCATTTGCCAAAAAAATAATAAGTGACTGTTAGAAAACATAAAATTTGACATAGTTATGTAAATTTTCAATACTTAAAACTTATATATTCGGAAACATGACTCAATTTCCTACGTTTCATATTTTTTACTCGATGCAAGATATCTTGTGTAAGAATGTCAAAAAAATCAAGTAAGTTGAGGGATTCCTGATTTTTCAGTTTTCTATTGCATCTAATGCGCCAAAAGTGACCCTCATTAGCTTGCACATGCCCTCCATTAAACTCTATACTCGCAGTAGGAAGTAAGGGTTCAAAACCTTTCTCGGTGGGTGCACTCACTACAGGAGTTATAGCATTAAAAACCCATTGTATGGATGGTAATTCTGCTATGGAGATCTCTAACTTTGCACAGACTACGGATTTCGGATATGGCATAAATAAATGTAAAGAATATGGAGGAGAAAACTTAGGAGCAACAAAGTGATTTCATATCATTGAAAACCCTAAGTTTCTAGAGCAATTAGTAATCATGGGAGAAGTTTCCCACAGAAACTGTATTGTTTGAAGGAAGAAGCTGCCCAGACATTTGTTGGGCTTACCCATACGGAGAAGGGTAAGGACATGATCTTTTGTCGTGCCCCCGATTCATTTTCTGTTCGTGTATGCATCTACTGAGCTCACTCGATTCGTTGGTCATCTCCTGGGGTTGCTTTCAATATGCATACAATTTTACATAATAATGATTTGAAATTGAGGGGTAATATGAAAACTGTTTGTTTTCCCTTGCTCAATACAAAGAGTATCAACCTGCATACAGGTTTACATGATAATAATTTGAAACTGATGGGTAATATGGCAAGTGTGAGCATGAGCATAATTGGGCCACAACTCCTCTCAATGAAACATACAATGCTAGGCAATTTGAAATCTATCTGCTAAACTTCTTGTTGAAGATTTCATTATTTTTAAAGATTCATAGGCCATCGAAAATGGAAGAATCCTGCAAATTGATGAAGACTTCAAAAGGTTGGAGAAAGCCCAAGAATCCTATTAGCGCACTTCAAAATTTAGGTGGAAGAATCCTATAAATTTATGATTGGAGGAGGAAGCCCAGGAAGCTTGTTAGCACACTTTAGAAGCTAGGAGAAAAAATCCTGCAAATTGACGAAGACCTCAAAAGGTCAGAGGAGGAAGCAGAGGAAGCCTGTTAAAGCACTGTAATTTAGACATATCAGCGTTCAATATATTACCACGAACTGTGAGATTGTATATTGGTCAATTAATACTTCTTAATATATTTCTATGAACAGTTGCAATCTAGTAGCTTCTTAAACTAGCTTAGTATTTTATTCAATGTTCCATATATTATGCGACTGACTTGCTTCCACATGTGCAAGCATAGGGGTAAACTAAGCTATGTTAAGTGGTAATCAGTCTGCACTGGGAAGGTAGCACCGAAGACTAGGAAGGTAATAACAGATAAACTAAGCTATGTTAAGTGGTAATCATTGGGTTTAGGGTTTCAAGTGATCTGCGACTGGTTTAGGGTTTGAGCCGACTCATGGAGCCTCCTGATCCGGGTCGTGCGCCTCTCGACGACCTCTTCTGTTTGCTGGTCACGTCTCAGCCCTCGACTTCCAAGCATTCGGGTTCGGGGGACTCTAGGTTTGTCAAGAAATCTGCCATCCCTGAAGTTAAGCTAGGCTCCACGGCGTCTAAATGTAAATCCCTTGCTCTATTAGAAAAAGGTTTGGTTGGTCACTTCACAGGGCTTTGGCCATCCCCTAGATCAATCGAAATCTGGCTCAACAAAAACTGGTGCCCCCTTATCCAAGGAGAAGTTCAGCAAATCTTCTGTGGAAAGGGCTTCTTTGTTTTCTACTTCGAGAAAAAGGAAGACAGAGACTTAATATTCAGAAATGGACCTTATTTCATGGGACCCAGGGGAATGTATATCAACAAATGGGATCTCTCTTTTGATCCTGAAAAGGACATCCCTTCAGCTGTTCCAGTATGGGTTAAGTTGCCACACCTCCCGTTGCACTGTTGGAATGATGAAGACTTGAGGGCTATTGGCAACTCATTGGGGAAATACATACATAAATCTGAGCCAAAACCCCCAATGTTCTCCTGTGCCCGAATATGTGTAGAAGTGGATCTTGAAAAAGGGCTTCATGAAGCAATAAGTCTGTCAATGGATGGATGGAACCACCTTCAAACTGTGGATTATGAATAGATTCCATTCAAGTGCAAAGTTTGCCATGAATATGGACACTTTGCAAAGCTCTGTCCCAAAAGGAAGTTATAGGAAGTAGAAGAAACCCAAGAGGGAGAATGGAATGAGGTAAGAAATAAGGGAGGGAAGTCATCAAACCCCCAACCCTCTCAAACCACTCCAAAAAGAAAGGAAATGTCCAATAAACAGCAAAACACAAATGGAGACGTGAATAAGTTCCAGCTTTTAGCAACAGAAATGGGTGGGGAAGAGCAGGCTCTACTTTCAGGCCAAGCTCAAGAGGAAATGACGGGAAATGCCAGAGAGGGAGAAAGAAGGGAGATTGTCAATCAACAACTTGAGGAAGGAGAAATTCGGTTAACGTCCCCAGCACAACAGGAAGAGCCCGAGGGCGAGGCACCCAAATCCCTAATGGGCTCGGTCACAAGAGCAAAAGCAAAACTGTTTCAAGAAGAAACCTCAGAAAGCAAGGAAGAAGAAATAGAGCCCCAAAAAAAAAAAGGCAGGAAGCTGAACAAAGTTGTAAGAGAACAAGAAGCGGCTAGAGACAAAGCGGCGGGTAAGCAAACCAGTCTTGATCTGCATGTAAGAATACTACCCAGCACCAAGCAAACTCAGGGAACAGTGGAGGAGAAGAAGGAAAGAACAGTATCCCACCTCTCCAAAAAATAATGAAGATAGTCTCCTGGAATTGCAGAGGTTTAGGAGGCAAGCAAAAGACGGAAGCAATCAAAAGGATAAAAAAGCTGGAAAACCCCTCAATACTTATGCTCCAGGAGACTAAAATGCAGGAGGCAGACTGTCTCAAAACTTTATCTCAGATCTGGCCCAAAGGAGAAGGAAAGTCAGTCAACTCGGTAGGAGCCTCAGGAGGGCTCATCACTTGGTGGGATAAAGGTATGTACAAATGTAATTCCACTTTAAGAAATAGAAATTGGCTCTTCACAGAGTTAGAAGATTTGACAAAAAATGAAAAATTCTGGATTGGAAATGTGTATGGACCTACGCTTCATGGTCACAAAGAAATTTTTTGGGAAGATCTCATAGATCTTCATCTTGGAAGAACCCCTTCTCCCTGCATAGTAGCTGGAGACTTTAATGTCACCATAAGTGCTAATGAAAGAAGAGGAGGTTCGAAGGTCCGAGATCAGTTTGGAGAAAGATTGGAAGATTTACAGGCTTCATGGAACCTGGTGGATATAAGCCTTTGCAAGGAAATTTCACGTGGAACAACAAGAGAATTGGGCCCGGACATATAGCTGCCAGGCTTGAGAGATTTCTGCTCAGCTCTTCCCTTCTTAATAAACCCCTTTTGCCCGACTCAAAAATCTTGGCCTCTGCTGTCTCTGACCACCGCCCAATTGTCCTCTTCTTCTCTTCCCCCGGTAACCTTGGCCCACTCCCCTTTAGATACAATCCAGAGTGGCTGGAGCATGAAGCCTGCTATGAAGAAGTCAAAGTAATATGGAAGCAATTTATCCCAGGTTCTCCTGGGTATATTTGGGAAACTAAAATAAAAAATACAAAGACTATGTTGAAAAGATGGGCAAAGCAAAGCACGAAGAGATATCGGGATGAAATCAATACCTTGCAAGAGGAACTGAAAATCCTGCAAGAGCAAATCGAAAAGGAACAGATAACCGAAGCAATGTTGATGCAGGAAAAAACGCTGGAAGCCAAAATCCAACAGGTGAATAGAAAAGAAGAGGAGGAATGGAGACTCCGATCAAGATGTTTATGGCTCAAATCTGGGGACAGGAATTCCGAGTTCTTCCATGCTCAGTGCAAGGAAAGGTACAGGAAAAACAATATTCTCAGTTTAACCAGAGAAGATGGAACAAAGATTGAGGACCCCTCAGCTATAAAGAATGAAGTCAGAAACCATTTTGAGTCTCTCTACAAGGAGGAAGAGGAACCGACACCTACAGAATTAGAAGGAATGTGTCGTGAATTCCCCAGCCTTGTCACAGCTGAAGAGAACAACATGCTCATGGAGAAGGTTACTGAAGAAGAAGTCAGGAAAGCGGTGTGGTCTCTCCATCCGGAAAAAACCCCGGGCCCTGACGAATTCTCCATTCACTTCTACAGAAAGTGTTGGCATCTGCTGAAAATTAATCTCCTTAGAATGATAAATTGGACCAGAAATCATGAGAAAATTGGAGGAGGCACCAATTCCTCATTCATAGCTCTAATTCTGAAGGAGAAAAAAGCCAATGCAATAGGGAGGTTCAGACCAATTTCGCTATGCAACTCTTCATATAAAATCCTCACTAAAGTCTTAGAAAACAGAATTAAGAAGCTTTTTCCCAAAATAATCTCTCCAAATCAGGGTGGCTTTGTCCCAGGCAGACAAATATATGATAATATTCTTCTTGTGCAAGAGGCCATCCACTCAAGCAGGCGAAGCAAGGATGCAGGTATGGCTATAAAATTAGACATGGCTAATGCATTTGATAGAGTAAGACATGTCTTTATCTATGCTGTCTTGAGAAGCTTTGGTTTTGATGAAAAATTTATCAGTTGGGTTAAAGCCTGCATTGGAGCTCCTTGGATTTCCCCTCTTATTAATGGAAGACCTTCCTCCTTTTTCCGCCTCTCCCGTGGACTGAGGCAAGGGTGCCCCCTCTCTCCCTTCCTTTTTGTCATTATGGCGGATTCTTTAAGTAGAAAACTCAACTCCCTTCTAGCTTCAGATTCTCTTCCTGGCATAGCTTTCACCCGTAATGTTCAAGCAATAAACCATGCCCAGTTTGCTGACGATACCATTCTCTTAGGCAGTGATTCTCCTCAGATAGCTGCAATATTTAAAGCCACTTTAGACCTCTTTCTCAGGACCTCTGGGGGAAAAACCAATGATCACAAATGCAATTTCTACACCTGGAACTGTCGCCCTGCCACGACTAGACTCATTACAGCCATTCTTGCCTTCAAGCCCTACTCGTATTGGACCTCCTTTAAATATCTGGACACTCCTATCTCTCTCAAGTACCCCCCATCCACTGTTTGGACTCCTATACTTGATAAATTCAAAGCAAGAATTAACTCATGGGGAACCCGCTGGTTGAACCTGGCTGGGAAAGTTACCTTGATTAAATCTGTTCTGTCTTCTTTACCTGTTTTTTCTTCTGCCATAATGTTAGCCCCTGTCTCAATCCAAAACGCTTTTAGCAAAGAGATAAGAAAATTCTTGTGGCAAGGGGGAAAGATTCAAAACAAAAAATTTCATTTGGTTAATTGGAAGACTGTCAAAGAAAAGAAAGAGTGGGGAGGGCTTGGAATTCGTGAGCCAGCATTAGTAAGTAAAGCGCTGGGGGCCAAATTAGCCTGGAGGATTGTTTCTGGAAAGAAGGAATGGTGGAAGGAGTTTATAAGGAAGAAATACACCAGAAGCTCCAGACAAAGATGCCTTGATAAGCCTACCTCCAAAAAAGGAACAGCTATTTGGGGACTTATCTCCTCTTCAGTGGCTGTAATCACTGAAAACCTCTATTGGATCCCTGGCAATGGGAAAAGAATAAACCTTTGGACGGACAGCATAAATGGAGACAAGCCGCTTGGCAAAGTTCAGGGGATTGAGGCTATTCGAGAGTGGCTGGAAAATATGGGCATCAAAAAGTTAAAGGACCTGGTGACTTGGAAGGACAATGGAGATTGGAAAAGCTGGAAGCAATTGAATCCTGCGGCCAACCTTAAAAGGGAGTACTCTCTTCTCCTCAATCATCTGCATGGAAAAGCTCCGGTCAGCACAAATGAAAAAGATCTCCGGGGATGGGGGAAAGCTGGCTCGTATTCAGTTAAGGCTGGGTATGAAAAACTCTCCCCCCCCATCTTCCCGGCTCACAGAAAATGGAAGACTATCTGGAACTCTGACGACATCCCCAAAATAACTGCTTTCTTCTGGCTTTTAACCCATGGAAAGTTGCTAACAGTTGAAAACCTCAGAGTTAGGGGAATCACTGGCCCTTCTAGATGCACATTGTGTAAAAATGCTGAAGAAAGCTCCTATCATATTTTTCTGGAGTGTCCTTTTGCAGCGAAAGTTTGGGCCCAGGTCTTGGGAAACCAATGGAGACCAGCCATTATCCCCAATTCTCTAGACGACCTCACTGATCATTGGGGATGCACCTTCCCAGGAAGATCCAAGAAGACAATGCGGAGAATTTGGAACCTAATTCCAATGAATATCTGTTGGCAGATTTGGTTAAATCGAAATAAAAGTATCTTTGAGGGCAAGAAAGCGGACAGCAATAGAGCTTCCACTAAAGCCATCTCAATGATAGGGGACTCACTTGCTTCTAAAAAAGTCTCTCTCCCTGCTCAAGAGCCACTATCTCTGTCGGAACTCCAATGGTGTAGCTTGTTTGTGAAGGGCAGCTTCCTTCAGTCCAAAAAAGAACGTCCTTACTCTGTCTGGGAAATCAGGAAAGATCCTGTCACTTTTTCTAGGTGGTGGACGGAGCAAAAAAGTCATAGCATCTTCTTTGATGGGGATTCCAAAGGGAATCCTGGGGTGGCAGGTGCGGGTGGGATACTTTTTGATCCCGGAGGAAATAAAATTGTAGCCTTCGCGTGGGGATTAGGTATCAAAACTAACAATGAGGCAGAATGGTTAGCTCTCATTCTTTCATTAGATATGGCCTCCAACTACAGCATAGACAATCTCAGAATCTATGGAGACTCCAAGCACGTCATTCAAATCATGCGAAGAGGGTATGCCACGCCAGGCTCAAAAGCCGACAGATACATGCAAAGAATTAAAACCAATGCTATCCTCTCAAAGGCATCCTTTTTCCACATCCGTCGAGAGAACAATAGGATGGCTGATATAGCGGCTAACCATGGAATTATGCTCGAAATCGGGCACGTCAAGGATCACAATGGAGTTTTGGGGTATCATTTCATCCCTTAAAGTTTAATGCCTAGGATCATTATTTTCATAGTTGGTTTTATGGTTAGGGCCATGGTCATGAGGGACCACTCCTCCCTTTTCATAATCTTAGGTTATATTTCCCCTCCCCCCTCCAAATCTTCACCCACACGCCACCCCGATCACTCCTCCATCTGTCACTTCGTCCTCCCCCTCGTTGTCAACTCCCATGGGGCTCTATTAACTCCCCCACCGCCCTCTCTATTCCTCCCTCCACGATGGCTCGCCCTCCCCACTTTACTGACGCTCTGAGTCGCCTCTCCCTCGGCGAGCTTGACACCCCTCCCCCCCGTCTCTTGCCGGCTCAAGAGTGTAATTGGGAAATAATGCAGTCCGTGATGGCGGCCATAGCTGCTCTGAGCAGAACGTTGGTGGACATTAAGTTTGCAGTTCGTAATACCTATGATGCGGTTTGCTCCAGTGTTAATCAAAATGCAGAGATGGCGTCGGATATTACACATGTGTGCTCACAGCTCTCCTGCCAGGACTCCAGGATTGACGACCTGGAAAGAAATTTATTTGAATTAATGGGGAAAGTTGACAGGTTGCAGGAAGATATGGTCGTTTTCACTGGAGCAACTCAGGGGAGTTGGGTGCATGAACACCCCACAGTCAACCAGGAAATTAATCAGGTTATGGTGGATGCTTCTTCTGCTCGGCCAAAGAAGTATGGTTAGGACACAGCACAGCCCAGGTTTCAAAATTTTTGTTCATTTTGGTCAATGCATTTTTGTATAATCCTTTGTAGACAGTTTGTCAAGGTTTATTCCAGCTCTATGCTGGATAGTTTCAGAAAAACAAAGCTTAGAGCATGTAATGTAATGCAGATAGAATATATAGTGTTAGAATGCCTAGACATTTCTGCACTGTTAAAACTCCTTCTGAAAGTTTGTAATGAATAGCTGTGCACAACTTTTATAAATATGATCCTTTACTCTGTTACTGTTAAAAAAAAAAAAGTGGTAATCATTCTACGCTAGGAAAGTAGCACCGAAGACTGGGAATGTAGCACCGATTGACGTTGTTGCCTCTTCACTTAAGTTAATTGTCTGTCCCATTTATTATATTTTAAAGAAAACTATATTAACAAAAATTATCATCGTACCTTTGAAGTTCGAGGATCCCACTGAAATTGTTCTTCTCCTCTTTCTGTAGAATAGTGTTCTTTCTATAGAATAGTGTACAGAATAGTGTACTGACTACCAAAAACTGATTTTTGCAGCAATAAAATTGCAGTGCCAAGCTTCACCATCCCTTCTAGGTGGTAACAAGGCTGGGATTATATTGATCTGGCCTATTTTCTACCACTAAGTACCTTTCGCTACCTGTGTGGATCGTTGCTTGGTTATACATATTTTTTCTATAACCTGTCTATAGATCTCCATGAGCTTTTGTTTCATCCAAAATATTGATCTTGGAACATAGCAATAGTAGCTTCATCAAGGCGGTACAGGTAGCAAGGTGGTGGATAAGGCACTGTGGGAAGCAATGCGGTGGATGAATATCGACAGGTTAGTAATTCAATGTAGATGTCAGGCTCAAGACCTGAAAGATGAGCTGAACCTTACACATAAGGAAAAGCATTAAATAAATGCACTTATTCCAAGAGTTGCGCCATCGGTCCGACAATAACGGTTCAAAGTTTCAACCAATAACATTCCAGGTAAATACTAATTGATGAAATAATTAATGCATAAAATTACCAATTATGTCAAAAAGTTTAGGATATATGCACAAAATACCCAAATTCAAAGAGAAAGTAATATGAATCCAAAGATGATCGAATACAAGAGTTACCCTGACCTTCGGGCAGGGACTAGTAACATCAAATATATAATTTTAACAGTTATATACATTTTATAATTTTATAAATAATTTTTTATCTTTTATAAATAATCATATAAAACAATATATATATATATATATATATATATATATATAAAAACATTTATCATTATTTTTTCAATTACATTCATGTTAGGAAAATAATATAGTAAAAAGCTAAATTACACTAATGTTAAAAAAATAATATAGCAAAAAGCTCAATTCAAAATTTGTAATGTAACTTTTCTCCTCTTTCGAAAATATGTTTTCACTAATCCACATTTTTTCTTATAACTTGGTTATATATGTTTTATAAACCACATAGATCCATCTTAAACCCGGATCTATCAAGCACAATGAGAGATCCAATTTCTTGAGGTGTATTGATAGATCAGGTTTTAAGTTTTAAGTTTTTATTTTATAGACTAACATCTATTTTTTAATTACTTTTCATAATATTTTATTTTATTAGCCAACATGGATTTTTTTAAATACTTTCCATAATATTTTATTTTATGAGACGACATGAATTTTTTTAATTATTTTGTTAGGAACGAACGTTATAACATCTCCCCAATACATCTGTAGAGCACCTCGGTCCTCTTTGTACAATAACATCGTACATCGTACATCTTTCGTGATTAAGTTATATGTTTTAACATGTTTTACAATAACATATTATATCTTTCATATTGATGTAAAGTTTTAATTTATTATAAATATAAAATATAAGTTTTATAGTATATCTTTCATATTGTTATAAAACTTAAATTTGAAAATATACAATAATGAGTTATGGATCTTTTATATTTTATAACTCAAATCCTAATCTCTATAACTTTGACAGCCCGTAGACCGTATTCTCTTCCTGTTTACTTAACTTTTGTCTCATTGTATTGTTGTATACCTTGCAACAATCATATCCCTGTAACATTGACTTGTGAAAGCAAAATATATTTATCCTTGTTAATTATACAAAAGTACTCATAACTTATCATTAAAAGTTTTTTTTAACAGCCCATGTAAACCATAGCTTCGGCATTTTATTTTTTTTATTTTTCGTGGTTATCTTGACCCTCTTAACCGTAACCGTAAGCATGCATGATTTAAATAATAGCTTTAATAGCTTAAAAGTATTTATTCAAACAAAAAAATTATTAAAAGTGATTATTCTGAAGAAGCTCATTTTATAGTTTAATAGAAGGAGTGTAACTTCTTCTGTGTTCATCTTAGAGGTACATGTATCTTTTTTAAAAAGTAATAAAATATTATAAAAAAATAATATGTAAATTCAAATTAGATTTTAAATATTTACAAAGGTATATATATAATTACACAAATTTAGATAAATTAAAATCATAAACCCTTTTTAAGGATGCAAATGTTGAGAAAGCGTTTACACTTAGAAATTTTTGTATCCTTCTATACCTTTGATAAATCCCCTTTAAAATGGATATATACTGGTATTGTCAATTCACAGAGTTAAAGATTACCAAGATTGTAAATATATTATTTGAAGGGTAAGGAAAACTTAGCACATTTGAGGTATCCCTAGTGGGTAACCCTCAACAATATCTTTGTGAACTACATAATTTTCCTTAATAGAGTTAATTGTGCATTGCCCAAGGAAAACACAGTTTGGCAGGTTGCAGATTGTTTCTGCGATGCAATTAATTTAGTTTAAGGACAATTTTTTCCAGGATGGAACCTCTGAATTTGCTAGGAGTCTATAACTATCACACATGTTTTATCCTCGGCCATTTCCAGGATAAACTTTGAACCCTTCACCATGTAACATCTCGTGTTAATCCTTTAAAATCTCTTCATCAAGCTATCAAAATGATAGACCTAATGAAACTTGGTACCTATGATTGCTCTTAATCCTTTTATTTTTTCTCTTTGCAAGAATTCTTTCTGCACATCTTCTCAATTCCAGGTGCAGTAAAATTCTCCTTGGAGGTTTTAGTTCCAATTTTGTTTTGTAATAGAAATATATCGTTCCTTTTTTTTCTTTTGCCTGT
Organism: Larix kaempferi; assembly: GCA_027924585.1. NCBI lineage: Eukaryota > Viridiplantae > Streptophyta > Pinopsida > Pinales > Pinaceae > Larix > Larix kaempferi. Next base: position 3,310,240 of record BSBM01000729.1, on the reverse strand, counting down.
GGTGAAATCTGTCAAAATAAAGGTGTCGAGAATCTCAATATTGAACAGGGTGGAAATTATTTGGTCTTACACAACTCAACTTGATCCAAGTACATGAAACAAGTGCCTTGGTATTGTATTCCATATACAGAGAGTAGTTTTGTGGGTTTAAATAGCGAGATGTCCAAAGTACGGTTGCAAAGGATGCTAGAAAGATTTTCAAGTTCTTCCTCTCATTGGTTATCACGATTTCCCTTATTATTTGGATAGTATAGTTTGCAGTCGACACAGCATACTTCGTATTTACAAGGTTATTGGGTGTTCTAACTGCACATATTTTTCTTTCAGTACAAATACTCTAGAACGATGTGGAAGATATTTCGATCTTTTTGGAGGAAAAGTGGTTCCATGGTACCAAATTCAACAAACAGTAATCCAGAGTCCACAAAGAAACATAAAGAGAAGCAACTCATGATGAATTCGGTTAATTCCATTGCAGCGGGAATCAATAAATGCTCTTGGAATACCCATCTGAAAGGGAGGTTGAAGAAAAAATCGTTGCTCAAATATATCATACACAAAAGGCACAAATTGTGATCTAAAAAACAAGTCAGTAGGTTACTCAATTTTCTTTGTAATCATAAGCTTCCACAATAATCATGAGATCACCAACAATCCTACTAGATCGTATGAAGGGAGAGAGGAAATTGTTTTCTTGGTAAATGGCATATTTCTTCTATATATATAATGATTTATTATTATTATTATTTTAATATTTGACATGGATTTATTAGCAAGTTATTAGGGTTTACATTATATCTTTATGTTGAGCCATGGGTGTATTGTAAGTAAGGATCTTGTTGTGCTAGGAGATATGGGTTCAAATCCTGGCACCCATTAACCTGATTTTAATTCTAGTCTTTAAATTTTACAGAGATTTTGTTTTTGTTTTTGTTTTTGTAATTTAACCATTTTTAGGTCTCAACTCAAGTTTTTCCTTTGCACAAGCTAGCATACTTAACATGGATACATGCTAAAATAGTTCTAGATTTGACATAAGCACCAGATCTGAAGGTACATCCATATATTTTACCAGTTTGAGCCACTATAACATTTCACCTTTTTAATTTAGATTAAATGGGAACCATATGCCTTGAGGGTTTGAACCCTGATCTGATACCAAATGTAAGGCTCTCAAACTCATAAAAACCGGTGAAAATAAAGAGCCAACATGCAAAGGAGATATGGATACAAACACTGGATCTAATAAACTTAAATTCATAAAAACCAGTGAACAAACAAAGCATGCAAAGGAGATCTGAATACAAACAGTGGATCCATCAACAATTAAAAATATTCTATGAAAATTTAAAGAGCCTTACCTGATTAGATGACATAGTAGTTACCTTGACACCTACAATGCCGCAACTAAAGGTGGGGGGATGACTCTCCACCCAACCAACCCGCAGCCAATGGATGAGGCCCTCGAGCCCCAAACAATTAACCCAATGCCAGAGCTTGCTTGCTTTCCTCTTTCTGTCATCCTCTTTCTTCTTCATTGGCTCCTCCATATCTCTCCTTCCAAAATGAAAAATGAACCAAAAGAGATCCTCCTCTCTTCTTCTCTTCCCCCTTTTATCTCCCCCTTTCTCCATTTTTGTTAATTTCTTTTAATGCAATTGGTTTTCCTTTATTTTTATTTCATATTTATTTTATTATTTACTTTATTTATTATTTTACATTTCATTATAATATTACACAAATATGCATACATGAGGGTTGTTACACCTCTCAAACTCTGAAGGGGGGGATCAAACTTGGGATCATCTATATCTGAACCACATTGAATCTCTTTCAATATTTTGAAAGTAGCTTCCTCATGGAAGTGAACATCTTGGTTGACTTCAATGCGTCTCTCACCAAGTACATATGTTCGGTATGATTTAGATGACTCACTATAACCCACAAAGGTGCCTTTATTTCCAGAAGGATCCATCTTTGTTCTCTTCTCTTTTGGTACATGAATGTCTACTGGGCTCATGAATATCCTTGAGTGTGATATGTTCGGATTCTCACCGGTAAACACTTCTTCTGGTGTTTTTTCATCTAGAATGGAATGCGGGATTCTATTATGGATGTACACAGTTGTACAGGTGAATTCTTCCCATAATGAGGTAGACATATCTTGATCATGCATCATGGATTTTGCAGCCTCACATATGGTTCTATTCTTCCTTTTGGTAACCCCTTTTTGTTGAGGGTTGTGTGGTACTGTTAACTGTCTACATATTCTTGCATCACTACATATCTCATTCAATATGTGTGATTCAAATTCACCTCCATTATCATACCTTAATGCACTGATGTGATTTTCTTTCCGATTTTCAACTAGGGCTTTAAACTCTTTAAATTTTCTAAGAGTTTCACTTTTAGCCTTCATGAAATAAATCCACGATTTCCTAGAAAATTCATCTATGAATAGTACATAATATAAGAATCCACTCAAGGAGGGGGATGGCATAGGACCACATACATCAAAATGTATTAAATCTAAAATCCCTTTAGATCTAGTAGTAATGTTGGAAAAAAATTTCTTCACATTCTTCCCAAGTACACAACCCTGACATACACTATCTTGCCCAAAATCAAATACGGGCATACCTTTTGCCATCTTTTCAAGTCCTGGTAGCGTTTTGTAGTGTAGGTGTCCAAGCCTTTGGTGCCATAGCTCACATGGACTCATAGTGTGGTGAATCATTGCTTTAATGTACTTCTCGGGTACCTTAAAGAGTCCTCCCTCTCAAATTCCAATCACATCAGCAGATTCTAGGCTTTTGTTCTTCGGCCATAAAAGTGCTTTGTTATCCATGAAGATAACACGGAATCATTTGTCTTCAAGAACCAAATCTGAAAGGAGGTTCTTCGTCAAGCTTGGAACATATAGAAATTCCTCCACATGTAAAATTTCACCGATGCTCAGCTAGAATGAGGTGGATCCAACTCCTTGGATCGAATATCTTGAGTTTTCCCCCAACTCTACCATGCATATGAACTTTTCTCCTTTAGGTCAGTGATGGCACTCTTGTAACCAATCATATGTTTGTATTTTCCATTGTCAATCAACCATGTGTCTATACTTGTGATGACGGATCCCAAAAGGGATGAGATAAGGTAGTATTCCGTTTTTGTCTCCTTCTCTTTGGATGCAGTCTTTTGAGTGGTTTCATCTTCTATGGCGGTAGAAGCATGAAAATTTCCTTTCTACTTTGTTTTTCACTCTCTTGAGAAATGGCCTTTCTTGTTGCAATTGAATCATCTAGCATTTTACTTGTAAAATCCTTTGTTGAAATTTTTCTTCTTTGGATGAGAGAACTTATTTTGGAAGAAGGGTTTCTTTCCTTTCTTCTTTCTTGTCGCGAAGAAAATATTTTCTTATTTAGTGCACATAGCTTTTCTCTGGATTCACCCTTCCTCTTCGATACAATCATGACACAATATTTTGAACCTAGGTTGCACTTCTTGGTCATTGGTAGTTGCCAAGAATTTCTCTAATGAATATGGGAGACCACCAATGATGGTTTGGATGAGATCATCTTCATCGACTACAACTCCAATGTTAACAAGCTGATCTCTTACCTGAGATATCTGAGTGAAGATGGAGGCCACTGTCTCATCCTTATCCATCTTGAGGTTTCGTAATTTGTTCTTCAATTCCCTCTTTTGAATTGGGGCCTTGTTAGCACCCCAACATCTCCCCTTGATTTTTATGAAAATCAAAGGGGCCCCCATGTAAATTTTGTAAAAATGTTGTATTTAGTTTTCTTTAAGTTTGTTTGTCTGGTTTGAGAGCTCAATTTCTTGGTTTTTTTCACTACATCTTTTATAATTTTGCACTTTCATTTCCTTGTCCTAACTATCTTTAGATTGGGATTCACTAGTTTGACTTATATTTGTTTCCTGGGTCTTATTGCTTCTTGGTTTCCTTTAAACACTTCCACGCCCCTATATGAGCTCATTTGAGCCAATTTCATGTCTCTGTTTCTCTCATCTAATCAACATGTGTCTTCAACAATCTCACCAATTTTCAGTTTTCATTTTATCGACGAGTTAAAAAGAAATCTCGACATACTGAAATAATTTGACTAAATAGTTAGGTCTTAGATGCTAGTATATAAAAGGTGTGAGTTGAGACATCCAATTTGATCAATCTCTTATTTTGACACTATCTTTATTTTATTTGGTCACAAATTAAATTATTTCTTTTGACTTGAACACATTTTACTCTAAATATATTGACATGAAATATTTGCAACTTTAGCAAGTTGTCTTCATTTTCAAAAAATCTCATATTATCAAAAAGTCATATTAGTAAAGATACATTAACTTATGAAAAGCATTATAAAGCCTTATAATTATCATGCAAATGTTTTATTAAAGGCTTTCTAAAAATAATGTAATATTTTTTTGTAATTCTATGATTTCAATTATAACTCTCAATCTAAGCTAAGACACTTTAAAGAAAACAAATGCTATATTGGTGGAATCATATTTCATTGTGTAAGAAGCGCTGATTTCTATAAATTTCTATTATCTCCTTAAACAGTACATTCAAACATTTGGGCTAAAATCGGTCATTAAAATAATTCATACATAATTTAACTGGTTTACTTTTGGTGACTATGAAACTTTTTTACAAAGTATGGAAAACTTAATGGTTAAGGTGGATCTCATATTATATTAAAAGGTGGATCTCATATTATATTGAAATATTTATGGACAATACATTTCACTTTTTTAGTCCACCCTCTATTCCACCATTGGTTCATTTATCTAGTTTCTTACACATCAAAGGTTTTAAAATGCTGGATATTGGTGAGCTCAAGCCATATGTTCGCCATGTGTGCTCTTAATAAAAGTAAAGAAAAATAAAAAAGAAGCCAACTCCACTCACATTATTAAATATGTATGATCATACATAAAGGTATTGATGAGAGTTATAAGCTTAATGTTATTTGACATTATTTTGCAGGAGCATTACGTGAAAGTCAAAACAAAATGGTATCCGCCACATCACACCATTTAACCATAATATGGAAGCGTTCCGGCACCCAAATTAAAACAAAATGGCAGATCATTTCATCTGTTGATCAACGAATAAAAAAAACTCAAATCTCGGGCAAGAATTCTTGAGCTACTGCGAAGTTATATGTACAGATTTGAAGAAATTTATTGAGTAAATTCATGGGTAACATTTTAAAATTACATCAGTGAACCTCTTGATAAAGATACATTATTATTATGGCATCTCATTAGTGAGTTACCGGTACATATTAATGGAAAACAATAATCCTCTGGGCGGAAAAAGATAACACCACAGAGCTCTCAATCAAATCGCCTTAGATGTATACGTTGCAACGCTGTTCCTTGTGCTTCATATTACAACTAGCTTTATTTGGATTGTTGCACATAACAGTTATGCGAGATCGCTTAGATTCTTCAACGAAGTCATTAAAGAAAGTATTGTCGTTAAATTCTTTGATCTCTAGTTTACCTTCTCGATTAATTCCTTCATCTATCTTTTCCGAACTGTCGTTCTCTTTTTTATAATTTATGTTATTCTACATTTTAATGTGCAGGTTTCAAAAGATTCAAATGAGGGAATAAGCGGAAGATAGTTGATATGAGCGGCTACCGATAATGAGCAGTTCAGTGATTTTAAAACAGAAATTAAAACGTCATCACCAGATTGCTGTCAATAAGGAGGAAAGTACCCACAAGATACAGGAGATTGCAGGAGTTTTTCAGGAGTTTGTTAATGCTCCATAGGGATCCGGATAGATGAAATATTGAATTGTCTATATAAACAGAAGGATTGCTCTGTTAAATGGGGGGAGAGCGCTGGAGAATTTGAGGAAATTTTGTTCCTAAAATTTTGTTTTGTGTTCCTCTTGAGATTCAAGGATGTATGTAATAGAAGCGTGGGAGTGGTTTGTGGTCAGTATTATGGTTTTGTAACAGAGTTCTGTCACAACCTTTTCAATCCGGTTTGAGAATTTATTTTCAATATATACAGAAACTCCTGTTTATATCTTCTATATCTATATTTTTGGCATATGTATACTGTGCGATTGTATGCTAATATCATTTTCATTATTCCTTGAATTGTATGTTATTCTTGAATCTGTTTAATTAATAACATGAGTATTTTAATGATGAACTGTTATTATTTTTATTATTCCGGTTGTTAAAAGATACACCTTGTTTAAATTAGAATGATAGATGTTGCATTATCATTCTTATTCAAATAGTATGTATCTTAATTCAGGTTTTAAAATAATATTAGTCTTCTTAAAGCTTGCTCCTCCAGGATATAATTTAGATAGATTTTAGATTAGATTTATTTTCAATAACAGTGTAACTTCACGTTCATAGCAGCTTTTAAATCTTTTTGTAGTTTAGCAGCTGTTATACTGTTTGTTGCAGCTATTTGAAAATTGTATTTTAGATTAGATTTTAGGTATTTCATATTAATTAGAATAGATTTTAATTGCATTTTAGGAATTCAAATCTCTTGATTGTGAGATTCTCTTCTGAGAGCAAACTCATAAGGCAACCAGGCCTTTGTTCCCGCGAGATTTAGTCATCCCAAACACACCGAGTGCTGTTTTAAGCGCTTTGTGTGGACTATTTCTCCTTGTTGGTCTCATTCAAAAAATCCGGCCAACAAGCCTTCTTCTCATATGGATTCGTCAATGTATCATAACATTCTTTTGCGGTCTTCAGCGGTGTGATCATGGGAATCAAGCTATCTTTTCCCAAATCATAGATGATCCGTTTTTCCTTAGCTTGATTCTTCTTGAAGTTGATGCGCCCTTCATTAGTTATAGGGTCCTCCAACACAATGTATATGTAGCTATCCAAGTCATGTTCCTTTCGGATGTTGAGAATCATAGCCTTCCAAGTGTTGAAGTTTAAGGTGCCCTCAAGACGGTCTTCCAGTCGTACAGAAATTGATGACATAGTCTTCAAATCTTGTGCTCAACTTCTTAGGATCTACATAGGATCTAGCTGGCATGAAAAACTAAGCCCCTTCACGAATACCATGTTAATATTTGGTTGAGCTTTGATATTTAATTATTTTAGATGTTGAAACTTGAATCAATGAGACAATTCAATCACATGAAATTCATACAACCATAACACAAGATATACCCTGGGGAAAAACCTCAAAACAATGAGAACAAATACCCCAACAATTCTTCTTAGTATAACATAATGGATAGCAGAGAATGATTTCTTTTACAACATAGAAGATTTCTTTCGGAAGATAAGAGATCACCAAACACTCTTGGTGAAGATACAAAAGCAATAGAGAAGAGAGATCAATCAAATGTGTTTTGCAATGTGCCCAACACATCAATAACAAGAAAGAAAAATAACTTGCACAAAGGGAAGTGCCTTTCCTTCAATGGAGAAGTGAATTCACTTCACATTGAATTCATCAATCTCCTATAACATATTTATATAGTCTTTTCATGCATCGGCATCTTCTAACTTCAGGATGAACTCTCCCTCTCACTACATGTATCAATATTGCATGAAGAAGTGCGCCGCACTTCTCATGGAGTGCTTTATCTCACTGAGTTGTATATTATGATGAAATCACCTCTTAATTGAAAGCTTGCCCACTTAGTTAAGTGGATAACTTAAGTGTCATCATGCAAGTGTCGCAACTCAAGTGTCGTCTTTTAGTTTAACATAAGTGTTATCCTGCAATAACACTTAGTTAACTAGATCTTCTTTGTTGTCACTTAGTTAACTCTCTTTAACTAATTCTTTCTTGATAACATCACTGTACTGATCAATTCGAGTTCTCCTTGATTTACTGAAGTTTTGTCTTTTAGTTAACTAGTCTTTCTTATTTAACACTTAGTTAACTGAAATAATGTTGATTGATTTACTTATAGTTACCATTGTGATTTCTTTAGTTAACCGAGGCATACATTGTTTCTTTAACTGAAGCTTGACAATTTGAGTTCACTTAGTCATCTCCTGATCAATTTGAATTCTCTTTTTCTTTATGCATTTCTCTTTATATTTTACTGCATGGTCAATATGGTATAACTTTAATTATCTGTCACATTACATTATACTAAGAAGAATTATCGGATGTTGTGATCATATTATATTATTCCAGACCAAATGATCATATATATGCTAAAGTAATTCACTTTAGAGGTGATCAATCTCTAAAGGAGACTTAATATCAACCAGTGATCATGGTTAATAATACATCACACAACATTAAATGCTTTTAACAAATAAAGCATGACCTTTATATGGAAGGTTTAACTCTATACTGGAGGTCCATCTCATGGATACCTTTATACAGAAGGCTCACATGAGAATCACAACTTGACACACAAGTCTGGAGCCTTGTCCAACAATACTTTACAGCATCATTTCTTTGATCAATTACCTCTATATGGGAGGAATAACCTTTACACGGAAGGCAATCAAAGTGCTCACCTCTATATGAGAGGATCAATCTTGGCTGCACAAGATTGCTTTGGAGAATCTCTCCTCATACTGTATATTTAACAAATACTAACACTATGGAGTAGTTGTGTCGGGAACAATATACTCCTTTAGGGGGTTCTAATAGTTGTTCCATCCTTTTAAGCTCAATTAAATTGATTAAAGTGTGGCTAGTGTGGAATCCTGGTAATGGTATGGAAATTAAAGTGGGAAAGGATCCTATTCTCAGAGGTGTTGCTTTTTTATTTTTTTACCAAATCTTCTAGTGACTTATATCAAGTCCAAAGGAATTGTTGTTTTAGCTCAATTTTTTGACTAGGGGGACATGGATCAAGGAAGGCACAAGTGGAAACAAGATGTTGATTCGAATCTCTCAGTCAAGCACCATGATGAGCGGGGTTGGTATATATAAGGTCTTATTCATAATGGCATCTTCCTATCCAATGAAAGTGACAAGATCTCGTGGTCATGGAATGTGGAGACTTGTTGGGTTATAACAAAGATGGATTATGAAGGAATTGCAGTTAATAAATGGGATGTTCAAAACAATTGGTCGAACTTGATACTGTGGAACTGGAATTGTCCACTTAAATTGAAATGCTTTTGTTGGTTGGTAATTGAGAATAATCTTCTAACCTGGGACAATATTTTAAAAAGGGGTAGACAGGGTCCTAGATACAGTATTCTTTGTAGAAAGGCGAAGGAGACCATTCACACTGCTGGTCTAGAAGGATATGACTTGGACCTTCAAGATCCAAACACACTGGTGTGTGGGTACTTTTGATTAGTATTTTTTTAATTGGATATCAATGGACAATTCGTGGGAAGAAATTTTGGTGTACATCAACTGGGTGATGTAGAATCATAGGAATGCAATTCTTTTTTAGAAGCATCCTAGAAATGTTGAGAGAGTCTGCATGGAAGTGTGTGGTGCTTACCAGGAAAATCATAAAGTTGGGAAGATAAAAAATGACAGATTTATTTCTTAGCCAAAATTTGAATTTCAAATTCGATGCAGTCACTTTGATGGTGCATCTCAAGAATGGGGTATAGTCTCCGAGGTGGGGATGGTGTTTTCTCTTTCTAATACACTCTCTTTTAAAATTTGTATGGGGTGTGGTAGAGTAAAAAAAACAAGAGTGAACAGTTAGCACTGACCGGATTATTATTCTTTGCTCAGCAAAGAAACATTACATTACTCTAGGTTTTGGGTGATTCCAAGATAATATTAGACTAGGCTCAATATAAATGTCAGTTACATCTTCTTCTTCTTGATTGGTGGCATATTTGAATCTGAAGGATTCAAAAATCTTTCCATTCACTGCAATTTCACCATGTATTCATCGAATACAATTCTGAAGTGGACATGTTGTCCAAAATAGCTTTGAATTCTCCATAGGGTATCATTCAATTAGTTTGCTCCGCTTTTTTGGCACATAGATCCATTGGTAGTTCTATCCCTCTAGTCTCAGTGAGGGTTTTTTTGTTAGAGATTATATTTGTCTTTGTATCTGGTTTTCAAGCACTTTGTGTGAAAATATTGTTCACACCAAGATCTACTCAAGCAATTACACAATCTCACAAATTGCCTTGCAAAAACTAGTCATAGAACACATAAAACAGTCATGAATATGATGCAAACAATATAAATCTATTGAATAATTCTACATAATCCAAACTTAGGAAATGTAATGGCTGTCCAAATATATAATTACATCATATATTTGAAATCCAAAGAAGGCATTCGAAATCCTCACAAAAGCAGGCTTACTAAAAAGATGAAAACCCCCTTGGTAAAAAAAGTGCTTTCCAAATCACCTCTAAGGATCACAAATTGGTAAATTATAAGTATGATAGTGATGTAGGATGGAAAATAATCCTAACACTAGTACAAAATGAGAAATTAATGACAAAAAAAATGACTAAAATTCGACTATAAATGACTATTTTTGAGTCCGTGACTAATAGTATCCGATTTCCACTATCTTATCTCTACTCATATTTCACTAGTCATTAATTGGTTGACTTATTAGTCATTGATTTAGTCATTGATAGTCACTGATTAAGTCATTGATTTAGTCATTGATACTCGCTGATTTAGTCACTGATTTAGTCATTGATTTAGTCATTGATTGCCACAATTAATGACCAAATATATGACTAAATAAACTACTAGATGATAACATATTAATGACTAATCTAAATACGACTAAACGTTAGTCGCGCTATAAGATACTAGAAATTAGCTAATAATAGTCGTATATATGTGAATTTAGTCATTTTTTTAGTCACTAATTTATGATAGGGTACGGAGGAATCGAACCACCAATCTCTTGCCTATAATTAGGCAGGTGCTCTACCATTGAGCTAGCACCTTTTAAGAAGTTGTTATTGTTTGACAATGATGATATTCAAACAAATTTTGCATCATTCAAGCATACAAAATAATGATTACCAAGTTAATATAGATCCATAATGGCTTACCTTGTACTAGTCCTCCAAGTCTTTCAACTGCATTGATTAAGTGCAAATATATTTTTGCACTTAAGAAAAATAGTTGAAGAACTTGAAGGACTAGTACAAGGTAATCCATTATGGATCTATAGTAACTTGGTAATCATTATTTTGTATGCTTGAATGATGCAAAATGAAAAAATCCCAGAAAATTATAGGAATGACAAGTATGCATCCATTGTTAAACTATCTACCAAGTCATCTAGAGTCATGCCAAGATATCTGAATTTGATTGAAAATTCATAAGTAACTTGAAGATAATGGTAGATGATGCCATGGAAAGGAGAATTTCATTTTATATGGAAGCAAAGGATGAGCAAATGGTGTCCCAAACTCATCTTCCTCCAATGTGGGCCAAGCCACCTCCCTCGCTACAGGAATGAGATCTTGATCACAGTCAAATCTAATAACAAATAGGTCCATGATATCAAACTATTGCTTGTATCTAAAAGATCCAGTCATGGTTGGCAATCTGTCAAAGTTAACAAGACAACATGGCATGCTTCTTTAAAATTTAGCATCTTACTATATTCTTCTACAAACAGGCCCAGTGACCAAATGTGTTGCAAAGGGAAAGTCAAGCAAATCAAGAAGGTTGATCATGACATTGAAAATCAAAATAACATAAATTTTTCATGTCCGCAACAATCATCCATATTCTGAGTCCATTACAACATGTCTCCTGATGAATTCAGAGTCAGTCGAATTGGCTAGGCTAAATTTAACCAGTTATAAAGCCTTGCTGATAATACACAGCTAGGTGAAACACTTATATAATAGCTAGCTATTATAAGCATAAGGATTTTGGTGAGAAAATATTGATAAGTTTAATGCTTACTTGTAGAGGGAAGATTTCTTGTAATGCTCTGCAAAGTCTATCCCCAAACCATGTTCAGCAGCAGTAGAGATAACTTCTAACATCCATGTGGTTGGGTTGTATTTGTCTTTGATCTTTGGTACCCCAGGAACAACCCATAGTTTCGATGACAAAAATAAAAAATTAACTCAGATTTAGGCATTAGATTAGCAGTCCTCTGTTCAAAACTGTTCCTTTTCTAATCATTGCAAGAATCTACCGAGTCTTTACCTCAAAGTATTCAATAACCTGGTGAGAATTCCGGCCTCGTGGCCCAAAGAAAATGACTCGCCCTCCACTTTTCATCAACAATAGTTGAACCCGTCATGGTAAGTCAAAAATCAACATCGATCCTTGAAACAAATAATATCAAGTTCTAAAAAAAATTTAAAATGGGGGTTTTTCAACCGGCGACATCCCCTAAGGTCCATAACCATTTACATGATGCAACCATGTGTCACGACAATCATAACCAAAGTTCTACAAGTACCACCTCCTCCAATCATTTCGTAAATGCAGGATATACTCTCAAGGCCGAGAGTAATAGCACTTTGGTATTTGAAACAGAGACCCTCATGCCCAGTCTCAGATCTGGGAAGAAGTTTATTGTTACACAATCTCCTCCCAAATATCTCGGCTCTGTGTCTTCATTCTTTGCCTCGAGGCTCGGCCTAGAGTCTTGCTACAATCTTTGGCTTATGGTGTGACTTTATCCATACAGTTAGCTTGTTTTATTATCACAAATGCAGTTTCTTTTCTTTCCAGATGCACACCCCCTCCAGTGTGGTTGTTTGCCTTATTTATTCCAGAGAATAGCAAGGGTTAATAGTCACACTGGGACTAGTATTTATTCCTATTCGCCTCCCAGTGCTTCCAAGGCCATTAGGCTTGATAATTTGGTCGGGTCTTCTTCAAGTTGATACTCACAGGATCAGCAAATTCAGCAACAATACTAGAGGGATGAATTGTCAAGGATTTCAAGCAAATTTGTGCAAGGAAATTCAAGTGTTATGAATGCCTCTTTGGTTGAAGCGCTAACTTCCCTTGAGCAACAAATTTAGGTTCTTGAGGCTCAAATTGCAATGCTCCATAACATCGTTTGCAATCTAAGTAAAGGTTCTCACTCTGCAACTTTAATTCCTTTCCCTACATTGGATGCAACACCAAGAAATCTTAGAGGAAGACAACATGGAAGTGTACAATTCACTCAATCATGAATAAATCAACAGCAAACAAGTCCATTCATAGCCTATCCATATATGTTTTGTAAATTGTTTTCTTTTAGGACTGAGGAGAATTCTGTTGCATCTACCTAAGTAATATTATAAAAATCTCCTCTGCGAAGGATAATAGAAACAATCTCAACTACTTTATGAAGTTCTGGTTTGAGGACACATGCCAAACCATATCTCAGCACTTTTATATTTTCATACTATCCAGTTCAGCTGCAGCATTTTCTTAATACAAAGCATAACCATTTTAGTTATTAAATATAATAAAAATACTTTGCCAAAATTTACATCGATTAATAGTAAAATTTATGCTTTTTACTGAATATTGACATACATTATATACATGTATGATTTTTTCAAACCAAAGTATTCTCCTAGAATTCTATACTTAGATATGATATTTCATTCTTTAAGTTTTCCCTAGTGCTACGTTCATAGCATTTGGGAAAACAACCATTCATCCAACTAATCAATTTTTCTGATGGTCTTAAAATGTTGGCATTATGACTTATCTTGCATCCCACTCATAAAGCACATCATCAAAAATAGTAAAAGTTTTGTCATACTTGTTATCCACTACAAACAAGACAAGAAGACAAAATATAATAGCAACTCACTAGGACTAACAGAGACCAATGACCAAGACATTTCAAATGCAAATTCTCATCCCAAACATTTCAACTATAGCTAAGCCCATAATTTATTGCAATATGATGGTTACAATAAATAAATCCTGAATGACTGATACGATAACAAAAGACATACTCAATACAAGCTAACCAATAGACAAAAGGAGCAAGTTACTATGCTCTAACTCATAATTGATGAAGATTTAAAGATACACTACCTCCTCTCCGAATGCATCCAAGTATGGAGAAGGCCAAGGTGCATGACGTGTAGACCTTTGAAGCAAAATATTGGTTTTCTAGTGAAAGAAACATATTAATCAAAGAAATGTTTGAAGAAATAGAAAAGGAAATTCTTGAATACACGATCAATCCTATTACAGAACAAATCTATAGAGCTTTGGGTTTGAATGCATACTCTTATCATCAAGAAAACTCCAACACCAGCACCACAAGTCATTGCATGTCGGTAACATTCATTTTGACTGAACATAGAAATAGTTCTCAACACCCATAAAAGATCATTATAAAATGCAAATTAAGCTATGCAATTAGAAGCACACATATATGAAGCTTAAAATTTGTGCAGTCACAAGAACAATAGCAACTTTCACTTGCACCTCAAAGCAACATACTTGGAAAACAAAAAACATAACTAACTTGCAGCATGCACACTGACTTGGAGCACAACAAAGCGTACCACAAAAAAGGCACAGCGCTGGTTGATCAGGTACTGTTTTGCATACTGGACAACATTCTTTTATATAGCTGGTAGGTAACAAAATTGATATCAACAATAGTTCAATTTTCAACATCCAAGAAAAGAGGAAACAATAGATAGTGGGGGATTGATAAATGTTTTTATAATTACTAAATGGACGAGCAGGGAGACATCGCAGTACATACCTATATGACCGAGATATTGTTTCTTTGGAAAGGTGTTGACACCATCTCAAGGGAAGACCATGGACATTTTTATCTTCAAGAATTGTTTCTAGACATGGAATCTAAAATAGCTTTTCCAAATGTTGAAGTTCTTCTAGTTCTACTAAAATCTCATCTCCACTTTGCGCATAATCAATAGACATTTGCACTGTTGAACTCTCTTGAGAACCAGCCTCTTGCAAATGAGCAGATGAAGGATTCAGTAACTTATATAACAAAGCACAACGTCGTAGATAGGGTAGAGTCAAACAACGAAGGACCACTGCTGTTGGACATGACAATAAGTCTGCATCATCAATCTCTAGAGATGATTGGTTTAGTACTGTCGCTGACACAACTGTAAATACACTCTTGATGAAAGAATAGGAACCAGAACTGAAATCAGACTCAGGTGATATAGATCTCCCAACATATGAAAGCGCCTACAATGAATAAGAACCAGTATATCGCAACATGCACTACAAACTCTTGTGAATAGCGAGAACTTCTAAAATTTTGACCACACAAATCTCAAAACTCATACATGCGACTTACCTGGACCAAACAAACCAGATAAAATAGATGCACAAGACAAATAAATGGCTCAGTTTCCTTGGGCAAGGAGCGAGGGAGACAAAATAACAGCCAAATGAATGATGAGAAAGGATCATGAACAAGCACAGGATCTACTTTGCGCTTCCAAAACTGAATATCCGGAAAATCCTTGCCTTGGTCAACATGTTCAAGGAGTGAGGAAATATTCTCTGTTACACAAATACATAGTTAGGATATGTGCCCTAAGGAATACTAAGACACAACCATAGTCATACAGGTGTTTTAAGTAAATTGAAAACTAGAAACACAGAAATGATGCTTGAGGACCTTATGATAAGAAGATTATTGAACTGAGGCATACTTCTAAGTTCTAATCCATACCTGTCAAAGAATTTTCAGAGAATGCATCTCTTGAAGCACAGCAACTAATTGACCCAACCCAAAGTTGCATTCCTCTTGCCCTTAGTAACACTGTCAGACGATTTTGACTCTGACTTGCTTCAGCAGCCTGCATAAGTAATGACAACACAGAATATTTTGAGCAATTGACTGCTTTATACAGTGCTTCCAAACCATCCCCGGAGCTTCTTGCAATTGCATTTGATTTTGATGAGTGAGCGGCTAACTCTGCCGTTAGCAAGGAATACCTAAATACATCCTAGAAAATTAAACTCTGATTGATCCTTCCATAAGCAGGCTTAACAATGCCCTTCTGAGTAAAGTACATAGTACACAGCTTGTGGAAGAGTGCTTCAAACACCACTTTTGTAGATTCAGGAAATTGCATTGACACAGTTTTCCGGTATCTGCGTTTGCCAGACAATTCTTTAGCATTGTGAGGAAAAGATAAACCTTGTTGAAGTTGAAGGCTTTGCCAATCAGAGGATGAATCCAATAGAGACTCCACTGAGGACAACATATGGGGCTTCACTGGAATAACATGTTCACTATATATATCTGCAGTTGGCCCATGAGGAAGTACTAGAAAAACTGAATTCGCAAGACGGTGACAAACAAGGCATAGAAATTCACCCTACAAAGAAAGTGTTACAAAAGGTGTGCTAAATGAGATGCTCCAAGACAATTCTCAACAATAAATAACTGCAGAGAGAACATGGGACAAAAGGATTCCCCACAGAAGCAATGTATTATATCATACCAATCACAACAAAGTATAATTGTCAAAATGGCTACCTGATCTGGATCAACAATATGCACCCCTTCAAATATAATCATACTATTATATTTGCTTATCCCACAGAGTATCAAATAAGAATACATCTTTTGATAATATCAAAGATAATTAAAAAAAATTCATTATATACATGCTGGCAACAATAATGATATATCCAATTGGTGATGAACATCACCAATTGCAAATATCCATAAATTAGCAAATCGTATCAGTAAATAAAGGGAATCAATAAACCTAAATCTAGCTAATGTTTCAAAAATGTAAATAAACATCATGTTCTCCATTCTAATCTTGAAAATGCTACACATCTAAGTAGTTTATTAGAGTAAACTAAGTCTAGCCAGTTTAACAAACTAACCAATAGACCCTAGACACAGTTTATCCTCACCGCCGTTCAATGCCATGAACTTGGGAGAGGCCCTTTTACACAAGCCTTTCCTTATACTTCAATGTTTTACCATCAACAACAAACTTTGTCTTGAAGATCCACTTACACCTTACCAATTTTCTGCCTCATGGAAGCTTGACTAGCTCCCATGTTTCATTCTTTTGTAGTGAGTGAAAATCCTCATCCATGGATTCCTACCATATTGGATCATGTGAGGCTTCTTCATATGAATGAGGGTCTGAATAAACCCTCAAAAAAACTTATCAGGTAGAAAAGGGATCTTTCACTGAAATACCATTCTCAAATTGTGATCTAGTCTTCCTAGGATCCTGAGGATTTTCCACAAGTTCACCAGCTGCTTCAAGATTCTTAGCAGCCCACTTAGGACTTGTAGGTGAACTTGGATATGAAATAATATGTTATTCAGTATCAGATATATCAGAATCAGAACTATCATGAGAAACTTCACTTACTCTCACAGGTGGTGGTGCAGAAGATTCTCCAATTTCGATTGCTTGCAAGGGCTCTTCTTCGAATTGAACACTCCTCTTTATGAATTATTTTTGAGTGTTCATGTTAAACAACTTATATCCCTTAGAGTATTCTGAATATACAACAAAGATACATGGTTGGATTTGGGTCTGCAAGGCCCTCCTTTTCTCAAGTGGAATTCTATCCCAAGCCTTGGATCCAAAAATCCTAAAATGAGAGACATCAAGTTTGTGCCCAGTCCAAGCTTCAAAAGGAGTGATTCCTTTCAATGGTTTATGAGGCACTATGTTCTGTATGTAGGATGCATATTTGATAGATTCATCCCAAATTATTGGAGAAAAAGACTTAGACTCAAGCATGCATGTAGCCATCTTTTTGAGAGATTTGTTCTTCCTCTCAGCAACACCATTTTGTTGGGGTGTGTAGGGAACAGTGTGTTGCATATGAATATAATTAGAAGCAGGTAATTGTTGAAAATTATATTTTATGTACTCGTCACCAATATAAAATCTGAGGACCTTGATATATATTTCACACTGGTTCTCAACCGAGGCTTTGAAAAGCTTGAAACAACTGAAAACTTCATACTTTAATTGCAGGAAAAAGATCCAACAGTATCTGGAAAAGTCATCTATGAAGGTTAGGATGTATTTGCATTTTTCAAAGACACATAGGGAAATGGACCTGATATATCACTATGAATGAGCTCAAGGGGTGCAATGTTTCTCTCAAAGTGGGCTCTCTCAAACTTATGCTCAGGGTGTTTTCCTAGGATACAAATTTGACAGACTCCTTTAGAAAACATGATGTTGGGAAGCCCTATGACCATATTATTCTCATGAATTTGAGAAATGTATTTGTAATTAAGGTGACCAAATATATCATGCCATAATTTGATTGACTCATTGGCATGAGTGAGGAGAGAAGAAGGTGAAGAGAAAGGAACAAAGTGTGAAAACCTATAGACTTTTGAGCTATGATCACTGGTACCTAAGGCAACAATTCTTCCTGTAGAAATTTCTTAAATTTACACATCATTAGGTGTGAAAAAAACCTTCTTGGGAGACCTAGTGTGATTCATCTAATATACTGACAAGAGGTTTGCAGCAAGACCTGGTACATACAACACATTAGTGAAAGAACCATACTCAAGATCAATACTACCTTTACCTTTGCAAGTAGTTTCAGAGTCATCACCCAACACAATAGTTGGACCACCAGAAGATTCAAAAGAGGAGAAAGACTCTCTTGTGGACATCATATTCCTTGAATATCCAAAATCAAGGATGAAATAGGTATACTTGGATGTGCCTGCCATCAAAGCATGTACTCTCTCCTTGTATTCGGAATTGGATCCTCCTTCCTTCTTTCTTACATTCCCTGGAAGAGGGATGTTGGATTTATCAAGGAGTTGAGACATTTGGTCAATGGTCTTCTTCATGCATGAGATCTCAGGATGAAATCCCCTATTTCAGTATGCACACTTAGACTTCTCTTTCTTCTTTTGAGAATTCTTCTTGGAATTGGGGGAGTCTTCTTGAGCTTTTTGCTTGTCTTTCTTTTGATCTGGTGGATTTTTGGGATTGGCCTTCTTCCTTATTTTTGAATTCTTTGAATCTCCATCATCCAAAGAATGGTCCTTTGATGGATTCTTGATTGTTCTCGTCAAGACCAACTTGTCTTTCTCCTGAGTGAGTGATTCCATGAATTTTACCAGTGAAGGCATCTTCCAATTTCGAACTATGAGTTTTGTAGCATGGAAGGTCGAAACAAAGACTGAGTAATCAGTTCCAACCTTATAGAGGATGTCCAAGATCAATTTCTCATCTTTCTTGTCAATTCCACACTACTTCAATTGAAGGACAAGAGCTTTAAAATTTGAAAAATGGTCTTGTAAGGTCTCGAAATTGCTTGGACTCAGTGAAACTAGTTCATTCTCCAATTGGTGACCCCCCAATTCATTTTTCTTTCCAAATAAAGTTTCGATATTGACCCAAACCTCATTAGGAGTGGTAATACCATCTATATGGAAAAGAATATCCTTGGATTTTTTGAGACACAAGATACCATAAGCCTCATATCTTCTGTTATGACATGTTTCCTTCTCAATGAGAGCAGTAGGCTCAGTTTTAGTAGCCATAGTCACCCTTCAGAGCCCTTTAATCCTCAACAAGATCTCCATATCCGCATTCCAGTCAAAATAATTGAATGGAGTTAGCATGATTTGTTGTGACTGATCCATGGAAGCTTTGAAATATGCCTCTAAGATGTTTGGTTGCACCCCTGAGATGCATAATTGCTCCCTCTAGGAGACTGAAATGTGTCCTCTATCTGACTGGTTCAATCCTGCGGGAAAAAAGAAGGAGAATAGAACAACTTGATATCTCTGATACCATGTGAAAATATTGTTCACACCAAGATATACTCAAGAAATTACACAATCTCACAAATTTCCTTGCAAAAACTAGTCATAGAACACATAAAATGATCATGAATATGATGCAAACAGTATAATTCTATTGAATAAGTATACATCATACAAAATTAGGCAATGTAATGGCTGTAAAAATATATAATTACATAAGATATTTGAAACCCAAAGAAGGCATTCGAAATCCTCACAAAAACAAGCTTACTAAAAAGATGAAAAAACCCCTAGGTGCAAAATGTGCTTTCCAAATCACCTCTAAAGATCACGAATTGGTAAATTCTGACTATGATGGTGATGTAGGATGAAAAATGATCGTAATTATATCTTTTATAAAGAGGAAACATCATGGAGGGCGAGTTGGCCAAAAAACTATTAAAGTCGAGTCAACTAGCTTTTACCTTTTCACCAAAAATAGTAAAAAGTAGGATAGCACCCTTCTAATCCAGGAATGGAATAAAATATCACAAAATATCAGGAAATCTTATCCAGAATCTCCAGAAGTGTGCTCTAGTGACTCGGGATGGCTTATGGTCCACACAAAGACAAAATAATGGCCAACTACCTAGTCAACACCTAGGAATTAATAAAAAATGACTAATAATCTATCTCCTAAGTATGGAATGGGTATGAATGGGTTTTCAATATTCTAACACTTTGCTTATTTTTTTTTGGATGCATTTAAGGAAATACTTTTTTGTTGTTTTTTTACTAATACAGTCATAATTTTGGAATCTTATCCATCTAATCGACTAGCAATCCCATGGAAGTCCACTGTCATTATGGTTTTTGTAAAAATGATAAGTTGTTGAGCTACATAACCATTTACAAGTGTTGTAAAAACCTATGTATATGTTGATTCCTAAATGAATATGAAGTATATCCTTTTTCTTAGTGAAAAAAAAAATAAAAATAAAAATCAAATGATTTTGTTTAAATAAATATGGTTTAAACAAATATACTTTCCACAACAAAGAACCCCAACAACTATTATATTGTTGATACATTCCATAGTAAATAAGCCAAAAAATATATTGTCGATACTTCATATGCCATCTATGCCTAGAAATGAAGAAAACAAGTGTGTTCAACAGAAAAAGAACATCTATGCTTAGGAACAAAGAAAACAAGTGTGTTCAAAACAAAAAGAAGAAAAAGAAATGTGCAAACTATAAAGTAAAATTTTATTACAAAATCAAATGTTATTGTTTAAAGAAATATGGTTTTGTATTTTGCATGCTTAAAAATCTACAATAGTGTTATTAACATTATAATGGGAAACATAATGATAGTATTTCAATCATTTATTTTGAAAAACAATGAAGATAAGATAAGATAAGATAAAAAAAATCACCTAAGTTGAATTGTGGGATAGCCATTGTGATATGCACATGCAACATGGCATAAACAATGAATCTAACATTTGATAAATGTTGATCCTTATCACCAAGACATGTTCTATTTTTTAGATCAATTGTATATGCTTTGTGTCTCTTTGGATTTGATAAAAAACTATGTTGATGCAACCTATGTTCAAACTCGGAAAAAACACACATGTTAGGGTAGGACCCTAACATCCCCTCTACCTTTAATTCTCCAACAACTTTCATGAGGATGATGGACGATATCCTACGGTAATTCACTAATTATTCTGTGGTCGTATATTTGGATGATATCCTCATCTACATTAGAACATGGGAAGAGCATTTGCGGCATATCGACTAGGTCCTCAGCACCTTGCGACAACGCAAGTTATACGCTAATCTAGAGAAGTGCTCATTTGGAATGGAGAGGGTTCAATATCTAGGATACATCATGGATGAACATGGTGTTCATTTGGATCCATCCAATATCCAAGCCATCCATGATTGGCCAACCCCAACAACTCTCACAGAGCTTCGCAGCTTCCTAGGCCATGCCAACTTCTATAGCATATTTTTGTTGGAATTCTCTAATATTGCTTGGTCCCTTATCCAGGTGACCAAAAGGGGATCTAAGGCCAATTTCAGCTGGTCCAAGCCACATCAACAAGCATTTGAGGATTTGAATCAACACGTATGTTCGACACATGTCCTTGCCTTACCAAATCTGTAACAACTCTTTGAGATTGAGACAGATGCTTTAGACTATGTTGTTGGTGCAGTCCTCACTCAGCATGGCCATCTAGTGGCATATCACAGTGAGACACTTTTAGATACAGTCCTCAAGTACCCAACCTATGACAAGGAAATATATTCCATTTTCCAAGCATGCGGCCAATGGAAGCATTACAACCTAGTGAAAGAGACGGTATTCAACATTGATCACAAGCCCCTACAGTTCATGCAAACCCAAGGGAAGTTACAAAATGATCGCCACCAGAAGTAGTCCACTTACTTGCAGCAATTCCACCTGAATATTAAATATAAGAAGGGAAGAACCAACCGAGTTGTCGATTTCCTCAGTCGACCTCCAGTAGTAGAACTTACCACGGTGCTCCACTCTTGTGGCCATGAGACCTCTGGGTGGCCTCAACTATATAGCAGTGATATTGAGTTTTATCACATCTACCAAGCCCTATGTGCAAGAACATTCGTGGAAGAATTTCATCTTCAGGAAGGATTGTTATGCCACCTAGGCCATCTTTGCATTCCTTCAAGCGAGCGTGTGAAGATGATTTGGGAAGCTCATTATAGTCAGGTGGCAGGGAACTTCGGCACCGAAAATATAGTGGCCATATTGCAGAAGCATTTTTATTGGCCTAATCTCCGACAAGACATCAACCAGTACATCAGATCCTACACTGCTTACACCATCGTGAAACCTTTCATCAAAAATCAGGAGTTGTACACCCCTCTACCAACTCCTAATGGGCCATGGGAATCCATCTCCATGGATTACATGTATGGACTACCTTCAACCAAGCATGGAAATTATTGTGTGTTTGTGGTTTTCGATCGCTTCTCCAAGATGGCCATTCTAATAGCTTGCAAGAAGAACATCTTTGTTGAAGCCACTGCTAAGAGATTCTTAGAGCGTGTTAGGGTTCATTTCAAGCTGCCATAGACTATCATTTCAGATTGGGATAGCAGGTTCCTAATCTCTTTCTGGTCTAGCCTATGGTCATTGATGGATACCAAGCTCACCAAATTGATTGCCTTCCACCCCCAAACCGATGGACAAACAAAGGTAGTCAACATGATGATTGTGCATATTCTGAGAATGTACAATTCTAAACATCCCCACACATGGGATGAGATCCTTCCTTATGTTCAACATAGCTATAAAAAATCCCTTCATATCTCTATCGAGCATAGCCCTTTTCAAGTGTGCCTGGGGTTCCAACCACTGGCACAAATTGATGTAGCTCTTCCCATTGCATCAACACGGGAGGAATATTCCCTATGCTCAGAATGAGGCTGATAAGGCCACCATATTTCTTAACCGAATCCAACATATCCTCGAACAGGTCCATAAAATTTTGGAAAAGTCCAACACTAAGTACAAGCAGCGACATGACCAGCATCGGGTTCCACACAAGTTCCAAGTGGGTGATAAGGTTTGGTTGCATTTGCAGAAAGAGAGGCTCACATGACCCCATCGCAAGGTTCGTCCACTTTGATATGGGTAGTACACCATCACCAAGGAATTTGGTGACAATGCCTTCAAATTAAGTATTCCTCCATTCCTTGGCCTACACCTAGTATTCAATGTGGAGCTCCTTTGCCCATATTTTCCACCATTGTTGGACACCTCGGAGGGGGGAGAGCAATGGAAACCTACATAACTTAATCCTGATTGCATGGAACAAGAAACTATTCATCAAATCATGGACACACAGGTTAAGGGAACCCTCCAGTAAAAGATCCAACTATATCGGGTTGTCAAAGTAAAGAAACTACACCACAAAGGAAAGTGTCTCACTAGGGGTCAAGTTCTGTAGAAATTTCCCATTTGATGGGGGAACTCAACGCAATGGATATCGTTGATTCCTAAGGGGGGAGTACTGATCCAGATTGATATAGATGGCCACCCACATATTCCACTGGCTCAAAAAAGTTTCCCATTTTGGCATTTTCTAGTAATGTTTCTATAGTTTTTCGGGTCCCAAACTTCCGGGGCCATTTTGAGGCCCTAAACGACGTTTTTTTGATATTATGCGGAGTAAATGGGGGGTTATTGGTTACCAATGGAATCCATTTCTCCCCACTTGAAATTTTTATATCTCAGATATACCTTTCCAACAGGATATCGAGCGCCCTAAACGGAGATCGCATGCAAAAGTTATGACCCCAGGAAGTTGACTGTTCAACTAACGACCTTGGGCCACAAACTTTATGATGGTTCATCTTCTAGGGTTAGGTTTTTGGATGTTTAGGGTTCTTTCCCTTGTGCTTATGATAAATAGGATATTTCTACCTCTTCTTGTATTCAACTTGTCATGAATGAGCGTAGCCGGCACATCTCTTCTCAGAGATATACCTACCACCATTCTAGCTTCTTTTATTTTACACCTTGTTTTATTTCATTCATTTAATAGAATATGAGTTTACTGTATCACTTTGTTTCTTGCCATATATCTGTGTATGTGAATATATATATATATATATATATATATATATGCTCTTTCATTTCATTCTCACATAAATCTGAATCAACAAGAGCATCTTGTGCCTAGTATAGACTTAAAGTGGCATTGCAAATGCCACCGTACTCCATGTATCTATGATTGAAATATACAAGGTGTACACACCTATCAATTTTGGGGGGGGGATTTCCAATTAGAACTAATATCGAGCTAGCGAGTTCCTAGCTATTGTCATGTGAGAATTACTAAGATGTTTGGTGATAATAAGTTACTACTTTTTATTGTGCTCTGTATAATTAAGTTTTACTTTCCACCTTGCGTTGCAACTCGTTGCGCGCACACACACACACTCAACATTGATTACCATACTAATGTACACTAATGTAATTGTATTGAAAAGAATATACCTATTATATTATATTGTGAAAGTAAAAAATATATTTGTTGGCATAAATAAATCATAGATGGGTTGTTAACTATATAATACCTTCAATTATCATCTCTAATAAACAAATAAATTCTACAAAGGAGGAATTAATCATCAAACAAGATGTAGATTCGATAAAGGAAGTATAAGGGGCAAGGTTGAATAACTAACTTTGACTTGGGGGTAATTTTGGATGCAGAAGTAATCATGGCCCTGAAGCATAGGAGACAACCACAAGCCACTTTAGAGATTGGAAACCCGGGTGTCCAGATGATTTTATGATCCCTCGGGGAGATGACTTCCATAATTAAACACTAGATGACCAATCAAGGCCAAGATCAAAATGCATTTCATAATGAGGGACAAGACTGTGAGTTAGAGTGAAAGAAAAAGAAAGATTAGGAACCCACATCCAACATTGATGTGAAAAGAGCTCCCCTAGACATTATGAAAGAAATTCAAAAATACAAACTGACAGAATTCACACGGAAAGAAGAAGGTAGAAAAGCAGAGGCTTGGTTTTTTGGTGTAAAGAAGCACTCAGTTATAAATCCTATACCACTATCGAGAAAGAACAATTAGAAATTAGCCTACTCAAATATGATGCCTTACTATGGTGGATTAGTGGGGAAGAGAAGTTGAATATTACCCCTATGAAGGTAACTTGGGAATTATTTGAGGAAAACTTCAAAATCAAGTACTTGTCGGAAGAGTATAGACATCAACATATTGGTGCATTCCATGTAGTCAGGAAGAGGGGTAGATCTATGGAATCCTATGAGGCTAAATTTATTTCGCTAGTCCATCATGTGGATTACATGGTGGAGTCTGATAAAAGAAAAGAAGAAAGCTTCCTTCATGGGATGGATGCAAAAATTTGAGCCGAGTTGGGAATGTGGAAACCAACTACCATGGAAGAAACAACAAGTTTAGTTAGGCGGGCCTAGAAGAGGATTAGTATGTCCAGACAATTCTCAAGGAAGAGCTTTGTTCCTTTCAAGGGACCTTTGCAAGGAGGGGCTAGTAGAATCAGTGGTCAAAGGTATGGATTATGAGGAAGTAAATATGGAGCAACTAGGGTTTTTGCAGTGGAATCTATTGCACCACCCACAAGATTGAGGAATCGGCTTGAAAATTATGGAAAAGGTAGAGGAAAATATTATAATGGTCCAGGGCGTGGTTTGGAAGCTGGTCAAAACAAAATATAATGTTGGAATAGCAAGGCCCCCCACTAGCAAAGAGCCTTCATAGAGTACCAAGTTATTCCTATTCAGTGTGAAGGAAGGATAAATAGGAACAAGGTTAGGGAAGGCATTGGATCCATGTAGTTGTGATCAACCGCCAAGCCGAACATCAAGATACTGTGGTGTAATTTTCTGGTATGATTAAAAATATTCCCCTTTCCATTTTAATTGACCCCAGTGCAACAAATAGTTTCATCTCTCCTTCTGCATTAGCTAGATGTGGGTTAGCATCCCAAGACCAACATGATTTAAATCAAGTAGAAATGGCTTCTAGAGTTAAGCAACCAATAGGATCCTTAGTTAAGAATTGTATTGTTAAAATAAGATGTTTTATAACTAGGATGAAGTTGTATTAGCACACCTATAGGATCTTATGACATCATAGTAGGCATGGACTAGATTGAATCCCATCAATCCTTGTTAGATTGCTACCAGAAGGAGGTTTACTTCCTCGATGATCTAGGGAATCCTATAGTGATTAAGGGGATCAATAGAGAAGTTTCTTTACATTTCATCTTGGCTAATACTGTTAAGAGATGTATGAGAAAAGGGTGCAAAATATATGTTGTGGAAGAAATCAATGAAAATAACAACCCTTCTTCAAACCTACATTTCATATTAAATGAGTTTAAGGATGTGGTTTCCATGGAATTGCTAGGCATGCTATAGGTTCGGGAATTTGATTTCCCCATTCCCCTAAAACTAGGGATAGAACCGATATAAAAAAAAAACCTACCATATGACTGTCCTAGAACTTAATGAGTTGAGTGTGCAACTCACCGATATTATTAGCCTGGGACACATAAGGCCTAGTGTGTCTCCTTGGGGAGCACCAATGATATTTGTGAAAAATAAACATGGGGTCCCTCAAGCTTTGCATCGATTATCGAATTCTAAATAAATCAACTATTGGAAATAGGTATCATGTGCCTCACATTGATGACTTGTTTGATGAATTAAAGGGTGTTGTTGTATTCTCCAAGATTGACCTAATATTGAGGTACCATCAGTTGAGAATTAAGGAGGAAGATATACCAAAAACTTCCTTTACGACAAGGTTCCACCATTATGAATTTGTCATGGTACCATTTGGGCTAATGAATGCTCCTGTAACATTCATGAATTTAATGAACAATGTATCCAAAAAATACTTAGACTGATTTGTTCAGGTAATTTTGGATGACATCCTCATTTACTCATAGAATGAGAGGGAGCACTAAGAACAAATAAGATTGGTGCTTCAATGTCTTAGGGAACACAAATTGTTTGGGAAGTTTTCTATTTGCTCCTTCTTCCAAAACGAAATTCAATATCTTGGTCATATAATTAGTGGGGAAGGTATAGTTGTTGATCCTAATAAGGTTGAGTCTATAATGAATTGGCCAGCTCCCAAGATTCCTAAGGAATTACATAGCTTTATGGGGTTGGTTGGGTGATATAGAAGGTTTGTGTAAGGTTTCTCCTGTATCAACAACCCTATTATCTCTCTCCATAAGAAGGGATTTAAATTTGAATGGAAAAGTGAATGTGAGGATGCATTTATCGAACTAAAGTGATGATTAACAAGTTCCCTGATATAGAGAGTGCCTGACATGGAAAAGGACTTTTGCATATATATGGATGCTTCAAGGCAAGGATTGGGGGTAGTTCTAATGCAATATGGAGATGTTATAGCTTATGCTTTATGTAAACTCAACATCCATGAAATTAACTATGCCACCTATGATTTGAAATTGGAAACAGCTATTGTGGCCCTAAATTGAGGGAGACATTATCTCATGGGATGTTAGCTTGAGTTGAAAACATAGCACATGAGTCTTGAACATATATTTACCCAAAAGGACCTCAACGCCCACCCGTGACGTTGGAGTGAGTTTCTTATTGAGTATGATTAATGGGTAACTTATATCAAGGGAAAGGAGAACAGAGTGGAATATTCTTTAAGCAGAAGACCCATGATTGACTCGGTGATATCCTTAAAACTAGACTTGAGGGATCAAGTCTTAAGTTTCCTTTCCCAAGATGGTTGGTAACAGCAATTGAAGTCCCATTTCAAGAAAGAGGACCCATAAGATCTAAGTTTGAAGGATACCCCCTGGAAGGAGATGGAATTTTAAGGTTAAAGGGGTAGGGTTATGTCCCTGAAAATGTGGTCTGAGGAGGTTGGTATTGTAAGAATCCCATAGATCCCCTTACACAACACACTCGGGAGTTAAGAAGATGCATGTTGATCTTAAAAGGGTTTCCTTCTAGGTAGGGATGAAAAGAGATATCGTGCAATTTGTGGTACGATGTTTGGAACGTCATCATGTTAAGGCTGAACATTGTCATCCCACGGGTCTTCTTCAACTACATGATATACCAAGAATAAATGGGAGGTTATTTCAATGGATTTTATTGAAGTATGACCCATGATGCCTCTGAGGAATAATTGTACCATGGTAATTGTTGACACGCTAACTAAAAGTACTGACTTTATTGCTACTAGGAACACCTTCGATGCCCTAGCCATTGCTCAAATATTTCTCCAAGAGGTAATTCGCTTGCATGGGGTTCCTTGAAAAAATATATCTGATGGAGATTCCTGGTTTACTAGCAGGTTTTGGAAAAGGTATTCAAGCATCTATGGGTACCCAACTTAACTTCAACACTCCTTATCATCCCGAAACGAATGTTAGACTGAAAGACTTAACCAAGTATTAGAAGATATGTTGAGGATGTATGTCATGGATCATTAGAAACAGTGAGAAAGGTACCTTCCCTTAGTAGAGTTTGCATACAACAATAGTTACCATAGCTCCATTAGTGCAACTCCATATGAGCTCCTATATGGGAGACCTTACAGGACCCCATTGAGTTGGGATTGTCTAAAACATCAGGCTATGTTGGGACTGAACATGCTCCAAGAAATGGAGGAACAAATGGTTATAATTAAACAAAGGCTTAAAGAAGCTAGATACCGAAAAAAAATTTATGCAGATGCAAAAAGAACGGTTAGAAGCTATAAGGAGCGTAGTGAATATTTTGTTAGAGTGAGACCCACTAAAAGTACCTTTCGATTTGGGAAAGGAACTAAACTATTCCGCATATTTGTTGGACCATTCAAGATCCTTAAAAGGATTGGATCTATTGTTTACGAGCTTGAGATTTCATCCCATCTTAGAAAAATGCACACGTATTTCATGTTTCAATGCTTAGGCATTACGTTCGTAATCATTCTCATGTGTTGAAATTGGAAGGATTGCATATTTCCGAGGAGGGGGTCATTCAGGTCAAACTATATTGTGTACTAGATCGCAGGGTTCACTGGCTCAGGAACCAAACACTTGATCAGGTGAAGGTCCAATGGGATCACTATACCCTAGGAACTGCCACCTGGGAGGATGCAAAGGAAATGCGCCAAGATTTTCCATATATTTTTAAGTAGATTTACAAAGTATTAATAGAATCATATGGTACAATGGTCTGATGGTTTTGTAGACAATAGATATAATCCTTGGATACTCGTTACATACATACATACATACTTAGCTAATAATTTTGATTCTAAAAATACTATGTGTGAAATGAATAAATCATAATATGAGTGTTGGATGTTGGTTGTTATGTTGTTTCATCACATATTATGGTCATGATGATGTTATTATGTTGTTTCATCATATGATGTGGATTAAATTGATTGTGTCGATGTTATTTATTGCACCAAGAGTAGCGAGGTGATTACAACCCAGTATGGGGGAGATGTGTAACATTATGTAACGATGTCACGTTACATACCAAAAATAAAAAGTAATTAAAAAAATCATGTCGACTCATATAATAAAAAATGAAAACCAAATAAAAAATAATTAAAAAACTCCATATTCACTCATAAAATAAAAATTTAAAACCAAACAAAAATTCATTAAAAAAATAACACCTGAAGAAATTGGATGCCTCTCGGTGCCTGATAGATCCGCATTTAGGATGGACCTATGCTGGTATTATTCCATCATATGCTATGGATTAATTGATCATGATAATTTTATTATATTGTCTCATCATAAATTTAAAACCAAATAAAGAGTCATTAAAAAAATAACACCTGAATAAATTGGATGCCTCTCGGTGCTTGATAGATCCACATTTAGGATGGATTTTTTCTAGTATTATTCCATCATATGCTATGGATTAATTGATCATGATAATGTTTATTATATTGTCTCGTCATATGATATGGATTAATCAATCACGATGATGTTTATTAGGTTATCTCATCATATGCTAGGGATTAAATTGATCATGAAGATGTTATTATGTTGTTTTATCACATATTATGGATCAATTGATGATGATGAGGTTTTTGTTTCATCATAAGCTTGGATTAAATTGATCATGAGGACAATTATTATGTTCATAATTAAGTTTTCCAGGACGATGTTGTTATGTTTTTTTGTCATATGCAATGGATTAAGTTGGTAAAAAAAATGTGTATCATGAAGGCTTCATTTTATACTATGGAATGGGATTATAGTATGATGATTTTATTGAAATGATTTTTATTATGCTATGGATCAACCATGTTATACATCTTGGGAAAAAGGCATGGTAAGCAACATATTGTTCACTACAAAACATGTTGAATTATGATATCGTGCAGTATTTAACAAACAATTAATTGGTGATTCATGTTGGATAATGAACAACTTTATGTTCTCTTGTGATATATCATTCAGTGAGAATAATTTAGCACTTGTCGCATTGCTTTATGAAAATATATATATTATGATGTTAATGATGATAACTTGACTATGATGGCTATATGTTAACATTATGTTTCATGATTATCTGAGGTGGCATACAGTGTCTTGATGCTCATATTGGTGATTGTGTCTCTAATATTATCATTTACTAATGCCTTGATGGAATGAAGGGATGTGGAGTGACAGGAAATCCACCTTGGGGTCTGGAAGGCCAGTTCATTATGTGATCTTGTGGGATTCCATATCCATGAAGGAAAATATATTCTTATAACGCATTATGATATAACTCTTTATGGGAAACCAAAATCTTGGGATCCAGCTCAACTAGTAATCTACGCCAATAGTCCTTTCCCCGTTGGATACCAAAATTCCATGAATTAGGTGAGAGTTATACTCACCAATGAAGTTGTCATGTGAGACTTTTGATGCTTAGGGTTGTGGCCTGGTGGGATTTGAGGAGGGATTTTTGGGCCATACCTTTGAGATGCTTGTTGTACATAGGTTATCTTACTAGACCAGATGCCTGGTACCCTCCAAATGAGGCCTTAGGGGCATAGAGCCCAGTAATGTCCAGAAGGCCTTAATCCTTAACTCGATGCCATAATTCAAAAATAGAGAAAGGATAATACTTGCAACTCCTCAGAGCTATGATGAGACTTCTGATCCCTGTTGTGGTCACACCACGTTGGGTGACCCTTATACTAGTTGCAGTAGAGGGCTCGTGACCTGGCGAGTATGACCATCCAGAGTATCAAGGGGGCATTAGGAGGTTGATCAGATGTTATGATTATGGGGAGAGGGTGTGTGAGGATTTTATTATTTTGAGTTAAAAATTAAAAATATAATGCATCACCTTAAAGTGCATGTTCCATTTAAAACAACTATTTAGAAATTTAAACAAGAAGCATGTAATTTTTCTAGGGATATATCATCCTTATATTATTATATTAGTGAAGGTGTGAGATTTAGCTGTTATGGCCACATGAGTAACCTACTCACCTGCAAAATAGTACTAATTATCTAGGTGCATATCATTTAATATTGTGCAAATAATCAGTTCCCTACCTGCCACTAATAAAATGAAATAACTTCAGGATGAAGTTCTCTTAAGGGGGGTAGTATTTAATCCCCATTATAGCTATATTAAATACATTATTTAAACATAAACATAATTAAGTAAACTTAGTTAAAAATTATTGGGTTGAGGGGTTAAATAATATATGCACTAATGTTTATATTATATTTATTAAATATTTATCTAGTCAATATTATTAATGGTTCAAAACTTAATTAAAAAATATTAAAGATAAAATAGTGTTAGTTGAGGACAACCTCACTTGTCATCCATGCAAAGAATCTGTGCTTGGATGAAAAGTGGATTTATCCATGCAAGGGGAGTTTTGAAAGGGGGAATTCACGTGAGTTGGGGCCAGGGAGTGAATTGATGAAGAGGGTAATTGAGAAAGGGGGAGTTTTTACAATGTGGGATCTGAACAGAGAAAAATTTCTATTGGCATAGCTTACCAATTGGGGGATTAGGGGTTGTCATATTTAAGTTGATAGGTTAGGTTGGGAGGAGAGTGGAACCCAAGATTTTTGTTGGGGAAGGAATCAATAGGCGTGCTTCACACTTCGGGGAGGTCAAGGAGGTATGCTTCGCACATGTAAGTTGCTCTAAACCTCTTTAGATTTTTTTGTAAAAGAAGAAATTATATATGTTTATGTTTTATTATTTGCTCTGGGGCTGATAATGAATTTACTTTTACCTTGAATAAATGCCTTAGAAACCCCCTTTAGGGCATTTCAAAAACTTCATAAATAAATTTGAATGGTTGATGTATGAAAAGTTCTTATTTATTTGGATCCATCATGTATACATACATTGTCTTATTCACCAATATATGCATATATTGGTGGAGTACTACAAATTTACAAGAAACTATCGAAAGATGTATTTATCTAGTATGGATATAGATACAAAAAATCAAACATATTGTTTATAGATGAAGATCAGTATCATTCAAAAGAAAATAGTGAGAAAAATTACTTGAAATTGTCATAAGTTGGACATTTGATGGTTTATATGAAAGTGATAGAAATATAGAAATAATTATGTGTTCATTTTTTAATCAATAGAGAATCTTCCAAACATGAGATGTTGGTTAAACATTCAAATTCAAAAGACAATATCAAGGAAAATTGCTATCAAATTTGACATTTGGTTGTTAAACTGAAAATGATATAAAATAGATTTGTATATTTTGAATATTTTTTTCAGTTTTTTTTATTTTTGTTGGCAAAGTGGTGGAACCTCCTTGACTAGAAAGTTTTCCTTTGGCTAAGTTACCACGAACCAGGGGCATCTAAGCCGTCAAAATCACCCAGGGATCGCACCCGGCCTGGACCGCACCAACCCTTAACATGGTTGGATTTTTTGGTATCCGTGGGATTAGAACCAGCGACCTTTCTTCTTAGGGGGCATCTTAACCATACCCCACCACCAACTGTTCTACATCTCACGAATAATATTTTTTTTTAGTTATTGGCAAAAGAAAACATGAATCATATGATGTTGTTGTTTAAAAAAAAATTATACTAACTTTACATAATACTTTTTCAATGTACAAATAACATTATTAATCATATTTTATTATTGATACAATATGTTTGTTAGATAAACCTTTGATTATATTTGATATCAATAGAATCTTGTTACATGTAATTCATAAAATATCATTACAAAATAGGTAATTGCCAAGAAATCTAAACATTGATACAAGAATAAAGATTTATTTTATACACCTAGGAGAATTCTTTAAATAGTGTCTTTGTATTTTTGAGGTTGGTCTTGGACATCTATGCAACAAAAAAATGTAAATGATCTTTTTTCTATTTTATTTGACAAAATTGGATTGAAAAGAGAGCAATTTAAAGTCATACTAACACAATAGGATTGTGGTATCATACCAAGAACGGGTTATGTTGATGTGGGAAATTCACATCTATATCTCAAACCTTTAAATAAGAATTGAGAGAACTTCAAGGGTAGTTTTGATTCTAGAAACATAATGATAATAGATTATTCAAAAGAAAATCAATGTTTCTTATGATGAATGGAACTATGTAATTACAAAAGGTTATAATTGTGATAATGTGAATTACACATACTTGCTAGATTGAATGTTGTTGGTGATATGAAATCTATTGTTAAAACATGAAACTAGTATATTAAATAATGCAATTAGTCATATTTATTAATATATTTTCTAGGTGTGACAATGTTTTATATGGTTAGTAAGATTCTTTTGATTTTTCTATGTTTGGATTTGGTAGATGATGTTTGACCACTATAAAATCCATGAAAGATATTGATTACATGTGATTGAAAATTAAGAGAAAAAATAGGGTTTCTAAAGTGTAAAATTTGGTTCCAAATACGCCAATATTAGTTTCCAAAAGTACAAAACCATATTCTAAAAATGCCAATATAATTCGACTCCAAAAGTGCAAACCCGACTCAATGTGTGTGTGTGTGTGTGTGTGTGTGTGTGTGTGTGTGTGTGTGTGTGTGTGTGTGCTCTATGTTAATCCTTTCACAAGATTTCCTAAAATTCCCATGGTGGGTGAAAGTAGTTGCTTCATGGAATTGTTGCAATGGAAACACATGCTTCTTGAATTTTTTAGGAATGTGCTTCAGTGCTCTAGAATGTTGTGTGTGTTCCTATTTTAATTGCTTCATCCCATGTTGAAACTCCAAGCATGCCCCTATGTTACCCTGAACATACTATGTTATAAAAGCACAAGTGCATTTTTGAAAGCATGTGCATATTCCTTTATGTAAAAAAAAGGTCTTGAGGCCTAGACAAGGGGATGGATTAATCCATAAATGAACTTTCTTCATCTCAAACACCATGTTTAAGGGAGAAAACACTTGGGTCTTAGGCCCTTAACATAGCTTATTTGGCTTAGTCACCATGAGTAGCACCTACAAACTACCACACGAGCCCTCTCTAGGGTAACTTTGGCATCATATTTGGAAATGGATTCCATTATGAGTTTCTGCGCATTGAAGATGGCTCATGAGCCTTAATCATGGCCAACGAAAGAAAACAAGTGCCTCAATATATTGTTGAATATTGTTGGTATTGAAAACCTTATATGAGTCATTGAACCAACACACAAGTGCTTTGTAGGGGTTCTTTACAATCCTCTAAGTGGGATACAAACACCATGACTAGGTATTATGTACTAGAAATGGGTGTTGAGGCATAAACATGGTTGGGGGGGGAACAACCTTAAACCTTCATTGTGAAACATTAAAAAACGTGACACAAGCCCTCTCCATAGAGTATTTAACATCCAAGTTGAATATGTATGCCTTTACGAGGTGTCGAGCATCAGGGATGGGTATTGGGTCCATGACAATAGTTAAGGGAGGGAAGAAAGATCCTCTAGTGCTAATTCTTTATTCTCAAGTGCAAGAACCATGGATGAGTTTTTGAACCAACATATTTGGCCTTTATAGGGTATCATTCACCTTCAACTTGAATATGGCCACCATGACTATGTAAGTTGTGAACTAAGAGTGGTTCTCAAGGTCTAACCAAGGTCAATGGAGGAAAACAAGAGACTTGTTCCCTAAATAAATCTTCCAAGGATCCAACACCATGAACGAAATCTACAACCCATGAACCACCACAAAGGCCCTTGTATGTTATCTTTAGCCTCCTAAAGGAACATGATTTCCATAATTGAACCATAATACAAACCCTAAATAGGAATGCATCTTGGGCCCGCACAAAGAATGGTTTTCAAGGCCATGGTAAAGGTTCAATAGCATCCAAGTGGGATACAAGTGCCATGAGTAGGTTTTGTGCAATGGAAATGGATCTTGAGGCTTAAATATGGTCAAGGGGAAACAAAGGGATTAAACCCTAAATGAAACTTCTCGAGATTAAGAAACATGGTCAGGCGAGGAAAAATTTTGGGCTTGAGGCCCTAGATGTAGCTTCTCAAGCTCAATTGCTATGCAAAACACTCTCATACCACAACATAGGCACTATCTATGGGGTGTTTGGCATTAGGTTTGGATATGGACACTATTAGGAGGTTTTGTACACCAAGGATGAGTTGTGAGACCTTAACCACAGTCAAGGTAGGAAAAAAAGTGCCCTAAGATATTATGAATCTTCTCATGCTCAAGAGCTATGAACAAGTCCCTAAACCAATACATGAGTCCTTTGTAGGCCTTTGAGTGAAATGCATGCATTGTTAATAGGTTTGGTGCAATAGAAATGGGTTTCAAGGCCTAAACATGTTGGTCAAGGGGGTAAACAAGGGACTTAATCCCCAGTTGAACCTTCACGGGCTCAAGCGCCATGAAGAACATCTAGAAATCATAACACAAGACCTCCCCCAAGAGTATTTGGCATATGAATTGAGTA
The DNA here is from genome assembly GCA_027924585.1 of Larix kaempferi. Lineage (NCBI taxonomy): Eukaryota > Viridiplantae > Streptophyta > Pinopsida > Pinales > Pinaceae > Larix > Larix kaempferi. The sequence continues at coordinate 3,274,089 of BSBM01000729.1, read as the reverse complement.
TGGGTGTCATTACAAGGTTTTGGGTATCATGGATGCATATCAAGTCCTTGACCATAGTTTAGGGAGGGAAATAAGGGCCTTTAGTTCTAAACATTTCTTCTGAAGCTCAAGCACAATGAAAGAGTCCTCAAACCACCACTCATGATCTCTATAGGGTATCAATAATCTCCAAGTGGGATATGGGCACCATGGCTAGGTTTGTTGTGAAGAAATAATGGGTCTTAGAATCGTGTTCCCCAAATAAATATTCTTAGGCTTAATATCCATGACCAACACCTACAACCCATAAAGCTTCTCAAGATATAAAACCATGAATGCCTCCTCAATGCACCACACAAAACCCATGTAGGGTACCTCTAGCATATTAGAGGGATATAAGTGTCATGATTAAACAACAACATAGAATGTACATAAGAATGTGCCTTAATCCCACATTATGAATGGTTATTAAGGCCATGGTTAGGGTTATTTAGCACCAAATTAGGATACATGTGTCATTAGTAGGTCTTATTTAGTGGAACTAGGTATTAAGGGTTGAACATGGTCTAGGGGGTAAACAAGGGGATTAAGACCTAAATGAACTTTCTTTAGCTCAAGTGCCATGGTTAGGGGAGGAAAACAATTGGGCCTTAGGCCCTAAAAGTATCTTCTCATACAAGCACTCTCTAAGGGGTATTTGGAACTATAGTTGAACATGGATTCCATTAGGAGATTTTTCACATCAAGGATGGGTTGTAGGGCCTTGAAGGAAGGAAAATAAGTTCCTTGGGATATTGTTGAATCTTATTGGGTTGAAGAGCCTTGATTGAGTCCTAAAGCCAACACTCAAGTCCTTTGTAGGGATTATTTCTAAGTCTTTGGTTGGGATACATGCACCATGAGTAGGTTTTATGCAATGGAAATGGTTCTTAAGGTATAAACATGGTCAAACAAGGAACCAAGGGCCTTAAGTCTCCATTTAACCTTCTCAAGATCAAGTACCATTAACAACACCTAGAAACTATGGCATGGGCCCTCACTAGGGGATCTTTGGCATGGGAGTTTGATATGGATTCTATTAAGATATTTTACACATCATATATGGGTTTTGGGGCCTTTCCCATGGTCGTGGTAGGGAAACAATAGCCTCACACCCTTGACCATGGTTAGGTGAGGGAAACAACAACATCAAGGGAGGAGAAAAGGGTCCTTACGCCATGAACAAAGATTCTCAAATTCAAGCACCATGAAAAACAACATGGGACCACACCTCTCTAATGGATATTTGGAATTTGAATTGGATATGGATACCATTAGAAGGTTTTACAAACGATGGATGAGTTAGAAGGCCTTGACTATCATTAAATAATGAAAACAAGTTTCTTAGGACCTTTTTTGAGCTTCTTGAGCTTGAGAACCTTACATAAGTCCTCAAACCAGCACATTGAAACTTTGTAGGGGATATTTGGCCTTTGAGTGGGATATAGGTTCCATGAGAAGGTTTTGTGCATTGGAAATGGGTATCAAGGCATAAATGTGGTCAAGAGGGAAATAATGGAATTGTTCCCTAATTGAACTTTCTTGAGTTCAAGCACCATGAACAACACATAGAAACCATAACACAAGTCCTCTCTAGTATCTCTTTGCATCTGAGTTGAATATGGATGTCATTACAAGGTCTTAGGAATCATGGATGGGTCTCGGATCCTTGCACATAGTCAGGGGAGGTAAGCAAGATCCTTCATACCTAACCATTACTTCTTAGGCTTAAGCTCCATGGATGATTCCTTGAACCACCACATATCACCTCTATATGGTAGATCAATCACCTCAAAGTGGGATATGGGCACCATTACTACATTAGTTGTGAACCACGAATGGATCTCGAGGTTTAATGAAGGTCAAGGGAGGATAACAAGGTCTTATGTCTTAAAGAAATCTTATTAGGCTCAATTAGCATTAGAAACACTTAGAACCCTTAAAACATGCCCTCTCTCGAGGATCTTTCAACTATGAGTGGTTTTCCAAGGAACTTATTGGTGTTTTTAGCAATATTGATGAGTCTTTGGGTCTTGACAATGGTTAGGGAAGGATACCAAGGGTATTAGGAATTTAATAAATTTTATTGGCCTCAAGTGTCATGAAAGTTGTGTTGAAACACCCAATAAATACTTTCTATGGGATCCTTGGCCTCTAAGTGGGATATGGAGTTCATTAAATATTTTTGGGTAATAGTGATAGGTATAGGGCCCTAAATCATGGTAAACAAGGAAAACAAGGGCCTTACATAGGAAAATGAAACTTCTAAGCATAAAGCATTGTGAACAAGGTCACTAACCATGACATATTCCCTCTCGATGAGTTCTTTCACCTCCGAGTGGTATCCTAGGCACCATTAGGTATTTTTACATAAATGGGATGGGTTTAGGGGCCTTGACTATGATCACAAGAGAGGTCCTTAAAACAAGGTTGTAGTGCTAAATATTTTATTTTGAATCATATCAAGGAGAGGGAGTTTTACTTGGTTATTGTTTTATGTAAGAATAATAAGTGTGAACTTCTACAAGTAAAATTTTATAAATAAAATGGATGCATTCTTTTATAATGTGTGGTGTTATTGTGAATAAAAAAAATAAGAAAGCCTATTTCTTTTCCTCTAAGTGTTAGATGAATTGATTGCTTTGATTTTGGCTTTGAGTTGGTTGCTTTGATTTTGGCTTTAAAGTGAGAAATGATGGTTTAAAGTGCATACACAAATACATGTTCATTTTTTAAAGTACTTATCATTATATCCATTTACAATGAGGCTTTTAAATATGGAACACATACACATCATCCACGAAACTACACACTTATAAAGTTGTGTATAAATATTGTGGACACACAAAGACATATATTTTAAAGAAAAAAATATTGTTATTCCTTCTTAATAAACCCATTTAGCATGCACTCTTAATGCACCATGGGACGTACTATGAGACATGTGTTTGATAGATAAAGAAGAGATTATTGATGAAAATTAATGCATCCAAATATTCATAAATTAGTTAAATATAGAGAGGTCGTGTCCCAATTGGTTGGATTTGTAGTTTTCTTTGGGATATTCGTTGTTATCTTATTATTAAGACTAAGAAAAAATACAACATTTATTCATGTGTCATTTGTCTTGTCTTGTTGTTGCTATATTAATAACTAAATATGGTAATGCTAAAAGCGTTATTGATTGAATCATGATTATAACTATTACTATTAACTCAACAACAAACATGTGCTACATGAGTAGCGATGTCCCTACCGATTTGCTGATTAGAAAACAAATAGTATGTCTTTGCTCAATAGCGTTAAGATTTGACTATTATTTGTTTTATCAATGTTGACTTTTATGTTTGACCAATGTCACTTATGATTAAATTCTTTGATATCGTTTGTGATGCAATTTAGCATTGATTGAAGTAAATAAGTTAATTGTTTTTAGCTTAAGGTACAATATATACTGATTATTGATTTTTAAAAACATTATGAAATATGGTATTTCTTATTCTGTGAGTTCACACAATACATGGCATTTGACGATACCGCTGGCACATATAAGCATCAAACAATAGCTCGCAATAGCTCTTCCTGTAGGATCGTACCAATCAGTCATATATTGTTGCAAGATTGCAGTGTACCAAGATACATTGTATGTGCATTCTCTCCGACAATTCTGCATGGAGTATACGATTTTGGGCATTGTATATTTCATATTTAGGAATGCGGCAATCATGTTTTAGAGCTGCACTCTGGTTCCAAGAAAAAAAGGTGAAAATCAGAACAGTTGTTTTTAATGTGCAAATAAAACGGTTATTAAACCCAGTTAACAATCTACAACCATTTCAGTAGAGAAAAAATGAGATCTCGTAGCTAACAATATCCAACCATTTGATTATACTTTGTGCTACTATGGAAACCATTGGTGGTCACAAGATCCTGGATTTCTTGTAACACGCAGTTGTTAAAGTCTACAAATTGACTTGTAACATTATTTAGGTTACCAAATAATAGGAAATTGTTAACAGAATCAAACGTATTACCTTGAATGATCTTGAACACTATATCCTACACAATTCATAAGGAAATTGGAAAAAAGGAAGGTAAAATGGTCAAAAAAGAAAGATGAAGTAAGATGGTAAGTGACGCCCTGGAGTAAGCTTGCTGAATGCTAGCAGTGAAGCCAATGAAATGGCTTATCCTTCCAAAGCCATAAGCGGACCTCATCCCTAGGGATATGGCCTCAAACCATCTCATAGATGATTGAAAATCCTCATCACCCTGGACCATAGTTGAAAACCCTCGCAAGGAGCATACACCAAACAATCAAAATGCCAAATGGAATGAACAAAGAAGCCCTATTGCATATCTAGTTGCAGAGTCGATTTAAGATCCTATAATAATTTGTTTGTATTGTGATAGTGAAAGTTTGTTGCCAGGATCATGAGCGATAGGAAAAGTACTACCAGTAATACAAGAACCGAGTTAAATAGGTGCCTTAAGGATCAGTTTAATCATAAACTGTTATTTTATTTTTTCAATAAAAATAAATTTTAAACTAATTTAAATCATTAAAAGCATGCCCTAAAAATTATTAAATTTAAATATTGATCTCTAAAACTGCGTTTAGAAAAGTAAAAAAATGATAGACGCGTGTTTTTTAATACCTTCGTGTTTGTATGGGATATAGTGCATGAAGCCAAGTTGCATAGATGAACATGCAGTTGTTGTTGTAGTTGGCAACATGAACTCCGTGGCAAGTCTCCGATGAAGGAGGATGATCCCTACATGGGTTTACCTTTGCCCTATGTATACAGCTCAGGGATTATACTTAACTCTTGCATGTAAGAAAAGTGTCATGTTGGAGGCTATATTTGGTGTTAAAGTTGGAGGTCAAAGATGAATGACAATTTTAGCAGCTGGTGATGCAAAAAAAATTGTAAAGTGGGAGGTTGAAGATGAATGACAATTTTAGAAGCTAATGATTCTCAGCAATAGCTAAATACCTTATACAAGTTTGCAACATCCATCTAATGATGCATGCGCTTTTGTCCATTAAACTCTGTACTCGCAGTAGGAACTCAGGGTTCCAAACCTTGCTCGGTAGGTGCAAGGATAATTTTAGGGGCGAAAGTTAGCCCATGGGCTATTTTTCCATGTTTTTTTCCAAAAAACAATTTGCCAATTTGCATTTTTTGAAGCCCCATTTTGCCCAATTTTGATGGGGTAAACTTCTTTCACTCTAAAAATCGCCAAATTATTATATAAAATTATTAGAAACCGAAGTAATTTTAGAAAAATATCGCCAAATATTTTATATTTGACATTTTAAGAATTGGTAAGATTCGCCAAGGTTTATACACCTTTAAATAAGTATGGGTCCTTAAAATTATCCCTGGGTAGGTGGACTCACTACAAGAGCTGTAGCGTTAAAAACTCGTTGTATGGATGGTAATTCTGCTATGGAGATCTCTAACTTTGCACAGACTGCGAATTTCGGATATGGCATAAATAAATGTAAAGAATCTCGAGGAGAAAACTTAGGAGCAACAAAGTGATTTCATATCATTGAAAACCCTAAGTTTCTAGAGCAATTAGTAATCATGGGAGAAGCTTCCCATAGAAACTGTACTGGTCGAAGGAAGAAGCTGCCCAGACAATTGTTGGGCTTATCCATACGGAGAAGGGTAAGGACGTGATCTTATGTTGTGCCCCCGATTCATTTTATGTTCGTGTATGCATCTACTGAGCTCGTTCGATTCGTTGGTCATTTCTTGCTATTGCTTTTCAATCTGCATACAAGTTTACATAATAATGATTTGAAATTGAGAGGTAATATGACAACTGTTTGTTTTCCCTCGCTCAATACAAAGAGTATCAACCTGCATACAGGTTTACATGATAATAATTTGAAACTGACGGGTAATATGGCAAGTGTGAGCATGAGCATAATTGGGCCACAACTTCTCTCAATGCAACATACAATGTCAAGCAATTTGAACTCTATCTGCTAAACTTCTTGTTGAAGATTTCATTATTTTTAAAGATTCATACGCCATCGACAATGGAAGAATCCTGCAAATTGATGAAGACTTCAGAAGGTTGGAGAAAGCCCAAGAATCCTGTTAGCGCACTTCAAAAGTTAGGTGGAAGAATCCTGTAAATTGATGATATGAGGAGGAAGCCCAGGAAGCTTGTTAGCACACTTCAGAAGCTAGGAGAAAAAATCCCGCAAATTGACGAAGACCTCAAAAGGTCAGAGGAGGAAGCGGAGGAAGCCTATTAAAGCACTGTAATTTAGACATATCAACATTCAATATATTACCATGAACTGTGAGATTGTATATTAGTCAATTAATACTTCTTAATATATTTCTATGAACATCTATAATCTATTAGCTTCTTAAAACTAGCTTAGTATTTTATTCAATGTTCCATATATTATGCGACTAACTTGCTTTCACATGTGTAGGCATAGGGGTAAACTAAGCTATGTTAAGTGGTAATCAGTCTGCGCTGGGAAGGTAGCACCAAAGACTGGGAAGGTAATAATAGATAAACTAAGCTATGTTAAGTGGTAATCAGTCTACGCTAGGAAGGTAGCACCAAAGACTGGGAAGGTAGAACCGATTGACGATGTTGCCTCTTCACTTAAGTTAATTTTCTGTCCCATTGATTATATTTTAAAGAAAACTATATTAACAAAACATATCAGCGTACCTTTGAAGTTCGAGGATCCCACTGAAATTGTTCTTGTCCTCTTTCTGTAGAATAGTGTACAGACTACCAACAACTAATTTCTACAGCAATAAAATTGCAGTGCCAAGCTTCACCATCCCTTCTAGGTGGTAGCAAGGTTGGGATTATATTGATTTGGCCTATTTTCTACCACTGAGTACCTTTCGCTACCTATGTGGATCGTTGCTGGGTTATACATATTTTTTCCATAACCTGTTTATAGATCTCCATGAGCTTTTGTTTTATCCAAAATATTGATCTTGGAACATAGTAATAGCAGCTTCATCAAGGCGGTGCAGGTAGCAAGGCGGTGGATAAGGCGCTGCATGAAGCAATGCAGTGGATGAATATTGTCAGGTTAGTAATTCAATGTAATGTCAGGCTCAAGACCTGAAAGATGAGCTGAACCTTACACATAAGGAAAAGCATTAAATAAAACATTAAATAAACGCACTTATTCCAAGAGCTGCGTCGTCGGTCTGGCAATAACGGTTCAAAGTTTCAACCAATAACATTCCACGTAAATACTAATTGATGAAATAATTAATGCATAAAATTACCAATTATGTCAAAAAGTTAGGATACATGCACAAAATATGCAAAGTCAAAGAGAAAGTAATATGAGGTCGACGATCGAATACAAGAGTTACCCTGGCCTTCGGCGGGGATTAATAACATCAAATATATAATTTTAACACTTATATACATTTTATAATTTTATAAATATTCTTTTATCTTTTTTAAATAATCATATAAAACAATATATATATATATAAACATTTATCATTTATCATTATTTTTTAAAATTTAAATTTTCAATTACATTCATGTTAGGAAAATAATATAGTAAAAAGCTAAATTACACTAATGTTAGGAAAATAATATAGTAAAAAGCTAAATTCAAAATTTGTAATGTAACTTTTCTCCTCTTTCGAAAATATGTTTTCATCAATCCACATTTTTTCTTATAACTTGGTTATATATATTTTATAAACAACATAGATCCATCTTAAACCCGGATTTATCAGGGAGGGATCCAATTTCTTGAGGTGTATTGATAAATCCGGGTTTAAGTTTTAAGCTTTTATTTTATAGACTAACATCTATTTTTTAATTACTTTTCATAATATTTTATTGGGCCGAGTTGAGTTTGTCAAGAAAATAATACAAAGTAAACAAAAAAGAATAATACAAATTAAAAAATAAATATGAGACTTAAACTAGACTTTAGAGCTTAGGATTAGGTGGTAAAAGTAAACAAAAAATAATAATACAAAGTAAAAAGTAATAAATATTATGTCTGCCATAAAAAAAAAATACAAAGTAAAAAGTAAATATGAGACTTGAACTAGAGACTTTGGAGCTTAGGATTAGGTGGCTCAGATATTGCACTCAAAGAGCTATTCGAGGAGAGGTTTGCACCTCGGGAGATTTGATCCCTTTTTTTTAAAATTATTTTGTTAGGAACGAACTTACAACATCACATCTTTAATTGGCTTTTTCTTTACTGTTTTTGGCTGGCCTCGTCACATCATTGTCAATACACAGCCATCAACACAACAAGTGCAAATGGCGTCAATTGATAAGGAGAAAAAAGCAGTATAGCATCTTTGCAGGTAGTATCTGCTTTTCTCAGACAGACATATACATATTTTATATATATCACAGAGAATCATAATCTAAATGGGGCATTGAGGACAGAGCACCTTTTCATCCCGTCTTCATCTTTCTGTTTTTCCGCTTTTAGCTTTGAATTTGTGTGATAAAAGTGGCAGCTGTTCCGTTGAAAATGCAGGAACAAACTTGAAAAAAACCAAAAAAAAGGGATTGATCTTCAAAACTTGGAACCGCTTCCGATTCCAGATGTCCAGAAATCTGCCCCGTTGTTGTTGGCTACATGGAGAGTACATGAAACAGGAACCATGCATAATCCTCTGCTCCGGAGGTCGTATTTCGCCTGATCTCCTCGCCCATCCTAGAAAATTTAACATCCAATAAATTTAACATCCTACATGGAAAATTTCATGAAGAAAATGACTTTAAATTCGGTTTCTTCATACGTCTTTTTAAAATCATTCCAACAGAACATAAACTCCCCGTCAAATTTTGTTACAGAAGAACCACAACAGTGCAGTGAATACAAAGACCTAAATAACAGGGAAAATATACTGAAGTAAATGAGTGAATGATTAAACCCCGGTCATGTGCTGTTTGTCAGTCGCAAGGTTATTTTTCTAAGGGGAAGAAAATTTAGTTTACCTTTTGATTGGAGGGAATGCCTTTGAGGTAAGGTGAGCTCAGTACCTGCAAAACATAGCACATGTTCAAAAAAACTGTTGTAAAGCTTCCGAATATTTTAGGTTTTAGAAGAACAAACCCTTTAACTCGTCAAATCTTCCAAGAAATTTAAGCCAAATAACTAAGGGGGAGAATGGAGCTTAGAATACTAGGGTTTTTCAGGGTTTTTACAGGATTTCCTGATCTTGATGGTTGATAGAAGGAGCGGATTGCCTGCGACGACTTGGAGTCCAGCCGATTTTCACAATCGGTCTAGTACCAACCAAGAATAAAAAAAGTGGGAATATTCTTCAAAGTCATAGGTTACCTATCCAACTATCAATCTGACTTTTCGGGTTTCCTGCAGTAAATCTTGTGTCTGGTGTGTCCGGACTTGGCTTTTTTAATAATTTTTCAGGAGTTACATCACTATATTTGGCTTCTTTTTTTGTTTTGGAGTTGGGTCCCTTCTATTTTTAGGGTCTCCTATTTTATCGGCGATTTCTCTGCCAAACAGTGACCCATGAGAGGGTTGCTCTTGCCCTGGAAGCTGGCCATTATTTTTGAGTTTCAACCGGCAGTTGGGGGTCACATTAATAGTGCTGGTAGGTTCATTCAATATGGTGGAGTCCCCCAAGTCCAAAAACCCTCTCGTGAATCATTCGTCGGCTGAGTTGGGAGACTCTCATGACAGAGGTGGGGTTTCAGGTCCGCCATGCGACAAGCTGAGTGGTTTGAGAGCCAAATCCAGGAGGCTATTGAAGACCTATAAAGCCAGAGCTGAGCTTTCCCGATATGACATTGATGAGAACTATAACCTAGAAAAAATTGGCATCCTTGCTGACCGGGATTTGGTGGGGAGGTTGGAGTTCACCTCAAGAAATAAGGCTGAAATCATGGATTGGGTGTCCAAGCACTGGTAGCCTATTACAGGGATGGCCCCTCGGATAAATTTACTCCTGAACAGGTGGATACTGTTCACCTTTACTGATGCTGCTCACACCGACAAGATTTTGTTCGGTAATTGGACTTTTAAGCAAGGCTCTCTATATATCAAGAGGTGGCACCTTAATTTTGATCCACTTCATGAGTACCAACCTATCAGGCACCTCTGGATGATTATTCCTGGTTTACCTATCGTCCTGTGGACTGAAGACATTCTTATGGGTATTGCTAATGCCGTCGGGAGATTTGTTCGTCTGGATAAACAAAATCTTCATGGCATTGATCGCCGATACGCCAGAGTCATGGTAGAATTGGATACGCGGGGAGGTCTGACGGCCGAGATTGAAATTGCCTGGGGACATAAAGTTTGGAAGCAGACTCTTGACTACTTCAAGATCCCTTTTCGCTGCTATTCGTGCAAGCAACTTGGTCATGTTCGTGCAGCTTGCCCCTCCAGTTATAAGAATATAATCTCTCCATCTTTGGAGAATTCCTCGCCTAGGGTTTGTGACCGGCTGCCTTCTATGGAACATTCGGTTAAGTTTTTCTATAACCCTCTTAATTATCGAGAACTTACTCCAGATGACCTAGTTTTTATTGAAAGTTTTGAAAAAATTCTTGATAGTCGGATATCCAAGGGCGAAATCCAGATGCGACATGACCTGATTACGGGGTTACCTATTGCCAATTCTTTGAACAAGTCCCCTTTTCCGAATACTAGCCGCAAAATTTTTGATGATTCTGTAGCTGATGCATCTGGCTTAGGGTTTTCCACGCCTCGCACTGTTGAGAATTTTACAAACCCTACACTTGACAAATCTCCTCCTTGTACTTTGTTACATCAGCCTTCTCAACCTGATTGCATGAAACAACCTTCAATGACCCCTACTATTTCTTCTACTATGTCTCCTGGGATTTTGGGGTGCAATGAGACTCATAATCTTATTCATAACTCAGAAGACCCATCCTCCCTGGAAGATAATGCTATTTTAGCTGACTTTGGATATCTGCTTTCGGCTGCTGGCGAGGAATTTCCTCCTTTACCAACCTTCTTGAAAAATCCAGGGAGTGGGTCATCTGCTAGACCTGTACATTCTCTTCAATTTCAGAATGTTACTATTAGACAGGGAAATAAGAAAAAACACATAGACAAGAATGCTTCGATCTCAGATTCTTACATCCCGATTTCACAAAGACTTGAGGATATTGAGGGGTCTGTTCCTAAATCATCTACGGGGCTTAGAGCATCGTCCCCCTTTTCATCTGTTATCTAATGTTTGTGCTATCTCTGAATGTGCGAGGGCTGGCTAAGGTGTCTAGGGCACAGGCTTTAGCCAATCTCATCAGTTCTACTGTCCCTGCTCTTATATTATTTCAAGAAACCATGTGTGATAAATCCCTAGCAATACAAAAACTTTGTAAGTTGCTACCTAATTGGGAGGTGTCGGCGATTAGTTCCTGTGGCTTATCTGGGGGATTAGCCGTGGCTTGGGACCCCAATTTTTTTGATTTTAAGGCCTTCATAACTCCCTGGGGAATTTTTCTAAAAGGATCTTGCTGCGACAATAAGCATACCCTCTCTATCCTCAATTTCTATGCTCCCTATAGGGAGAGAGAGAAATTTTGGACATCTCTACAGGATTCTGGCCTTATGAACTTGGACGATTTGATTATTGCAGGTGATCTTAATTTTACTTGTCATGCCTCGGAAATCTGGGGAGCTTCTGCTAGATTGGATGAATTAGCTGATTTCTTTTCTCAGTTATTAGAGACTGCTGATTTGGTGGATGTCAAACCACATAAATTAACCCCTACCTGGACAAATGGAAGATTTGGCAAAGATGGGATTCATAAATGCCTGGATAGATTCCTTGTCAGCTCTGAGTTGTTGAAAACTTTCTAGAATTACAGGTCTTGGGTTTATGAGCATAAGTTTTCGGACCATTGGCCCATTATTCTCCAGCTTGATACTTTGGGTCAGAAATTGGCTTCGCCTTTCAAGTTTAATTCCAGTTGGCTGGAAGATGACTCCTTTTGCAACATGATTAGAAACTTTTGGAACACCTGTGATGTTTCAGGTACTAATCCGATTATGAAGTTCTGTCATAAGCTAAAAGAATTAAAAGAGGTCGTGACCAAATGGATAAAAGAAAAGAAATTGGCATATAAAAAGGAATTAGCACATCTGGAACAGAAGCTACAGGAATCTATCTCAGCAAATATTCATAGTTCTTTATCACTTGATGGCTTTGAGGTCTTGAGGCAGACTGAAAGGAAGAAAGAAGAGTTACTTATTCAAGCTGAAAAAGAATGGCGACTAAAAAGTCGTGCCACCTGGATGTCCTTTGGTGACAAGAATACTAAATTCTTTCACTCTTTTGCTTCGGTTAGAAGAAACTCAAAACATATCTGGGAAATAGAAGATGATAGAGGTAATCAATTTACTGGACTTGATAATATAAAAGCAGAAGCTACATCTTTCTTTGGTCACATTTATAGCGATTCTGGAGATTGCTGCATAACAGAGCAGATTAGAATTGCCTCCCTATTCCCTCGATTTTTCAATGAACAAGAGGCTGTTAGCATACAATCTGAGGTCTCTTTGGAAGAAATAGAACAGACGTTGAAAATCTTTGCAAAGGAAAAAAGCCCCGGGCCTGATGGGTGGCCGGTGGAGCTGTATCTTCATTTTTTTGATCTAATGGGGAGCGAGCTGAAAGAATTGGTGAATTATTCTAGACTTAATGGTTACATCTCTGGTGGTTTGAATTCTACCTTTGTTACGCTCATACCCAAAAAAGATAAACCAAAATGTTTTGGTGATTATCGTCCGATTGCCCTTTGTAATTTGCTATACAAACTCATCTCCAAAATTATTGCAGATCGGTTAAAGTCTATCCTATCACAACATATCTCTCTTGAGTAATTTGGATTTCTGGCTGGGAGGCAGATACATGATGCTATAGGCATTTCATAGGAGTTGATACATAGTATGAAGATATACAAGAAGAAAGCTTTGCTTCTCAAGATGGACCTGGAAAAAGCATATGACAGGGTTAATTGGTCTTTTCTCAGACTGATTCTCATTCAAATTGGTATGCCTCCTTTGATCATTAAGTGGATAATGGCATGTATTACCTCCATGAACATCTCAGTTCTTGTAAATGGGAGTCCATCTGAATTTTTTAGATGCTCCAGGGGAATTCGACAGGGGTGTCCACTTTCTCCCTTGTTATTTATTCTTGTCATGGATGGATTCAGCAAAATGATCAATCATGCATTATTGGGTGGACAGATTAAAGGAATCAAGATAAAAAAAGACTGTGTGATTACACATATATTATTTGCTGATGATGTTCTAGTGGCAGGTGTTGATTCGTTTGAGGAATGGTTTATATACAATGAAATTATACAGGCCTTCTGCAGTGCTTCAGGCATGAAGGTCAGTGCTGGGAAATCTAATTTTTATCATTTATCTTCTGATGATGGACATCTTAGTGACATCACTGCAATTCTTCCATATAAGTGTTGTCTTTTGGAACAGGGATTTAAATATCTGGGATATTATCTTAAGCCAAATAATTATCAAATTAAGGAGTGGTATTGGCTGCTGAGAAAATTTGAGGCCCGAATAGCTCATTGGTCTTACAAGTATTTGTCCAGAGGGGGTAAGCTTATTTTGCTGAAGTCTGTTCTTTGTAGTATACCTGTCTACTGGTTCACATTGTTGGAAGTTCCATCATCCATTATTAAGACCATCAATAGATATTGTTACAACTTTCTTTGGTTTGGGACAACAAACAGTGAAAAACTCTCCATGGTTGCTGCTGATGCCATTGCTAGACCTACTAGATTTGGTGGTTGGGGTATTAAAGATTTGGGTACCTTCAATACTGCCCTGAGACTCAAAAGTATTTGGAGAAGCCTGTTTGGAAATACACTTTGGTCTAGACTCATTCACTGTAAATACATCAATATGGACGTTTTCTGCTGGATCAGAAACCCAAAGTTAGTAAGCTGGAACTTCTCTCCTTTGTGGCGGGGTTTCATGAAGATTTTCCATTGGATCAAAGCAGACCTTGCATGGCAGGTTGGATCTGGTGCTTTAATTCGTGTCGGGATCGACCCTATTTTAGGTATGGAAGATAACTACATCCTTCCAGCTGGTATCACACAATATCTTCATATCCTTGGTTTGGCCACTTTGAATAAGATTCATTTGCACAGTTTGAGTCTTGATTATAATTCTAAGTGGATATCTTCAAGGGATCTGGGTCTTTCTGGCTTTTTAGCTCGATCTTGGGATGATTATATTACTAAATTAAATTCTATTGGTGTTTGCCTGAATCTTGAGCCCGATCAGCTTGTTTGGGGAGGAAACCCTGCTTCGGGCCACGTTACTGCGGAGATTGCTTATTCCAGAATTTTACAAAATAAATTCATATATCCACAGGATTGGTGGTATAAGAGGCTATGGCAGTGGCCTATTCCCACAAAGCTTAAATGTTTTTGTTGGCTACTTATACAAGATAGATTGAAGACATGGGAAAATTTGTGTAAACGTGGCTGGAGTGGTCCAAGTTTATGTATTCTGTGTAAAAGAGAAGCTGAATCAAAGAAGCATCTTTTTGTCCAGTGTGAGTTCACTCGCAAAGTCTGGGATGTGATATCAACTTCTTTGAACATTTCTCAGTTTTGGGATGTTGGAGATTTTAATCAGTCCTTACTGAATTAGTACAGACATTGTAAACAACATTTCTATGTTGCTATATGTATTCCTTGTTCTATTTGGTACTCCCGAAACTGTGCTATCTTTCAGAATATATCTCCTGATGTATCTCAATGTAGTATGACTGCATTAAAAATGAATGATTCTTGTAAAGATGATGTGCACAGGTTGAAGACAGACAGAATCAACATTTTCAGACTTAAAGTGGATCAGCCTACTCTATTTTTTGATGGAGCTTCTCAACATGGATTATGTGCTGTGGGGGGTGTTATATATTTGAATGAGTCTCATTATTTCTCTTTTAGACTCAACTGTGGTGCTGGATCCAACATGAAAGCGGAGTTAATGGCCCTCTGGTGCGTTCTCAAAGTTGCAAACATCTTTGGTTTGGTCAATATTAAGGTTTTCGGTGACTCCAGGGTTACCATAAAATGGGCAGCTGGTGAGTTCAGTCTAAACATTCTGAATTTACGTCATTGGGCCCTCCGGACACAATTGGAGATATCAAAGCAGCAGAATATTACTTTTGAACATATCTTTAGAGAACATAATTCTCTTGCTGATAAACTCTCTAAACAAGCTTTATCTGGCATTGAAGGGCAGCTGATTTGGGAGGAATGGTTTGATTGTTGCCTTCTGGACTGTGGGTCCGTCTACTTTTTTGACTGACACTTGTTTTAATCTCTGGATTGTTGGTACTGCTGGGTACTAGCTTTTTTATTTTGGATATATGTAGAAACTCTATGACTAGATGAATTTTGCTGATAGGGACATAATGGTTAAATTTTGTGACCATAGAATTACACTTATACAGGCTGGCTGATGTAAGAGTTAGATTATATGATTCGACTGTAGAATCATGATCTTCATTGTACTATTTGATTCCTCATGAATATCAATAGTAGCTTTTTTCGCTGGAAAAAAAACATCACATCTTTAATAATTAAATTATATATTTTAACATGTTTTACAATAACATCTTATATCTTTCATATTGATACAAAATTTTAATTTATTATAAATCTAAAATATAAATTTTATAGTATATCTTTCGTATTATTATAAAACTTAAATGTGAAAATATATAATAATGAGTTATGGATATTTTATATTTTATAACTCAAATCCTAATCTCTATAACTTTGAGAGCCCATAGACCGTATTCTCTTCCTGTTTTCTTAACTTTTCTCTCATTTGTATTGTTGTATTCCTTGCAACAATCATTTCCCTGTAGCATTGACTTGTGATTTTTTGAATGTCTCAAAGCAAAATATATTTATCCTTGTTAATTATACAAAAGTACTCATAACTTATCATTAAAAGTTTCTTTTAACAGCCCATGCAATAACTTGTCATTAAAAGTTTCTTTTAACAGCCCATGTAAACCATAGCTTCGGCATTTTAATTTTTTTAATTTTCATGATTATCCTGACCCTCTTAACCGTAAGCATGCATGATTTAAATAACTTATCATTAAAAGTTTCTTTTAACAGCCCATGCAATAACTTGTCATTAAAAGTTTCTTTTAACAGCCCATGTAAACCATAGCTTCGGCATTTTAATTTTTTTAATTTTCATGATTATCCTGACCCTCTTAACCGTAAGCATGCATGATTTAAATAATAGTTTCAATGGCTTAAAAGTATTTATTCAATATTAAAGGTGATTATTTTGAAAAAGCTCATTCTACAGTTTAATAGAAAGAGTGTAACTTCTTCTCTGTTCATTGTTCATTTTAGAGGTACATGTATCCTTTTTAAAAAGTATTAAAATATTATAAAAAAATAATATATAAATTTAAATTAGATTTTGAACATTTACAAAGATATATATATAACTACATAAATTAGATAAATTAAAACCATAAATCCTTTTAAGAATGCAAATGTTAAAGAAAGATTTACATCTAAAATTTCTTTATTCTTTTATACTTTTAATAAATCCCCTTTAAAATAAATCTATACTAACAAAGTTAAATAGATCTATACTAACAAAGTTAAAGATAACCAAGATTGTAAATATATTATTTGAATAACAATACAGTAATAGTAATGCAAATGCAGAATCAGCCTATAATAACAGTAATGCAGATGCAGAATCAGCCTATCATTACCGGGGTTCCAATTCAGTAATTGAAGCCTCGGCGATAGATGAAGGAGCTCGAGGTGTTTGCGATGGAACAAAAGAAGATATGGTTCTTGATGTATGTGAAGAACCAGAATTGTCAGTGGAATTGGTGCGCACGGAACTCACAAAAGCAGGTTCTGTGGGTTCTGCTAACACCATAGCTTCACTTGACAGCATCAAGTTGACTGTAGACATTGATGGGCGAAGTGATGACCTGGCTTGTGTACACAACCATCCAACATGGATGCATCTCAACGCTTGTTCCTGTTCTTGACCGCTGCAAGTTTCAATTATTGCTGGATCAATCATGTCCACAATATTTCCTCCTTTGTATAATCCCCATGCCTGCAGCACTAAAACAGATCGTCAAATTTGCGAACCGCAGAAGGATTATTCCAAGATATTCATATCAAAACAGATCAGCAGTCAATTCCATGATCGCATATGACTTCGCTAAACAACCTATTGTGATTTGCAAATATAATGGAAACAATATCTTACCCATTCTAAAAGGATCTGCGTTTCACGGGGTAAATTAAAATCCGTGTTTCTTCTTCCACTTATAATTTCCAGAAGAAGAATCCCAAAGCTATAAACATCAACTTTAACAGATAATTGCCCATTCATAGCATACTCTGGTGCCATATATCCTCTGCAAATTACAATTACAATGTCAATTTACAAACATGTTTGGCAATCAAAAAGTGAAAAAAATGTAAAAGAGAAAACTGTACTAGTCCCCTGCATCCTACAAGTCCCCTGCATCAATTGAAAGCCTGTTAGTAAATCCGAGCGATGTATGTTTTGAAATCTTACCGAGTTCCAGCAATTCTTGTCCTAACATGAGTTTCATCTTCATCAAAAAGTCTAGCTAACCCGAAATCTGCTATCTTCGGTTTCAACTTGCCGTCCAACAAAATGTTCCCTGCTTTAATATCTCGATGAATAATCCGGAGATGAGAATCCTCGTGCAAGTAGAGAAGCCCTCGAGTTACCCCAAGTATGATGCTGTAACGCTTCTGCCAATCAAGTTGCCTGCGTTTATTTGGATCTGTATCGACCATCCAGGTTATATTAAATTATGACGACCGACTTAAGTACTTTTAACCATGTCAGGCATGTTTTTCATTACCTACATCAATGTTTCAACTTTCATTCACTCACAATAAAATGAAACCGACTCACCGAATAGAATTTTATCAAGGCTATTATTGGGTAAGTATTCATAAACCAGCAACTTTTCTGATCCCTCTGCGCAACAACCAAGTAACTTCACAAGATTTCGATGTTGAACTCTGGCCACCAGCTTAACTTCATTCAGAAATTCTTTTTTCCCTTGCGCAGAATGTAAAGACAGTTTCTTCACTGCTATTTCGTCTCCCTCTGGACTAGTTCCCTGTGAGGTTCAGAGAAAATTCGTGTAAAGATTTTGTATTTGTCTTCAGTGGAGCTATCAATCTTCTCTTGTAAGGGTGTCGGCTACTGTAAATAAGATATTGTAAACTACTAGAATAGAGATTTTCGTAAGGTATGTTACCCTGTATACAGTGCCAAATCCTCCCTCACCGAGCTTGTTATTATCATGAAAATTTTCTGTTGCAGCTACCAATGTTTCCATTTTAAAAAATGTGAAATCATTGGACAGGCTAGGAATCCTACCTAGGACCTGCCCCTGGCTGTTCGGTTGCTCACCTTCTTCAATTTGTGAGTCGTTTCCCATAAAGTGACCTACACAAATGAAAATTCACAGCTATATCAGAAATTGGAGCAAACATAGATTGATGTAATACAATGGACTAGATTGGCATATTACAGGAAAACAGACAAGAATAGCAAAATGGATAGCAATCTCGAATACCATCATTAGGCCTTCCAAATACTCCATTCTTCAATCGTTTCCGAATTGCAAAGGAGCATACGATTAACGGGAGAAGCAAGCCCCCAAGAACACCTAAAATTAGGGGTATTTTGCTGGTAGACTTTTCTTGTGCCATTTTGCCGGTAGACGTCCAGAATTATCGGTGAACAAACTGTCAATTGCTATTGAGAGACATTGTTTGCAGTCGTCAAGAGAAATATCTCCCCAGCACTGTGCCAGAGCGAAGATCGGACGACGCGAGGAGTCAATAATTGAACGGGAAGCAAATCGATTCGCTGCAGATCCAGATAGAATATCAGATGACAAATTTGACAAAAGCTGCCGCACAGCCGCGAGAAAGAGATCAGGGTCGGAGGAGACGCTCTCTTCATTTGTCAAATTCACTACAAAAGTATTCAGTTCTCCGATGAAATTATAGTTTTCAAAACGTAAGAAGCAGAACTTTTCGTGGACTCTACTACCAATGTTAGTCCCACAAGTTTGTAGAACATCAATCTTTGCTTGTTGTGAACAATTGTAGCATTCTTGGACGGTTGCGTCTCCTCTACATTGGAGGAGGGCATATACTTGGTCTGGACTTTGGCCATATTCACTGCTGTTAAACCTTCTTTGGGAAGCGTCTACACGGAGGATATTCAATGCTGTATTCAAATTGCTCACATACTTACTGCCTTCTGAATTATTGGTCGTGTTGCAGCGGGGAGGCGGCCACGACTGTTCGTCTGAGCTGCTGCAAATGTGTATAGGAAGATAAAATAGGACAATATAGATAACCGGGAAAGACCATGAATGCTTTCCATGGAACCTGCTCATCTTTTTCTTGGCTGAAGGCTGCAGGAGGAGGGCTTTCATGCTGCCTAGAAAGGCTTTATCCTCTGTCTTTCCCGAAGAATGCTACGGAAAGGGTGGGTTTTCAAGTTGGCCTTCAGTGCAAAATGACCATAGCGATTTCTTGTGGTCCCCAGAGAAGATTAAAAGAGTCACGCTATGGTGACCTAAAATTCGATTGAAGGAGTAAGAGTCACGCTCTAGTGACATTAAATTTGATTGGAGTTTTGTCTTTGGAAAGGTCGTGCACCTAAAATTCCATCTTGGCATTTTGTTGGTTCAATAAAGTCGGGCGGCTTGACCCAAGACTTCGCTTGATTATGGAAATTCTACGGAAAGGGTGGGTTTTCAAGTTGGTCTTCACTGAAAAGACTAAAAGAGTCGTGCACCTAAACTTCCATGTTGCCATTTTGTTGGTTCAATAAAGTCGGGCGGCTTGACCCAAGACTTCACTTAACTTTTATGTCTGACAGCTAACATTGCTTTAGACTTCGCTTGACTTCTTGGTCGTGTGATGTGCATCAAAATAAATTACATTAAATGACATGGTACGAAGTGTATATACGTGTTCGTGTCAAAGCACTAGAGTGCATAACTTGGTGTACACCCTTGGATCTTAGGCTCAGAGTCACACCTCAAGCTGAAGCTGTGTACACTTTGGATTCATTCGGGAACGAATATTGTGCGGGATATCATTGGGTTGTGAAATGTCTCTTCTAAATCTTGTGGGGATACCATTGATGTATGGAGTATTATTTTATTTGTTTGTATTATATATATAAAAGCATGAAAAATTATTATTATTATTATTATTAAAAGTGTTTTATAATTATTTAATAAATTTTATTTTTATAAACGAAAGAGTTAAGTTTTTTTAAGTCACTTGAAGTTTTAAATTCTGTGAAGTTGAAATACCAAATAAAGTACCAAGAAAAAATGTAATTAATTAAAATTACTATTTTATGGTACTTGATGTAATCTAAAAGTTTTAAGTTTTGTGAGGTTGAAATATCAAATAAAGTATCAAGAAAGATGTCATCCATTAAAATTACTATTTTATGGTACTTATGTAATTGAGAAGTTTTAAGTTTTAGAAGTTTTAAGTTTTCTGAGGTTGAAATACCAAATAAAGCATAAAAAAGATGAGTATTCTTTTTCTGAGATGCCATGAGTTGTCAACAAAGCCAAGGAGTCGTTTATATACTTCTTAACCAACTTCTAATCTAAGTTTCATACTTCCTCCCAAAGTTGTCACATCCGGTCATCATTGTTGTGGATTTTTCCCTGAAGAGTTGTATTGTTATTTCGAGCCTTCCAACCTTGTGGCATTAAAGCACATGTTTATGTTGTTTAGGGTCTTAAAAGATTTATCTATAGTTGTATTATTATTTCGAGCCTTCAAACCTTGTGGCATTAAAGCACATGTTTATGTTGTCTGGGGTCTTAAAAGATTTATCTATATGGGGAAGAACTGTCCACCATCAAGTGTTATGTAGCTCTCTGATATACATGTAGGTCCAAACATAGTATTTGGCTCAATATTTGGGACGCTAACTAAGGAAGCTTGATCATGCTCTTAGCCATTCTATTCGACTACTTAGTTAGTTTATCTAAAATTGGTTCCAGGTATACCTAAGGGATGTCTGATATTTAACCTAGGATATGTGGAAGTCAAATTTCATATACAAGTGCTATTTAATATGGTACTACTCTAAGAGGTATCAATAAATTGTACTAGGGTGTCCACCATTGTAACTCAGTACAACTTGTATTTTATGCGTGTTTTGACATAAGCACAGCTTGTTGTAAAACCTTGATTTGGAGACGATTTTAAAGCTTTAGTAACTCTAAAATTTATGTACCTGTGAGTTTGACGTTTTGTTTTGTAGTATCTTGATATGTTTACTCTGCAAATCCATAGATTTTAGAAATTTTTAATGTGCCAAGAAAAATTTAGGGTAATTTTCTTCAAACTTGCTAAACATGGACTTTTCAAAATAACAAACTTGTACTAATTGCCACATGTTCAATATTTCAAATATAAATATGAAATTTGTACGAAAAATACTACGGTTTGTCTTTTTCCAAAACAACTAGTGGTTCAACTCAATTTGGATCTCTCCAACTACAAATATAATAGTTTTATCCAAAACACATGTTTAGGGTTAGTTTTTGGCCTAATCACATACCCTAACTTACACAAAATTTATCTTGAAATTTACAGTGATCTAGAACCTAAAATTTTGACATACTTTCTTTACTTTCTTATGTCCTTGATGTAACATAAAAATTTCATTTGAAGGACCCAAACATTTTTAGACTCATAAACTTCAAAGAAAATAGAAAAACACAAAGATAGAATAGATACTTGAATCTTTTAGAAAAATATCGCCCAATATTTTAAGGTTGGAAATTTAAGAATTAGTAATATTGTATTTTGTTTTTTTTGATAGATTTTTTTGTATTTTGATATAATAAGGGAAAATAACTGATAAGCCAATGAGCTTACTAAGTCAGCCCGTGTTATGAAATTATTAAAAAAAATATCATGGCTTATCATCTACCCCCATTCCCTAATTAAATATTATTATGAATGATCACCCACTCATATAATTACATGCCCTAAAGCACATGTCATCAAACATGGCAAGGCAAGGTAATATTATCTCAAGGAACAACAAAGTATCACCACCTTGTATCTTCATTCAAATGTTGCTTTGGTCTATCATTTGAATCCCACATGTGAGACTTGAGGGAAGAGTGTGGGATAGTAATGGAGTTGTTAAAATCATAACACCCTTCATGGCAAATCCAATGATGATTTTGGGTCCTCATGTGGTGAATTGTTATGATGTGAATTATGTTTGGTATGAGAACAATTCCACTAGTTTGTGCTTACCAATGAACAAGGTGCAATGACATTGGAGTTTAGTTGGTTCAAGACAAATAGTGGGGAAAACCAAGGTGCGACAACAATATGAAGTTGTTGGTTTTGAAACTTCAATGGATAAGGTGTGTAGAAGGGATAGGGGATCTAAGCTGTTGAGTTAACTTGCACACTGTACCTCAAGTCTCAAGTTGGCTCTCCTTCTTTGTAAAATTGAATCTCCATTTCTTGAATATTCTAACTCAAGTTATGAGGAAAATTGGGAGAATTGGTGTCGACTTCAATCCATCATCAGTTATAGTTTGGAATTTGTGAATTAATGGAAAGAGTTGGATGTGGGGAAATTCCCTATATTTGATAAAATTGAAATACAGAGGACCCTCCATAGGTATGAGGACCTCATTACAGACACAAGACCATCTCTTATTTTTTTCTTTTATTAAGGCAAGGCCAATAAGAGAAAGCATGGAATTATAATGAACACCATTCTTCAATAGAGGGAAAAAATCAGGCCTTGTAGGAAAAATGATTTTCCCTCAAAACCCATCTTATGAATTTGAACAAAAAGACTTCTTCCTCGACCTCAAATCTCAAAATGGCTAATGATAACTCTATTGAAAAACTAAAGGAAGAAGATACACTTTAGCATGAATAAGAGCATGCTCAAGATGAGGATATACAACTTAAAGGCTCTTAACCCATGAATATTAACCAAAAGGAAGCTTTCAATTTCCATGATTTTCTTTAATTTGATCACTGATTCCATTATTAATGCTAACTTCCATGATTCTCTTTAATTTGATTAATGCTTCCATTATTTTCTTTAATTTCATTAATATTTGAATGTAGCATTTTTTAATACAAATTCAACGATATATGTTTTTTTTTAATTTGAAAAAAAATTATGATAATGAACTTCAACTTCTTATTTAGCATTTCACTATAAAGATAGCTTGTAAAGTTTGTAGTTAGATTTTTTTATGAAAAAGGTAAGGTTATAAGTTAGTAGCTCGGCCATTAACAAAAAAAAATTATTCCAAAATATGTAATAACACAACTTTTATGTTGAGGTAGAAAACTGTTTTCACGATTCAACTTTCTTTCTTATAGTTGGGTTATACTTTAAAACATATTGCATATCTTTTATATAGTTGTAAAAATTGTCTCCAAATATGTATGGCAGGTTCCATGCCTTGTCGTTTGTTTTGTTTTCTTAACTTTTGATTTTGTATTTTTATTCTCTTTCTGAGTGGACATTTGAGTTCGGGAATAAAACATGCATGGCAGGTTATACAAAATTTGTCTCTACATATCCATGGCAGGTTCCATGCCTTGTCTTTTGTTTTGTTTTCTTAACTTTTGATTTTGTTATTTTATTCTCTTTTTGAGTGGACATTTGAGTTTGGGAATAAAAAATGTGAGGTGAAATGCCAATATGCCAAATGACCCTGTAAACAGGGCTGCACCACTTAAGTGTAGATTGGAAACCTTTCCCAACTAGGCTGGGGTGTAAATATATTTATATTACAACCGTCCTTACAAGAGCGTAAATATTTTTCAAAACCGTTACTGTGGGTTTAAATATATTTAGTGCCTTCCTAAATAAATCAACTGATAATATGTTTTAAATTAGGTGATTTGAGAACTTTTAGTACCGATAATATGTGTTTAAATGTGATTACTGCCTGCCTTACCAGAGCGTTGAATATAGAATTTTTAGTTCGAAGCACTCGTTAAAGAGATAACTTTCATTGATATCAACAACCGTCGTAATCTTAAATGAAGATCAAACATAATCAAATTGCATCAACCTGCCTTTTTAAATTTTTTTCTCTTAATAATATATAACCACACATTTTTTATTCGCCATAATGTTTCAACAAGGATGATATGTATATCATCCAAAACTGGAATGTAAATGCAGAATGAACGTACAATTACTCAGTAATTGCAGCCTCGGCGTTGGATGGAGAAGCTAAAGGAGTCTACAATGGAACACACCAGAAGATATAGATGCAGATGTATGTGAAGAACCAGAAGAAATACAGGTGGATTTGGTGTCTCGGGCAGGCAGAATTACACAACTCACTAAAACAGCTCTGGTAACATAATAAAATGAATTAAGAGCATCAAGTTGACCGTAGCCATTGATGGACGAAGTGATGACTTGGCTTGTAGACATTGATGGAGGAAGTGATGAGAAAAATTTCTGTCGCAGCGACCAATGTTTCCACTTTAAACACTGTGAAGTCATTGGACGAGCTAGGAATCGTACCTAGGACCTGCTGGTCGGTTGCTCACCTTCTCTGATTTGCGAGACGCCCCCCATATAGTGACCTACACAAATGCAATTCACAGCTAAATGGAGCTTGAACATAGAATGATGTAATTCAATGGACATGAGTAGACCAGAATGGCCATGCTGGAAGACGTTTCTGGTGGTAGATACGCAGGATTCGAAGAATCTTTCGGTGTTGCTGCTGGTGGAGGCGCAAAATTGGAGGAATGTTTGGACTGATATTGAACAATGCAGCTTCCCGCCAAAGCCCGAGCTCCAATTCTTCCAGAATTATTGGTGAACAAACTATCGATTGCTATTGAGAGACATGTTTTGCAGCCGGCAAGGGATATATCTTCCCAGCACTGGGCCAGAGCGAAGATCGGACGACGCGAGGAGTCAATAATTGAACGGGAAGAAAATCGATTTGGTGCAGATCCAGATAGAATATCAGATGACAAATTTGACAAAAGCTACCGAGCAGCCGCTAGAAAGACATCAGGGTCGGAGGAGACGCTGTCTTCATTTGTCAATTTCACTACAAAAGTATTCAGTTCTCCGGTGAAGTTGTAGTTTTCAAAACGCAAGAAGCAGAACTTTTTCTGAACTCTACTCCCAATCTTAGACCCACAAGTTTGTAGAACATCAATCTTTGCTTGCTGTGTACAATTGTAACATTCATCGACGGTTGCGTCTCCTCTGCATTGGAGGAGGGCATATACTTGGTCTGGACTTTGGCCATATTCACTACTGTTAAACCTTCCTTTGGCAGCGTTTACATGAAGGATATTCAACGATGCATTCAAATTGCTCACATACTTACTGACTTCTGGAATATCGCTCGTGTTGCAGCGAGGAGCGGCCATGACTCTTCGTCTGAGCTGCTGCAAATGTGCATATTAAGATAAAATAGGACAATATAGATAACCGGGAAAGACCATGAATGCTTTCCATGGAACCTGCTCATCTTTGTCTTGGTTGAAGGCATGAGGAGAGCTTTCATGATATGCCTAGAGAGGCTTGATACTCTATCTTTCCTTGAGAAGCAAGCTGGCTTTATACTAAATCTAATACTCGATGAATCAGAATGATGAGGAAATTCTATATATAGAGGAAAGCAAGCAGGTAGTGAGCTATAAACGCAAGGGTTTTCAAGTTGTCCTCCATTTCTAAATTGCCAAACCGATTTCTGCAGAAGATTACGAGAGTTGAAGGTCTGGTCAGCTAACGCGTTTTCTCTTTTGTTTGTTCAAAGAAGTCTGTCTTGCGTGGAAGGGCGGCTTGACCCAAGACTTCGCTTGACTTCGCTTGTCTTTGATGTCTGACAGCTAACACTGATTTAGACCTCGCTTGACTTTGATCTTCTGAAGGGTTAAAATCAAATCTCACGGAGTCACGAGTCACGTAAAAACAAGTTAAATTAAATGGTACGTTGGCTTCATTAATCTACCATCTAAACAAGTTAAATTAAATGGTACGTTGGCTTCATTAATCTACCATCTAAATTGGTACCGACTGTCTACACGTTGGCTTCACGGAGTCACGAGTCACGTAAAAACAAGTTAAATTAAATGGTACGTTGGCTTCACGGAGTCACGAGTCACGTAAAAACAAGTTAAATTAAATGGTACGTTGGCTTCATTAATCTACCATCCCAATTGGTACCGACTGTCTACACTTTGGCTTCGTGTAAATTAAAAGATTATAATATTGTCGGGATATCGTTAGCCGTCCAAATCTTGAACATTCTACTGTCTACATTTGTTTGCTTGCTTGCTTTCTCTCGATTTTTTATTTTTCAAAAAATAGATGCGAAAAAAAGATGTTACCAAGGGTTCTCACATTTTTTATTCTTCTAATTAAAAAAATTAAGATAAACATTTCCTAAAAAGAATTTAAATTTCTATTTTTATCCTTCCCATTAAGAAATATATAATTTATAACAACATTTCAATTTACACAAAGTGTGTTTATAATAAAATCATTTCTACTCTTTAGGCTCTATCAAGCGCAAATTTGTATTAAAAGTAAAAAGTAGTCTCTAGTTTAAGTCTCATATTTACTTTTTACCTTGTATTAAAAGTAAAAAGTAGTCTCTAGTTTAAGTCTCATATTTACTTTTTACTATGTATTATTCTTTTTTGTTTATGACTGACATAATATTTACCAGTCTCTAGTTTAAGTCTCATATTTACTTTTTACTTTGTATTATTCTTTTTTGTTTATGGTCCACATAATATTACTTTTTACTTTGTATTATTCTTTTTTGTTTACTTTGTATTATTTTGTTACTTGAAAACACTCGACAAACACTCGGCACATGGTGTATTATTTATATAGCTTTTCATCTTTAAAAAACTTGAAGGATTGTTCACATTTAAGAAAAATCCATATAGCTTTTCATCTTTAAAAAACTTGAAGGAATGTTCACATTTAAGAAAAATCCATATAACTTTTCATCTTTAAAAAATTTGAAGGAATGTTCACATTTAAGAAAAATCCAGTCAAATTGTAAACTAAAACTTTGGAAATATGTGGATTTCCTTAATGGGAGTATATATATATATAAAAGGAATGTTCACATTTAAGAAAAATCTAGTCAAATTGTAAATTAGAACTTTGGAAATGTGTGGATTTCCTTAATAGAAATGTGTGGATTTCCTTAATAGGGCAAATAAATAAGTATATATATATATAAGTTTGGAGTATTATAATGGATTAGCTTTTCTATTTTTTTCAAAGTGTTTTTATAAATATTTATTTTCGGTTTATATTTATTCAAATGGTTATTAGTCAAAACATCAAGGTTGTAATCACGTTGCTCACAAACTTAATGCGATTTGTATAATTAGCGGTCAAGTTTCAATAAGGAGTCAGCCACCACTTAGTTTCCATGCTGCTGCAAATCTTTTATTAACAGATAATATGATAAAGAAAACAAGAATAGATTTCCACGAAAAGTACCATGAAACCTTTCCACAAAAATTTATCATCTTTTTTTAGGGTGAACGCAGAAAGGGGCTCTCATCATACTTGGATACCTGGAGACTCTTTTTTTTCACACAGGAAAAATGCTATACTTTCAATTATAAAAGTATATGAAATGTAACAAAGATTACAAAAAATAGTTCATGGATCTAAAAAAACAGTCTCGATCCCGATCATGACCACTAAGAAACATCCACAGAGGCCTATCCCCAATAACAACAAACAAGTAACCATAGCTCAACCACCCACCAAGTAAGGAAAATACCATAACAGAAAAAAAATTCCCCAGAGATAATAATGTCAGCTAACAGTATCAAAAAGGAAATTATAGGCCGCTAATTGACATATAAATATGGGGATTGATCCCTAACAAAAAGTAAAAAAACAAAAATTGAGATGTTAAGGAGAAAATATCTCCAAAACACCATGAGACTTCCTCCCATAATTCATAATGAATCCTCCCCTCCACAGCATCCAAACCCCTTCTAGATAAGGCATTTGCAACAGAATTGTCTTCATAGAAGATGTGAGTAAATTGAACCTGTTGATCCATCCAAGGAGTGAGAACCATAGCTTTTACGGATCCAACACCACTCCCCCACTTAATGATGGACAAAGAATCCCCTACTATTTGCTATAAGTCAATATGTTGGAGCTTATCATACTATAGAAGAAGCCAAAGTGCCAATAATTTACCTTTTGTATTTATTCTAGACCCACAATTCATCCATAAATTAACATGTCGCTTGTGATCCAATTCTATAATAACACATGGACCGCATTTACTATCAATTTCCTGAGAGGCACCGCCAAATTTTGCTCTGCATCCAGATGAGATAGGTTGCAATGGAATTTTGTGTCTGATCAGAACAGTCGAATGATCCGAGGAAGATCCTATAAATTCCAAAAAACTTGCAATAGCCTTACCTGCACACCACTCAGGATTTATGATTTTATTTTCAAAAATACATATATTTATGGATTTCCATGTTTCCCAAACAATGAAACATGCCAATTCCCCCACCTTTCGATTCTGATTAAACCAATTATGCAGAAATTCCTATAGTGAGTTACCAAACCAAGCCGATATGCTTGAAAAAGTGTGCTCGACAAGTAACCATATTTTTGCAGAGAAGGAGCAACTAACAAATATATGGAGGACTGATTCAACATCCTTATTACAAAGTGAACATAAATTTGGACCTATAAAACCTATTTTTTGCAAGTTATCCCAAGTGAGAATCTTATTTTCCAGAGCTAACCAAGTGAATATCCTAATCTTCATTGGTAGATTCCATTTCCAACATCCGTTATACCAACATTCCTTTTATGCAGGCAGGATAGATATAATCACTTCATAAGCTAATTTTGTTGATAGCGATCCATCTTGGGCATTGCATGACCATTTTAGCCGATCCTCATCAATCGTGATCTAAATGTTGCCCCGGTAGAGATCTAAAACATATTCTGTCCATTATTTTGTGAGACCACCCTAGATACCTAGCTGAGGGGCACTAATCCATTTATGTATTGGATTGCTAGATATATTTTCGATCAGAGCATGATTGAGAGTATATATGCCATGAGAACGAAGAATGAAGATGAATTCTGGAGAGAATCTGAACTTCAATGGGATGTCGATGATGGGATCTTCTCCAACCTGGATGAGTCTTCCATTCCTCGGATACCAAGCTAACCACTCTGCCACCACCGTAAGGGAGGATAAGAGACTAGCCCAAATATTAGATATACCTTTCTTATTCTTGTTTGTAGATCTAAACCATTGTGGAATAGTTAAATTCCTGATATATTTATCGTTAATAATGCAGCTCCAAAGACTATCCACCGTTAAAGCTCGCCAAAGACTATTTTCTAAAAGTGTTGTAGAGAATAGATAAATATTTTTTAGAGACCAACCACCTTGGTCATAAGGCCTAGCTAGTCTTCTCCACTCGACGAGATGAAATTTGTGTTGATCCTCGCCAGACTAGATGAAATTATGAATTTTTCTCCTAATACCCGATAAGATTGATTTTGGGACTTTGCACATGGATAACCAATATACCCCGAGATCCTATAGAATAGATTTTTTTGATGTTAATCTACCACCAATAGATAACCACTTCCAGCACCAGTGGTGGATCCGAATATCAAAACACATGACGAGCCATTGCCAATTTGTATAACCATTTGGTTTTATAAAGTACCTAAGATACTTTGTACCATCCACTAGATCATGAACATTAGTTGCTAGATACTTTCCTCTAGTTGCTCGACATCCAAATTGTGTTTTAAAATAACAGATTTTCTCTCATCTATAGCCATCCCCTTGGACTTGCAGAAAAGGTTTAATATATTTTTATTTTTCTCCCATTCAATCTTTTAAGCCACCCCGAATAGCATCACATCATCCACAAATAATTGATGAGCGATTGCTATCTTAGAGGTAACCTTAATTCCTTTAATCACTGCACTTTCCTTTGCTTTATGGATGAACATGCTTAGTCCTTCTATTACAATCATAAATAAGAGTAGGGAAACATGATAGCCTTGTATTAGTCCCCTAGAGATGGAAAATAAGTATGTAGGGAAACCATTTATCAGAATAGTAAAATTAACTTATGTGACACAAGCCATTATCCTCCTAATTTCCCTCCATGGGATACCAATTTGCATTAATGCTAATTTGAGAAAACCCCAATTCACCTTATCATAAGCCCTAGACAGGTCCAACTAGAGAATCAGAGCCTTTAAATTCCTGAATTTTATGCTATCGAAAGCTTCTTGAGCCACACCTATGGCATCAAGAATCTACGTGTTTTCTAAGAACCCAGATTGTTCCCTTGACATACATTTGGATAGAACTTGCTTGATTCTTTTTGCAATTATCTTAGCAATTATTTTGCAGACAAGATTACACAAAGAGATAGGTCTATACTCATTAAAAGACACATGATTGGAAGATTTTGGTATTAAATCAATAAAGATTGAGTTCAGGGCCACCAGAATCTCACCTGGAATTATGTTATATTCCACCATAGCTAATAAATCCTCCAACAAGTTATACAAACGAGAAATTTATACTTAAAACGAGAACCTTAGCCATAAAAACTCACTTTTTTGCATAAAAAACACCAAAAAACAACTCCGAATAAAAAAGCAGTGCTACCAGTAGCACCACTTTTTTTTTATGATTAAAAATATAGACATGGACCAAAACAATCGTTATTGGTGTTTACAAAAATCTTAAAATCAATCCCTTAATTGAAAACTAATGCTACCGGTAGCACATTGCTTTCAAAAAATGGAAGTATTATATCATTGTATCATAATTTCAAATTGGATTTATTAAAACTATTAGTAACACTATATAAAAGTAGCACTGAGTTAAACACAAATTATTCAAGAAATTATTTTACCACTCTTTCCATCTAAAATAAAATAATTTATGATATTATTCATAATAAAACCATATATTAAACCATAAAATGTAGAAGTTATGATATTTGGATGCACAAGAGAGGGAACGCAATATCACACCTTTCTGGGGGGAGTAAAATTACAACTTTCTAGAAACCATGGATGGTATCGTTGAAACCCCAAATCGACCCCCGAATTGAAAAGTGGATCTCCTAGAATCACTGTCATTTTTATTCGATGTTAAAATTTTAAAAACAATAACTTGAAAGAAATATATTTTAAAAAATAAAATTAAAAAAGGAACCATGGGGGAGTAAAATTACAAAAAATATCACCCCTTTCCGGGGAAGTAAAATTACAACTTTCTAGAAACCATGGATGATATCGTTGTAATCGAAACCCCAAATCGACCCCCAAATTGAAAACTGGACCTCCTATAATCACTGCCATTTTTATTCGATGTTAAAATTTTAAAAACAATAAGTTTAAAGAAATATAATTTAAAAAAATAAAATAAAAATAAATAAAAAAGCAAAAAAATAAAAATAAATAACAAATCGTACAAGAAAACTTATAAACAAAAACTTTTAAAAAATAAATAAAAAATGAAAAAAAATTGTAGAAAAAAAAGAAACACAAATTAAAAAATTAAAAAAAATTACAAATTAATATCAACCTTAAATCGACCCCCAAATTGAAAAGTGGACCTCATGTAATCACTCTCATTTTTATTCAATGTTAAAATATTAAAAAAAATAACTTTAAAGAAATATAATTTAACAAAATAAAATAAAAAAAGTAAAAATGCAAAATGCAAATTTTATTAAAAAAATTCAAAAACAAATAAAAATAAAAATAAATAACAAACGTACAAGAAAATTTATAAACAAAATATTTTAAAAAATAATTAAATAAATGAAAAAAAATTGTAGAAAAAAATGAAACACAAATTTAAAAATTAAAAAACAAAAATTACAAATACAAAAAAAAATAACATTTAAGAAAATTTAAAATCCATGAGAGAATTTTTTTTTAAACAAATTATATTTCAATAATAATAATAATTTTAAAACAAATTCAAAATTGACAATTTTTTTTAAACAATTTAAATTTTTTTATAAAAAAAGCTTAAAAACAAAATAAAGTTAAAAATTAACAAACAAAAATTAAAATTAAAATTATATCAAAGTTTTAAATTTAAAAAATAAAAAATTAACAAATTTAAAATTTTTAAACAAAAATTCATATTTAAAAAAACGAAAAAAATAAATAAATTCAAACCCTCACCCCCCACACTCCCTGTCTGCTCCCCCTTCCTTCCATCCCTCCCCCCCGCTTTCACCACCCTCTGCCTCCCTCCACCCTTCCCCTCCCTCTCCCCACCCCCCTCCCCCATCCCCCCCTCCCTCCCTATTTGCATTGTTTGTGTCCTTATTCCCATTTTTCTTTTTCTTAGTTTTCTTCCCTCCGGGTTGCTGGTTGCCTTGAGAGTTATGTACTAACAAAACATCTAAAGGAGGGTTGGGTTTAAGGTTTTGGGTGTTAATCTGATAAGTTTCTGGTGAATTGTGACTTGAAAAGTTGGTACCCGTGCTAACTGGATTGTTCTCAACTGCACTGATCACTCCATCAGCATGAGGTGTCGGGATATGTTTCGTTGGATCAAAGTTTAATATTGGTGCATCAGGAATGATTTCGTAAAGAATCCCAGATTGAGCATAAATCAGATCTAACTATTGGGTTCTTAAGATGGCTTCCTCCTCTGAGGTAACCCCAGAAGTCGAAACATCCTTGGATATGTAAGGTAAACGTGATTTCAAAAACCACTCTAATAGAAATTCTGGAGGAATCTTAGCTTTAATGAGCCTCTTCCTTCTTCTCCCGTCCTGATTATGGTCAAATATGTGAGTGGCTTTGTTCTATCTAAATGTAGAAAAAAGATCCCTTCATACATCATACCGGATGGGAAGTTGGAAGTGATTCAAAAATATCGTTGCCAAATTGTAGAAGTTATGATAAGTAGTGGATGGTAGTTCGATGTACCATTTAGCTATGACACTTGCTATGACCAAATGACTGTATTGAGCACATATAACATCTAATTCGTAATCTTGAAAAAGAATATGGTCTTTACATTTCCTTACTTCTACAAAGAAATGTCCCATTAAAACCATTGAACCCACTACATACGTATAATTTGACGGGTCTTTAAATTCTTGCATCAACGTGCTTTTCGACCTAGTGCATCTCAATAAATAATAATGCACATTTTCTGGATTATCTGCCGGTGCAATGACTGCAAATACATCACCTTCTCTAACCAAATAAAAAACACGATCATAATCTTTGTCAATCACAACCACTTCATTGTCGTGCTCTACATCGCTGATATTTCCAAATGGGGGCAATGGTGTCAATTCTTGTTGTCTCCATGGTTTCACAAATTTGTTAGTTTGGTTTTGACACTCATCCAAAGACTCTACATCATCAATACATGCAAGACAGAAGCAAGACTACTTTCGTTTCTCGATTGCATGTATATTTTCCATTTTCTTACTCCTAATGGAGTGTAAGCCCCTTGTTTTCGAGATTGCAGTACAATTATGTTGCATTGATCTGTCAACATCGCCCATTGCAATATTCCAGAAAAACCTTCTCACATTACCCATCCTTTCATTGAATTCATGGCTCAAATTTTGTTTGTACCAATTAACAACATCGTATGAATTTGCAAGGCGAGAAGCAGAGTGATTCATTTGATATCTCCTAAGTGCACGTTTCACGTAGGCCCCAACACCATCATGTTCGCCTTTTCTATGTCCCGTTTCAAAAAAAATCCATGTGTGGTGAACATCTGTGTTTCTATGAAGGCGAGACAACCATAAGAATGATCGTGTCGATTTAAAATGACCAGCACAACCATCTGACCACACTTAATGTTCTTTAAAAGTGACACTTTTTCTTTGTAATTCTTGAAAAAGCATACCAAAACAATGTTGGACAAAACATGTATCATGTGTACGATCATCACTGATGTAGAAATGATATTCCTTAATCACTTCACGATTATTTTCATTGCTATCAAAACCATCGACATCAAGCTCTGCATGTCTATACGTAATATGCACAAGTATAGATACCTGATCTAAATGATAATACTCACTCTGTATCTCCTTTTGCGGAGTGAAAGTGTAATTTTCTGCAAAGTCGACAATGGATAATATTGTACCTTTTGGAAA
The DNA here is from genome assembly GCA_027924585.1 of Larix kaempferi. Classification (NCBI taxonomy): domain Eukaryota; kingdom Viridiplantae; phylum Streptophyta; class Pinopsida; order Pinales; family Pinaceae; genus Larix; species Larix kaempferi. The sequence continues at coordinate 3,239,745 of BSBM01000729.1, read as the reverse complement.
TACATCTCGTGATTGCTTGAACTGTAAGTCCTGCCATCGTGCTGAGTGAGAGTGCTTGATATATTTATATATTTGATCCCTGAAAAAATTCATAAAATCTGTCAAAGAGATATCGCTTTCAACTAAATCAAGCTTTACTGATGTTGTCATTGAATCTGTAACTGCAGTATAATCAACATAAACATATCTCTTCCATTTCACAATGCGATTTGAAAATTGATGATCGTTTGCATCAATGGGGTAGTTAGCATTACAAAGGGCCAGATTAGAACATTCCTCACATTTTTTACTTCTGATGCATTGTTTCTTATAGAATACTTGATCATTCTCAAACGCACATAATATTTTAGATACAAATTCATGAACACTAGAAGGAGGGGGATTATTTGTCCAACACTGCATGCCAAAAGTTAGAAATGTCTCATAATATAATTCGAATTCTACATGGTATCGACAACAACATGTGTCACGAACAACGATGGGATTGACATACCATGGTTTAAGCTTCACAAATGTGCTAAGGGAAATCTTCACGTCAACATTACTCTCCAAAAAAGTTTTGAACATTTCCACTTGAGTGATCTCTGTTATATGTTTTGCATGAGTTTCATAGTTTCCTTTCGATATATGACGTCGCACAGCATCCTTTTCATTTGGTAAGATACATGAGTTTAAATGCCAAAACTCTTTCACCCCGTCCCTCACATTATCTAGAAGTCTATCTTCATAAGGTTGCCTACAGATAACACCCCAACATGCAAATTCATCATCCTCATCTAACTGAACCCAAAGGTTTTTATGCTTCCATAAACTTTTTTTTGATTTTTTTAATGTTCTTGCAGTCGTAGACAACCAACGACTAGTTGTAGTGTTTTTTGCCACAACGCCTGTTAGAATTGCTTTACGAGTAGCCATGAAATTATGAGATCATTTTCTTGCAAGTGATGCAAGGACCAAGGTCAGATTTTGTGATACAATTTGATTTGATTTAGCCTCTTTGGCATTTTGAATGCTCAATAATGTAATTGCATCTCTTAGACATTTTCGATTTAACAATCTATGTAACAATTGAGCTTGTTCTATGACAGAAATACCTTCAAAATATTTTTTGACTATCTTATTTTCTCTATAACGAGCTGTATGGTCAGGCATCGGAGGTCCCATTTCTTCAATTTTACTTGAATCCAAATTCTCCAAAAAATTATCGTCAATGAAGATATTGTTGCAGCTTCCAATTAATCTCTATAAATTGGTAATTGTGGTAAGATGTTGTATGTTGGATGTCGACCTTGCATTAAAATAAATATAAATTTATGAGATTGTGAACTTTCAAATCAAATATATATATATATATATACTCAAGTATTATAAAGTAAATTATAAACATATAAGGAATTATTTACTCATCAATCACGGTCTCAATATCGGCGCTACCCATAGTTTGCTCCAAGTTTGTCATTTCCTCGTCACCTCCATGTTCCTCATTTCTTTCATCAACGTGCTCCTTGAATATTTTCATTCCTTCATCATTGCCATGTGCATTCACATTTTTCATTTCTTCGTCATTGCCATGTGGATTTCTTTGTCACTGCCATGTGCCTCCACGTTTCTTTCCATTGCTCTTTTTTCTCTTAAATTTCTCATAGAAACACGAGATTTATCTTTCCTTACCTCTTCATCAGCTCTGGTGCGATCATATTTTTTTTCACATTTCTTTTGGTTTCCCATGTTGAAAGAATTAAAAACCTAAAATCCAATGCATGAAAATATATGAGAATTGAGAGTTATATGCTGAAAAAAAAGAACAGTATTGACCCAACAAGAGTGATATGCTAAGCACTCTTGTACAAAAAATTTACCAAATTGTCGAATGTGGTTGTCATTTATGTCAAAGGAGTTCAGTAATGACAAAGGAATAACAAAGGAAAAGTAGTTCAGGTGGCCTTGGGAAAATGCTTGTCGTACTTAATGGGTGAATGATAAAAATCATTTGAAATTACCATGCTCTACCTTATAAGAAAAAATTTCCTTATGCTCTTATAAATAAAAATGTTCTTATACCTTAGAAAGAAAATACCTTGTTAAGAAAAATGTCTTTGTGGCCTTATGAAATGTCCTTGCTTTCAAATGTGTGAACTTGGATAATGTGAACTCTCGGCTGGAAACAATACAGATTATGCCACCTCTCACCTAAAAAGGTTAAAGATCAACTCTCAGCTGTAAACAAACTCTCGGTTCAAAAGAAACGTTCGGCTGAAAACAAATCCTTGGCCGAAATAATTTGGAAACCTATCTCAGCCGAGAGATTCTATATACAACTCTCGACCGAGAATCACGGGCATCCCGTTCGAAATAACGGGAATTTAATATTTAATGTGTCGGCCCCTAAAAGATTCTCAGGGCATTATGTAACAAAAATTTCGATCGAGAAATGTTTTAAACTCTAGGACGATATTTTAAAGTAACTTTCAGCCGAGAGTTTTCGTTAACTCTAGGTTAATTTTAGAGTGGAAAAACTTCTCGCCCAAGACATTTTAAATCTCTCGCCCGAGATATTTTTTTTGGGCCGAGAGTTTTTGGTCAACAATTCCAGCACCATTTTTGCAGAATTCAGAAATGTGTCACTTTAACAAGGTCGGACCACTGCAAAACATGAGAATTACATGTCAGAGTTTATACCAGTAGATTCATCATTCAATCTACTTTCTCACAATACAATTTTTTTTTAATTTCATTTAGTATTACTATTTTTTACTAAACTTTATCATTACAAAATTTAGTGACTAAAAAATCAGTCACAATGAAAATTCAATATCATCACAATGACGAAGCCAAAACAAATTAAAAAAATACAAGGATGTTCCTTGAAGTGTCCTCTTCAATGGGTTGGTTTTAGTTTATACCAGTAGATTCATCATTCAATCTACTTTCTCATAATACAATTTTTTTTGAATTTCATTTAGGATTACTATTTTTTACTAAACTTTATCATTAAAAAATTTAGTGACTGAAAAATCAGTCACAATGAAAATTCAATATCATCACAATGACGAAGCCAAAACAAATTAAAAAAATACAAGGATGTTCCTTGAAGTGTCCTCTTCAATGGGTTGGTTTTAGTTTGTTTGATAAGAGTCACATTTGAATGAAAATGGGAAGACAAAAACATGTGTCGATAATATACCATTTTCTGAACATATGTTGTTTCGATAAATAATAAAAAATAGTTCCCAACTCTTAAAAACCTCAAAATATAGTATAGGAACAAGTTTAGTGTGTGTAGATTATGAGACTACAATTGTTTTCCCTAAAATGAATAACCATCTATCAAAAAACCGTTGTCAACACAGGTCACTCATTATCCGTACCTAAAATTTGCAAGTATATGCCGTTGGTTGACAACAAATTTGTCCCACGATATATCCATAAAAAATTAAAAAAATACGAGTAGAAAGCTAATTCAATTCTCTAAAACATTTGTGTTTACTTCAAGTTAAAATTCCTAAGAGATATATGTGTTTGAAGAGGTCAAAGTTAAAAAACATAAAAATTAGCAGTTTTGTTTGTAAAAAACAAGCCAAAATTGTTTCCAAACTTCATGTTTTGACCCCTTAGTCGTTAGAAGGTCTCTCAGACTCACCTAACCTAGAAAGTGTTTCTTCTACTGGTTGTTCTGTTTGATGTTCCTGGTTTCCTCTTCTACTCTGTGAGGGGGTGGATCAGGATAATCTAGTCTTCGCCTCGGTGCGAGGACTTCTCTCTGTTCACGAGAACGTACTTGAATACTTTTGGATCTGTGTATATGTTTATCAGCTATGGTGTCTCATAGAAGACACTAAGAAGAAAATCTACAAAAATAAAAATCAAACAACACACACTAAAAAGTTCCTGAAAGATGTCAAATAAGAAAATAGGTTCCTTCCAAAGGAAAGTCTGGGATGATAAGGGAACATAATAGAACAGTGAAGGAATGAAGGACAGTTACCCAGGGTGCACAATACAATCATCTTGGGGCCAATCATTTAAATCACCAACCACCTTCCCAAATAGCTACACGGGGTTTCCTCCCACGTCTGTCCTAGGTATAGTGGAAATAGCCTTCCACCGTCACCTGTGTATGAATCCTAGATTCTATATACTAAGGATACCAACCATGCAGAGAGGGTATGGTGGGACAGTCATAGGTCAAATCAATGTGCATGGGCAGGGTAACAAAGCGCGAAACTCAAAAGCACAAAATGGTACTAATAAGTCCTCATACGCGCACTGATCCTGGTACATACTCAATTGAATATCATAGGGGTATCTCCTCTACTCAATCTCGCTCGACCTCGCACTTGACTACAGTGTGAGTGGAGCTTCTCGGTTAAGCTTCTACAAAGGTGGATTTTATCCCTAAAATAATGACAACTATGTTTTGAAAATTGTGAGTGATCGTGAAGGATTTAACTCAAAACTCCCTACCTCCACAATCCTACGAATGCTATTAGGTGTGTTTCTAAACTAGAAGAAAACCTAATATTCTATCCAAGTTATTGATTATTTGCTTTAAAAATGTACTTTCAAAACTTTCAGAAGAAGTAAAACAAGTGCAACTAAAGAAATATATTCTTTAGCTGAAACATGAAGCACTTAATCACCACAAATATGCACTCTCTCACTCTCAATTTACTTTCAATGCAAGTCCTAACGATATAATCTGGAATGCATATGCAAAATTTTTCTATCAAATGCAATTTTTGGTATTTTTGAATGCAAAAGGTAAAAATTTAAAGTCTAATGTGCAAAATCAAACTTAAAGCCTAAGCATGCAACTACTCAAACAACTAGCTATGCAAAAGAAAAAAAAATTGATGCAAAGCACTCCTAAATCCTTTAAGCCACTTACAAAGTATTCTACCAACGCTAACTTATAAAATGAACCAAATTTTTATGCTTTTTCAAGATGATAACAAAACTGAAACTCAAAATAACACACTACCAAAGCAAATACAAAATCTTTAAGATCTCCCTATTAAACAGTGAAAGAAGCCATAAACCTTAAGCTTCTTATCATGTAAACATGCCAAAATTGGGAAAAGCATACACCAATTAATTTTTGACCCAATAAAATAAAAGGAACTACTAAGAAATATGGTTTGGTAAAGCTAGGTCTGCACACGAATAGTGCAATCAAGGTCCTAAACCACAGAAAAGACACTTGAGCTTTCACCACAAAAGAGAGACCAAAATCATAAGGAAGGAAAAGAAACCAATATAAAGAGAAAATTCACTCAAATAGATACAAATAGGGTCAAATAGACTCAAATAGGTTCCAAATACATTCAAATTGGAGCAAGTAGATTCAATTAGACTCAAATTAGGGTCAAAAACACCCACAAAACACCAAACTAGTTCATAAACCCCCAACTTCGGTCAACAAGCCCCAAATTATTCAAAACAATCCCAAATTGCTTCAAAAGTATCCACAACATCAAATTAAGATCAATCAAGAGACAAGAAACCACTTCCAAGGGGTCCTACACAGACCTAGGATCAACAGGGACTCCAAAAAATGCAATCAAAACCCCCAAAAAAGCTCCAAAATTGAAAAAATCATGTACAGGAGGTACTCGCTAGTGTAAAAGGGTAGAAGTGCGAGGTACCCGCAAGTGTAAACGCTTACACCTATGAATTTGTCTCAGACCCACGACTGTAAGTACCAGAACTCGAGAGTATGCAGAAAAGTCCAAAAAAATGCAAAATCCAACTCAAAACTAAGCAAGGAAGGGTCTAACAAAGATTAATGACTGGTCCTAACATGAAATTAAACTCAAACCTTCAAATATACTGGAAAAAATGGCCTTCGATACCCCAAATAAGATAGGGTTCTCCACAGTGGAGTCGCCAATTCTTTTGTTAGGGAAAACTTCCTATAGCAGGGGTGAGACTACCAATGTACTGGGGTAAAAGATAGACATACAAGGTTCTACAAGTATAATTATAAAGTAAAGAGATTAGGGTTTAAGAGGATATGTAACTTATTCAGAAGTTTGATCCAACACTCGTTTCTTTCTCTCTAATGCAACAAACTGCAAAAACATTCAACAAAACCTTCCTCAAACCAATTTCACTACAAATAAAAGATTGATATTTATAAGAGAATAAAATATCAAATTGTAATCAGATCTGAAACACACATGACAAATCATTTGGAAAAGGAAGAATGACCGATATTTATTAATGAATGAAGAAAGTACATCAAATTACCTTCCTTCAAGCATGGGACTTCATGAAACCAAGTTTCATGGTCTCCTGCTCCTCTTCTCCAAGGATCCCAACCTATGATCATATGTGCTAGGGTTTACAAGCAACTAGGGAACAAGTGAGGGGGAGGTGAGTCCAAATTCCTCTAGCATAACACTATAATGGGATTGATATCCTTTCATGGTACCTCTCCCTCTTTTATATAGCATGTGAAGAAGGTAGGGTCGAAGAGAAAGTAGTTACAACCCTAAGAGGAGGTTCCAAAACCACCCGAACCAACCATTTTTCTCGAATATATATATATATATTTTAAGTATTTCTGAGGTACCTGCGACTTTGCGATGGAAAACAACCAGGTGACCCACGACTTTATCATGTGAAACCTGTGGGTTTTTGGAAAACGTGCGGGTGAAGAGCCTTCCACCTGCGTATTTGTGGAAAAATGGTAAAAAACAACCTTTTCTAGAGAAGTTTTGGTCACTAAAAATGTTCCTAAGGTTCCTATATATCAAATGGGTCATGAATTAGGTAATTCCATCCATATAAAGTCCCAAATATGGCTCTTCCATCCACAAATTTCCCTTTTTGTGACTCACAGTAATCTCATGAAGTGTCGTCATGCGACGAAAAAATGTAAGTGTCGTCACGAACATAGAAGTGCCAATTTTGGCTATAACAAATGCCCCCTAATATATGAGGTCATAGGGTAAGACGATGGATGAAATACATTATAAATAATAAAGGGTTGGGTCATGGAGTCGGAGAAACTAGAGAAACCAAGAATCATAGGCTCGATTGAAGTACCTAAAAGAAAGTAAAATGTCAGACAATCTCATACTTGGTATAAATGTCCATGTTCAAATAGTGGAACATGACATCTAGGAGGATACGATAATGATCGAATACATAAGTATAACTAATGTATTTATCATGGCCACTCACATACAATCGTGGATCCATGAGGAAAGTATAAATATGAACATAGCCACAGAAATAGAAAGGTGGATCTATGTCAAAACAGTAGATCATAACCATAGAGAACAAATTGGATCTATGTCTCATCAAGAGCCAAAAAGAGTGTGGCTCAGTCTTGCGCAAATTGGGCTATAATAGAATATTACAAATGTTTCCATTAACCCAAGGTCTTCAATCCAAACCATCTCAAGGTACGAATCCTAACCATGTGAATAAATGAGTTGATGTCGAACATGGAGGACATCATTTGATTATTGGTCATTGATGTGAACCATTAACAAACACGAGGGAATCCAAACGATAATGAAAATGGGCCCCAAGGTACCTATTACATTCTAACATGTGTGAATAGATTTTCTTGAAGTCGAACACCTGAAGATTCCATCGGGTAAGGGACATTAATGTATTCCCATAACTCAATGACAAGGGAAATTTCCACTGATGGCTGCAATCCCCAAGGTACTACCTAAAACTATAGACTTCATTCCCATAGTAAGATGAGTTGAAGTCGATGGGAAGAATTCCATTGGAAGGGAGGCCTAAAAGCATCCTCCATCATCCAATGCGAGGGACAATCAAAGGTTGATTTGATCTAGATTAGGACTGAATACATGATGAAACATATTGACACCAAGGATTGGCTGACACATGAGGTCAAAGAAACTGCAGAATGGCCGACACAAGTTGTATTCTTGAACAATGAGCACGACACAAGAGTGACTTAGGCATCTTTGAACACAAAGGGACCATGATATAAATTTGCAATGTAGGATACATTAACAGATTTTCCATATGATTGGAAGAGTAACCAATCGGACGAGTAATAAAAAATCTGAGATCAGGTATATCCTAAGGCCAAAACTAGAATCCAACTTGTTTGATAGACTCAAAAAGGTGCTTTGTTTAAGGACAAAATTGACTTGCTCCCATTATATTGAAAGACATTGAACACTCTTCCCTTCCCTTTTCTCTTTAAGGTACCTTTTTCATTTTTTAACGAGCTTGACAAATAACTAAAGCATGCTCGATAAGGATCCAACCATGTGTAATTTTATGAGTCCATGGAAGGGAAACTCAAGACGTTCTTCTTTGTTTTACGAGTTTCAATAAAAGATAGACTAATACTCGATAAGATACTGGTCCATGGATTTTAATATTGAGCCCATCTTTGTTCGTGCTCATCGGTGTTTTCATATTTAAACAGTTTGAAAAACTTAAAAACGAACTCTATACACCCTATCATGGATTTCACATCAAGCCCGAGTTGGTAGATGGTCACTGGTGTTTCATAGTTTGAGATTCTGAAAATCCTAAAGAAGACTCCAAAAGGTCATTTTTCGTAAATTTAGTCTCCTCACCCGAAAAATGGTAAAACAATGTGAGAGAGAACTCTTCTAGCCAAGTATGACTAGAGTTTTACTTTTTTCGTAAATAATCCACAAAGGTCTGGAAAAGGGGTAAACTTATAACTAAGTGGATGTCCCTTTGATTCCTTTAGGGATTCTGAAGTGAACAAGTATACTCAGCGATTTTGTCAATTTTAAGGAGTCTAACAATAGCTCAGAGAAAACTCCATAAAAAGCTTTCTCGTAAAGGTTTAATGAGCCCGAAAAGGTAAACTTGTGACCTCCTTATTGTTTTTAACGAGCTCTAAGGAGATATGAAAGAATGCTCGTAGTCTCCTTACTATTTTTAACTTGCTTGAAGGAAGGGTGGAAGAATGCTCATAGTGGGAGGGGATGAGTGTCAGGGGTATGCAAGACTAGTTCCAAGCGCATGGAACAAAAGTATGCATAATGCAAGGAACATGATCAAGATAAGGACACTCAAGGTGTGTCTCTTCCAGGTAAAAGGTGTCAAATTGCGAAGGCAGAATGATACATGGCTTAATGGAAATGATATTAGATATGGAGGCTTATATAACGAGCTAAAATCGTGTAAGCCGACATCAGGCTCATCAGCTCAAGCATGATCAAAATAAATGCACTTTCAACTTAAACACAAAAATGGGAGCCTTATAAGGGATGTCCATAAATATGTGAGGAATAAATACATGAGGCTTCTTCTCAAAGTCATGGTAAATCTAGAAAGGTTCCCGAGCCTTTGATAAAAAATCAGCATGGGCACCAAAATGGCATAAGGGTGCTTTCTAGGGTGACCCATGTTAGGTAGGATCTGTTGTCGGACTGGTGCACAATGCATATAGAGATGTCTAACACACCAAGATCCAACAGGTTCGGCCCTATGATGAATTCATATGGCAAAAGGTTCAAATGCATCATAACAGTGGGGAGTCCTAAACCTATATGCAAGGTTCTGAATGTACTTGACATGGTCAAACAATATATCGAAAAAGACCAGTAAGAAAGCATGAGTCCAGCTAAGAATCCTGTCTCTAATAAACATTAGTACCAAAATCATATCTAAAACATATGTAAAGAAAGATCCGATACAAGTAACCGTGGTAGAAATACTTTCAACTTCACTATCATCAACAATAGACATATTGTAGGTAGATTTAACCAATGAAGACTCTATAGTACCAAACCCTGAGGACTTACAATCAACAAGATCAACTTCAGGATGAAGATCAGAGTTGAAGGATGTGATGGAATCTGCAGGAAAAAAATCATCATCACGGTAGTTGAAAATTCTAGAAGTAGAATCAAACTCAACAGGAACACTGATTTGCGAGTCTATGGGAAAATCCAAGAATCAATAGTAGGAAGATCATAATCCAAGGTCAAACCAGGGATGGACATAACTGCAATTGGATCAAGATCCAAATGAATGGAAAACTACATTATAGACTCTAGAAAATTTTTATTAGAAGGAAGTATATCATCCCAGATAGAACACATATCCAAACATTCAGATGGAGGTATCACCTGGTCAACTGTTGGGACCAAGTCCCGAGAAGGTAAGCATGAATTCAGAAGCTTCCTCTCAGTATCAATTGTACCTAATGGATATAAAGGTTGGTTGAACTGAGTACACTCAACTTCAGAGGCTGAAAACTTCCAAGGGTTCTTAAAGTTCGAAGACTTAGATTGAAACTCCTTATTTATGGAAGGTGTGGCAACTGTTGAAATTGTGTGCACAAGTAATGCATTAGCTTGCAAATCACATGGAGGAAGATTAAAAGTTCCCATTAATGAAGGATCAATACCCACAATAATGTTTTTACAACTCCTCGTGGAATGGCAAACTAAAGGAATATTGGATCCATGATCCTTATTGGACTCATTACTGTTTAAGGGTAGTTGGTCAATTGTTATAATCTTTCCTTCATGTGGAAATTTTATGACGTGAAAGATTGAAGAGGCTACTTCCATCATAGCTTGATTCCAATTTCTCCCTAGTAATAAATTGTAATGAAGTGGGGAATCAACCACTTCCACATCCACTTTAACTACTTCACCCCCTAGCTCTATAGGGAAAGCCAAGATAATTCCTTGAGGTTTAAAAATATGGCCGTCAAAATATTTTAACACGGTGACCGGAGGAAATACGTCAGGTGATCCTAAATCCTTCCAGCATGATAATGACACCACACATGTGGAGGCACCCTCATCCACAACTGTCCGATGAAATTTAGTGTTTCCAGATCTAACTTGAATTTGAAAATCCACATGGTAGGGTAAACAAGGATTCCAATTATCAAAATCGAAAGTGACCACTTGACTATCTGCAGGATGGAGAGCCCCTAAAGCTGAAAGTAAGGTCTTCCTTTGATTTGGACAAGTATGGAGGATCTGAAGCATAGACATCGCACAAGGAGCCTGAGCCAAATATTCAACTATGATAAAATTTTGTGTATCACTCGCATTAGGATTGAATGCTACTTTCTTAAGAACACCTTTCGGTATTTGAGGCATAGTATCATTGGGGGGCTTCTCTATATGCAAAGAATTATCACTGTTAGCATTCATAGGTTCCTTAACTTTGTTCCTAGTATGGAAATACACATCCCATTCACACATGAAAATTTCTTTGGATCCTAAACTACCCCCTTGGGAGGTTGCAGGGTTTTGATGACAACTAGCCAAGAGATTTTGTGCCATTTCCATCTTAGGGCATTTGTAAGTTAGATGATCCTCCCTGCATAACAAGCAAATGAATTTCGTCTTAGCTTTCTCATTATCCCCACCAACATTATTGTTGTTGTTATTTGCATTGTTTGTGCCCTTATTCCCATTTTTCCTTTTCTTAGTTTTCTTCCCCCCAAGCTGTTGGTTTCCTTGAGAGTTCTGTATTGACAAAAAATATAAAGGAGGTTGGGTTTAAGGTTTTGGGTGTTAATATGACCAGTTTCTAGTGAATTTTGACTTGAAAAGTTGGTACTCGGGCTAACGGGATTGTTCTCAACTGCACCGATCACTCCATCAGCACGAGGTGCTGGGATAGGTTTCGTTGGATCAAAGTTTGATCTCGGTGCATCAGGAATGATATCGTAAAGAATCCTAGGCTGAGCATAAATCAAATCTAAATGGTGTGTTAACATGGTTTCCTCCTCTAAGGTAACCCCAGAAGTCGAAACATCCTTGGAGATGTAAGGTAAAAGTGATTTCAAAAATCACTCTAATAGGAATTATGGGGGAATATAAGCTTTAATGATCCTCTTCCTTCTTCTCCACTCTTGAATATGGTCAGATATGTGAGTGTATTTGTTCTGTATATATGTAGAAAGAAATCCGTGTCGGCATCATACCAGACGGGAAGTTGGAAGTGATTCAAAAATACCGTCGTCAAATTGTAGAAGTTATGATAAGTAGTGGATGGTAGTTTGATGTACCATTTAGGTGCTACACTGGTTAAGGTTCTTTGAAAAAGTCTCAACCACATCAAATCTTCATTTAGAGAATTGGAAGAACACCATAAGTGAAATGTTGTAACGTGGTCCCTTGGATATTCTCTAGTATTTCCTTCAAAATTTGGGATGTCTGAAGGAAGTTTGGTTGGAACGGGAGGCCAAGTCAGATTGTGATGGACCAGATCATTCATCAATTTTGATAGGTATGGAAAATTCAAAGTTTCCAGAAAGGGTAAATGAGGGCGATCCATTGGGTTCTAGGTTCCAGGAACATTTGTTGCCCATTGGTTGGTGTTGGCATGTGGTTGTCCTAGAATGTGTGGATTTCCAGGATTAGTGAAAGGTGGAGTGGTTTGTCCAAAGTTCCGACCAAAGTGGTGTTGAAATGAAGTATTAGGTGTTCCAAAAGTCCATCCCATCCCTCCAAAAGGTTGACTACCTTGTGAGACAGTTGTCATAATAGGGTTAGTCATATTAGATCCTCCCACCCCATACAAAGGGATACTTCCTTGGGTAGTAGGATGCCCCCATGAACATCTAGTGCTGGTCCCCCCTTGTACAATATGATTACTTTGTGACACATTGAATCCAAAGGGGTGACCATAAATCATACCTCCAGCAAATTGGAAAGGTAAGATTGAATGGGGTGGAGTGGAATTAGAAACAACTCTAATGAAGGGTGGGTTAGAAATAAGCATTTTTCCACTGAAGGGTGGGATAGTATGGGAAGGGATAGATGGGCCACTTCCTGAAGCAATGGTAAAAGTTGAACTAGGAGGGATAGTGGTAGTCATAGGTTGACAACCTGAATGAGGGAATCCAAAAGAGAAAGGGTTCAAATTGACTTGAGTTAACAAACTAGTACCAATAAGTACCATCGAGGTTGGGGAAAACCAACCTGATCCTATTGTGGATCCCATATTAAAAGTCACTCCTCCTACAGGGAAAGTGCTAACTGGAGTAGACATGTTTCTTGACGTAAATACTTGTTCTTTGTTTTCCATATTGAATTGCCTAGACAATGGATTAGGAACGTTGATACCAGCTAACTGAGCAAAACTAGGACTTGGTGGTGGGTTCAAAAGTCCAGATGGATCTGAGAGGTCCTCAATTTCAATGGGACTTAAATTCTCTTCAAGCTGAGGAGAATGGACTCTAAGAGGGTTATGCAACTACTCCTCATAATCTCTAAAGTGTCAGACTCACCTAACCTAGAACTGTTTTCTTCTACTGGTTGTTATGTTTGATGTTGTTGGTTTTCCTCTTCTGCCCCCTAAGGGGGTGGATCAGGATATTCCAGTCTTCGCCTCATTACAGGGACTTATCTCTATTCAAGAGATTGTACTTGAATCATTCTAGATATATGCATAGGTTTATTAGTCATGGTGGCTCGCAGAAGACACTAAGAAGAAAATATACAAAAATAAAAATCAAACATCACACACTAAAAGGTTCCTGAAAGATGTCAAACAAGAAAATATGTTCCTTCCAAAGGAAAGTATGGGATGATAAGGATCCAGGATAGACCAGTGAATGAATGAAGGATAGTTACCTAGGGTCCATAATACAATCAACTTGGGGCTACGCATTTCAATCACCAAGCGCCTTCCCAAAAGCTTGCACGGGGTTTCCTCCCACGTCTGTCCTAAGTACAATGGAAATAGCATTCCACCGTCACCTGTGTATGAATCCTAGAGTCTGGATACTAAGGATACCAACCTTGTAGAGAGGGTCTGAGGGGATAGTCGCAGGTCGAATCAAGGCACATGGGAAGGGTAACAAAGCTCGAAACTCAAAAGCACCAAAAGATACTAATAAGTCCCCGTACATGCACCGATCTTGGTAGATGCTCAATTGAATATCAGAGGGGTATTTCCTCTACTCAATCTTGGATGACCTTGTGCTTGAATCCAGTGTGAGTGTAGCTTCTCGGTTCACCTTCTACAAAGGTGGATTTTGTCTCTAAAAGAATGACACCTATGTTTTGACAAGTCTGAGTGATCGTGAAGGAGTTAACTCACAACTCCCTACCTCTACAATCCTACTTATGCTATTAGGTGTGTTTCTAAACTAGAAGAAAACCAAAGATCCTATCCAAGTTATTGATTGCTTGCTTTAAAAATGTATTTTCAAAACTTATAGAAGAAGTAAAACAAGTGCAACTAAAGAAAGATATTCTTTAACTTAAACATGAAGCACTTAATCACCACAAATATGCACTTTCTCACTCTCAATTTCTTTTCAATGCAAGTCCTAAAGATATAATCTGGAATACATATGCAAAAATTTTCTATCAAATGCAATTTTTGGTATTTTCGAATGCAAAAGGTAAAAATTTAAAGTCTAATGTTCAAAATCAAACTTGAAACCTAAACATGCAACTACTCAAACAACTAGCTATGCAAAAGAAAATTTCTTGTTTTTTTATGCAAAGCACTCATAAATCCTTTAAGCCACTTGCAAAGTATCCTACCAACACTAACCTATAAAATAAATCGACTTTTTATGCTTTTTCAAGATGAGAACAAAATTGCACGGGGGGGAGAGTGTACTTACTTGCAAGTGGTGGAATGTGATTTGGTGACCCGACGAGATCGCTATGAGAAATTGAGGTGAGAGGTTGTATTCACCCTTTTTGCTCCCACAGATGATTTGGTGAATTTTTTTTAGTTTTGAAACTATTTATAAAAATCAGTTTTGATTTTTATCCACTTTCTTAATTTTTCTATATTTTCAATTATGTTTTGAAAACCTTATTTAATCAAACTAATGCACTTTTAAGTCCTTTTTATTAGGTAAAGAATGAGGCAATGATTTTCACTATCTTTTGCAAACATGATCTACTAAGGTTTGTTTCCCTTTATGATACGTCAATTAGGTATAATACCTCCTGTCTTTATGAAATCCCTTTTGATCATGTTATATGTCATTTGTCACTAATCTGGTCATTTCAGGATTTTGTCATTTAACAAGATCACAAAACTTAGTTTCCCTGATGCCTATAAAGTATTTTTTAAGCCCTTGTTAGACTTTTCAACAATAAAAGAGATTGCCGAGCATACTTGTTCACTTCAAACTCGTTAAAGGAATTGAAGGTACATCCACTTAGGTATAAGTTTACCCCTTTTCCAGACCTTTGTGGATTAATTACGAAAAAGGTATAGTCTAGTCATATGTGGATAGAAGAGTTCTTCTCTCATTGTTTTACACTTTGTCAGGTGAGGAGACTAACTCTACGAAAAATGACCTTTTGGAGTCTCATTTAGGGTTTTCAGACTCTCGAAACATGAAAACACCAAATGAGCATGCGCTAACTCGGTCTCGATGAGAAATCCACGAGTGAGTATATGGAGTTATTGTTTAAGTTTTCCAGAATCCTTAAATATGAAAACACCGACGAGCACAAACCAACTCGGGCTCGATATTAAAATCCATGAGTAGGTGTATGGAGTTATTGTTTATGTTTTTTAGACTCCTTAAAATTGAAAACACCGGCAAGCAAGAACAGATCTCGGCTCGATATTAAAATCCAGAGATCAGTATATCGAGTATTAGTCTATCTCTTCTTCAAACTCGTTAAATACATGAAGAAGGCCTTGAGTTTCCCTCCCAAGGACTCATTAAATTACACATGGTTGAAATTTTATCAAGCATTCTTCTCCCTCTTTCTTCGAGCTTGATTAAAAAATGAAGAAGTACTATTGAGTTTGCTTTCTTGGACTCATTAAAACCAACAAGAAGGATATTCTTTAAAAAGAGAAAAGGGAAAAGAAGGGTGTCCAATATCTTTTCAGTTCAAAGGCAGCAAGTCAGTCATATCCTTGAACAAAGGACCTTTTGATTCTATCAAATAGCTGGGTTGTAGTTTTGACTTTAGGATGAATCTGATCTCAGAGTGTTTACTCCTCCGATTTGTTACTCTTCCAATCATATGGAGAATCTGTTAATGTCTCCTACATTGCAGATTTATATCATGTTCTCGTTGTGTCAAAGCTGCCTAAGTCACTCTTGTGTCGTGCTCACTATTCAAGGATACTACCTATGTCGGCCATTCTGCAATTACCTTGACCTCAGGTGTCATCCATTCCCTGGTGTCAATTTGTTTCATATTATATTCAGTCCTACTCTAGATCAACTCAATCTTTTGAGTGCTCCTCGTGTTGGATGATGGAGGATGCCTTAAGGCCTCCCTTCCAATGGAATTCTTCCCATCGAATTCAACTCATTTTTCTCTAGGAATGAATTTTAGAGTTTCAAATAGTACCTTGGGGGTTGCAGTCATCAGTGGAAATTTCCCTCACTATTAAATAGTGGGAATACATCAATGTATCCTATTCGATGGATTCTTCAAGTGTTTGACTTCAAGACCCTTTATTCACACTTGTTAGAATGTACTAGGTACCTTGGGTCCCATTTTCATTATCGATGGGAACCCTCACATTTGTTAACGGTATACATCAATGACCGATAATCAAACGGTATCCCCCATGTTCGACTTCATCTCATTTATTCACATGGTTAGGATTCGTACCTTGAGATGTTTTGGATGAAGACCTTGGGCCTATGATAGCATTACTACATTTTGTTATTTCCCAAGTTGCGTAATATTGAGCCACACTCATTTTTGGCTTTTGATGAGACATAGATCCAGCTTGTTGTTATGGCTATGATATCCTGCTGTGACAAGGATCCACGCTTGTATTTCAGTGGCCATGCTATATACATCTTTCAGTTATGTATTGGATATTATGTTCTATCATCATGAACATCTCCTTATGTCAAGATTGTAATTGCGAGCTGACCTGGTTTTTTGTTTTCAGGTACTTTTGTGACTTCGTCCTTTGGTTTCCTCGTTCCTCCTCTGACTTTGGATTGTAATGTATTTCGGCCATTGTTTCCCTCTGACCTCACACATTAGGGGGCATCTGTTATCGATCAAATTAGCATTTCTTCGTCCATGATCACATCGCCTTGTCGATCACACAAAAGGACACTATGGATGGAAGAGCTTACTTGACCTAGGATGACTTGGAGCCGAATCCTTACTCATTTAGCTTAAATTTTTTATTTTTTTACACCTTCACCATAAATCCGTGACTCCTATACTTGACACATTGTGAGTTACTCGTGGGTCTCTATAATGAAAACCCGCGGGTGCGAATCAAAAAGCTGCACTCGTGAGTTGCTGAGCCCACATGTTGTGAGTCACTCGCAAGTCTCTATATGTCATAGTCGCGGGTGTCTTAAGGAAATTTGAAAAATATATTAAAAGCACAAACTGGGATTAGTTGAGTCAGGTTTTCTAACTACCTCAACTTCCCAATTCAACTTCCTTTCGAAACCAACCTTCCTTGCCTTGCTATAAATGAAAGAGGAGGCCATGAGAAAGGGATCAATTAGAGAGAGTTATGGTTATGCTGAAGAAATTCCAAGTCAAGAGAGAGGAGAAAGGGCCTAGGACTTGGTTGCGAAGGTGCTTGATGCAGGATTAGGTATAATATTTGTAAATACTGCATTATTTGACAACAAAATATTGAGATACTCTTCCCTTCCCAATAAAGTGTTAATATTTATTGTATTTCTATTATAGTTTGATGTTATTTGCATCCATTAATATCAATATTTATTTATAGTCGAATTGGTTTGAGGAAGGTCTGTGTGTTTTGCAGGTTTATTGCTGTGAAGATCGGGAGAAAATATTGGACCAACCACCATAAACAAGGTGCATTTTCTATAAACCTTGATCTTATTTATTTCCAGTAATGTATGCAGAACCCTATGTATCTATCTGTCAACCCCTTGTATGTTGGTAGTATCTATCCCCTACTATAAGGTAAACTCCCTAACAACAGCCCTATTTCGGAACAAGGTGACTTTTCTGTCGAGGATGCATGTAGGCTCCACCTAGAACTCTCCCTTTGGTTCCACTTGTATCACATGCCAATAAGTGATATGATTATGATAGCGTACATGTTTCTTAAGCAAAGAGACATGGAAAACATTATGAGCTTTCATGTTAGCAGGCAATGAAATCCTATATGCAATTGGCCCTATCCTATCAAGGACTTCGAATGGACCACAATATATTGGTGCCAACTTGGCACAACTTCCAAACTTCATGGAACTATTTCTTGGTTTCACTCTCAAGTAGACATGATCCCCAATCTTAAATTCTTTATGCATTCTTTTTATATCTGCATAACTCTTCTGCTTGTCCTACGCTGCCTTCAAATTCTGCCTGATCTTCATAATCTCTTACTCCATCTCCTCAATCATTTTGGGTCCAAGCACTACTTTTTTCACTGGGCTGTCCCAGCTCATTGGAGTTCTACATCCTTTTCCATACAATACATCGAAAGGACTCATCCTTAATGATGCTTGATGTCCGTTGTTGTAAGCAAATTCCATTGAGTGTAAATAGTCTTCCCACTTGGAGGGCTTTTCCATCACATATATTCAAGGATATGATTTACTCTCTCAGTCTGAACATCCGTTTGAGGATGAAAGGTTGTGCTAAACTTCAACTAAGTTCCTAATTCCTCGAACAATCCTTTCCAAAAATTAGATGTGAACTTTGTGTCACGGTTTGAAATTATTGCCTTGGGAAATCCATGTAACCTGAATATCTCTCTCATGAAGATATCTTCAATGTCATTGGCCTTATGAGTGGATTTGACTGGAATGAAATGAGCTTCCTTTGATATCTTTTCCACCACCACCATGATTGAATCATGTTTCTTCACTGTTATCGGAAAACCTGTTATAAAATCCATAGAGATCACTTACCACTTCCATTCTGGAATGGGAAATGGCTGCAACAATCCTACTAGATGTTGATGCTTTGCCTTGATCTGTTGACACTTTTGACACCTATCAATGTACTCACCTATGTCTTTCTTCATACCATGCCAAAAGTACTGCTTCCTTGCTGCTGTTATAGTCTTTTGATATCTTGTATGTTCTAAGTATGGTCTTTGATGTATCTCATCCATTACGAACTTGTTCAAATCTGTACTGTTTGGGATGTACAGTCTGGTGTTTTGATAAATGAGAACATTACTCTCAACCAGCTGATATCTTGCATGCTTTTCATCCATAATACCCGGCTGCAATTTCTCTTTGATCTGAAGGTAGACTTCATCACTATTTTGACCCTCTAAAATCCTTTCCTTCAAGTCTGATTCACACCTACTTACTGCTGCAATATGGAATTTTTTGCTGAGTGCATCAGCGACCTTATTCTCCTTACCTTTGACATGGTTAATATCCAAATCAAACTCGCAAAGAAACTCCATCCATATAGTTTGACTAGCATTCATATTTGGATGGTCAAACAAGTATTTTAAACTCATATGGTCAGTTCTGAGTTCAAATATTCTTCCCAAGAGATAATTCCTCCATCTCTTCAGAGAATGAACTATGGTTGCTAGCTCTAAGTCATGGGTCACGTATTTCCTTTCATGATCTTTCATCTTCCTTGACTCATAAAAAATTACAAACCCTTCTTGCATTAGTACTCCACCGAGTCCTTCAATGCAAGCATTAATGCATACTACAAAATCCTTACTAGATCTACTATCCTCAAAACAGGAGCACTGGGAAGTAACTCCTTTAACTGCTGGAAACTCCTTTCACATTTTTTAGACCATGTGAATTTGATGTCCTTCCTCTGCAATGAAGTGATTAGATGAGCTATCTTGGAGAAGCCTTCAATGAACCTTCTGTAGTAACCAGTAAGGCCCATAAAAGATCTAACATCTATTGCATTCCTTGGAGTAGGCCAATCCATGATGGCTTCAATATTCTTTGGATCCATTGCAACGCCTTCTGCTGATATAATATGACCCAAATACTGTACTTTATGCTGATAGAAGTTACATTTACTCAGCTTAACATACATTTGGTGCTCCCTAAGGACTTGCAATACCATTCTCAAATGCTCATTATGTTCTTCTTCATTCTTTGAATACACAAGGATGTCATCCAAGAACACAATCACAAACTTATCCAAATATTTGTTGAAGACACTATTCATGAGACACATGAATGTAGTAGGTGCATTGGTAAGACCAAATGGTACCACTGTAAATTCATAATGGCCATACCTAGTCCTGAAGGTTGTCTTCCGAATGTATTATTCCTTTATCCTCACTTGATGGTACCCAGACCTCAAGTCAATCTTTGAAAGCACTCTAGCTTCATTCATTTGGTCAAACAAGTCATCAATTCTTGGCAAGGGATACTTGTTCTTAATTGTCACTTTATGGAGTTGCCTATAGTCAATACACAACCTCAATGTTCCATCATTCTTATTAACAAATAACACTAGTGCACCCCATGGGGATACACTCGTTATGATATATTCCTTGTCCATTAATTCCTGCAGCTGCATCTTCAATTCTACCAATTCTGGTGTGCTCATCCTATAAGGAGCTTAGGAGATGGGTGTTGCTCCCAGAATAAGATTAATGGAAAATTCAATGTCTCTCTTGGGTGGTAGTCCTGGAACTTCATCCAAAAATACATCCTTAAACTCTTGCAATATCTGTAAGTATTCTAACCTAGGTCCTTTATCTTCTATTGCATCTGATATATGCATAGCATATAATTGACAACCCTTTTTATAAAATTTCCTCAGTTGTAAGGCTGAAATCTTCCTCACTGAAACATGCTTCGGAATTCCTTTTACCAACCTTGACCTTCCTTCATCATCAAGGAATTCCAACCCTTTCTCATAACATTCCACCTTGTCTCTATGTATTTCCAACCAATCCATGCCAATTAGGGAATCATATAATCCCAATGGAAATACATTTAGTTCTGCATGCGTCAGGAGTCCATTCAATTCTATAGGACACTTCTTCACTACTTCACTTACCTTTCTCTTGGTACTGGTGGCTAATTGAAGTAGCCAATCCTTACCACACTTTATTTTACCAAGAGAACAACTTTCAACTACCTTAGGAGACACATAACTGTGATTAGACCCTAGATCAATCAAAACAAAAATAGACCGCTCAACAATCTTACGTGCAACCTCCACCACTGCTGATTGATGGTTTGATTGGTGATCATCCAGTGCTACATAAATCCTAGTTGTTTCTCTTTCCATATCCCATACTGTAGCTTCTCCTTTAATGTTGTACAAGCTCTTGGGGTTCTTATTTTCAGTCATGAAAACTCTAAGCATGTGGTTCCCTCCACAACCCCAACACTGAAGTGGCCCCTTTGATGTTCCATTTGCTGCTACAGTTGGTTTGAATTCTCTTCTTGTTGGCTGGCCCCGTGGAAATATTCTGGGATGATTTATGAATGGTGGTTTGAATTCACCTTTCCTCTGATCAACCCTTCCCTTGGGTTTACCTTTCCATGCTAAGTGCGCCTTTGCTTTACCTTTACCCTGCTCATAGAAATGCTCTTCCATTCTAATGGCTTCATCCAAGCTTGGTGGATTTACAAACTCTATTCTATCCATGTAGTTATGTGGTAGGCTACCAAGGAAGCATTGGATCTTCAGTCTTTCATCCTTGATGTAGTCTACATACCTCAGCAGCTCCAGAAACCTGTGGATGTGCTCATCCATGGTATTCTGTCCTAATCAGAGTTCGTTGAACTCTTTTCTTTTTCTATCATAATACCTAGATGATAGGTACTTCTCCTGGAAGTATCTTTTAAACCTTCCCCAACTAACTCTTCTTTCGCTAATTCCCCTCACTTGCATGAGGTGTTCCCACCAGATTGAACCTCTTCCACTAAGGTTATGTATGGCAACCCTAGCCTTTTCATTCTATGAATACTCATGCATTCTTAAGTACTTCTCGATTCCAAGAAGCCATGCCTCTACTTATTGACCTTCTTTGCTTTCACCATCAAAAGTGGGAGGCCTTGCCTTCGTAAATTCACCCTATGGAATACGTTTTTGCTTCTTTCTTCCCTTACTCTTGCTGGAAGTGCATCTTGGGATCCCTTGAGAACCCTCAGACTCATCCGACCTGCTAGAGGAAAACCTAGGAGAGCATGTCCTGTTCCTTCTACTCACAGAATGTCTTCTAGCACTTGGAGTTCTTCTCTTAGAATGGCCCCTAGACTGACTTTCCACATTTCTTTCTTCTTAGCCTTCATTGCTTGGGTTAGACCCACCATTTATTCTTTGATGTATGTCTATGAGACTCTGCAAAATGGCCGCATTGAGTTGATGTTTTTCTTCTTGCGCTTTCATCATCTGCTCGTTAAAGCTTACCATAGTCTCATCCAAGTTTGGGAGGCGTTACTTGATCCCTTCTTCCATCAGACTTGCCCTCTGTATGTGATTCTTGGATGTTCTTAGCCAACACATCGTTCTCTGATTCAAACGGGTCTTGCACATCGTTTAAGGTGACCATTCTTACGCCTTTCTGTACGTTGTCCTGTTATACGATTCGTCTTACAGCTGCTGCTATCACTGTGCATATCCAAGACATCTATTAGACATCATAAGCATGCAATTAAACTCTATTATACCCATTCAAACCTGGGACTATTCATTTGAACAATCAATTAATCAACTAAGTTCATCAACACTGTGCCATGGCGCATCTCTTGACCAAAACATCATGCACAGTTCGGCCCAAACAGCTCCTAGTGTTGCAACTGAAGCTCCGATACCACTCTGTGATGTCCCCATGACCTTTAGAGGTCACGGGAGACCATGATACATTTTTTTTGCAACTCAACTAAATACACACACACACACTTGGAATATATTGGGTCCACAATCTGCAACTGCGAATCCGCAATTGCGGATGTGAAAGTGCAAAAATTCCCATCGGAAAAATTACTTTTCCGCAATCCGCAATCCGAAATTGCATATCCGCAATCCACCATGCCCAATCCTCAACTACGGGTGCGGAAGTGCAAAACTTCACATTGAAAAACTTACCTTTCCGCAATCTGCAATCCGCAATCCGCAACTGTGGATGTGGAAGTGCAAAACTTCACATAGGAAAACTTACCTTTCCGTAATCCGCAACTGCGAATCCGCAATTTGCAATCCGCAATCCGCATTGTGGAAGTTGGATTTGCAGAAATCCAACTTCAACCTTCAAGAAAATTTCCCCTTTCGCAATCTGCAATCTGCATTGTGGAAGTATCATCTCTGCCCCTGCAACTCACCAATGCAAACTTTGGATAGGCATAACTTCCTCGTCTTTTATCCAAATGAGGAAAAGTTAGTACTGTTGGAAAGCTCTTGGAGAGCTCTATCCAATGGTACAACTTCCACTCCAAACCGAGCTCTCTAACCCCGTCATTTTTCCAACTGAACATTTTGTGCACAAATCCACCTTGAATGACTTTAACCTTCTTCCTGCCATGACTATCCCCTTCACCTAACCCACATAGGGGTTTCTGAAACACATCAGGGTATCCCCCTCTCTTCCCAATATCAGGTGTAGTCATACAACTCATTCACAAGGTTAATCAAACATATCACAACATGTAAGGTGCATAAAGTTAGATCTAACAATTATATCTATCCCATACAAGGCTTATAATACATTAAACTCATACAATACAATGAGGTATATAACATTGAATTCATCCCTTTACTCGGGCTTTCATATAAACTTCTTTTCAATCAAATTCATGTAATCATACATTCCATAACTTGAACACAAACATCCATATCATAGCAATGAAAGATCATCATTTAACATAACAATAAAGTACTTATCTTTTAACTTTATGAAACTGCCAAGCAACTAGCTAAGTGAGAGAAACGTTCCACCCAACCTTAGATATTTGTCAAGCTTGTACTCTTTTAGTTGAGAGATCACCCTTGAGTTGGGTTGTGTATCCACTAAGGAGGGATATCAGGTTCTCTCATAGTCAAAGTTCCATCCCAATGCTAAGCCAATGTGTAGTTGGGTTTATCAAGCATTCCAGGGAACCTACCCATGCTAAGCCAACCTACATTGGGTTTATCAAGCATATAGGGATATACTGGTCATGCTAAGCCAACTTTGAGTTGGGTTTATCAAGCATACCAAACAACAGGGTCATGCCAAGCCAATTTGTAGTTGGGTTTATCAAGCATGCCAGACAAGTTGATCATGCTAAGCAAACCTGTAGTGGGTTTATCAGGCATACAGGGATATACTGGTCATGCTAATCCAACTTCCAGTTGGGTTTATCAAGCATACCGAACAACACAGTCATGCCAAGCCAGTCTACAGTTGGGTTTATTAAGCATACCAGACAAGTTGATCATGCTAAGCCAACCTATAGTGGGTTTATCATGCATACAAGGATAACAATGAAGGCATTGCTAAGCCAGTGAGCTCAACCATAGAGCTGCAGACATCTTAACACTCAACAGACCTGGCACCCACATTACCTACCACACCCAACACAAGGAAGACCCTCTTCTCTGCTGCATAGTCCCTCAAGGCCTCTTCCCTTCCAGTGCTATTCAGGATGGGAATAGAAAGGTCCAATCGCTAGTTTTATGAGATTACAGCCTTCACTGGGTTTATCAAGCATTTCAACCTTCTACTACAATAAAATAGGATGGTTCCTCTCAGACCTGTGGACTAAGCTCTGTTCCGCAATCTACTCTCTGCGATCCAATCCCGTGTTCTCACGGTTTCTCTATGTTGTTCAATCTTTGTAATTCCTCTTAGGTTCTTACTACTCCTATCACGAGTGGCCTGGTTTCACACACACACTCTTTCTATGGATATGAACTCTATGGTATTTTCTTATTACACAGGAAACGTGATTATTTTCAAGCTTCCTCACGGATGGCTCCTCAGGTCTGTGTATGCAGGAATGTTTTTTTTTAACCCAGTTCTCTCTCGATGATCGATGGTTGATGAATAGTGGTGCGTGAATGGAGGACTCCCTGTTTCCTTCCCCAATGGGTATCCAAACAGGTTCTGAGAGTTCCTGGCATTTGAGTGTCTTCCAGGACAAGAAATCAAAGCCATGCCCTGCCATACAAAATCGAAGGCATGCTCCATACTCCATCGGCTTTAGCAGCAGGGTTCTCAACCACCCTCTGCAACTGAATTAATGTCAACAGGGAGGCCAAAAGGGTTCACAGTCAGACATGTGGCAACATGGGCACCAATCCCATAACCCCCTCACCTCTCCTCTCCCTAGTGGATACACATGGCCCTTTCTCATTGGTTGCCTCCTTAGCTAGCTTCTTGGTTATTTTATTCATTAATAATAATTACATCATTTACATTTATTCATGTCTTAACATTCCATGAATAATCAAACTATCACATACTTGCCTATGCAATAACCTTTAAACATCCACTAGTGGGGCCTTGGCCTTGAGCTCCACACTAGGGCAAATACACACACTGCATATACACAGTATTTACATTAAAGCCAATAAGAATCAAGGGAAAAATGGGGTATTACACAAGTCACGGGAAATAAACAATAAATTATGCTATTAGATCTGAGACTTGAGCGATTATCAATGCAGTGCAAACAACCAATCTCTGCATTCATATAAGAAGAATTGTATAAAAAGGGAGAACACAATCTGACCCATAAGTTGATAGATCACTGAGCATGAAATTATTCTATTAGTTACTGGACAAATCTACACAGTAAAGGATTTCCCTTTGATGACCCCTTTCTTTCCCCTCAGGGGAAAATCTTGAACCATTTTAACATTCAAAATGTTAGTTTAAATAGAAGACAATACAAGCTATTACTAACTTTTAGGAATCAAATTCTATCAATAAACTAAAAATAAAAAAATCTTGGATAAGTTGAAAAGAATGTGGAATTGATGAAGTTGCATGACTTTTTTTACTGCCATACACATCTGCCACTGATGAATTCGATACTTAAAATCTAGGAAAGAATCCTTTGCTTCATGTGTTGGCCTAAAAACTGGGAGTTTGATAGAATAATTGTTGATTCTCTGCCTTGAAATGCTCATTAATTGTTGAATTCGATTCTTCTTGAATCTAAAGCTTTAACTGTCATATGCACTCAAATATTCCACCCGCTGATTTCAAGTCTGGAAATCTAGGGATGATTCTTTGACCAGTGCTAATTATATTCCTGTAAATCTGGGAATTTTAATTAACTTGCCAAATGTTGAGCAAAATACCCTGCCACCCGTAATCATCGAATGTTCAAATTATGTCTGGAAATTTAGATTTGATATGGTATTTGAAGCAATTTCCTTAAAATCTGAAATAAATTATATTCTTGATACCAGTCTCTTATATGTTGTCTCATTTGTTTTTTTTTACAAAAAATGGATAACAATTTACTTGTCAAATGTCTTTGATTCTGGAAATGATGCTTTGTTCATTAATACTATGACACTTTGGAATTTTATTTGTTGTGCAAATGGAATTTTACACACCATGAAAGAATTAGATGATCATCTTCTCTATCCACTTGCAACCTTAATAAATAAAAAGCATTAATTCATGAATAGCTAAAGGAATAAGATGGAGATGACGATTGCTCCGACAATAAGCAAAAGGCTCCAGGGTTGCATGCACTGATTGAAGAAATGGTACTTGTAATCTCCAAGAGTGATCAAATTTATACTTCTAAATTGACTCAGAAACTCTGGTCCTTCCTAGCCATCAGTCATATTAAGTAATTAACACTGAGGTCCATAGTCACCATAGAACATTGGAGTTTCACTATTAGCATTTCTTATTAAGCCATTTTTTATCCTTATTGAAAACCTTAATGCCTTCTTCAAGTCTTCCTTTGAGTCAATATCCTTCATCTTCCGGTCCATGAGATTCATGAATTTTGGAAAATCAATTGTCCCATTTCCATTAGCAACCACCATATTATGTTGCCTCAATCTGTGTTTAAAATCTCCATTGATACCAACATTTGTCTTGCAAAAATAATGAGATAAACCATTCCATTGGAAAAAGAAAACAGAACAAGCAAACGCAAGATATTAATAAAAATATTTCTTCTTATGAATCATTTCTTCAATGTACTCAACGGGTTCTCCCTCCCCCAGAAACCGCAACCATGGAATCAATTAAATTTGTTGCACAAATATATTTGTTCAAATGAAGGAGGAAACCTGCAATATCTAAAGCTCGAACAAAATCACCTCACCTCGGGTGCTTACTTTGACACTCAGATGTTCAGTTTCATTGTGTATATGCACCCTCCATTGAAGTGGCACTTGAAAATCATTGGCATTACTATTTACCATTCATATCAATCTTGTGGGCACCTATATTGATGTCCGATAGTGATGATATATGGACATTTAGAAAACATATTTGAACATCCTCTAGCACTCAAGTTGACACTTCTTATTGCATCCTTAGCAATTGTCATTAATCCAGGCACATGACCAAAATTGACAATCCCAATTTACTTTCCCTTTATCAACACTCACTCTGTCACCTGAGCAATCGGGTACTTGTCATGACATCTCGGCATTGTAGCACATTCTGTTTTGTGTAGTGAGAAGTATCCCACATGTATACAAAACAATATTAATAACATTTTATGGTATAAGTAGTTTCATCACTATGTCAACGCTTAGTGCAAAATATTTAGTCTTGGACTCTTCCTTGGCAGGCTCTAACACTTGGACTACGGGATTAACACTTGTGACGTGGTGTGGCCATGGTTAATGGAGACTACATGTCAGCTTATGGCTTATAACTTAAACATGACATGAAATATAACACTTGGACTACGGGCTTAACACTTGTGACGTGGTGTGGCCATGGTTAATGGAGACTACATGTCAGCTTATGGCTTGTAACTTAAAGATGACATGAAATATGGGTTTAGACTTATAATGAGACAAAGACCCATATGGTTTTCAACAGCACGTAACATAAAACCTTTTGGACATGAAATATGGGTTTAGACTTATAATGAGACAAAAGATCCACATGGTTTTCATAAAACCTTTTGGACTTGAAATATGGGTTTAGACTTACAATGAGACAAAAGATCCACATGGTTTTCAACACCACGTAACATAAAACCTTTTGGATGGATAAAACAAGCCTTTTTTAATAACAATGAATATAAAATATTATTTAAATAGTTTTATGAAAAGTTTTAAAAGTAATTTATTTATATATATATATAAAAGAAATGGGCTTGTTTTGAAAAAGCAAGGGTAATTTCGAAGGAAACTCAAGAATTCAAGGAATGCTGAGAAGGAAAGGAATGATCAACAAGGTATATGCAAGATGTCAATGAATTAAAATTTGAGACTGTGAGATATTTTGATGAATTTGACACACAAAGAACAAAGGCAATGATAGGATAGAAAGATTTTTACAAACACAATAAGAACCTGGATGCCAGTGAACAATAGTCTACATGCACATTCTGCAGTGCTACTCACTTAGACATATTAACAAAGCCCTATT
This sequence comes from Larix kaempferi, assembly GCA_027924585.1. Classification (NCBI taxonomy): domain Eukaryota; kingdom Viridiplantae; phylum Streptophyta; class Pinopsida; order Pinales; family Pinaceae; genus Larix; species Larix kaempferi. The sequence continues at coordinate 3,211,320 of BSBM01000729.1, read as the reverse complement.
GAATCTTGAAATTGGGCTAACGATGAAGAAGTTTTGATGGGTAGATTTTGATACTAACAAGGCCTTTTTTCATGTTCATTCTAAGGGTAAAGCATTTACTGAAATAAAATAGTGAGAGAGAGTGTTGCTGCAGGTATCTAATTAACTTACACTAACAAAACGTTACGTGTTAGGAGTATATAAATAGTTAGGAGTATAGAAAACATTTCTTGAATTGGGTTTTCATTCACGGTTTGGGGTACGAGCATGAGTGGAGTTGAAGGTTTTTACTGAATTGACTTTGATGATTTTAGGGCCTAGGGTATGAGCAGGAGTAGCATTGAAGGTTTTTGCACAAATGGTTTCTGTCAATTGATGGTTTCAGGCTACAAGGAGTGGAGAAAATTATTTATCTGTTGATGTACTGAGCTGCAGGATTGAAGTGTCGTAGGGTACATTTAAAAGAAGGAAGATTTTTTATCTATTTTTTTGGTGCTTGTAATAGAAACTGTATTTTGGGTTGTGAAACATAGAGTTTTGTTTTGTTTGATTGGAGAAATTACTTATTTGGAGGTTGCTGACTTTGATAAGTTGGTGGGTCAGTCTGATTTTGTTGCCCAGTTAATACTGAAATGGGTCAATCGAAGGATGTTGTCCTAACATATGAGTCTTTGGGCACATTTATGCCTATTGTTGTATATTGGGTTTACTCTGGTCTCTAATACTTGCTCCAACCTCTTGATGTCTATAGAATGCATACTCTCAAGGAAGATAAATTGAAGAATTTTGTGTCTAGGAGTACTGTTGTGAAGGGTGTGTTGATCCAACAATCCATTAAAATCAAAGCAAGTACACGTTAACATTATTAATTCTTGTGATAATTTCTTTCATAATTAATATTAATTCTTCTAATCAATTGATTATTAATAACTCTTGTGATCAATTGATTTCAATTAACTATGTTAATGTACTCTCTATTGTTATATTGGTTGGTTGAAGTATTTTAGTGAGGCATAAGAATGATCTTGATACATGTGTGTATATGTATAGTGGATTTTAACATGTCTTACAATGGAAATTAACACGTCTTGGAATTTTGATGTTTTCATTCAGACTTTCTCATTGAGGAATAGAGCAAGCTATATACAAAACTAATGAAATCCTAGTAATTTTCTACAATCCTAGAAGCTATAAATATGGTAGGAAGCTTCAACAATTTTTTTGCAACTTGTTTTAAGTTGGAAAACCGTGTTCTTGAAGTCATTAAGAACAGTCAATCCAACTTGCATTGGCCATAGATTATATTGGTCATTCTTTAAACAATCGAGCAAAATTCCCCATAGATGCATTGATGCATTTTTCCTTCCTAAGGCACTTCATGCAACACTGAGCATTATCATTTGGCCTCTAAATTGTTCACCTTAACATCACCTCAGATATTTCATTTCACCATGTTTCTTACAACAGTAGGATCTATGAAGTTGCATGAATCCCGTGACTCATGGAATTTAGGATGGTGGCCCTTAAAAATATTTATGTGGATTTCTCTGATGGTGATCCCCTTTACTGTTCCATCGGATTTTATTCAATTCTATGGCAAGTTTATTTTAAATGGGTCTCTTTCAATACTATAATCTGGTTCATATTATCAATTTTTACTCTGGTTTGCCTAAATTAAACAGGTTTAATGACCTTGGGGCAAACTGCAATTAGACATCAAATTATCCAAACATAGACTTCATAAAATGATAATTCATAAAAATACACGTTGTTCTCTTGATTCCCAAATTGACTCTTTGTTTCAATTGGATAACTGTTACGATGATATTAGTTGTTTCAAATACGAGTTTGATCCCTTGCTTCAACTCGTTATCATTCTATCTCATCTCTTAAATATGAGTTCGAATTTCTTCTTTGACTTATTATTATTGTGTTTCAATTCTGTAAATATAAGTTTGGTTTGAATTCATTTGCTCTCAGCCGAGTTTACATACAAAAAAAATATGATCAATGAGAAGGTTTTACACCATCCTATACTCGATTTCTCAAAAGTTTTTTATAAGAAAACTCAAATACAATACTGGAATTCTCCATAATACCTATGCAGGCTTGCTCGAATATGAACTATTTATATGACTTGCTCATAGATTTACTATCAAACCCTCCTCCTTCATTTTCTCCTTTTTATTATACGTGTACATAACACCTATCCTATTTGAGGCATATACTTCCCCTACCTACTGGCTTTGATTGCTTGATTCAATTGAAGGTATTGTTTGCAATGTATGGTCATTAAGAGAAAAGTTGATGTTTATGGTATTGTGTGATTGCTACTATTTATAGTCTTGAGATGAATATATTGTATATCTTGTGGCATACTACATCTCAATGAATTATGTCCATAAGCCCTTTTATGAATTGCTCAACCTCAACAAACGCATCAACACATGGAAATTTGAAAACATAAATCTCAATTTTGTCACTCCTTTGGGAGAGTATCCATATTCCATCTTGAAAGATGAAAAATGAGTGATGTGATTGACAAAATTGTTAAGAGCATACTCAACGTATGGTAGCATCAAGGTAGTGATAATTTTTCATGTTAACACCATGTTTTCCGTACTTGCAACTTATTTTCTTGTAAGCATGGATACATCTATTTTCCTAGTGGTAATGTCATGTGAAAACCACCTTAAGCAGTGTTTGAGAGTTGAGTTTATTAGATTTGTAACATTAAGAGTATATACGATCTTGGAACCCCTATGCCAGTGTATGGGTTATACTGTATACCACTCTATCCTTCATTCTAAAGGCACAAATTTTTCTTTGTACATTCTTTTAGAAGATGTTTACTATCAGAGATGTTTAAGATGCATTGGCTTCTATAAATAGACGTTACAGGGCACGATAATTCGAGGTTTTTTTGTATAGTTTCCAATTGAACCCGTTCATGGTAAAATGGGTCTCAATCGTTACTTAGTGAATGGACAGGTGGGAACATATTCTAGAGACTACAAGAATATCAAATATTATGAAGGAATTATCCCCCATGTGAATGGCAGCTATTGGAACATGGTAGCTAAAGAGTGCATGGATAAGAAATTTCCAACATATCATTTCAAGGAAATTTATGAAGCAGTCAAAAAACACTTAGCCATAATCAAGTTGTATTTATGGAGATATGTTTATTGATACGTCTTCATAAGTGTTTATCACAGAACTTTCGATGAATATGTCCTTCCCACAAAAAATTGTGTTGGATATGGTTGTCATTGATGTCAAAGGAGTTCAGTAATGGCAAAGGAATAACCAAGGACATGATGGCAAGGCGAACTCAGTGAAAGGAAAAGGAGGTGATGACATGGCATGTATGATGATGTGGCATGTAAAAGACACATGGTGACATTTTATTGCTATTATGAACCGATCATGTTTGCATCTGGTTTTTGTGTGAATAAAGAAAGCTAATTAAGCTGTCTCTGTGTGTACGCATGAACCTATGTCTGAAGTGTTAACAGTTGAATATTTGTGTATCTCTGTATCAATGAATCAATTTAAAATTTGGGATATCTGTGTAAATGCTTGATTCATCACTGCGTGTATGCGTAGACTGAAGTAAGCAATATTGAGGATTGAATTTTGCAGCGGATGTATGAATGATCTCTGTGTATGTAAAACCACTGAGTCAATGTGCCGATCCAACAAGGAAATCAAGTCCGGTGATGATCGATTGAGTGATTGATTGATTCTCTGATCAATCAATGTAGAATCGTAGAGTTGCAAAGATTGAATTTTGTAGAGATTTGGATGATCCATATTAAAGGAGAAAAGATGGATCAACGATGGAAAAGAGATCACGAGGTGAACGTGAATGAAAGATAATAAATCCGTAAGATTAAGTGAAGTCCCGCCGGAGACAACAGATTGATGGATGAGATCAAAGCCGCAAGAAATATGACGCCCCAGAGAAATTCTGTTAGGGTTAACCTTGACTTGGGATTGAGTCAAAGTTGGTTAGGTCTAGCACATATTTTTGAGCACATGGTTTGTTGTAGCCCATGGTATTGCCCCATGGTATTGCATGTAAGAAAGCCTTTATAAGGCTTGAGGAGGATCCATTGTAAAGTGGCCTGGAGGTGAGCGGTGGCTAGCTCACTTGGCCCGGCTTGGCCGGTTTAGGTCAAGGGTAATGAAGATCTTTATTGGGTGCTAGTTTTCCCCGCATGTGGTTTCGAGGGTAAATTATGTGTCTCTATTATTTGATTGCTTATTTGTGTTTATTTCTCTTGAAGGGTAAAATATATATGCTCGTGTAATTCCTAACAACTGGTATCAGAGCCATGGTTTGACATATATTGTGCTCGTGTAATGATGTAAGCTGCTATAGAGGTAAATCATAGTAGATCTGGTTCAGATATGTAGATCTGGATGAGAGCGCAAGTTACTGGGGCCACAGAGGAAATCCATGCCAATGTAGAGTGTCGATCTATAAGATAGAGATCCAGTCAATGATGATCTAGCCGCGGGCATAGTAGAAGTAGACTAGCGTACCTGCCAACATGGAGGAACACCAACCGTGATGGAGTGTCACTAAATGTGATGATGTCACCTATATTACTGTAAAAGATTAGTCAAAAATTTGGTAGAGGTTGCGTGTTGTTGTTGGAGGGCATGAGAACATTAAAAAAAAAAAAAAAAAATTTGTGAGGAAAGATCGCTCCAGCATTGTGCTCACACTATTGAAGAAGAAAACGCCGAAGCTATCCCTCCAAGCATAAATTTACAATGGGCGTTAGCTTGAAATGCCAACTGAGCAGGCAGATTCATGGATGTTGGAAAGAATCCACGCATGGAAAGTCCGCAACAGTCGTGGTGAAGGATGAAAGGGGCTACATGAGAATTTGAGAGCTCACGACTAAAAATGAAAGGAGCAGCCGCCACTGCTGTAGCTATGGGTATTTGGTGCGGCCTGTCATGATCCAGCTAGACTCCAGACCAAATGGAGAATGATCACTAGAAATCGATGAACACGAGTCTCCAAGAAGGCGATTGTTGTGATCTATGGTGCCTAAGCCCAAAACCCTACCTTTCCTGCATTTTTGTGAAGATCAGTCAAATCCAAAAAGGAGAAAATGCCCGTCGGTTTGCTGCAAGAGAAAAAATTTGTTTTGAGATTTGCTGAGGGCCAAGAAGATCATGGAAAGGGTGGAAGTTTGGGTGGCTGCATGTGTTTTGGTGGAGGTCGCCAGACATTAAGAGAAAGAAGATTCTTCACACTTAGAAGGAATCTATGTACCTAAATCGCGGAAGGCAGGTGGATTCGTGGAAGATCTAGTGTAGATTAAGAGGATTTTAAAATGAATGCATGTGGCATGGTGGGATATGTCATATTGTTGAGGCTGGAGTTTGCAAAAGAAGCATGGCAAAAAAAAAAATAGCAAGAAGACGAGCATGGAAAGCGAGAGGATGAAGCAATGGATGGTGATGGTGTAGTCACCATGAAGACACATAAAAATAAAAATTTATGGAGTAGTTTGCATGTAAAAGGGCATATGGATGTAAGACCTAGTAAGGCATGCATATCCCTGGTAACTCACCGGTAAAGTCGGGAGAAAGACCTAGGTGATAGGGGGGTGTATGTGAGATTCCTCAATTAAAAATTTGAGGGGGGTTGGTGATTACTCCAAGTCAAGTTTAAAGGGGGGATTGTTAGGGTTAACCTTGACTTGGGATTGAGTCAAAGTTGGTTAGGTCTAGCACATATTTTTGAGCACATGGTTTGTTGTAGCCCATGGTATTGCCCCATGGTATTGCATGTAAGAAAGCCTTTATAAGGCTTGAGGAGGATCCATTGTAAAGTGGCCTGGAGGTGAGCGGTGGCTAGCTCACTTGGCCCGGCTTGGCCGGTTTAGGTCAAGGGTAATGAAGATCTTTATTGGGTTTTGGTTTTCCCCGCATGTGGTTTCGAGGGTAAATTATGTGTCTCTAATATTTGATTGCTTATTTGTGTTTATTTCTCTTGAAGGGTAAAATATATATGCTCGTGTAATTCCTAACAAATTCTACAAGAGAAAGGTGTAAGGAAGATAACGAATCTGCAAAGAAAAAGTGAGATCCACATCTTCTCTCGGATCGAGGGTTAGGAAAGAATCTGCAAGAAATTGATGGTTGTAAAGAGTTGTGGAAAAGGAAATGCGGGAGGGAAATTGCGGAAGCTCATTTCGGGAAAAGTGGAAGGCACGTCCGCAATCCGCAACCCGACTACGGAAAGAGAATTGTGGAAAGATAAATTGCGGAAGACAATTTGTAAAAGTCGAAATACAATTCTGCAATCCGCAAGCTGCGGAAAGAGAATCCACTGTTGATCAAGATTCGAGGGTCCATGATCACTGTGAAAAGAACCTTGTAGAAAGAAACTTGCGGAAGAAGTCTTGCGGGAGACAAATTGTGGAAGCTAGTTTTGTAAAAATCGAAATATAGTTCCGCAATCAGCAATCCACAAGTTACAAAAGGAGAATTCACCATTGATCAAGATCAGACGGTCCACGATCACTGCAGAAAGGAGATTGTGGAAAAGTCGTTGCGGAAAAGCCACTACGGAAAGGAAATTGCGGAAAGGTCACTATGGAAAGGTAATTACGGAAAGATCGTTGCGGAAATATTTTTTTTGTGGAAAGTCATGTCTGATAAACATAAACAGAGTTATGAATTACAAGTTTTTTAAAACAAAGATTTGAAGGGGCGTGAAGGAGAAAGGTATGAGCCTATTTTGAAAAGGAGTGTTTATGAGATGTGTCTGCCCACTTTGAAGAGGCACGAGTTGAGAGGGTATGAATATTTTAAGAGGCATGAATAATGTATTTAAAAGAAGATTCGAATTAGAAGGTAGGTGTGTCTTTCGTGTCTTAGTTGAAGTAGCAACAAGAACAGGCCGAGACCAATGAACTTCCAATACTGAAGAAAGGATGTTTTGGATGATTTGAAGAATTCAGATTAGGGAGGTAGGGTGGTGCTAGGGCATGCTACATGCCTATGAGGGGGTCGTAGCCTCCTTCCAGTGGTGGTTGGTAAATAAGGGTGTCAAAGCATCCTTTCAGTAGTAGCTGATAAAACCAGGGGGTCGTAGCCTCCTTCCAGTAGTAGCTGAAAAATAGGGTGTAGTAGCATCCTTGTCTGTAGTAGCAGGAAGAAACCAGGGTGTAGTAGCATCCATGTCTGTAGTAGCAGGAAAAAATGATTGTAAATATAATTTTGCAGTATAGAAAGAATTGGTGGTTTATCCACTTAGGATTCCACGATAAAAATCTGTGTTCTGTGTATCTTGTTGATTCCATGTTTTGATTAAGTTTAAATAAGTGGTTTAAAACAATAAAAAGTTAACAATACTGATTCACGCCCCCCTCTCAATATTGACCAATATTCCAAAAATTGATATCATAGCGGGTTTCTTCACTATAGTCTAACCACTAGAAGGAAGATCCTAGTTAAAGACCACAATGGATCAACAAGAAGGATTAGCTACCAATAGACTTCCACTGTTCACATGAATTAACTATGCATATTGGAGTGCAAGAATGAAGTGTCATCTAATGTTTCTTGGATGGAAGGTTTAAAGAGCAGTTGAAAAGAAGTATAAAATAGAAGACAATATACCTACAGACAAAGAAGAACTCAACCAATATGAGGCCAATGCAAAATCCTGAATGCAATCTTGAATGGGTTAACAAACTAGGTGTTTGTGAAATTCATGCAATGCAAGACAACTAAGGAGGCTTGGGATAAATTAAAAGTTGTCTATGAAGGAGCATCCAATTTCAAACAATCAAAACTTTAGACATACAAGGGATAGTTTGAAAGCCTAAAAATGAAAGTGGAAGAAAATATTGCAGAATATCTTCTAAGAGTAGATGAAATTTTCAATGTTATTCGAGGCCTTGGAGGAGAATTAAAGGAGAAATAAGTAGTTGACAAAGTACTAAGAAATCTTCCAATGAATTATGACTCAAAGGTATCTTCTCTAAAAGAACGAGATGATCTTGAAGACATGATAGTAGATGAACTACATGGGATTTTCACTTCCTACGAGATGAGAAAATAAGAATATGGTCAATCAAGGAAAGAAGCAGCCTTTAAAGCCTTATCCAAGAACCAATCAGAAAAATCAGATGATGAAGAAGCCTTGTTCATCAGAAAGCTTGAGAGAGGTATTGGCAAGTAAAAGGGAAAGCTACCTCTAAAGTGATTTAACTATGGAAGAATTGGACACTTTGCTTTAAAATGTCCTTATCCTAAACAAAATGGAAGTGATGAGAAAGAAACCTCAAAGAAGTTCAAAAATGGAAGAATAGGAAACAAAAATAAGTTCAATGAAAAGAATAAGTTCCTTTACAACATGGAAGATAGTGAAGATGAAGACACAAGTGAAGATGAGGAAACAAAATTCTGTTCAAGGGAATAGAAGCCCAAGCTCAAGATGATGAATCAGTGGAAGAAGGAGAAGTAGGTCTAAGAGTTGAATTAATCAGTGCTCTTGAAGAACTTGATAAATGCAGGAAAAATAACAAACAGTCAAACCAAACCATTAGTAACTTGAAAACCCAGCTTGAAGAGGCCAAGAAGATTGAAGAGGATCTAGTTTTACAGCTCAACAAGAGAATGAAAAAATCAGAGAAGCTTGAAGAAGAGATTATGCAGCTTAGAAAAAAGCTCGATGAAGAATATATTAAGTCAAAATATGAAAGCAGTTCAAAAAATTTAGATGAGATCTTGAGTAGCCAAAGACCATTAAGTGATAAAAGTGGATTAGGCTATGACAAAGAAAATAATTAAAAATATCTGTCCTCTACACTCGAAGATAGAAATGAAAGAATCCATGCTACTACACTCAAAAGCCCGATTAAGAAGGATAGTTAGAATTCTGCTCCCTCATCTCATAATAAAGAAAGAACGGATATGATACCTAAAGGACCAATGACAAGTAGAATCAAACATATATTTTTTGGTCAATGCTACACATGTCATAATTTTGGACATATGGCTAGAGAATGTAAGCTGAGGAAGAATGCTTCAATAAAAGATCAAGAACAAAGGAGGAGATGGATATGAAGCAAAGATTCCTCAAACATAAAGGAAGATTCTATGGATAATGTCACTACTATCACAAGCTTGGTCACAAGGTTGTTGATTGCAGAACCCAGAGAAAATATCTAAGTAGGGAATCCAAGAAAAAACCAAGGTCAATAAGCAAGGTACCTCATGGAAATATGTGGAGAAGAAAGGAATACTACAAAGAGTCAGAGGAAAGAAAGACCCCAAGCCACAATGAAGTTTTCAAAGATGATGTTAAGCATAATAGTGTTGTAGATAAGAATGACATCCATTATGATGGGAAGCAAGATGAAGATGTAAAAGAACACATTGATGGAGATAAAGATGTGTGATGAACCTGCAATAAGTAATAAATGAAAACACACAAAATAGCAAAAATAACAGAACTCACAATCACTTTTATATTGATCGCGGACCACTTCGAGGGGGAAACCTCCTTTGAGCAAGCTCAATACAAATAACTTCACGGTAACTTCATTGGTCTCAACACAAAATTATATACTAAGTCTAGGTGCCAATACCATGGCTCAATACAAACCATGGGCCAATACAAAATATGGATCAACAATTACTACGGGACGAATTACAAAGCATATGCGTCCAAAAACAATAATACAAACTATGGATCAACAAATAATACGGGACGACTTACAAAGAATATGCAACCAACAACAATATACTAACAAAGTAAATAGAAGGGTTGACATGGGTTCCTAACATATCCTCTCCCTTAGAAAAAGATTTGTCCTCAAAGCTTTAGATGTGGAAATTGATGCAGAATCTGAAAGAGTGGTTCCCCTGTAGCATCCTCGGGTTGCATTCCGGCCCACTGACGCCTGTTGAGTTTCATGGAGGATTGTTTGGAAGGATGTAGATGAAGAAGGACCATATCAACTGCGTGAAAAGTGAGCTCAGAACGGTGCTGATCGGCTTGTTGTTTTAGTCGAATTCTTTCCATGTGAAGATTGTCCTGCAGAATGAGAAGAATCTGATCGCGGTTTCGAAGAACCAAGTCAATTGCCTGAACTAGGGAGCTGCTAAGTGTGTATGGAAGAAGAAATGGCGGTGCCTATCCATAAAATACTTCATATGGTGTCCTTTTAGATGTGGTATTGTACCACTGGAGCGCTTCTATGAAATCCATAGAAATAGTTGTCCACATCTGTGTAGGGATGGGAAAGGGTTCGAGTAGTCTCGAAAGGAATGTCGTTTCACCCTTGTTGACCTGGCAAGTATCACACTCAACCACCATCTGGTGAATTTTCATTTTCAGTCCTTGCCAAAAGAAGTTACATTGTTCCCGGTCATAGGTTTTGAGGAACCTAGAGTGCCCTGCCGATGAAGAAGCATGGAGTTCATAGAAGAGATAGCCTTGTAGAACAGATTGCACCAATTTGGAACAAGCAGAGAAATAGTTGTAAGAGAAACCGGGTCATCAAATTGGCGAGAAGGAGCATCTGCCACCATATTATCCTTACCCTTCTTGTAAGTGATCGCATAGTAATAACCCATGAGTTGGATAACCCATTTCCGGTGTGCTGGTGAGGAGACTCATTGTTTCAGATAATGTTCTAGACTCTGGAGATCAGTCTTGAGGCATAAATAATTTCCTAATAGGGATGGCTGCCACTTCTGTACTGCATGCAAAATAGCCATCATTTTCTGTTGAGATGTAGATGCGACTAAATGCTTACCGGAAAGTTCTCTTGAAGGCGGTAAGCCCACTGGTGCAACAAAGACACCTGCATATCTATCCAAGGAAGTAGTGGAGACTGTTGGTGGTTGCATCTGAATGGAATGGAGCTGAGTGATGACACCATGTGAATTCTACTTAAGAATCTTTTCCAGGTGATGTGAACTGATGATGCAGGGAGACCCTTATTGTAATCCCATACATTTGTGTTGTGTCCCGTTGACTGAAAACTGCATCCAAAGTTCAGCAAAATCCCATAAGATGGGGCCAAGTGTGCGTAACCATTGAAAGCCCAAAACCACATCACATCCTCCTACGGATAAGGAAAACATGTCAGAGCGCAGGTTATAATCTTCTAGAGAGATACGCACATTGTGACACTTCCCCTTGCAAGGTAAGGTGCCCCCATTGGAAACCATGACTTCAAAGTTGGAGCAAGGATGGACAAAACAATTAGCTTGTTTGGCGATCCGAGGGTCAATGAAGTTATGAGTGCTGCTAGAATCAATGAGTGTTGTAAGAGGAAGCTTCTTGAAGTAACCCCTGACCCGCATTGTTTGGGGGGTGGTGACACCGGATAAAGCATGGAGAGATATCTCTGGGTGCTTGTCTTGAGATGGAAGGTCAATAGGAGGCTCCTGAATGCCGACCTGATCATCCAGTGTATCTAGAGCCTATTCACCAACTTGAGAGGTGGGTGGAGAATCCACATCCAAGAGATAAAGCTTTTGTTGATGTGAGGCACCTGCAACAATTAATTAATACGAATATGCGAAATAGCAGAAATGACAGAACTCAGAATCACTTTTATATTGATCACAGGCCACTTCGAGGGGGCAACCTCCTATGAGCAAGCTCAATACAAATAACTTCACGGTGCCTTCATAGGTCTCAACACACACTTATATACTAATTCTAGGCGCCAATACTATGGGTCGAAACCATGGGCCGTTACAAACTATGGATTAACAATACTACGGGCGACTTACAAAGCATATGCGCCAACAACAATAACACAAACTATTGATCAACAAATACTATGGGATGACTTACAAAGCATATGCGTCCAACAACATCATACTAACAAAGTAAAGACATGGGATGCCATGAAGACGAAAGATCTGGTCCAGAAAAATTTGAGCAACGAAGGAGGCTGTATAGGGATGGCTGAGAGCACAAAAATGACTATATTTGGAGAGGCGATCAACCACAACAAGAATCACTGTCTTCCCGCCAAATTTAGGGAGACTTTCAATGAAATCCATAGAAATATCTGTCCAAATCCGTGTAGGTATGGGCAAGGGTTCAAGCAATCCTGGAAGGAGTGTTGTTTCACCCTTTTTGCGTTGGAAGGTATCACATTCGGCCACCATCTGTTGAATTGTCCTTTTCATGCCTTGCCAAAAGAAGTTACGTCGTGCTCGTTCATATGTTTTGAGGAACCCAGAGTGCCCTGCCGATGGAGAACCATGGAGTTCATAGAAGACAACCTGTTGAAGATCTGTGCTCTGGGGAAGCACCAGACGACCCTTGTATCGCAGAGAAGCACCATCCCAAGAGTAATGTGGTACAGCAGAAGGGTTGTTGGTCAAGCGTTGGATGATTTGAGATAAGGAAGAGTCATTTACATAACCCTGTTGAACAGATTGCAACCAATTTGGAACAGGCATAGAAATAGCTAAAAGAGAACCTTGGGCATCAAATGTGCGAGAAAGAGCATCTGCCACAATATTATCTTTACCCTTCTTGTAAGTGATCTCATAGTCATAACCCATGAGTTTGCTAACCCAATTCTGTTGTGCCAGGGAGGAGACACGCTGGTCCAAGAAATATTTCAGACTCTGGTGATCAGTCTTGATGCAGAAATGATTCCCTAATAGGTATGGGCGCCACTTCTGTACTGCATGCAAAATAGCCATCATTTCCTTCTCATAGGTAGAGGCAGCTAAATTCTTACCTGAAAGGGATTTGCTGGTGAACGCAATGGGGTGTTCATCTTGAAGGAGAACAACACCAAGTCCATTGCCGCAAGCATCACTCTCAATAGTGAAGGGCTTGGAAAAATCAAGCATAGCTAGCACAGGTGTAGTACACATAGCTTGTTTTAGTTTGTCAAATGCACACTAAGCAGTAGCAGGTGTCCATGTAAAAGCATCCTTTTTCAATAGAGCAGTTAATGGAGCTGCAATCTTCCCATAATCCTTAACAAACTTGCGGTAGTAGCCAGTCAACCCCAAAAACCACAAAGGCTCTTGAGTGTTTGAGGATGTGGCCAATTGTTCATGGCATCGATTTTGGCAGGATCCACGCGAACCCCTTGTGCTGAGATAATGTGCCCGAGATACTCAAATTCCTTCTGTCCAAAAACACATTTAGACTGCTTGGCATGGAGATGATGGTCAGAGAAAAGTTGCATGACAAGATCCAGATTCTGGAGATGTTCATCCCATGTTTTACTGTAGATGAGGATATCATCAAAGAATACCAGAATGAATTTCCGCAAGTAGGGTCGAAATATTTTATTCGTTAAGGCCTGGAATGTGGAAGGAGCATTAGTGAGGCCAAAGGGCATGACCAAAAACTCATAATGGCCATCATGTGTGCAGAAAGCTGTTTTAGGAATATCATCCTCATGAACCTGAATTTGATGATACCCAGAACGAAGATCCAACTTGGAGAAAAAGTGCGCCCCATGAAGCTCATCCAGAAGCTCATCAACAACAGGAATTGGAAACTTATCCTTGATGGTGAGGTGATTAAGTGCTCGGAAGTCAATGCAGAGGTTCCATGACCCATCTTTTTTGTGGACAAGAATAACTGGAGAAGAGAAGGAACTAGTGCTTGGGCGAATAATACCTTGCTTCAATAAGTCCCGAACGAGCATTTCAATCTCCGTTTTTTGGTGAAATGGGTAGCGATAGGGTCTGATGTTGGGAGGAAAGCTGCCAGGAAAGAGCTTAATATGATGGTCTTCTGGCCTAGAAGGTGGTAATCCCACTGGTTCAGCAAATACACTTATATATCGATCCAGAATTTGTTGTAGATCCAAAGGAGTAGTGGAGACCGCTGATGGTTGCATCTGGATGGAATGGATCTGAGCGATGACACCATGTGAACTCTTCTTGAGGAGTTTTTCCATGCAATGTGAACTGATGATGCTGAGAGAACCTGGTTGTAATCATGTCAATGTGTGTTTTTGTCCATTGAGGGAAAACTGCATCCAAAGTTCAACAAAATCCCATAAGATAGGGCCGAGTGTGCGTAGCCATTGAGCACCCAAAACCACATCACATCCTCCTAAGGGCAAGGCAAACATGTCAGAGCGCAAGGTATAATCTCCCATAGAGATATGCACATTTCGACACTTCCCTTTGCAAGGTAAGATGCCCACATTGGCAACCATGACTTGAAAGTTGGAGCAAGGATGGATAAAACAATCAGCTTGTTTGGCGATCTGAGGGTCAATGAAATTATGAGTGCTACCAGAATCAATGAGTATTGTAAGAGGAAGCTTCTTGAAGTAACCCCTGACCCGCATTGTTTGGGGGGTGGTGATTCCAGCTAAAGCATGGAGAGATATCTCTGGCTGGTCATCCTGAGACGGAGGGTCAATAGGTGGTTCCTGAATGTCGACCGGAGCATCCAGTGTTTCTGGATCTTTGTCACCAATTTCAGAGGCAGGCAGAGACTCCACATCCAAGAGATAGAGCTTTTGCTGCACACATCTATGTCCCCGAGTGAATTTCTGATCACAATTATAGCAAAGCCCCTTTTCTTTGCGTGCTTGCATCTCTGTTTCAGACAAACGCTTGATAGGAGTCGGTCGAGGAGCCTGCGGTATAGGTGGTCGCTGAGAACCCATATTTCAGAAGGGAACAAAAGTGGGCTTGGAGCGTTGTTGGGCTGCAATCTTGTCTTCTGCCAACTTAGTCAACCCTAGGGCTTCCATCATTGTGTTGGGACAGAACATTTTGACCTCAGAGCGGATGACATCCTTTAGACCACTGATAAAACAACTCCGGTAAAAGTCATCAGACAAGCCTTCAGTGTGGTTGGCTAGATTCTCAAATTTGGTTTGATATTCTCTCACCGTGCCAATTTGGCGAAGTTTAGTGAGGGCTCCTGTGAAGTCATCAAAAGCACTAGGACCAAATCGTTGCAAAAGGAGCTGGAAAAAGTCTGGCCATTTGGGCTCTGGATGAGCCTTGATGTACCAACGGTACCATTGTAGAGATTCCTGTTCCAAGTGAAAGGATGCCAGCGGAACTTTGTTGAGATCAAAAGTATTATGCAGACTGAAATACTGTTCTGCACGATAGATCCATCCAGTTGGATCAGTACCATTGAAGCAAGGAAAATCAAGCTTCGGACCACGGAAATTGCTGGAAGAGGAGAGCCCATTGTTTGATGAAGACTCGAACTTCCATTTGTTGTTCATAGCTGAATGTTCAAGATGGAGGCCGAGAAATTTTTCATCCAGATCCTGGAGTTTGGCTTGGATGGCTACAAGTGCTTCCTCCATGGTTTTTGCTCCTGCACGGGTGACAACCATAACCAGGATTTTTTTGTTTTTGTTTTGGTTGACTGGGTAGGAAAACAAAAACAGAAACTACTTCAGTAAGGGAAAATCTGGACTAGGAAAAAAATATGAAGGGTAATTGGGGTTTGACTAGGTTTTGGACACTGTCAACTAGACAGGGAAGCAAAAATGAGGATTTCAGAAGCGGGGTGAAAGAATGGGAAAATTTGGCAGAGGGGGACAAAGAAGCAGAATTCAGAAAGGAACTCTGTGGTAAAATTTGAAGGTGATTGGGTGAAATCTGAGGAAGTTATGGCAAACCCTAAAAATAGACAAATGTGGGCTTTCGGGCTTTGGGAAGGGGAATTGGGGATAGGGTCTTCAGGAATGAAATATGCAGAATGAGATGACAGGGGTTCCCCAAAAATTTCAAGGGAAACAGAGTAAAAACAAGGGAGATATGGACAAAAAACTGAATTTTATACTTTTTTTTTTTAAAATTTTTTTTATCAGACTGGAGCGGCTACGGCTCGAAAGGGATCTGGAACAACACCGAATGGACTGAAAGCGGCTGAATCTGAAACGACTTGCAAAATGGATCTGAACGGCACAGTAGTGATCGACAATAGTTCAGCTGAAAGTAGATATGGACCCCAGGTATGTGCGGCTTCCAAACAGTTCAGGGGTTTCATTCGGCCACCAATGCTGTCTGACGGCTTGCGTATTGGGGAAGTACCCCTCACTCCATGGCTCAGGTAAAACTGATAACCGCTTTACCACAAACGACAGCTCTTGGTTTACCTCACGGGTGGGAACTAGTCAATCAGGTAGGGGTCGTTGCCCTTTTCGCTGGCAGGTCCTCTCAATGGGCCAGCTACTTCGGGGTTCCCGTGGTACTCCTCACAATGAGTTTTAGGGCTTATGCCCAAGTACTTCCCATAGATAAGCGGATAGGGATTATTCCCAAATCCGAACCTGCAACAGATGCGAAAAAAAATTTGGCAGAAATTTCACCCAGCAAGACCAAGAAGGTGCTCTGATACCAGATGTGAGGCACCTGCAACAATTAATTAATACGAATATGCGAAATAGCAGAAATGACAGAAATCAGAATCACTTTTATATTGATCACAGGCCACTTCGAGGGGGCAACCTCCTATGAGTAAGATCAATACAAATAACTTCACGGTGCCTTCATAGGTCTCAACACACACTTATATACTAATTCCAGGCGCCAATACTATGGGTTGAAACCATGGGCCGTTACAAACTATGGATTAACAATACTATGGACGACTTACAAAGCATATGCGCCAACAACAATAACACAAACTATTGATCAAAAAATATTACGGGACGACTTACAAAGCATATGCGTCCAACAACATCATACTAACAAAGTAAAGACATGGGTTCCTAACAGTTGAACACATCTATGTCCCCGAGTGAATTTTTCATCACAATTATAACAAAGCCATTTTTCTCTGCATGCCTGCATCTCTGTTTCAGACAAATGTTTGATAGGAGTTGGTCAAGGAGCTGGTGGGATGGGAGGTCGTTGAGAACCCATATTTCAGAAGGGAAAAAAGTGGGTTTGGAGCATTGTTGGGTAGCAATCTTGTTTTCTGCTAACTTAGCCAACCCCAAGGCTTCCATCATTGTGTTGGGAGAGAACATTTTGACCTCTGGGCAGATTTCATCCTTAAGACCACTGATAAAACAACTCCTCTAGAAGTCATCAGACAATCCTTCTGTGTGTTTAGCTAGTTTCTCAAATTCTGTCTGATACTCTCTCACAGTGCCAATTTGACGAAGTTTAGTGAGTGCTCCGGTGAAGTCATCAGAAGCACTAGGACCAAATCATTGCAAAAGGAGTTGGCAAAAATCTATCCATTTTGGCTCGTCATGAGCCTTGATGTACCAACGGTACCATTGAAGGGCTTCTTGTTCCAAATGAAAGGATGCAAGTGGAACTTTTTGGACATCAAAAGTATTATGCATACTAAAATTCTGTTCTGCACGATAGATCCATCCTGTCGGATCAGTACCATTGAAGTGAGGAAATTCAGGCTTCGGACCACAGAAAGTGCTGGAAGAAGAGAATCCATTACCTGTAGAAGATTCTGGTTGTCGGTTATTGTTCATGGTTAAATGTTGAGGATGGAGGCTGAGAAATTTTTCATCTAGATCTTGGAGTTTGGCTGCAAGTGCTTCCTCCATGGTTTTTGCTCCTGCGTGGGTGACAACCATAACCAGGAGTTTTTTTTTTGTGGGGAATGGATAGAAAAACACAAACAAAAGCTTGTTTAGTAAAGGAAAAATTGGATTTGGGAAAAACTCGGATGGGTAATTGGGGTTTGACTAGGTTTTGGACACTTTCGAAGGGACAGGGAAGCATAAAAGAAGGATTTCAAAAGCGAGGTGAAAGAATGAGAAAATTTGGTAGAGATGGACAAGGAAGCAGAATTAGGAAAGGAACTCTGTGGTAAAATTTGAAAGTGACTGGGTAAAATCTGAGGAAGTTATGTCAAACCCTAAAAATAGACAAATGTGGGATTTCAGGCTTTGGGAAGTGGAATTTGGGATAGGGTCCTCAGGAATGAAATATGTAGAATGAGATTACAGGGGTTCTAGAGAAGTTTCAAGGGAAATAGAGTGATTGAAAATGGCGCTGAATGGATCGAAACAGATAGACTTGCAACAAATAGATCTGAAACAGATAGATCTGCAATGGCGCAGAAGTGATCGGAAACAGAGGGATTTGAAACGGCGCCAAATGGATAAAAAACGGCTGGATCTGAAATATATATGAAATGGATGGATCTGGAATGGCTTTTAGAATGGATCTAAAACGGCTGGATCTGAAACGGCGCGGCAGTGATCGGCAACAGTTCAACTGAAAATAGATATGGACCCCAGGTATGTGCGGCGTCCCAACAGTTCAGGGGTTTCACTCGGCCACCAATGTTGTCTGACTGCTTGCGTATTGGGGTAGTACCCCTCACTCCACTGCTTAGGTAAAACTGATAATCGCTTTGCCACAAATGACAACTCTTGGTTTACCTCACGGGTGGGAACTAGTCAATTAGGTAGGGGTCGTTTCCCTTTTCGCTGGCAGGTCCTCTCAATGGGGTAGCTACTTTGGGGTTCCTGTGGTACTCCTCACAATGAGTTTTAGGGTTTATGCCCAAGTACTTCTCACAGTTAAGCGAATAGGGATTATTCTCAAATCCGAAGCTGCAACAGATGCGAATTTTTTTTTGGGCATAAATTCCACCCAACGAGCCCAAGAAAGTGCTCTGATACCAGATGTGATAAACCTGCAATAAGTAATTAATGAAAACACACGAAATAGCAGAAATAACAGAACTCAGAATCACTTTTATATTGATCGCAGGCCACTTCGAGGGGGCAACCTCCTTTGAGCAAGCTCAATACAAATAACTTCATGGTACCTTCATTGGTCTCAACGCAAACTTATATACTAAGTCTAGGTGCCAATACCATGGGTCAATACCATGTGTCAATACAAACCATGGGTCAATACAAAATATGGATCAATAATTATTACAGGACGACTTACAAAGCATATGCGTCCAACAACAATAATACAAACTATGGATCAACAAATACTACGAGACGACTTACAAAGCATATGCGTCCAACAACAATGTACTAATAAAGTAAATAGAAGGGTTGACATGGGTTCCTAACAAGATGATGAAGAAGAAGTTAGTGATGATGGTGGAACTAAAGATGGATGTCTTTTCTAAAACTCTCATGACTTAGAAATTGCAATTGGTACTTGAAAATATATTTTGGTAAGAAGAAAAGAATGTTTTGAGGTTGCCATCAAAACAAGGAGAAGAAGAGTCATTAGAGTACTGGGTAAAAAGCTATATTCCTAAAAAGTCAAGAAATGATCGTACGACTATGGTTGGTAAAGAAAACAGTGTCAGTAACATGAAATATTAAAATGTGTGATCCATGAGATACATGAATACCATAAAATCTGTAAAACAAGATGAATATTATCCTATTACTCAGGTCAGCTGGTTCATGAAATTTCATCTACAGTTCTCTGGAATGATGAATGGTTGCAATTTGCTAGTGCTATATGATTTTACAAAATATGAAGCCATGACAGATTAATTGAAAACTTTCTTCATCCTGAAAGTACTCATTTGATTACATGGTTTGGGATGACCTTCCAAATTCTACAGTTGGAAAATTCGATAAGTCTGTCTTCATAGTTGATGAGCACATGTAAAGATTAATACAAGAGCATATTTAGACAATTTTAAGGACTGTCTGTTGGGGCAATCATAAACACTCATTCTTTTTATTTGAAAGTACCAGGATGAGTAAAAGTAGCAGTAAGATTACATCCTAGAAATCAAGAGGAGAAGGCTGCAGATTCAAAATTTGCAGATTATGTGGAACTTCATCCAGAGCTTCAACAATTGAAGATTGCGAAAGAACAATTGGTATTCGTACACATATCAGTTTGTTGAAGTTCTCTCTGAATTTTTTTTTGAAGTTGTAGCAAAGAATGAGGAATCGTGGTGAAGTCTATAAAAGAAAGTGTTGGAAGAAGAGTATAAGTGGGAATGAATCTAGTGCATATCATTTGGATATTTGGTCAAAAAGGGGAGCAAAAACATAAAGTTGAGAAGTTGCTTGTATGGCATTGAAGACTCCTTAAAAAAAAGAACAAGTTATATGATGTATCTTTACAGAGAAATCTATGGAAGAAAAATAAGGGTTGAATGAAATAACTCAAAAATAAACCAATAAGTGTAAAATTTGTCACAAAAGAAGAATGTGTTGGAAAGAGAAGGAGCACTATGATAGGGGGAGTCCAAGACCAAGTTAACTGGAGGAAGAAAATAAAAAGAAGGGCAATTGTCTAAAAGGAGAATGATTAGAAATTCTATATCAAGATGATTACAGCAAAGAGCATAATAGGTTATCCTTTGTCCAGGGAAAATTTCAAGGGCTAAGTAGATCCTCATCCAAATGTAAGCTTATTCGCTTGTCAAATCTGCACTGGATAACTTATAGGAAAACATGATGAGATGTTCTGCAGACAGAAAAAGTAAAACATTGTATAAAAGTGGACACTTCAATTATGATATTTTATGTAAATTCCAAATTACAGAGTATAATATTCTTATGTTAATTTTCATTCCCCACAAGACGAGGTAAGATATTGTTTATGTTGTTACTATTTTGTATCTTCGCCCTCTGGTGGAAATTGTCCCAGTAGTGGCATGTTATTTGCTTTCTCCATTGTGCTGTGCCATGTGCGTGCCGTGTCTTCGTCGTTGCTGAATTTATTCTCCATGCCAATCAGCGGACTTGCTTGTCTATTTAGCGGATTCAATTAGTCAGCGAGCAATTCCAGTGGTTTGAGTGAGTGTTGGGGGGCGGGAAAGTGAGTGATTCATAAAGTCTTGGCTATTAGATTCGATTCATATACGATGTACAGATACTTACAAAAGTTGAAGGCATAAGTTAAAGGGTATGGCTATTACAATATGCACATACATCCCACGATTTGCATTTGTAAGTGCATAAATTTTAGCTGACTGGTATGGCTATTACAATATGCACATACTCAGTTGGAAGCTTAATTTGGATTAAAACTTAAAAAGAACTTTTGTGCTTAATCATTTGGATTAACAATTTAAAAATAATTTTTGTGGACTAAGCAGTCAACTCTCTATTCACGTCAATCCATAATGACATTTAACATTTGTAGATAAAGATTCAACATTTGGTTTCCAGGTAAGAATTCATTAATCTCTTCAACTTTGTAATCTAACTAACGACTCAAAAATTAAAATTAATTTAATTCCAAGAAAAAAATTATTTAAAAAAATCAAATTCAAACCTGAAGTGAATTCAACCAAATACGCTATGAATGCATATCCAAATGTTGAAATCTTGAGTGGCCTCTTCAAAGAGGATAAAGACCTAATTTTTGCAAAGCACTTTTTGATATTTTTAATGTGAAATCATTATTCTTCTAATTATTAATTAAATAAAAACAATTTTATAATATTTATATAATTTATATATACAATTGTAGGTTAAAAAAATAATTTTATAATATTTATATAATTAAATAAACAATCATTAATTAGATTAAAAAAAATATATTAATAAAAATGAAAGATGAGTCTAGTTTAACCTATTTTACCTCTTTTCTAAATTCAAAACCTAAATATCCAAATCTTTCAATGATAATTTGCTCAATGATTCAAGCCTATTTACAAATATTGAAACCCAATTTGTTGTTAGGCCTATCTAACAATGATTCAAGCCTATTTACAAATATTGAAACCCAATTTGTTGTTAGGCCTATCTAACAATGACCCACCTTTATTAATAAATGCTTCTCTCTAACTTAATTAATGCATACTTATGCTAGTTACAATTAAGAAAACATTATAATGTGTTTTTTTCCATTTGGTTAATAATAAGAATAATTTCAAATTAAAAGTATCAACAAGGGACTTGCAAATTAGGCCATCTAAATCAAGATCGATTTATGATTTTAGTATTTGGAATATGAAAAGGGTACAAAACTTTTGCCAACTAACACTTATGGACATCATCTATAACGTTTTCTTTACTATAATGAGCCATTGTTTCTTCTTCACATTATGCATACTCTAAATATAGTCCACCATTCTCCTCACCTTAACAAACACTATTTTCATCACATCTAAACAACCCATTCTTCTTATATAAAACCTTCTTACATCATATAGACCTTTGTTTCCATTATACCAAACTTTCAAGACCAAACTCTTATTATGGAAATGCACAATGCCTAGAATCTTGTTCCTTGCATGGTATGAGATCATCTACCAAATTAGGAATCCTTCCTCAAAGTTTGAGTTCCTCTATAATCATCAATTTTCCCCATCTACTGAGATGATATAACCCATGACAAGTTTGAATATTCTATAACCTCACTAAGCTATTCCATACTTGACATTACCTTCTCGTGATTTTCTATTACATCTATGTGGTTTCTAATTTAATAGGATCAACACCTATAAATCTCATGCACCCTAATCCATCTACAAGTCATGTATTCATCTATGAAATTACCCTAGGATGAGCTATAATTTTCCCCTCTCAAATCCAAAGCACACCCTATTTTGTATGTCCTTCACATCATTTGCACTCTCACTATCCATTTATCAATAACCTTATTGCAAATATTAGTCTTAATATGCAACCTTTATAACAATTACTTTGCTAATTGAAACCATTAACCAAGTTTGTTATTGTAACAATAAACGTAATTTCATAGCCATAGTTTTAAATTTTCGTGCTCAATCTATCACATCAAAATTTAGTATGAAAAAATTGTGTAATGGACCAAAGATTATGGCGGAGAATTGAAATTCTAGGATACATTACAAATTAAAGAAGTAAAGAACTTGAAAGTTAACATGATACTCTTAAGTTAAACTTGAGAGTCTATTGTATGAGGGATAAGGAAACCAACATGATAGATTCAGATAAGCATTGGTTTCATTTATGCAATATGTGATATAAGTGATCTAATAGATAACAACAAGGACCTAACATATGATACATTTGATCTAATATGTGACACCAAAAAGATGTGACTCATCTAGAACCTAAAATCCTCATGCATCAAATGGGTTGATCAATTTACAACCTAAATGTTCTAATATATTGAACTTTAATTTTTCTAAATTTGAAGGGAACAACCCAAGGATAGGTATCATATGGCTAAACAAAGTTAAAAGGTGAAACTCAACCACCTTTGAAAAACAAGATTAGTGGAAGATTATACTAAAGAATGAGAAATTTGGTTACTTGAATCTTAGAAAGGCCCAAAGATAAGATAAAAAAATATTTTCCTTAAAAATAGAAAAAAATGAAACACAATTGTGGAGCATATCTTCTATTGAATATTCCAAAACCGGGGATGGTAAATGATAGACATAGTAAGTATTTGGTTTTATTTGATTTTCATTTTAGTTTAATAATTTACAGCATGCATGAATACAAGAAAAACAAATTAGGAACCCCCTTTGAATACTAACACTGCAGGTGGACGAGGTCGAGGTCGTAATGCAGGTCTGGGAAGGGCAACATTCATCGACGATATAATTGCTAAGGCGGATTCTTCTACCAGACCACCACGGACGTCTACAGGAAGAGGAAATTATGTTCCTCCCCATCTTGAGAATTCAGCATCAACAGTGGAGAATACAACGTGACCTTCAACTCATGTTGTAGAAAATAGACCTCCTGAAGATAAGGGAAGCACTGTGGGTGTACTAGATAGAGAGGAGATTTATCATATCAATGGAACCAGAGTTAATAAGGAAGTGTGGTTGGAGACTCACTGAATATCAGAGGAAGAGAGGAGGCAAGAAGAAGAGAGGAGGAAAGAAGCAGAAGCAAAGGCAGAGGAAGAACGAATAAAGGAATCCATTAAATTCTAGACTAAACTCATGGCGAATAGAGAACAGGAAGGTGAGAATGAGCACCGGGAGAATCGGGATGAAGAAGTGGAAGATAACCATCCTGTTAACACCGTGGCCACATTAGAATTCCCTATACTCCAGACACCTAGAGCAACTCCTATGAAAAACATCTCACCATTAGTTCTCCCAAATTTCCATGGTAAATATTCTAAGGACCCTGATGAGTTTCTTTTTGAGTTTGATATCCTCTGTCGGAGTTATGATTACACCTCCAGTGCTCAGAAGCTGAAACTGTTCCCAGCCACCCTAAAAGGAAATGCTTTGCACTGGTTCATGAGTCTAGGTCATGAGACCATTACTACTTGGGACCAAATGAAAAACATCTTCCTTTCTAAATATCAGGAATATTGTAGAACCAGGGATAGAAAGGAGGAGTTGTTTAAAATGGTTTAGAAGGAAGAAGAGAGCTTAGAGGACTTTGTGGAAATATTGCTATACAATTTACAAAGGTCTGGACACACTGAGATTGGAAAAGATGTACTTAAGATTATTTTGCTACAAGGAATTAGAGAAGACTGCCTTGATATGTTGAATCTGTTGGGGAAAGGGGACATCTCAAAAGAACCCTTCGAGAAGATTGTTGAATTATGTTGAAGGTACTCAAGGGGATCCTCTAGAACTAACAAACGAGACAAGGATCGAGATCAGGATGTCTTCACTAGGACACAGAAGTCAGCTAGTGGAGGAGCCACTCCAGCAGAGATAGGCAACTTGCTGGAGAATTTTAAAACTGATATGATGAGCTCCATTTCCTCAGAGTTAGATGTCTTAAGAGAAAAACAAAGGCAAGTTGTAGAAGACCTTAAACTTGGTGTATTCTGTCCCAATTGTAGGAAAAGGAATCCACTGAAGGAGTGCCCGTTGGAAAAAGCAGAGATGTGTAGGATATGTGAGTTGGAGCATGACACTAAAGAATGCCCCTCACTACCCAAGGTCAAGGCAGTTCTGTAGGCATCTACTTCAGATGTGGAACATGCTTACTTCATTGCATAGAAGAAACCATAGCAGCCTCGCAATAAAGGTATGTGTTATCTCTAGGGTGTTCCTTAGACTAGTACAACTTTTACTTAGCTTTCATTCATTTTTTCATCTTAGTGCTCTTTTCCCATTTTCCCAGTTTATACATTTCCTTCATTTTTCTTAGTTTCATACTATCTTAGTTACACTTTATCATATTTTTCATAATTAAAATAAGGACAAGGCTCATGGTTCATTTTGATTTTCAAAATAAAGTTTTATTTCTTAGTCAAAAGTCATTTCAAATATGCTTGGGAACATTACTATTATTCATTTTGATTGAAAGTGAGCTGACAACATATATTAAAATGTTAAGGGTAATAATGTTGCGAGTAATGAAATATGCACATTCATTGATGGATACGAGTGGAAAGATCTTGTACTATGTTTTAATGGACAATTCTTATTTTTTAAAGCATAGACAACACACATTGGCGAAGTTTTGAGCAGTAATTTGTTCAAAATAATATCACTTGGAGAATTTGTGAAGGCAGATTTTTCTAGAAATGTCTTGTTTCGTCATCTTTTTTCAGAACCGATTGTGGCCAATGCGAGATGAATTTGGGAAAACTGAAGGAGATTTTTATTCCTAAGATATAGAACTACAAAAACCTATCTCACTTTTTACACAGGTATCAAGTATTGGAAGATTCACTCTCGTAATTTCAGCCTATTTTTCTGACTGCGGAAATTCCAGTTTGAGTCATATTATTGCAGAGTTGATTATGAAAAGTTGGAGGGGAATTTTTGAAAACTGAAACAAGGTTTTCTCAATGATGGGTCCATATACAAAAACCTTTCTCATTTTTTACACAGATATTACAATTCAGAAGATATGAAAGCATCTGTGGGACTGATTTTCTAGATTTTGTCAGAATTTTGTTGTTGCAAAATTCGTGAAGATAGCTATCCCAATTGATAAAATCAGCTCTAAATTTGAATTTGAGAATACAGATCAGATTCCTATCCCTCATATCATGCAATCAAATCATATCTTTGCACATTTGTAGTGGGTCAAAGACCAAATCCTAGATTTTATATATGGGACTGGTTTTCCAGAATTTTTGTAATCTTGTTGATATGACTAAGTGCAAATTCGACCCTAGGAGGTGTCATCTATGTATATTTTTAGTAAATAAGATCCAAATTATAAGGATATAGTTGTTATCTCATAGATCTATAAAGCTCATGTAGAATCATAGAGAAGGGGGCTCTTCTTCTGAGAAGGAAGAGGTTGGAACTTGGAACGTATGATGGAAGTTCGATTTTGAAGCTAATGTACAGGAATGTATATGGTTTTTTATGTTATCTTTTGCAGAAATGACTGTTTTTGAAATGAATTATGATCTTTGAGCCTTTCCTATTTTAATTTATGAAGTATATGCTGTCAATATTCTGTCTATACATGGTCTTAACATTTAAGTTGTGATTCTTTTGATTAGTATATAACTATGCCCCTATCCTAAGATGGAACCTCAACTCTTACATTCATAAAGTCATTATCACAGTCATTCTCTGTTCTTGTTTAAGTACTAAAACTTTATATATTCCTTGTCATTTAATTTTAAATATCTGACCTTTGTCATATATGCATTAGCCACCAGAACCTTATAGAAATACTGTGTAGATATCCTATGTCTACTATCTAAGATTTCCTTAAGCTTGAACCCCAGTAGTCTAGGTTCAACTTTAGGGATAACATATTTTGGCGCCGTTGCCGGGGACGGAGAGACAAAGGCATACTTCCCTAGGTTGTATGACAACGAATATATACAGACTTTGATGGTGAACAAAGGCTGGTGACATATTGACTACAAATTTCTTTACCAGGTGACTCCAAAGAATCCAGAGGCGACTCCATTTGTTCAGGATCTAGTATGACATCAGATAATCTATTGGCTACCATGGTGGCTCGAAGGTTTGCACCTCCTGAATTTTCTAAAGTTACTGGTTTCCCGCATCCAGTACCGACTATGTCAGAGTGGGGAGATTTTCTTCCTATTTTTCGAGAAAGCAAAGAAGATAATCCTTCAGATCACCTCATTAAGTTTCATGAGTGCATGGATCTGCTAGATCCACAACATGAAGATGTTCGTATGAAGATGTTCATGTACTCCTTGGATGGTGATGCTCGGGAGTGGTACTGGTCTCTGCCAGTTGCTAGTATTTCCTCATTGAAAGAATTCCATGCATGTTTCAGAAAAACATCGTAAGTATATGTTCTCAACTGAATTCCTTTTGAAAGATTGTTGTGAACAAACTGATTTCCATAATAAAATTTGTGATTCAAGAAGTCATGACGATAAGTATAATCAAGGACTCAGAACATGTAGTGAAGAAGATTTGGATTTAGAATTGATTGAAGATGAAGAGGAAACATTTTTAGATTTTTCTGTCAAGGAAGAATCCCGTGATCATTATGATAACCATGTTGAAAATCATTTTAGCAATGGAGATCAGCCTTGGAATGAAGATATTGTTGTAGAAGTATTGGGTTCTCATGACTCTCAAGAAGTTTCTGATTGTTTCCATGATAATATGTTGTTACAAAAGGTTGTTCAGGGTTTATTAAATGAAGAAAAGAATGAATATTCCTCATTACCATTAGAAATTTGTCAGGCTGCCCCAATTTATGATGAATACAATAATGAAGAAGTTGAAAGTTATCCTTCTATAATTAATTTTGATTATTATATACCTGCAGATTTGGTTTCTTTAGATACAAAACAGAATGATCAAGTGTCTTTTGGTCAAATAACAATGGAAATCAGTAAGGGCAGTCCCTAGCTTTCAGATTTGCAGAACAAAAGAAATTGTACCAATCATAAAGAACTGGATTTGCCAAGATCATCCATTTTTAAGGAGGAAGTTTATAATTGTTTTGATGCTCAAATCGATGTAGGCTAGGTTGTTGACACTTTTAACATCATATCAAAATTTTCTTATAGTCATGGTTATGATAAATCTGCTATTCAAAACCATTCTGAAAATGCTCCATTTTTTTTATGAATATGATGATGAAATCGGAAAGAAAAATCTAGATATGTGTGATGTAGAAGAATTTGATCAGCAGATTTATGAAAGCATTCAGTCCATTATCCTTGAATATCCAGTGTGTGACAGTTATCCATTTGAAGGAAGCAATGGAGAGGGAGAGATTTATGTTTCAGCACTGTTGA
Source organism: Larix kaempferi (assembly GCA_027924585.1). NCBI lineage: Eukaryota > Viridiplantae > Streptophyta > Pinopsida > Pinales > Pinaceae > Larix > Larix kaempferi. The sequence goes on along the minus strand of BSBM01000729.1, from coordinate 3,183,282 downwards.
TGTATATGTAATTGCGGAATGTATTTCATCTATGTATTTCATATATATTTATTGTACCCTTATTAGAGATGTGTTATTCCTCTATAAGGAAGTGTCGTCATGTGGATTGACAAGTGTTGCAAGTGTGTGTACTTGCCTATGGGTTATTAGACCACCATGTGTGGGGTCGGCCCTGAAATATATATATTATAATGTGGATGTACCTAGCTAGACAAGTCGGCCCCATAAGGTCACTGGGAAAACAGGTTAGTATAAATAGAGATAAGGTGATCTCTATTTAGATTATTCGGAAAAGTATCTCTCTCTCACTCAGAAAGTGGCGCACTAGTGAGGAGGAGGATCATCTACTCTAGGAGACTATCTCAAGTGTATTTTGGTTGTACTTTGGTTGAGCCATTGCTCTCTCTATCTCTGAGGAAGTTGTGGGGTTTTTCACCTTAGGGTTTTCCCCACGGAAACTCTGTGTCTCTTGTCTCTCATGCTTTTGATTCTTGTGATGCTTGTCATGCTTATTGTGATTGTCATGCATTGATATACTATATATGTTATTCTCTCAGTGAAGATCCTAGAGTAATGTGAATTAATGCTCAAAATTTAACAAGCACCTGTGGAAATTTTAAGTAGTAAGCCTATATATGATGAAAACCCAGATTATTTAGGAAAGCGATCTTTTGATTCAATACAACTTTTCAGCACCGAACCTGTGGAAGGTTGCTGAGTTATTGGATCAGTCCACAATGTGTAGTTTTGATTCACAGTTTCCAAAAGACAGCAGGCTTATATCTGTCATACTTGAATCATAATTTACAAGAGACCATGAACAAAGGGTGGAGCACAACTTGAATAGTGAAGTACATTCCATAAAGCATCGATTATATCTCTTACATTAGCTAAAAATACAACATGCATTTCAGGATCCTGTTGCTGATTGGATGGAGTTGCATTTTTCAAAAGTTTATAATTCCCTAGTTTTTGGCATGTTTCCTATTTCTAGCTGTAAGTATCAACTACTTATAGACTGTCAGTTGTATTTATTACATCTTTTGTTGGTGTTCTCAAACAATGGCAAGCAGGGGGGTATGATGTTCAATCAAAAGGTTTCTTGGATTCACTGGAAGTATGATTTTACTTGACTAGGGTGCATATTTGGTTAGTATAGACAGTGCACATAAATAAGCTTGTTTCAAAAGCATTTGTTCTCATTTAGTCTTTCAATAGTAGAACAATTATTTGGTTTTAGTATGGAATTTTCTTAAAGCAGAGACAGTTTGAATTCAGTTTGCAGAATAGTGCTTTTGCTTTTAGTACTTTCTATTACAGTTTGATTTAGTATGTACTAGTTCTACATGAATAAAGACTCCAGCCCAATGGAGACAAAACACTGGTGCTTCTTTTCTTCAGCTGCAGGGCGGCTTCTATTTGCAAAGCAGGATCATTTCAGAATTTGATGAGTAGAGCAAGTTGTAGTTTCTGGTTTGCAGATGTCAGTGATGGATTGGAAAGGCACTTAGTCTTCTTGTTCTTAAAGTCTCACAAGGAGAACTTTATCCCCAATTGGAGCCAAATGTTATCTCTAGGGTGTTCCTTAGACTAGTACAACTTTTACCTAGCTTTCATTCATTTTTTCATCTTAGTGCTCTTTTCCCATTTTCCCAGTTTATACATTTCCTTCATTTTTCTTAGTTTCATACTATCTTAGTTACACTTTATCATATTTTTCATAATTAAAATAAGGACAAGGCTCATGGTTCATTTTGATTTTCAAAATAAAATTTTATTTCTTAGTCAAAAGTCATTTCAAATATGCTTGGGAACATTAATATTATTCATTTTGATTGAAAGTGAGCTGACAGCATATATTAAAATGTTAAGGGTAATAATGCTGCTAGTAATGAAATATGCACATTCATTGATGGATACGGGTGGAAAGATCTTGTACTGTGTTTTAATGGACAATGCTTATTTATTAAAGCATAGGAAACACACATTGGAGAAGTTTTGAGGAGTAATTTGTTCAAAATAATATCACTTGGAGAATTTGTGAAGGCAAATTTTTCTAGAAATGTCCTGTTTCATCATCTTTTTTCAGAACAGATTGTGGCCAATGCGAGATGAATTTGGGAAAACAGAAGGAGGTTTTTATTCCTAACATATAGAACTACAAAAACCTATCTCACTTTTTACACAAGTATCAAGGATTGGAAGATTCATTCTCGTCATTTCAGCCTATTTTCTGATTGCGGAAATTCCAGTTTGAGTCATATTATTGCAGAGTTGATTATGAACAGCTGGAGGGGAATTTTTGAAAACTGAAAGAGGCTTTTCTAAATGACGGGTTCATATACAAAATTTTTTCTCATTTTTTACACAGCTATTACAATTCTGAAGATATGCAAGCATCTGTGGGACCAATTTTCCATATTTTGTCAGAATTTTGTTGTTGCATAATTCGTGAAGATAGCTATCCCAATTGATAAAATCAGCTCTAAATTCGAATTTGAGATTACAGATCAGATTCCTATCCCTTGTATCATGCAATCAAATCATATATTTGCACATTTTTAGTGGGTCAAAGACCAAATCCTAGATTTTAGATATGGGACTGGTTTTCCAGAATTTTTGTAATCTTGTTGATATGACTAAGTGCAAATTCAACCCTAGGAGGTGTCATCTATGTATATTTTTAGTAAATAAGATCCAAATTATAAGGATCTAGTTGTTATATCATAGATTTATAAAGCTCATGTAGAATCATAGAGAAGGGGGCTCTTCTTCTCAGAAGGAAGAGGTTGGAACTTGGAACATATGATGGAAGTTTGATTTTGAAGCTAATGTACAGGCCTGTATATGGTTTTTTATGTTATATTTTGCAGAAATGGCTGTTTTTGAAATGAATTATGATCTTTGAGCCTTTCCTATTTTAATTTATGAAGTATATGCTGTCAATATTCTATCTATACATGGTCTTAACATTTCATGTTGTGATTCTTTTGATTAGTATATAACTATGCCCCTATCCTAAGATGGAACCTCAGATCTTACATTCATAAAGTCATTATCACAGTCATTCTCTGTTCTTGTTTAAGTACTAAAACTTTATATATTCTTTGTCATTTAATTTTAAATATTTGACCTTTGTCATATATGCATTAGCCACCAGAACCTTATAGAAATACTGTGTAGATATCCTATGTCTACTATCTAAGATTTCCTTAAGCTTGAACCCCAGTAGTCTAGGTTCAACTTTAGGGATAATAGTATGAATCAATACCCATCATTTTTTATGAATAATATGAATGGTATGAACAATATGAATAATATGAATACACAATTCCCTTCACATTATTCTGGTAACCATTGGTATCCATCTTAGAACCAAATGCAAAATCCTAATTTTTGGACACCATGGTAACACCAGTCAAATAATCAAGCTCCTTGGAATTCCAACTGGAGAAATTGTTACCAAGGAAATAAATTTACCCATCACCAGACTCAGTATCAACAGTACCCTCCTCAACAGTATCAACAACCACAACTCCCATTTCAAAACAATGTCGCACCTGTCAATGCATCACTTCGACCACAGCTGGCTGCACAACTTAACCCGAACCCAAACAATAAAGCAGTCCATCAATTTGAGACTGCCAACATGCCTGCGTATTCCAACACCCAGATTCCCTGCAATGATATACAATTACGATCAGCGAGGGTAGTGGAACCCATTTATATCACTGAGGATGTTTCATCCCTAGTGATTGAAACTGGAGTGAATCAACATTATGAGAATATGGTCAATTCAGCAAGCCCCATCATTGAGGATGCTGATACTCCTACCGAAACAGTAACTGAAACTCAGAGAATAACACACGATGTATCATGGCCTACATAGTTGATTAGAGAACCACCATACCCTGAACGATTGGCCCTGCAGAAAACAGTGGAACAACCTTGATTCGATCTCTTAGAAGAAATGAAAAATTTGTATGTTAAAATTCAACTATTACAAGCCCTTCATGACATACCCATTTATGCTAAGATTGTCAGGGATTTGTGTATCAAGAAACCAATAAGAAAGCCTATGGATCCTCCCACTGTCCACGTATTGGAAAATATTTCTGACTTGATAATGGGGAAAACCCCTGTGGCAAAATACAATGACCTTGGCAATCCTACTGTGATAGTTCACATAGGAAACACACAAATCCCCAACGTCTTGGTAGAATTAGGCGCGGATATTAACGTTATGACCATAGAAACTATGAATAAACTTGGACTCACTTACCTTCGGTCGACCCCTACTATTTTGGAACTTGCTGACAGATCAACAATCAAGACTGAGGGGATCCTAGATGACCTCATGATCTCAGTTGACTTGTGGGAATACCCTGCAGATTTCTTGGTGTTACAGCCAAAATCTCAGTTGGGAGGACACCCACTGATCCTGCGAATATTGTGGTTGGACACAGCAGATGCCTGTATTAGCTGTCAGTCAGGATCTATGACCATTTCAAATGGGACTGAGATCAAGAGCCTAACCTTGTACCCTCCAGCTCGACCAAGAACAGAAGCTGAAACTCCACTTTGGGCAGATTTGGAGGAGGAAGAAGGTGTTCATCTGTTATTAACAATAGGGAGAGCCTTAACATTTAAAGATGAAACAGAGGACGGTGCCAGTAACAATTTCATCAATGAGCCCACATCTATCAACAAGCATGTTTACCAGATTCTTAACAGTATGTTAGATGAAGTAGAACAGGAAAATCTTACAGAAGAAACTCTAGTCAGTGATGCCAGTATAATTCAAGTACATCAGAATTTGAAAAGTGTACCAATGGAAATTGAGCCAGGGAAAACGTTGAACGTCAATTCAAACCTTGCGCCCAGTGAGCTGGAACAGCTAGTCACCTTGCTGAAACAACGTAGAGGAGATTTCGCTTGGGAGTATACAGACATGAAAGGGATTCCTTCTAATCTGTGTACCCATCACATTTATATTAAGAGCGACTCCAGGCCTATGTGTCATCCACAACGAAGGATGAACCCAAACCTAAGAGACATTGTGAAAGAAGAGATCCAAAAACTTTTGGAAGCAGGATTTATATACTCGATTTCAGACAGTGAGTGGGTTTCTCCACTCGTGATTGTGCCAAAGAAGAGTGGGAAATGAAGGGTCTGTGTGGATTACAGAGAATTGAACAAGGCAACGCAGAAGGAACACTTCCCCTTACCTTTTATCGATTAGGTCGTTGATACCTTGTTTGGGAAGAAGTATTTTTCCTTTATGGATGGCTTTAGTGGCTATAACCAAATCCAGATTGCTCCAGAAGACCAGGAAAAAACCACTTTCACCTGTCCTTGGGGGACTTTTGCATACCAGGTACTTCCTTTTGGGTTGTGCAACACACCAGCCACATTTCAAAGAGCAGTGATTGGAATCTTTTCGGAGATGGTAAATGATTGCATGGAGATTTTTATGGATGACTTTACTCCATATGGTGATAGCTATGAAGAATCACTGAAAAATTTAGAAAAGGTATTGAAATGCTGTGAACAAAGCTAGCTCTCTTTAAGCACTGAAAAGTGCCATATGATGATGAGAGAGGGCATAGTGCTAGGGCACTTCATCTCTTCTGATGGTATCCAGGTAGATCCATCCAAAATCAAGGTGATTGAAAATATACCCAACTCATGGAACACAAAAGGATGTACGTAGCTTCTTGGGGCATGCTGGCTATTACAGAAGGTTCATAGAAATTTTTTCCAAACTAGCTTCTCCTTTGTTCACTCTGTTGATGAAGGATGCACAGTTTGTCTGGAATGAAGCATGCCAAACAATGTTTACTGAGCTAAATAAAAGGCTATCTATAGCACCCATCTTATGAGGGACCAACTGGGCTCTGCCTTTTCATATTTCTTTAGATGCTTCAGACACCGCCATTGGAGCAGTTTTGGGACAGCAGGAAGGTAATGCTCCTTATGCAATTTATTACATTAGTAAGAACTTATCTCCTGCTAAACTAAACTATACTGTCATAGAAAAGGAATTTCTTGCCATTGTTTATGCCATCAACAAATTTGGACATTATATTACTGGATATTCTACTTTTGTGCACACTGATCATTCTGCTATCAAATATTTAATGAATAAACCAATCACAAATGCTAGAGTTACTAGATGGCTGTTACTATTACAGGAATTTGATATCAAAATTATTGATAGACCAGGGAAGGAAAATATTGTTGCAGATTTTTTATCTCGACTTACAAACAATGATGAAAAATCACCAGTCGAAGATTCCTTCCCCGATGAACATTTGTTTGCAGTATCAGCTCATTCCCCATGGTATGCGGATATTGCTAACTTTTTGGTTGCAGGTAAGCTCCCAGTACATCTGTCGAAGAGAGAAAAAAGAAAGATCATACAACAGAGTGCTACGTACTGCTTGATTGATGGCCATATTTCCTACACAGGGCTTGATTTAGAGATCAGAATATGTGTTAGAGAAGATGAGATCTTTAGTATTCTTAAAGCTTGCCATGATGATCCCTATGGGGGAAATTTTGCTGAAAAAAGGACAGGTCATAAGGTTTTGAGAATGGGTTATTTCTGGCCCACATTGTTCAGGGATGCAATGAAGTATGTTCAGGCATGTGATTGCTACCAAAGGATGGGCCAACCCAACAGATTAGATGAAATTCCTTTACAGCCACAGTTCGCGGTTGAACCATTTGATAGATGGGCTCTAGATTTTGTAGGGCCTATCAACCCTCCCTCAAAATAGAAAGTTCATATCATGGTTTGCACAGATTACATGACTAAAGCAGTAGAAGCTATAGCCTTGGTTAAGGCTAATGATTAGGCTGTGATTGATTTCCTGTATGAAGAAATTTTCACTCGGTTTGGAGTACCTAAGGAAATCATCACAAATGGTGGACCGCAGTTTGTGTCTCACAAGATGGAAGCACTGTTACAAAAATTTCATATTCAGCACAGAATAACCTCGCCATATCATCCACAGGCCAATGGCCAAGTGGAGAGTTCAAATAAGGTTATTGAGGCTATTTTGACAAAGACAGTGAAAAGCCATCGTAAAGATTGGGCTGAGAGACTTCCAAAGGTACTATGGGCCTATTACACTACATGGCGTAACACCATTGGTTTTTCCCCATATGAGTTAGTGTATGGTAAGAATGTTGTTTTCCCAATTGAATTTGAAATCATGACTTTGAAAACAGCTGTAGAAGCAAATCTGGATTTATCAGAAGCACAGAGGAACCGATTGAATCAACTTAATGAATTGGATGAAAAGTGCAAAGCAGCAGTAAATCATACAACTTTAATCCAACAGCAGCGCTCTAAGTGGCATGATAGATTCATAAAGAAGAAAGTCTTCCAGGAAGGAGACTGGGCTCTATTATATGATTCACAGTTTAAGAGGGATTTCAAAGGCAAGCTAGGCACTCGTTGGTTGGGACCTTATCAAATAGATCGTGTATTTGAAAATGGAATAGTTCGGTTGATCAACATTGATGAAAACAAGACACCATTATTCTCAAATGGTCATCGGCTACGACTGTATCACAAATCAATCTCAAGGGATGCTTTCGTTTCACAAGCTGCAACAGATCTAGATTATCAGTTAATGCCAGGGCAGGGAGTTTTCTCAACCCATGTGAATTTTTAGGACTGCAATATCCACATCATTTGTAAATAAATAATTTATTTTTCATTCCGTATTTTATCTATTTTTCATTTTGCACTTGATCGGTTTGTTTTGAAGATTTGTGTGCAGGGATTATTTGGAGGAACAACAGTCGTGACTGGGCTAGACAATTGCAGGCACCTTACTTTGTTTCCTAATTTAATAAATCTCTTTGAAGAAGATGGATGATTCATTAGTTTTTCAGCAGCCAGTTGAAAGTCTGCCTATTACTCATTTTTGCACAGTTGTGACTCCGTACCCTGCTCATTCTTCCTATTTTCGCAGCTGTAAATCTGTCATTTTTCCATTCACTTCGTTTTCTCTCTTTGCTAAAAGCAGCGACTCCACCATTATTTCCTATTCCACTAGTCTAGCAGCTGCGACTCCGCTATTTCCACTTCATTTTTGCTCTTTGCCAGCAGCTGCAACTCCGCCATTTTTGCCTATTCCACTAAGTTCAGCAGCTGCGACTCAGCTATTCTTCATTCATTTTACTTTTTCTCCATACAGTTGTGACTCCGCTAGAATTTCTTCATGCCCGTTGCGACTCCACTAGTGGTCCTTTTTCCGAATCAATGCCGGTAATAATGACTCAATCTGGCATCGATTTGAATGCTTGCTCCATGGATCCAATTACAGTCCGGCAAGAAGACAACATTAGGTGTCTCGAGCATCTATCAACTGAGTGGCGACAGCAAAATCACCTCGGCACATGCGCATTTATGCTCGTTTTATTGGGAGGTGGGCTATAATGATAACTCATGGCTGAATGCAAATGCAAAAGGTACGGATTCAGACTTTTACATGATTAAGCGTGAAATTGAATATGGTAATAATGATTATGCACTGTCTTTTAGTCCTTGTCAGCAAGGCCATACCATTTAACCACCAGGATACCCCAATTAAGCCAATTTTCCTTAACTGTCTCATTTCACTGGGATTTCATACCTGTGCCGACTTTATGAAAATACCCACTTTTAAACTCCAACGATCCCTTGCATATTCGTATGCTGCAACTCCCACGTCCAGACTGTTACTTGCTTTATTCGTCACTTGGATTTTGAAGAAAGGCTGATATGGGCAACCCAGTCCAGCATGAACCCATGAATACAGGTGCCTTGCGCGCTAATGCAGAAGTTCTTAACATTTTCATAGCAGCAAGTTGGATGGAATATTTTGAATTGGTTGAACGGTTTCCACACAGAAACCGCATTACAATTCGCTCTCAACCTGATTGATACTCACTTTGAGGTCAAGGGACTGCGCGTGTATGTTACAGAATAAATCATAGCAAAGGTTACTGGCTTACCCCGGGTTGGAAAGAAGCTATTTGGACAGAAAGCACATAATGTGACGGCTGTAAGAGAATTTCTAGTAGTCGGGGAGAATGTTCATCCAAAGCGCCGGGGGTTAGAATTGGCATCATTACCACGACCCTGGAATCAAGTGGCAGCCTTTGTGAAGAAATATATTTCTTGTGAAGGAAGGTACCAAACTGTTTCCTTCTCTGAACTTTTTTTATTGTCTCACTTACACCATGGTAATTTAGTAAATATACCATTCTATCTTTTTAAAGCTCTGCAAACCATGGCTGGATATGCAAAAACAACCCAACACCCAGTTGCCTCCCTTACCAATCATGGCCTAGTGAAATTGTTAGTCTTAAGGGCCCTTGCAAATCACAATTTAACTTGGGAGCAATTTCTTGCAAGGGTTTGGCCATTTAGAGGACCTGTATTAGAAGTGGGGGGTATTGAAGAAGGTGAAGAGGAAGAGCATCAGTCACATCATGTAGTGGAGACTGAACAGTGGAAATAGTGAAGAAAAGGAGGACTCGATCCATGGCAGCAGCAAAGACAGCAGGTGTAATTGGGGTTAATAGTGAAGTACCCTCAGTAGAGACAACAAGAGCAATTAGAGCAAATATTGAGTTACCTATGGCAGAAATAGCACCTGTAATAGGGATAGATATAGAAATTCTCATTCTGAACCTGACGCAAGTCGCCTTACAGAAATAAGGTTCTTGCTTAACAATACACACGACACAAACCACAATGCTCACACAAACAAGGTGTAGAACAAGATGCCTGGATTGGCTTATATTACTTCTCTGAAATTGGTTACAATATAAAATAACTCTAAGCAAATAACTAACTACAATCGGCCTCATTCATTACAACTTAGAAGTAACTATGGTGTGTTCTCTCTGTGTGTCGACCTCACCCTCTCCTAGTTCACCACGGAAATCTGAGCTATGGTTCGATCTCAACACTCATCACTCGGCCAGTGTGACTCTTCACAACTTTCTCGGCTCTGCACTCTGTTCTGCTCTGCCCTCTCTACTACTGCCCAACAGTGTCTAGACTGAAGGCCTTCTCCTCCTCTTCTACTCTGTGGGTGTTGTTTCCAAGATTATTACAATCCCGAGACACGCGTTCCCTCCATTCGCCGATCCTGTCCAAATCCTGCGAATCTGCAATGTCAGCTTCCATCTATGCTGCACAGCCTCTATCCATGACGTCCACTGTCATGTCCTTCACCAACTCGCAATAACTGTAATAACTTCCTCAGCAACCTCGAATGGCTACTGGTACAGTCCCTTGGCTTTTTGTCCTTCTGACCCTGCTACAGCAGTCAGTTGCATCTCGACTGTCCTGTCGGTTCATTCCTTTCCCAATATACTTGACTTTGCCAAACCATGTGGTGTCATAGTTCGACCACTTGTTGACTACCAGACCTCTTACATAGAAGGTGACAAGGATTTTGGGATGTTACAAAGTAGTATTTTTACTTATTGGTACAAATAAAGCTCTCTATAGCATAAACATTGGGTATATACTAATATACGTCTAGAGTAATAACATCATTATATAATCTTGTCAACATGTAATTAATCTGGATTGCACATAGAAACTCCATAGTCAAAGCACACCAAGCATATTGAGTTGTTTATGAATTACACCTAGACTATTAGCACGACCTTAGCTACTACAGATTATAACTGGAACATATATATTTAAGATATTAGAGATTCATGATTTAGAGGGTATCCATAATTTACTCTTCTATGGTTGAACACTATTAGCAATTAAGCCTTGAGTAATATGTACGCAATTACTAATTCTATAATCAGAGTTGTTGAATTAATACGATATCATATGTTTATAGTAATTAAGAGGATTACAGATTTTTCTCTTGGAAGACAAATAGTTGTTTATGTCTACGCTACTAAATGGTTCTAGGATAAATAATACCTTTATTGTACTTAACTCTAGTAAGGTATTAAGGGTTTATATGGCGTAATTCGAGTGCAGAAATATAAATGACGAGGAAATGAGCAGAACATCGTGTAAATGCTATTTACTCTAAAATTTAACCCAGTAGTAATTAAAACATGTACTAACTAGAAAGAGTTTAGTCGTAGAAATACCACTATATTAATTGTGCAGTGGCGTTAATATTACCAACTGGTAAGTATTAGACATGGAGTAGCTTAAGCAGGTAGTAATGTATACAAAATTGATACAAAAGATTAAAGAAGCCTTGGACCCAAATAAAATATAGGGATTCTTGTATATATTATGGTAGGATTTACTCCATGGTATCTACTAGGTTTTTAACATCGCAATTTTTGTGGTTGCTTGAAAGCTTTGCTTGGTTTCCTCATTTTATTGCTTGATTGAAACTTTCCAGAAATCAAAATAATTTCCTTTTAATGAAAAAAATGATTTTCCTTAAAGAGAACTGGGATTGCAATGTACAGAAGGTAGTAATGCATCATCCAGACACCTTTTGGGACGTATCAATTAGTATAGATGTCATACTATAGCCTTCAAGGAGGAAAGGATCGTAGAGACTGTATGGACAAAAGGACAATGTAAAGACCCTCATATTACAGACCGTACAGGTTGAACAAATATCCAGGGATAAAAAATGATTAGTTTTACAACCAATTTGACCATACAACAATAAATTAGATTTTTATAAAATAAATTTGAATAACCAAGAGTCTAATTTTGCTGGAAATTCTCTTAGCAGATATTTGGTAGACCTGTAACAAATTTGTGCAATTTTTAGAAGATATATTAGTTAGGTGTTTGTTTTCAACTCCTTAATTTCTAGTTTGGGGGAGGAAAACCGTTGTTTTATTCCCTGTAAGTCTCTATTTAAACCCATCAAATGTGTATTCTAAAAGTCAACACAAATTATAAACGCATGCCAAAAGTGAACATAACTTTTAGATTTACAACAACTTCAAATATAGGTAGCAATAAGTCTATATAGTATTGATTGGTTAATAGGGTAATGACATTTAATTAAATTGGAGCTAGCCTATTGAAGTTTATATGAATGAGGTATCACGACCTAACTTTTAAGTTAAGAGGCATTTCATAAAAGGAAAAATGCCTTGTAAACCAACAAGGCCACTATTAAGAGATGATCTACCTGAAATTTTTTATTTTTATTTACTAAATCAAGATGGCAATTTTTTTGGGGAAATACGTAGTGGGTTATGAGAAGCTTAAACACTATTAGTTACCCCACACAAATTCAGATGGAGAGCATTTGAGTTCTGGCTAGCGGTTCTTGGTTGTATACCTTGATGGAACAATAGGGCTTCAGGTCTTGAGCACAAATTAAAATTTTTGTATGTCCAACGAAGATCAAAAGGCTTCAATGGTATAGCTGATCATTCAACAACCCATTTGACCCCACATGAGTCATGGAATATAAAATGTCTATCTCGATAGAGGCAGATTCAATAACCCATTCTATTTGACAAGTGAAGTAATTTTTGATTAAACACAATATGAAGGAATCAAAGTATAATCAAACCAAATACAAGAAAATACATAACTACATATTTCATTGGTAGGAGTAGATCAATTGACCGTCTAAGACTCTGAAGTATTTCCCGTTTGAAATAAATTCAGTGTTATAATCTGATGAATATTTCATATTAGAAAACATAGTCCATAGCCATTCAGGAAGAGGAAGGTTACCCTTGGTTTCTTCCAGTGGGGAAATTCCGTATGCTGCAATGCGGTCCGCTTTGGTGCGATGGTTACAATTCCCCTTACACAGAAAATAAATGAACAATCAAATGAGGAAATAAAGTGCAATGATAGCGAGTAAATTGGAAATGGTATGCTTGCAATTAATGGTCCATCAAGGATTCGAAATTTCAAGGATTTGAAATTTGGAGCCATAATCCACCAAATATTCGAACCATCACTAAAGTTGGCAATGGCATTAAGCTGCATTTACTAAAATTTAATGGTTTACCTAAACTAACTAGTTAGGAAGGTGTAGTTGCACCATTGGCTGCTAAGGATCCCACTTCATCCCAAGCCCCACGCTTAGAGTCCTGGGTTCCTACTGTGGCATTTCCTCTTAGTTCCTATGCTCTTAATAAACAACTATTAATGACGTTTTGAGCCATATTTTCAACATCATATTTACGGTTTTGAGAAATATCCACCTGTTTGAAAAAATGTGTTTTAAGTTTTTTTTCATGTATTTGATGGGTAAAATGCTCAAGAATGGGAAAATGCCTACCAAATTCCAACCTTGCTCCCAACCATTGTGCCCCTTCAGGATATGAACTGCAAACTCAGCCAAACAAGCTCCTCCGCACTTCGGTATTCTCTGCAACTCTGTAGAACATAAGGTAAAGCTAACACTCCACCTCAAAATTGTCTAAGCAAATTGACTCGGCTCCTCATCAACCAAGTGTTGTGACCTCCAACCATACTTATGTTTCGGTACTTGAACACTTTGCTTCCACAACCGATCTCTTTTCCTCACGTTTTCTTCCTAAATGCACATCTTTGACACGACAAGGAAACCCTTCTTGCCTCAGACAAAGACAAAAGTATTTATGACTTCTATCGTCCGTAATTCCTTTCGCAATTTTTCCACGTCGTTAGGATTTGATGAATGCTTTGTTGTATCTCTTCCTTTCTCCAGAGAAGTTTTCCCATGCCATACCTCTTCGTAACCATGATACTTCAGGGTCACTTGCTACGACGTTTTTCATCTTACTAAGAGGTGATTCCCAAAACCATAATGGAAATATTCATGCCTCACAACTCTCATAAGTCATCCTCAAGCGACTCATGCTGCTCTATCTCACACTCACCTCCTAGCTGCTTCAAAGGCGTGCTGCTTCAGCAACCCTCAACGATTTCTTCTACAACACTCGCAACCAATTTGATTCTCCAATGAGCTTCCTCCATCCGCACCACCTCGCACGTTTGGAGGTTTTTGGGAACGTCAATTGATTTATCCCCTTTTGCTAAAACACTGTCGTCTTTCCAGCAACATTCCGCATGCCAAACACACTCCCACCCAAGTATGCTATGCTTCAAACTAGCATCCCGATGTTTTGTGTTCCTTGGCTTCCTGCGGTCACAGTTTCCTTACACCTGAATTGAATATAGGCTCCTTTGCACCTCCCGTCTTACTAGTGCATCAACAAACATGTCCACATCGCAAAGAAATGAAAGTGCCATAAGTTTTATGTTGTCCAACACACTCCAACCATGTATGTTGTACTTCGGATGAACCCTTTTGGGAACCCATATTCAAGGCTTCCAAGTCCTAATGCTTCGCCATCTGTTGCAACACATTTAAGGTGTGCTTACCCGTAGATCTACATCACACCTCCTTTGGAAAAATCGTCACTTTCTCAAAACTTATTCAACTCTTCTTGGCATCAGCGTGCCCATCAACTTGTTGGAACTTTGGTGCACTCGATCCATTCAAACTGAATTGGAAACTACTCCTGCGCCTTCACAAGTCTTAGTGTATTCTTCATGTCACATCGTTATTTTGAACCTCATGTAACCAAATGAACTTCTTATGTGGTGCTACTCTGTATTCCCAACGCTTCTGTGCATTAGTGACTCTATCCTTCCACGCAAGTCCTGCTAACTTCAGCATTCTTCAATGTGCGTCTAAATTTATCCCCATAGAAACACTTCCTTTCTCCCGGCTTCCATCATCCGAGACGTTGCTGCACTTCTAGCTAAACACTCTTCCATGAACGGAAAACCAAACTTCACAACCATAGTAACCACCACCGTCATGATACCATCCCTTTGTAAAAATAATGGTGAAGAGCCCAACTTCCACCAAGTTGCTGCTCTGGTCCGCATCAACGGCTCTGATCTGTTTGCAAGAACATTGTTGAGTAGAACGTGTTATGAGTTCTGATACCATATCTTAAGAAGAGTAGTGAAGCATCCACATTCTACGCTATAATACCACCTCTTCGCAAGAAGAGTGGTGAAACACTCGCATTCTATGCCCTAATACCACCTATCACAAACCTAAGGGACAAGCTCAATTTTTCACTTCCCATCAAGACGTATGGAAATGCCCTAAAGCCAACCAAAGGCATGGCCATCTAGGAATCACTCCGACAGACTATGACTAACCTACAAAATCACCTACTCCTATCTCCTGAACTTCTACACTTAGTCAATTTTCCAACTACATGTGCATAAAACAAATCAACTAAGTACAAGAGATAAGAACATTTGTGGGCGGCACCCCTACACCGGAGTAGCCTAATACCCACGAGAAGACTTGTTACAAACATGGAGGATGCCACAATCATTTGGAAACTAATCCAAGAGTGAGTCGAACCAGAAACACCCAAAATAAAATCAAGCCACAACTTCAATAGTCTCTGTCGCATACACATGCCTGCACGCTTTCGATATCGCCACTTTTGAAATTGGTTTTTTCACTTTTCTGATATGATAAATATCATAATGGCACTGTTAGAACCTAACTCTTCCCTTTTGGAAGGCTACTTTTGACACTTTCAATACTTAAATTTGCAATTTTGAAAACAAATTTTGGCACTTTCAAGCTCTAATTTTGCATTTTCGAAAACCAAACTTGATAGTTTACAAGTATTATAATCATAGTTAAATTGAACATACTAGTACAAACAAATATTCAAGTGTATTATTTAACAAAATACTTTCATTTTATTCAAAATTGGCCTCACATCACTCACGCCATTCAGGTGCAGCAAGCAAGGCCATAATTGATCTAACAAGAATGTGTCATTGACATCTTGGCAAGTATACATTTTTGTTATAATATAGTTCCCTTCCTCGTTACAAACATGTTTTTCTTTCGAGTCATCTAAAATCACTGTATTCGTAGCATCCCAACCATGGATTAAAATGTCCCAAACTTGTTTTAAAGGATTGAGAAATACATAAGGATTTCCATCACCCTGATAACCCTCTCTTGCTATGCAAGAACAATTTTCTTGTGTTAAAATTACTCTAAATTGTTCCCTTTGCAATCCTGTTCTTTGTAATAATGTTGGCAAAAACTTGTCAACATTTTTTTGTTATACAGATGTCCATACCTGAACTTCAAATATACTAAAGCATTTTTCAAAAAATTCCCTAAATCCTGGACGTATAAAGTAATACTTTGTGGTTGATTCGATATTCGATGTTCGTGCCAATCCAATTTTTTATTTATTTATGAACTGCGTGTAATTAAACTCCATTGAAATCAGAAATAATCAATGATTTACTAGTAACAAATCATCTAGTATCTGAAATAAAAAAAACACACACATAACTGATTCAATAAAATATTATGTTTCAATGCTTGTAAGTATATTGCTTTCATGTTTTGCAATTTTTGAAACACATCACCAAATACATGATACGATGTCCCTAAATAATATGAAAATTGTGCAATAAAATTTACATCAATTAAATGTAGAAGTTGTCAAAAATATAAAAATCGCTAAATGAATTGTTGTCGGTATAATATGACTGTCATTTGAAGTTGAATGTCTTTAACCAATAGCCCATTTTTGAATGAGGCCCGAGATAATTCAACAGAGAACACAACATTGTTTTTATATTTATTTCTCTCTCTTGTGAACTGTCAAATGTCCAACTAGTTGGCATTTTCAAGCAGTTTTCCTTACTATTATTTGCTGATTGATATTTCCCTTCATCTATAAACAACATGTCTGTTTTTATATATATATCTCCATATTGGATAAGTACATCGTTGAACGAAGTTTTGTATATGTGCAGTCATTCACCAATATTATAATATGCAAACATTGAGTAATTATAAATAGTACTATGTTTAGATTGCTCTCGACCCCAAATAAATAAAAAGTCTTCATTCTTCAACCATTTAAATATACCAAGGAATTTTTTAATTTCCATGTCCTCGAGTGAGAAAAGCCAAAGAGCAATGTCAAAATGTTCTCTGGAAACATTGATAATATTGAGGCTGAACATCCGTGCATAATAACGATAGAAATTATGGGAAAAATGAGGTTGTTTGGAAGAATATTCAATGTTGGATAACATCCGAACTCCTGTTGGCAGGTGGATTGGATGAGTAAGTGTTGATGTATTTGTAACTTTAGAAGATATTATTCTATGTATTATATTTGTACTTTATTGTATATCCAACAGAGATCTTATATTCCTCTGATTGGAAGTGTCGCCATTTGTATTTGCAAGTGTTGCAAGTTACATTGTAAGTGTTGTCATTTGTATTGATGGGTTATTAGACCACCAGTATGGGGTTGGCCCTAGTTAGGTCATCTGGTTGGGTTATTAGGCTTTTTTAGGAATTCGTCCCTGTTGGATTATTGGCAGTTCAAGTCAATGTATAAATACAGGGTGTGCCTCTCTCATTCTATTCATTCACTCACTTCTCAAGCTTGCATAGCTAAGAGAGAAAGTGGTGCACATGTGGAGGAGGAGGAGTATCTGCTAGAGACATCTCTTTGGGTTTGATCCTTGTGATCTTGTATTAGGGCTTATTCTATCTCTGAGGAAAAAGCGAGGTTTTTCACCTTCTTGGTTTTCTCCGAGGAAACTCTGTGTCTCTTGTGTGCTTGCATTATTATGTCTATGATTGAAGTGCTATAGATATGATGTACATGTTATTCTCTTAGAGATCCTGAATAATAATGGAATGAAATTATAGAAAAATTAACTTGGTATGAGAGATGACCTAAGAAGAAGGCACTGTGCAGCTGTGGAAGCTAGGGTTTCTTAATTTTTGGGTTTCTCTCCACAGATCATCAGAGGCAGGATGCTAGATTGACTCTCCTAGAAAGGGCGCATCTTTCTGTCGAGACATAATTCAATTCTGAGCACTTTCAGTTTTGACCTAATCTCTGTTGCAGGAAATTAGGGTTTTGGAAAAACTTGGAATTTTTGGAATCTAAATCCACTGCTGGATACACCTCAAGAAAATTGAATTTTAGAGCATTGGATCGAAAATTTTGGTTGGGAAGAAGGGCGGGCTTTATCAAACCCTAGTTGAGGGTCCTGTCTAGTGAATCCGAAAGTTTCAAAGGAAATTTTGAGGGGTAAAATTTTGCATATCTAAAAATATGAGTATACCAGCTTGACCAGCTCAGCAAGGCGCATCTTTCTATCCTTTCAGATGTTTCAAATTCAAAGTTTGAATTTTTAGGGTTTCTATGACAAACCCTAATCCAGCTCCTGATCCAGTTTTCAGCAAATCAAGTGGTAAGACCTAAATATTTTATTTTCATTTGAGTTTCTCATTAAAATGTCTCACCATACCAAGATTGAAGATAAGATTGAAGGGGCCGATAACTTCTGAGCATGGAAGTATATGATTAGGTTAATCCTAGAAGAGAATGAGTTGCACACTTACATAAGTGAAGAGGTTCCTGTCCCATAGGGATAAGAGGCTAAAGCCTTACACAAGAAGAACATGGTCAAGGCTAAGAGAATAATTGCTGATTCTATCAAAGGTCATCTCATACCTCATGTTTCTTCCCTAAAGACGCCTAAGGATATGTTTGACTCCTTGACCAAGTTGTTTGAAGGAAAGAACATAAATCGGAAGATGATCTGTGGAACTAATTGAAAGGGGTAAAGCTCCAGAATGGAGGGACCATTCAATCCTACTTTTCTAAGGTATCTCAAATCAAGGAACAACTTGAAGCTGTGGATGAATTAGTGGAGAATGGTGAAATTGTAATGACCACATTGAATGGCCTACCTAGGTCATGGGACTCCTTCATCCAAGGAATCTGTGCAAGAAGGAAATTGATCTCTTTTAGTAGACTGTGGGAGGGATGTTCACAATAAGAAGCTAGGCTTGTGGCCCGAGAAGAAAAGATGGGAAATGAAGCTCAAGCTCTCATAGCACACACCAAGAAAGGAAAGTCCAAGAGGGAGCAATCTTATCACAAGAAAAATCCATACCATCATCATAGAGATAAGAAAGATCTAAGATGTTTTACATGTAATGAGAAGGGATATTTTTCCTTAGAATGTCCTAAGAACAAAAGGAATAATAACAACTTCAACAAGAAGAGGAAGAACAACAAGAAGATATATCATGCTAATGCTGCTGAGGATGATGAACCTCCCAAGAAGAAGACTAGAGCAGAAAGTGATGACTCATCAAGTGAAGATGAATATGTTCTAATATCTGCTCTCATAGGTACTATCTATCATGGATGTGATGATTGGATTATTGATAGTGGGGCTTCCAAACACATGACTAGGTTTAAAGAATCCTTTGTATATCTATCTGAACATGAGTCACCTCATAAGGTAAAACTTGGGGATGACTATCAATATCCTATAAAAGGAAGTGGTGAATCCTCCTACAAACTAGACTCTGGGAAGTCTTTGAAAATGAAAGATGTTCTATATGTACTTGGACTCAAAAAGAATCTTCTCTCCATATCATCTTTGGATGCAAAGGGGATTAGAGTTGCAATTTTGGATGGCCAAGTACTCATGTGGCCAAAGGGTAAGACCGTAGACGATGCAGTAGTGATTGGAGAGCAAGAGGGAGGATTATACAAATTGAAAGGACAACCTACACATGCCATGGTACATGAGTCCATGGATCCAAGTGAACTTTGGCATAGAAGGCTTGCACACATGCACTATAGAGCACTACCAATTGCAAGCAAAGCACTAGAAGGTCTTCCTGAAATCTAGTCAAAGCATGAAGGTGTTTGCATAGGATGTGCAAAAGGGAAGAACACAAAGAAAGCATTTCCAAGCAGTGAAATCAAAGCAAAAGGAATCTTGGAAATTATCCATTCTGATGTATGCGGTCTGATGTCATCCAGTTCTCTGAGTGGGTATGTATACTATGTTTCCTTCATTGATGATTTCCCTAGGAAGACTTGGGGTTTATTTCTTGAAGAATAAAGATGAAGTATTTGATAAGTTCAAGGAATTCAAAGCCTTGATATAAAATCAAACTGATAAGAAGATCAAGACCTTCAGATCTGATAGTGGCGGAGAATTCACTTCAGGTGATTTCAAAAGGTTATGTAGTGATTCAGGGGTTAAGAGGGAGTTGAATGATCCCTACAATCCACAACAAAATGGAGTTGCAGGAAGAAAGAATAGAACTATCATGGAAGCAGCATGGGCAATGCTTCACGACCAGGATCTTCCTATGCACCTATGGGAAGAAGCAGCTAGGATAGTTGTATTTGTGCAGAATGGAACACCTCACAAGATACTTGACAACAAGACACGAGAAGAAGTCTTCTATGGTAAGAAACCAAAAGTTAGCCATCTCATAATATTTGGCTGTCCAGTATATACACACATTCCAAAAGAAAAGAGGACAAAGATAGATTCTTCAGGTAAGAAAGGCATCTTTGTGGGTTACAGTGACAGCTCGAAGACTTACAGAATATATTTTCCTGGATTCAAGAAGATTGACATCAGCAAGGATGTAACATTTGATGAAGACTCAGCATACATCAAATTGAGGAAGACACCTGTTGAAGACCATGAGGAACCAAAGGTAACCAGATTTCAAGACACCACTATGAAAGAAGCAATTCCAGAAGAAGATGTTGAAATAGAAGATCCATAAGAACCTGTAGATCCACCCCATCAAAAGAACTCTCATAAGAGGAAAATTGCATGGGCTAGAGAGCTTATCCAAGATGCAGAAAGGTATGGCATTCCATAAGAAGAACACAGAGAAAGGAAGAGGACTAGATCACATACCAGTTATGTTGCCTTGATCTGTGACATTATGAACAAAGAACCTTCTAGTTATGAAGAAGCAGTGGAAAAGAAAGAATGGAAGGATGCCATGGTCAAAGAGTACCAATCGATCTTGAAAAATAATGTTTGGGATGTGGTCCCAAGACCTGAAGGGAAGTCTGTTGTGACTTCCAAGTGGATCTATAAGATCAAGCATGTTGCAGAAGGAAACATAGAGAAATACAAGTCGAGGTTTGTAGCTCGTGGCTTCTCCCAAAAAGAGGGAATATATTATGAAGAGACTTTTTTCTCCTGTAGCTAGATATACTTCCATCAGAATAGTACTTTCTCTGGCTGCAGTGATGAAGTGGAAGATACACCAGATGGATGTCAAGACAGCCTTCTTGAATGGTGTAGTTGAAGAGGAAGTGTATATGAAGCAACCACTTCATTTTGAGACACATGACAGTGATTCATATGTGTTCAGATTGAAGAAAGCCTTGTATGGCTTGAAGCAAGCTCCTAGGACTTGGTATGGTAGGATAGACAACTTTCTATCAAGTTTGGGCTTTACCGAGAGTAAAGCAGATTCCAACCTTTACTACAAGGTTGAGGAAGGAAATCCTGTGATACTACTATTGTATGTGGATGACCTATTTGTGACAGGTGAGGATAGATTGATTGTCGACATGAAGAGGAAGCTTGCTGTTGAGTTCGAGATGAAGGACTTGGGGATGATGCACTACTTTCTAGGCATGGAGGTGTGGCATAGTGCAGATGGAATATTCCTTGGACAAGGGAAGTATGCAATAGAGATCCTGAAGTGGTTCGGGATGATGGACTGTAAGGCCATGGACAAACCTATGGCATCGAACATGAAGCTACTATGTGATGCTTCATCTGAGCTGGCTGATGTCACAATGTATCATTAGATGATTGGGTCCTTGATGTACCTGACGAACACGAGACCATATATTTGCTTTGCGGTGAACACATTGAGCCAGTTCCTGATGGATCCCAGAGGTGTTCACCTGGTTGCTGTAAAGCATATTCTGAGGTACCTGAAGGGTACGTCTGATTATGGGCTCAAGTATGATGTGAATCAAAAGTTTAACCTAGAGGGTTCTGTTGATTCAGATTGGGCAAGCAGTGCTGTAGATAGGAAGAGTACTTCGGGGTGTTGCTTCAGTATGGGATCAAGTGTGATCTCTTGGTTTAGAAGGAAGCAGTCCTACATAGCACTGAGTATAGCCAAAGCAGAGTATGTCACAGCTTGTTCAGCTAGTTGTGAGGCAGTATGGCTTAGGAAGCTAGTGTCTGAGTTATTTGATCTCCCGTTGGATGCTACCTATATCTTTTGTGACAACCAGAGTTGTGTGAAGTTTTCAGAGAACCCAGTGTTCCATGATAGGTGAACCACATTGAGATCAAATATCACTATATCAGGGATATGGTGTAGAAAGGTGCAGGAATCTATTGTATGTTGCGACGGATGAGCAGATTGCAGATGTGTTGACCGGACCACTAGCCAGAGTGAAGTTTCAGTACTTCAGAGAGAGGCTTGGTGTTCTTTAGATCGAAGATACTTCGAGGAAGAAATGATGGGACACATTTGCAATAGCCATTCCAAGCATGGTGATAGGAGAATCCTTCGCATGGCTGTGGATGTAAGCGCTGTGTGATGAGCATCAGGACGATGCTCTAGTTACTGCTTTGTATATGCATCAGTTGGATGCTTTGTATTATTAGTTGGCTCATGTATTTGTATATGCATCAGTTGGATGCTTTGTATGATTAGTTGGATCATGTATTTGTATATGCATCAGTTGGATGCTTGGTATGATCAGTTGGATCATGTATGATGACATGCATCAGGACAATGCAGTGACGATGATCAGGATGATCATGCGATGATGACATGCATCGGGATGATGCAGTGATGATGATCAGGATGATGTACATCAAGATGATGTATGATGAGTATCAGGTTGATACGCCGTGGCCGTGGAAAAGTTGTGCAGATGACCATATAATCTTGCCTTAGGAGATTTGTAGATACTCTTGCGAGGTTTTGTCTATGACATGTAATATTGCCCTGGGAGATCTGGAAAATGCTCTTTTGAGGTTTTGCTTTGGGAGGACATGTAATATTTCCATGGGAGATCTTGCTGGTCATGCTTAGGCACATAAAGGGTCCTGGTGTTACAACATTATTTTCCACCCTGTGAGTGTCAGCACTCTTTGGCCTTCAGGATCCATTTCACTGACTCAGAGGCACTTTATGTCCTTCAGGCGCATCTTTTTCCTATTTTTTCTCATATGCTTGTTGTATCACTTCAGTGGGCGTACCCGCGAGCTACATCACTATAGCCTGCGGGTAGCATGTAAAATGGTAAAAATCACTAGTTAATTACTTTTTACTCCCAAAAAGCGGTCTTAGGGTGACCTTTGTCCCTTCATTTGCACAGTAACGCCTCAATGTGTCCTTTCGCTTACCTTTGGGAGGACTATATATTGAGCACATATAGCATATGGAAGGGGGGAGAAAGAGAGAGCAAGATAACTCTAGTGGATTTTTTCCGCATCTTGAGTCTACACTCATTGATTTATGTTGTTGTGAACCCTTTATGTTCACCTTCCAAACTCCTTCGATAGCTTGAGTTTTCCATTCAATGGAGGATTGAAGTGGTGGAGGCACAAGTGGAAAGACTCAATTCTTGGTTCGGATTGGTTGCCGGCAAGAGGTCGTATCACATTGTACTTCTTGTTATTATTAATAGAAATACTCCTATTCTCGTCCATTAATGTTATGAATGTTGTTTATATTACATTGGGTTGCATTTACTTATAATATCATGGACCATTGCTATTGATGATGTTAATGTATTTCATATATTGTATGTACTTGTTGTGTATTGGGTGTCAAGACTAATTTGCAGGTGTAAGTGCATTGATTGAAACCTTCAACGGGGATCTACATCGAACGTTTGGATCGAGGTTGGTTATATTCTCCATTATCTTAGCATTGTCATTTTTATAGCATTGCATTCGGAATTGAGTTATTTTCTAGTAGTCAACTGTTTGTTGTGGTCTGCCCCAAGCCATAGGAAATATTCTCCGTAAGAGAAATGGTGACTCCACTGGGGAATGTGTCTGTTTTTAGGGATTTTTGGGCATTAGTCCTTGTTTAGAGTTGTTGTGTGTCGAGTCTCTGTGTCATTCATTGGCCATTATGAAACACTATAGAAAACTAGTTTTTTCTGAGTCATTGGGATCTTTTACTACTCATTTTCCTATCCTTGTATGCGGGTCAAGCTTGTCTTGCCCGCGTCTACCCGCCTCTGTCTGCACTATAGGCCGCAGGTACCTGTTGTTTTTCCTTCGACAGTAGCATGTAACTCTGGCTTTGATTGGTTTATAGCCTTGCGTTGTTGTTGGGTTGGTTTTGAGTGTTCTTGAGTCTTCTTTGGCCTTGTTCCTGACTATTTCATGCCTTGTTAGTGACCAAAAGCTCTTCTTTCTCTTTGTTTTGAGTCTTGGTAGTTTACCACCATTTTTGGTTTTTTAGCTCATGACATTGGCTGAATCTCACTATTTGCGATATGTTGGGTTGTCTGAGTGATCTGCTTCGCGTGTCTTTAACCAGATAAGTAGATTTCGCTTGCATTTTTCATTTCATTATATTGAAAAATACAAAAACATAGTTTTTCATTTTCCTTTTGCTTATAAGTGAAAATACAAAAAAAAAATTACTTTTATGTACTGCATTTTGCGTATGGGTGCTTGTGTTTTCATTCTAGGATCTGCTTGTGCATTGACAATATAAAAGAGTTGCATTTTTTTATTTCGAAACCATTGGATTGACTTTAATTCTAGTGGCATTGTTTTTATTGGATAGTTGAGTCTAGATTTTGTTGATTGTGCATACTATTGAGTCACACACATCATTAGTTTCACGACCATATCCTTTGAGTAACCATATCCATTAAAATTAACGCTTAATCTTAAAATTGATTAGAACGATTTTATTTATAGGTTACACCTACTAGCATAGGTTTAGAGTCTTGGAATAGATCATTGTGAGTTAACAATCCAAGACTACTAGACGAAACATTATGTGTCTGACCAGGGAGTGGTGAAATCCATTGTATACATTGGTGTTATCAAGAAGCTCTACTCAGACCAGAGTTAAGCACGAGGTCACGAGAGATTGGTTGCAGAGATAGCCCTCCAATACTGGCTGAACGTGAGAGATATATCCAGGATTTGTTCGTATCTGGGGGTACCGTAGGTTCATCCTCTTATGATTCAGGCTTAGCTACCTTGCCCATATTATAGATCCCACCTGCAACTGTCCCCCTGAGCATCAGTTATATCGTCATGACCTTATTTTCCTTACCTAGGTATCGCACAAGGTATTCGTAGTGGTTATACTGTGAGTGTCCTAAGTTAGATAGGGGTTGGACAACATAGTTTCCTGTTGTATAGGGACTTGACCCTATGCACACAATGAAGTTTGGGAACCCTTATAATTGATTCGGTTACCTTCAGCTATAGTTTGGGATTCTCAAGCCTCTCCTAGGTGAGACATACTAGCTCTAGTGTCAGGAGCTCATTTAGCCACTCGGTTTGTCTACTCTTGGTGATAGTTTCTCTAGGTGTGTACTCTTGATTTACTGTTTTTTATCGATAGTTTGGCCATTAGGAGATGCTTTTATTTTATTGTCTCTTCGGAGATATCGTGGCACGGAGTCCTGCTCTCTGCCGATCTCGTTGGTTGGCTGGTTTATCGGCTGCCGAGCTTTCACTCCTCATTGAGAGGGGACGCCACAGGTCCCCCTCCGAGTCTTTGGATTCTTACATAACTTATATTGATGATATCATGAGTGCACATTCAGGAACAGGAGAAATACCTACGGTCCCTTTGGGTAGAGCCAAGCACTCTTCAGACACCCCTACTCCTAGAGAGGCGTGGGGGGGTGATCCACCCGAGACCCAACCTATATTGTTTGGTTCGGATCCGTCTAAGACCCATCCTAATTTGTTTGGTTCGGATCCACCCGAGGACAACCTATTCAATCGTTCAGATCTACATGAATTCCGATATGGGATGCCTGAGACACATGATGACACAGACCCTATGACCAATGCTACCCGGTTCTCTTTTGGTATGCCCGATTACACCACAGTTGATACTCCTAATGTATTTGGTAGTCACGCAGGCACTAGTAATGGTGTTAGCAACATTGCACCCATTAGGGGTAACACCCTCATCGGGGGCACCACACTTTCCACTCATACTCATAGTATGGGGACCGGTTACATCCCTCCTAACAATGCAAATGTTGGGGGATGGATGCGTCCTAGGACTACCCATCCTAATAGGAACACTATTCAGAATATGACTCTCCATCCATAACATAATACACATGCCTCTACCCGTCAACCAAGGACCAAGTTCGTGAATGTTAACATTCCTCCCAATCACGGGGGTGGACACATACTGTATACTTTTGCATCTGCCACCACACTAGTAATGCTAATGTAGGAGGTGGAAATATATCCCATGTTCATGGTCACAACGCCACCATTCATGCTGCTAGTAACACCAACATTGGGGTTGGGACTACCTCTCATACTTATGGTCACCACATGACTACTCACACTACTCATAATCCTTATGCAGGGGGTGGGAACATACCCTATAATCAAGGACATTACAACATGGTTCCCACTACGAATAGCATGTATATGCCCCATAATTATGGTGGCAACCCTTACTATAATACAGTCGGTGCTGGATTTTAGTACGTCCCACCTCAATATGGTGCTCAAAACACGTATATACCTGCTTACCCTCACATGAGTCAGGTCGGAGGAGGTTATCAACCTTATGGCCATGGTCAAGCTTATGGTCTGTCAGGTCTGGATTATCAACCTTATGGTCATGTTCAAGCCTATGGTATGTCTTATCCTTCGGGTCCTCAGTATCAACCTTTTATGGGAGCTTACAATCAAGCTTTACAGCCTCAGCTCCCATTCCTTGCTCGACTGAACCTTCCAGATCTCTCAAAGCTCACGAATGATCCAATATGTCATGATCCGAACTGGCCTCCGGTCCCTAACAAGCTCCCTTCGGACATTCCGAAGTTTGAGGGGAAGAGTGGTGAGGACTCGGGTGACCATGTCACAACCTTTCACCTTTGGTGCTCATCCAACTCGTTGAATCACGATTCTATTCGTTTAAAACTATTTCAATGCACCCTCATGGGGGCAACCACGAAATGGTATGTCGAGTTGCCTGGGGGCACTTATAGGGGTTTTAATGAGATAGCTTTGGTTTTCTTGGATCATTTCCAGCTGCCATTTTGTTATGATACTGGTACTGAACTTCTATCCACCTTCCTCTAGAATAAGGCCATGCATATTTCTGACCACATTCAAGAGTGGCGTCGATGGAAGAGGTTAGTGAAAGCCAACATTCCTCCAGAGTTTCTGTTGGAATGGTTTCTCAAGTCTTTACTCCCATATGTTGCTAAGGATGTTTTGATGTCCGGCATTGTGATTGAGGAACAAGCCATCTTATACGACATTATTCCTGATGCACTGCGAACACGGCATGAGCCCAAGTCAGTTCCTAGACCACATGCCGATGGCATCATGGGATCCGCAAGTACTCGCCCCGCAGATTTGGTTGCTAGTCAAATGAAAAATTTGTCGCTTAACCAGGCTACTCCTAGATAGGTTCACACCTTGTCCACTTCCACCCCATCGTTCGATGTACACGCTGTGCAATCGACGAACCCATCAGGTAACCAGTAGCCTGGTGGTAAGAAGAAGGGGAGAAACAACCATAAGGGTGGAAACAATGGGAACAATAATAGTAATTACAATACTCCTCGAAAAGAGAATTCCAACCCTCCTCGGGATGGAGAAAATGCTGGTGGGGACCATAAACCTAGACGTAAGGTGAAATTCCCATGCAAGCTTTGTGTGGAAGATAATATTACTCACCTATGTCCTCGTATTGAAGAAGCACTGAAGCATCTGGCACAGAGCCCAGCTGTGCTGAAGGATCCCCTTCCTCATCATCAGAACATGGCTTTGCATGCTCTCGCCACTGGTTATGGTCCTAATGATGTTCCTACGTCTTCTTCCAATACTAGTGGCTATGGATGTGTGAATATGGTCCAATCAGAGGTTAGTGTTGCTGCTTGTCAACCCGATTAATGTGCACCACAACCGAACATGGGGAATGAGCCTCCCCCTCCTCCTGATAATTCCTTCCATATCGAGAATCCCTCTACTATGCCGTGGATACCGAAAGGTGTTCTCAAGCGCTCTACGCATAATCCCAATGCTCGAGACACCCAGAACTACTCCATTGTAGAAGATTTGGGCAGACTCCATGTGCCATGTCGGCTCTTGAAGTTTTACAGGCGTGTCGTTCTCAAAGGTATGCCCTTTTGAGTGTTTTAGGAGATTAGGATGGGGGTATTCCCAACATTATCAAGTTTGATACTATTGATTCTCAACCTCGCTTATCACATGGATTTT